>OZ038373.1:61557499-62757499 GCA_964036015.1 Leptarthrus brevirostris | reverse complement strand
ACTCTGGCCGGACTTGATATCTTGCATAAAACTTAATTTACCAGCGTGCTTTTTTTCTTGCTGGGGATCGACGGATGAACCTCTTGCTTAACCTTTTCCGCCATTGCCAGATTACCGCGTATTCTAGTTGTCCGTGCATCCGAGAATCGGGCTCAAAGCAGCGACCAGTCATGAACTACGACTCCAATTTTCTCATGACCTCGACAGTTCGTGTTAATCGCATTTCAGCTTTTCTTGGATTTCAAGAAATTACCTTTCTTTATTATTGCTCACTCTCTGTAAAATTAATTTGAAATAAATTATTAAAAATGGTCGGAAATTGTATTTACTTGTTACAAAAACTACTATTAAGATATTTTAGTAAATTACAATCGTTAACTTAATAGCTTAATAGGGACAAATAATGCGTCAATGTAAAGACAGATTCCTCAATAGGACACATCTGGCTTGCAGAGGGGGCGATACTGTTTGTCTGCAAAGACCAGTTTACGCTCCATTTCTTCAGAGACAACGTGTTATAGAAGGGGGCTGCGCTTCAGATAATCCCCGATTCGAACATTCCTGAATGTCCAAGGGCGACGATTTGGTAGCCCCAGCCTATCCTACCAGCAGTGGAGCCTCCGGCGATCCTAAGATCGCAAAATCCAAATATTTCCTGATGCACTGATGCAGGAGTAAGTGAAAGAGTATCCTGCACCCAGAAACTTGCCGATTAGAGGAGTGTCCTATTCCGGGGAACTCGCCTATATAGCAGTGAGTGAGAGATCCGTGAAACTCGCCGTTTAGAGGAGTGTCCTATGCCGGGAAACTCCCCGACATAGGAGTGAGAGAAAGAAAGGCTTAAATCCTACTCGACACCGGTGTATCAAATCTGACCCAATACTCTGTCGTAGGCGCGAATCCTGTCGGCTTTTAAAACTTTTTTTACTTGCCGGTCTGCTTACCACCTCCTATAGAGGTCCTTCTCTGGCCGTTGTGGTCCGTCCGCTAGATGGTCTCCAACTGTCGGCGATACTGCGTTGGGTCCACATATATCGCCCGAGATGCTGAGGTCCTCTAAAATAAAAACTTGACCTTCCCTGGTGCCACCGAGCTTTGGCGGCACTTGAAATTCTTATTTTTCAACGACGCTGTTGACGGGTTTGACACGTGGCTGTTGGCAAGTTTTGGGAATTTTCGTATTTCGTTGTGATCGTGCCGAGGGATGTCTAGCGGCGCTAACAATTCTATGTTTGGCACACGTTGCTGTGAACAGGTTTTATACGCTGCTGTAGACAGGTTTTGTGCCGATTTTGTAACTTTCTTACATACCCCTCTTTCTTTCGAAAGCAATGAAGATGGTGGAAATTGGAGAAGATATGTAACTCGGGATTAACTAAAGTAGGGTTTTATTTAGAACTTTGTACAGCCAGTTAATTTGCTTATAACGAGAATTCCACAAAACCGTAAATAATAAGTTTTTTATGTATAATGTTTTACTTAACACAATCATTGTAAAGTAAAACACCTACAAAACTCTAGCTACCCTAAAAAATTTACAACAAACAAAACAAAGAAGATGCAACGGTTTACGATCAAAAAGAACATTGAAACTTAAAAACGACTCTAAAACTTGAAGGAAAAAAAGATAGTAAAAATCTGTAGAAAAGAATAATAAAAATTTTTTAAAACGCCTCCGAGTACCAAATCTGCGAAAAGTTCCCACAAATTTTGAAAAAATTCCGAAGCTAAACCTAGATCTAAACCTAAAACGAATGACAAAATGAATGGAAATCGAAAAATCAAACTAGAACATGATTGTCTGAGTGTTCCCAGAGGGTAGATGCAGCACCGGGTGAAGTTCTTATTTCGGGAACCGCTGGTCCCAAGCAAATGCCATCTACATAGAGCCATCCACCACTTTTATGAGTCTCCGGGAGCACTCATCCAAACGTGTTCTAAACGAACACACGAAAATTTCGAACCGATTAATGGCCCGCGGAACCAGTCTGCAGAGTCATTGACGTCTGCAAACTGCTCTCGTCATTCCCCGAGTTCCAACGCAAACCTTGTCCTTCCACAGCACTTGCAGCAATACCAAAGCAAAGAGAAGCTTCGTGGACAAGCTGCTGCAAGTCTGCAGCCTGTTATTGCCAGTGAAAGACGAGGCTTCCGTTCTGCACCGACGATAAAGGTTGCCAGGTGCAGTTGAATGGGTCGGCCTCCGTTGCCAGGAATTCTAGACGTAATCGTCTCCTCAATCTGGCAACGAAGTGGCTCTTAAATGCACGCATGTGAAACTGTAGACTAGTGGGCTGTTGCCCAGGCTCGATCCGTATACAGTATAAATGGATTGTCGATTTAGCAAGGCCCCAGCAAAAGCGGCGTTCTGGTTATGCCGAACGTTGCGCAGATAAGCTGGCACATATCGCGAACCAGATTATTAATGTCGCACGGGGTTGGGCATGTGAAGAATCTGTAGAACACAGTTACTTCACCACCACAAACAGGGCAGGCTGGTTTGGGTGGACGAGGCTATCATGGATCAGTTTTAATATTACATTAGAGTATCTGTTATTTTACGGATAGCCATTGAGTACTCTGCTACCTTACTGGTACTCCCAAATCTGGACCAAGATGTGAGCGCCATCTATTAACACCTAAGTGGATTTATTCCTAGCAATTATCACCACAGTGCTAGAGTCTCTAGTAGAGAGACGACTAAAGCGCTCTCGTGCTGCATCCACCAATTGAGTGGTGTGAGGGTGTATATGTGTGTTGCCAGAAGTATCAATTGTGTTTCCAAGAACTGTAAGTTGTCCTCTATCGGCCGTTACACTTCGGGCATTACTGAACACCGAACCTACTAACTCAAGGTTCAACTTTATCGAAATTACCGAGAATTTCCATGCGCTGCTACCACCCCCCCTTTCCCTCGTAGAACTTATCCATAGCTGCGAACAGCTGCGAAACTAAGTTATCCCTCTGACTGACGCTGAAATGCCCGTACCTGAAGACAACGAAATTTCACGACCATGTCACTCTCCGCTACTGGTCGGCAGGGCGTGCTTTCAGTGACCTATCGAATTCCCCCCCCCCCCCCCCAGAAGGCGTCAACGACCGTCGCTCTTAGAAGTTTCACGAAGCTTTCTGCGCATCAATCCGATTTCAACAAGTGCACGAAGGACGAGGTAATCAAATAATTGACAACGACTGGAAAGGAGGAGAGTTTCGTCAGAGCCATGCGGCTATTATTAGTTTCGCCATCGAGCCCCACATATACACCTAAATATCAGGCAAATATAAGTCAATTGTATGCCTAGCGGAAACTCTGTCCGCTTCTGCCACCTCCAGCACCATAGGTCTTCACTTTTGCTAAGGTTAGCCCTAGTCGCTCGTATTGTTCGAAAACTTTACAAGAAACTGGAAATGCATCCTCTTTCGTAAAGAAAATAGACAGGTCGTGAGCATACGCTAAAATGAGTGGCCTTATATTACTGCATGGTAAGTGAACTGAATACTCCCTCAAAGATCGACGAAGATTCACCAACAATGGCACCAATGAAAGATCATAAAGCATACCTGACAAGGGGCATCCCTACCTGATACCCGACGAATCGGAAGAAGAGAAAATATAGTCCCATATTGCTTTATGAGAATCACTGATGATCTCAAGCCACTTAGACGGAAGCCCAAGCACATTGAGAACGCTTAGCAGATTCTCGTGCGAGACGCTATCAAACGCCATTTCTTGTTCTAAAGAGATTAAGGCCATTTGCGAACCAGTTTGTTCATGGTAGACGAAAAGATGCGATAGACACGACGATCTGGCACGCAGTAGGACTGTGAGGTTCTATTACTGAGGCATATCACTGAGAGAAATTCAGTTCCTTACGTTTGGCAAACCATTTTGTTTTCTACATTGGACAGAGTAACTGGTCTCCAGTTTACTATCCTTCGAAGATCTCCCTTCTTAGGTATTAGACGCATAACGGATCTCCGCCAACTTAAGAGAAATCCGGTATGTCCACTGCAAAATAAGAGACATTCAAAAGGTCAGGATTCAAAAGATTCCTAAAACGAACAAAGAATTCTGGAGTTCAACCATCATAATCAGGAAAAGTATGATGTCGAAGATCCGTCGTTGTGGTTAGCATATCATCGAGAATAACCGCTTTGTCAAGGAATTCCTTACTTTCATCTGAGAAAGTAGGAACATGACGTAAAAATTCATCGTTGGAGGAGAATGTTGGCAACGTCGATACAGCATAAAGCCGCTTGTAGTAGTTGCTAAAATAATTCGCCAGTTCCTCTCCGTATAGGATCTGGCCCGATTCGGGAAGAATCGAGTCAACTTCACAAGAAGCGGTTCGACTCACCCTCTCGCAACCAGCGCGACTGGTTTCGGATCACAAACTCCAAGATGTACACATGCTGTCAGTCGTTCATTAAGTCTCTCGTTTTGTGTTAGCAACTCTGGTTGCGCTGGCAGGGGCGTACCAATCCGGGTGTCT
Source organism: Leptarthrus brevirostris (assembly GCA_964036015.1). Classification (NCBI taxonomy): domain Eukaryota; kingdom Metazoa; phylum Arthropoda; class Insecta; order Diptera; family Asilidae; genus Leptarthrus; species Leptarthrus brevirostris. The sequence goes on along the minus strand of OZ038373.1, from coordinate 62,753,006 downwards.
TCGGCCGTCAAACTTGATGCATGAAATCTGCCCCGATTGAATCTCGTCTCAATAAATGAGCAAATCTGAAGCTTCCCAACATCTCACCAATATTCTGATTATCACGCCAAAACAGAATGAATTCTTCGATGAACTGCTCCGAGTTCAACAAGTTAGTGTTCTCAATTCAGTAAGCAGTTCGCTTTTCGACCAAAGTGCTAGTCAACAAAAAGGTGATAACTTAATGAACACATTTCATGAGTGACACTAAGGAAAAAGTTAAGAAGGCTATACGATACTTAAAGTCTGTCTATCCTCGAACCCAAAAATCTACCCTGGACATTTCAGGAAACAATATAGTACGTTACTGTAAATAGGTTAAATAAAAAGGACTCTAAAACTTGAAGGCAAAAACCTGTAAAAAATAAAATACAAGAAATTTTGAAATGCCGTCAAGCGAGTATCAGCTCCAATAAAAATTCCCAAAACGTTTGAAAAAAATCTAGAGCTAAACCTAAAACGAACGAATAAAATGAACCGAGGACGAAAAATCAAATTAGAGCATGATTGTCAGAGTGTTTAGCACCGGGCGAAGTTCCTACTTCGGAAGCCACTGCTCCCAAGCAAATGCCCCCTCCGTAGAGCTATTGGCCTCTTTTCTAGTCTTCCAAGAGCACTGATTCAAACATGTTCTAAACCAAGCATGTCAAACTCAAAGGCTAAGATGGGCTTAATAAACAAGGATTAAAATTATGTGGGCCGTAGAAGAACACAAACTTCAATCTTCATAGAAAGCTTTATTTTCTAAAGAATATTATGAAAAAAAACTTCGTTGCAGGAGAGGAATGGGAGCGAAAGCTGTGCGGCGTGGGCGCAGGCACGAAGAGGGTTGGTAGTACGTGGACTGGTGGCGACAGAAAAGCGGGACCGCAGAAATGTGGGTTGTGTGCCGCATCTTTGACACGTCTGTTCTGAACGAACACACAAAAATTTCGAACCGATTAAAGTCATGTGGGACCAGCCTAAAAAGTCATTAACATCTGCAAACTGCTCTCATCATCCTCCCAGTTCTACGATTCCACGTGAGACTTGTCCTTCCCGCAGCCCTTGCAGCAATACCAAAGCGAAGAGAAGCTTCGTGGACAAGCTGCTGCAAGTCTGCGACCTGTTATTCCCAGTGAAAGACGAGGCTTCCGTACCGCACCGACGATAAAGGTTACCAGGTGCAGTTGAATATTATAATTATACCCAGGACTTGACTTTTGAGCCGAGTAATAGAAAAAGTTTTAAAAATTAGATTTCGCGCAATTGTTGTGTCGTTTTGTTAGTTATATTGTGTTCTATCGTTGTGTTATTTGTGTTACTGTGAAAAAAACCTTTATATATGTATTTGTGCTGCATACAGAGAACTTTTTATATCATTTTGACAATTTCGCGTTTTGTAATTTTTTAATTAATTTATTGACAAGTGTCAAAGAGAAAAATCATCTTTTCTGGGAAAATCTCACTTCCTACTTGATTTACTGACTCTGGGGGAAGAAAAACACCCTCAATACAAGAAAAAGGAGAGAAAGAGAACAAAAGGTAAACCTCGTCTGCTTCCTAAGCACTAAAGAGATCACTGAAGAGGCTATTAAGGGCCCAAAATAAATAAATGCAAATTCTGACTTTTTCAATTTACAAGTATGCAACAGTAGCAAAAAAGTCAAGTGAGGAAGCGTCTGTTGAGACCGCTTCGGTGGCATCCGCCACAAGTGCGTCATCGGCGATCTGCACCACAGCGTCCAATGTGTCAACCGTACAACATCAGCCTCCGGCTAACTTGACTGTCAGTGGCAGCATGATCGTTATGGAATGAACTTTGAGCACCTTCGTGGCTGCACACAAAGTGCATACATTAAAGCCCTGTCACTGGTAGGTACCGAAAATAAAAATATTCTCTCTTTCGGACTGGTTGGCTGCGAAATGGTGGAGGAAAATACCACCACAATCAACGCAGCCAACAAGGTATCAACGTGGGTGGTAGGCACCTCCAGCATTATCCGGTCCCAGTAAATCCGACGAGTCTGCTTTTCTCGTGATCTTGAGACCTTCTTAGGAAGGTTCGGAAAGATCCATGGCATCGTCCGCGCAGTTCAAGTTTGAATTGGGAACGAGGGACTCGGTCGTGGCATTCTTAGTCAAAGCTGTGAAGCACACATCACATTAAAGCAGGGGTGCGTGCTTCCAGACGACATTTACTGGAGTGTTGCTGGATGGATGACCTTGATTGAGGTAAGCACCGAATCGAAATACCATGCTTGCCATCAGGAAGAGCATTTTATTGTGGAGTGTCCTAAGAGGCTCAGGAAAGTGGCTGAAGCCACTGCAGAGGAAACACTTGCCACTGCAGAGGTTCCCGAAACAGTCGCATCGCCCGGTGCTGCGCCTATTCTCGTAGAGCAAGCTGCCACTAAAGTGTCTGAGGAACCACTCCCTGAGGTAAATCCGACGCCGGCTATAAACGGTGCTACCCCAATACCGGAAAAGGCAGACACTTCGGATGAGGAGATCACAAATAGCAGTCAAAAGAAAAAGAAAAAAGGATGAAGAGAAAGACGAAAGCAAAGCCTGACGAGGAGGTGCCATCCCCGAAGAAGGCAGTGATCAATGGGAGGTGAACAGGAGGCGCCATCCCCGAAGAAGGCAGTGATCAAAGGGAGGGTCTCGGGGGGAGAGGCCAAACCTTGCGTTCCTCGGACGTAGAGGTTGTCTCTCCTCTCAAGAACGCCCGTCCAACCAAAAGCGTCTATGAATCGTGTGGAAGTTTCATATCGAATAATAGCCGATTTGAAGTGGATCCTGCTTTGGTGGAGGTTCTGAGGGAGAAGCTGCCCTCGCTCCTCGACAGCTTTCACTATAAGAAGAGTTCGCACGGAACAAGCTGGCCAAGAAAATCCCTAGTATGGAAGTAAGAAAGATAACCGGGAAACTCGGCGATTAGAAGAGTGTCCTATACCGGGAAAGTTGCCAACATAGAAGTGAGTTAGATAACCGGGAAACTCGCCGCTTGATAGGAGTGTCCTATACTGAGGAACTCGCCGATATAGAAGTGAGAGCCGGAAAACTCGCCAGTTGAAAGTGTCCTGCACCGAGAAACTCTCCGATACACGAGAGAGAGAGGTAATAGGAAGCTTGCCTCCAAGAGAAGCATCCTATACCGGGGAACTTGCTGATACAGGATTGAACGAGATAACCGGAAAACTCGTCGGTTAAAGGAATGTCCTAAACCGGTGAACTCATCTTCTTACTCGACACCGGTGGATCAAATCTGACCCAATACTCTGTCGTAGCTGGGAATCCCGCCGGCTACTAAAACTTGTTATACTTGCCGGTCTGCTTACCATCTCCTGGAGATATCCCTCGCTGACCGTTGATCGTCCAATCGCTGGTCCCAAGCTCACGGCGATACTGTGTTGTACTTCCAACTCCTTGCCCTGGCTCTTCTTGGTGCTTCTAAGTGACCTGCCTCCTAGTGCTGGTCGGTAACGACTGGCTGATCCACTGTTGAAATCTATATAGAGACTAAAAAGTACCAAATAAAATAGTTTTAAAAAAAAAATTTACCGACTTCAAAAAGGCGCAAAAAAGCATAAAATAATTTTGAAACTTATTTATTCATTTATTACAGTTTCATTAAATATATAGATTACTACTATATGTATAAATTAAAAAATTAAAAATAGAAAACTACGGCCAAAGACAATCGTCGGAACAAACACTTACCCGCATTTGAAGGAAGGCGGTTACCCCGACACCAGTCGTTAAATACCGCTAAATCTGATTTCAGAAAGTTAATGTATAACTCATGAGAAACAGTGCGGAAAATCTTAGCATCATCAGCATGACAGAGAATTCTACTACTGGACAAAAGAAGCGAAACATCGTTTATGTATACGAAAACAGAAGCGATCCAAGGATACTACCTTAAGGCACCCCTGAGGTGACAAGGATTTGGTCGGAAAGGACTCCACGAAACAAGACACGCTGTGTACGACCCGTCACGTAAGAGGACAACCAATCAACGAAAGAAAAAGGAAAACCGAGAAGGGACCGCTTATAGACCAAGTTTCCATGATCGATTTTATCAAAGGCCTTACTGAAATCAGTCAGTACACAGTCCACCTGCTTCCCAGCCTCAATGGACGGTAAAAAGTAATTAGTTAATTCAAGAAGGTTAGTAGTCGTCGATTTCCCTTTAAGAAAGCCATGCTGGAAAGATCCTAAAAAAGGCATACAATGAAATCGAAATATGTCACTAACAAGGGACTCACAAACCTTTGCAGCATGGCGAATCGGTCTATAATTAGAGACGCCGGAGGGGAATTAGAAAAGAAGACTTCCACAGCGGTGGAAAACGGCCAGAATGTAAGGAAAGATTGAACAAATAACAAAGAATACGAGCAAGAGATGATCGGCAACTCTTAAAGAAGGAACCAAGGATACCATCGGGACCACTCGAGAAACCGTCTGTAAAGTTAGAAAGATGATCAGCAATAAGTGCATCGTCAAATACCAAGTCCTTGTTCTCAAGGAGGTTGGTGGGAGCCGCGGGAACTAGGGGTAAAGTCTGAAGTGGAAATATCACAGGAGGAGTCATAGCGGTGGTACCTCAGAGAGGAGGAATAAGCGTCACAATTGCGCTTCGAGTTGATAAGCCTCCAGTACTTTTTAGGGTCAGTACGCAACATGAACCTCGTATTAGAAAGGTACTCAACATAGGAGACCTGCAGAAAATAGCTGAAACCAAGCTTTGCCTCTCAAGCTCCTCAGGTGACGTGAGGCACCATCGAGCCAGGGGCGACACAACTTATGGGATACCGACCTAGAGATGCCAATATGAACACAGCTAGTAAAACAGGCATAGAGAACATCGGAGAAACCATCCACAGCCAGATCGACATCGCACTCTCCCAGCACTCCAGACCAATCACAAGAAGAAAGCCACTCATCAATGGCCGAGAAGTCAGCCCGCGAAAGGTGGTGACGCGATTTGGGAACCAAGGGGGTCATGCATCTCTTCACCGTCAAACTATCAGGGTCAGAAGAAAACACAAGGTCTAAAAATCTTCCTGCATCGTTGGCGATGTCACAACACTGAACCAATCCAAATGAGGCCAAGGAATACAGAGAGGACAACGCGCATTGGGAAGCAGATGTGAAAGACCAGTCAGTGTTGGGGGAACGCACCCATCCTATGGCGGGAAAATTGAAGTCACCAAAAATCAGGATGTCATCCGTGGGAAGCAAAGAATCACACAAATTGTCCAAGGACGCCGTAAGCAAATCGTAAACTGCAGATGGAGAACATGGAGGAATATAAACAGCCACAACAAACAGTCTCCTGGCAGGAAGACTCAAGACCACGCACAAGACCTCCAAATCACGGAAGTCAGAAATGTCAACAATCGAGCACGAGATACCCTCCCTGAGTGCACACAGAACACTACCACCGACAGGAGAGAACGGGTCGAGGTGATGATCCCGGCGAGAGACCTGGAACTCGGGCCCAAATAATTTAGCTTCAGAAAGCCAAGTCATAGTCAGGCAAATTACATCGGTTTTAGACGCAGAGGTAGACGAGAAGAGCTGCGCGGTTTAAGAACGCAAGCCAGTCACATTAGCGTAGTGGAATGAGACCCGACAGGCAAGTTTTTTAGCTGCGAAGCCGGAAACGCTAGAGCCCTCGGGAAAAACTCGCGAACTATCGAGCTGGGGGGGAGTGGGGGCATATAGCCACCATGACCCTGACCGGGGCTAATTCGTCTATATGCGATCATATTGCCAAGAACGCCAACCCGAGAAGAAATATGATTCACAATCACTTATTAGAATTTTTAAATGCTCTGGGATTGAAGCTACGATTTATGATAAATAGTTTAAGTATCCAGTCTCCTGATGCATATGTTTGGCCATAAAATCTGCTGATACATATGAAACACATGTCTGATTTTTTTAAATAGCTAGCTTCTCGAGGGAAGTGCATGTCTTCCAGCATCGCTTCTTCCTCATCATTCCCTCGGAAGTTTCAATGTGGAGAGGATTTCCCGATTTATCGCTCTGGCCCAGCGAAATGAGAAGCTGCTGAGGCTCAAACTTAATAGCTGACCTCCATCCCCCTCCTCTCCGTCACCCAGCAAGCCATCAATTGATTTCAGCAGTCTCTCCTTCTCTGTCTCCTTACCTTTCTTCCTTTTAGTTTTATGTTTTTGAAGTTCTCCATACTTGGTCCGACGAGAAAGCACGGAATGTCAGTCCATCTGATAGCGCTGGCCTACCAGATAATGCTAAATTAAAACCGGAGGTCGCCAGGTATCCAGAGTTCGCATACTAACGACCAAGTTTCCCCTAACCACGCATCCCGCGACGTATGTGTGTGTGCAAGTGGGCTCCTCCTGTGTACCTGAAGTTGGAAAGTGTGGCCGTCATGGTCCCGGCGGCCATAGTCAGCTGAAGCTGACTATCTAGGATTTCCCTTATAGGGCGGCCACTCTTTCTTAAGTTTAAAAGATTCGTTTTACAAAAAAGAAAACAAAGGCAAAAACAACGAAGATAATGATAACATATTCTTTTAATTAACGAAAACCGACTTATTTGGATAAATGTAACATAGAACTTTTTCTTTAACGAAAGACTTTCACGACAAAGCGTCGGTTAAATCTTAACAGGACTAATTCTTTCCTCAGAGTTTACTTTCTCATTATCAGGGCAAAAAAGTAACTTTACGAGTGAGAAAATGCTTACGTGATGTTTTGTTTTTTTTTACGATGTGGACAACCATTTAATGCGTAAGCATGTTTTCGGCCGGAAGGAAATTAGGATAAAGGGAGTGAGAAAACATGTGTCTTGTTTTTTGCATTGATGCGAGCTAGACAGCAGCCCAGAGACGGAATGGACCCACGGTGAGACCTGGTCTCGAGCCCAAGAACCATGGCATAGTAGTCGTGCCGCTCAATCAATTAATCCAACTACTTCTCAACTCGCATAGTTTTTAAAGAGATCGTTATCCAATAATTTGGCATTTACTTCGTTAGGTCTACAATGGTTTTTAATTATGTGTATCAATTTTTGCTCGTCAAGTGCGATTATCTTGCATTTTTTATCGGATATGTTTTTTTTCATTATTTGCAGGGATTCAGATCGTTCTTCTTTAAAGGTTGAGCCATTGGCTTTGCTGAATCTGCGAAGTTTCTTATAACTTTCTGGTAATATCCGAATATTCCTAAAAATCTTTTAATTTCTGTTTTTTGTTTTAGATATTTCATAATCCTTAATGAGCTGTTTTTCTTGGGATTTCGATGAATACCATTTTCATTAACCACATACCCCAGAAACTCTACTTCTTTTCTTCAGAATTGGCATTTATCTAAATAAACAACGAAAGTAATGATAACACAGATCTTTCTTTTTTTATTAACTTCACTATGAGACGTCGGTCAAAATCTAGACTAAGACTAACTGTTTCGTAAGCTTTTTAGTTTTTCATTATCGCAAAAAATGATGGGATGTCTACGTTAAACGGAAATATGATGTGCAAGCTTTGTGTGAGAAAAAGAGTTACACTGAAAATATGAAAGTGGGAATACGAAATTACGGTTGCGCTAAATATGCGCACCTTATCATTTGGGATTAAATGACGGGTTCGTTTGCTACAACTAATAAGCTCGCTCCACACCCACCACCTCATTAGAGGTTCTTCGACAAGCCCAGCAACTATAGAAATTTCATCTGTTCACTTAATGTTAGTGAAGTCTCTAGGAAGCATGGTTCAACTAACAATTCCAAAAAGCTCTTCCTGTAAAAGGACTGAACTAGTCATTCACAAGGCAAAACAAGGGAGTAAAAGTAAAACCCCAAACCGTATGGACCCCCTTAGAAGACTCACAGTGGGCGTCATCTTAGTACTGAATCTATTCATCGACAAGTCGTCCTACCCATCAAGGCACGTGATGTGCACCCACCTCTTAATGAGGTCGCTACCGCTATTTCTCTGTTGAAGACGGACCCTTTTAATCTGGATAACAGGTCATACAATTTTTGAACTTTAACCGACTACCGGATCTAGTAAAAGAATGCAGCCCAAATTAACCTAGAGCAAAGCATGTTCACTGATATCAGTAAGTCCACAACTGATATAACTACTGTTAAAACCCTAGTGCTGTTTGTTGATGATTTACTCAACCATAAATTATAAAGGATAATCATAAAGGTAATGCTAAAGATAGTGTTATAGTTAAATGGCTAGATCTTGTAAATACATAAGGAAATAATCCTATAAAATTATTAAATATAATTATAGAAAATAATGAAATAAAAATAAATGTTCTACCATTATGTCCTGTGGGCCCTAATAAAGTTTTAAATTCTTTATGAAGTGTAAGTAAAATATTATGTCATACAATATTATATCGGGAAGGCATAAATCAATATAGGGAAGGAATTATTAATAATCCAATGAAAGTTCTTATTCAATTAATAGATAAATTAAAAATTCTTGAAGAAGGATCAAATACAGAAAATAAATTAGTTATCATTTTCAGTTATAATTAGTTGTTAATGTAGTTTTAGAATGTTGAGAAATTTTTGGGGAATAAGGTAGCATTATATAATAATTTATTATACAAAATATTATAAAGGAAATAAAAAATATAATAAACAAACTTAATCATCTAATAGGAGCTATTTGTGGAATTAAAAAATATCTTTCGATAGATAATTTTAGTTTGACATACTAATGTTATGTGGTTTAACTAATTTTTTTAGTAAGGTCATTAGAAGTAAGTGCTATTTTACTATAAAGTGGTTTAAGAGACCATTACTTGCTTTCAGTCATCTAATGATGCTTGATTTGTTAAGTTAATTCATTTAATAAAAAAATTTACCGGAACACTTTCAATTACAATTGGTATAAATCTATGGTTGGCTCCACAAATTTCTGAACATTGTCCGTAGAATAATCCAGGACGACTAATTAAAAAATTAGTTTGATTTAGTCGTCCTGGAGTACCATCTACTTTTACTCCTAATGTGGGAATAGTTCATGAATGGATTACATCTGCTGCACTTACTAGAATTCGAATCTGGGAATTTATTGGTAGTACAATTCGGTTATCTACATCTAATAATCGGAAATTGTAATTATCTATTTCATTTGTAGGAATTATATATGAATCAAATTCTATATTTATGAAATCTGAATATTCATATCTTCAGTATCGTTGATGTCCAATTGATTTAAGGGTAATTATAGGATCATTAATTTCGTCTAGTAAATATAGTAAACGCAGTGATGGCAGGGCAATAAATAATAATACAATTGCTGGAAGAATAGTTCAAATAATTTCAATTGTTTGTCCATGTAGTAAAAATCGATTAATATATTTATTAAAAATTAATATTATTATAATATATCCTACTAAAATAGTGATTATAATTAAAATCAAGAGAGTATGATCATGGAAGAATGTTAATTGTTCTATTAATGGAGATGCTCTATCTTGTAAACCTAAGTTAGATCATGTTGACATTATGCTTTTATTCTAATAAAAGTATAAAACTTTATATATGAAGCTTAAATCCATTGCACTAATCTGCCATATTAGATATTAAGTAATCAATGTTAAAATTTTATAGAATTAATTTGTTAAAATAGGTAATTCAGAATAACTATGTTCTGCTGGTGGAATATTTTGGAATCATTCAATAGAAGAATTTAATTGAATTGGATATAATACATTTCGTTTTGATACTATACTTTCTCAAATAATAAATAAAAAAAATAAAATTCCAATAAGAGAAATAGTTGATCCAATAGTTGATACAATATTTCAAGTAGTATAGGCATCTGGATAATCTGAATACCGTCGTGGTATACCTGCTAATCCTAAAAAATTTTGAGGGAAGAATGTTAAATGTACTCCAATAAATATAATAGTAAATTGTCTTTTTAATCACTTAGGATTTATAGTTAATCCTGTAAATAAGGAATATCAATGAATAAATCCTGCTATAATAGCAAATACAGCTCCTATAGAAAGTACATAATGAAAATGTGCTACTACGTAATAAGTATCATGAAGTATAATATCTACTGATGAATTAGCTAATACGACTCCTGTTAATCCCCCTACTGTAAAAAGGAAAACAAATCCTAATGCTCATATAATTGCTGGTGAATATGATAATTGTGTTCCATGTAATGTAGCTAGTCATCTGAAAATTTTAATTGCTGTGGGAACAGCAATAATTATTGTTGCTGAAGTAAAATATGCTCGAGTATCAACATCTATTCCTACTGTAAATATATGATGGGCTCATACAATAAATCCTAATAATCCAATGGCTAATATAGCATAAATTATTCCTAATGATCCAAAAGTTTCTTTTTTACCTGATTCTTGACTAATAATATGAGAAATTATACCAAATCCTGGTAGAATTAAAATATATACTTCCGGATGTCCAAAAAATCAAAATAAGTGTTGATAAAGAATAGGATCTCCTCCTCCCGCTGGGTCAAAAAAAGAGGTATTTAAATTTCGATCTGTTAATAATATAGTAATTGCTCCTGCTAAAACTGGTAAAGAAAGTAATAATAGAATTGCAGTAATAACAACAGATCATACAAATAATGGTATTCGGTCTAGTGTAATTCCTGTAGATCGTATATCGATTACGGTAGTAATAAAATTTACTGCTCCTAGAATAGAGGAGATTCCTGCAAGATGTACAGAAAAAATTGCTAAGTCTACTGAAGCTCCACCATGAGCAATTCCAGATGATAATGGTGGGTAAACTGTTCATCCAGTTCCAGCTCCGTTTTCAACTATACTTCTAGCTAGAAGAAGAGTTAAGGAGGGGGGTAATAATCAAAATCTTATATTATTTATTCGTGGAAAAGCTATATCAGGAGCTCCTAGTATTAATGGAACTAGTCAATTTCCAATTCCTCCAATTATAATCGGCATAACTATAAAAAAAATTATAATAAAAGCATGGGCAGTACCAATAACATTGTAAATTTGGTCATCTCCAATTAATGATCCTGGATGACCTAATTCTGCTCGAATTAAAATTCTTAATGATGTTCCTACTATTCCGGCCCATGCCCCAAAAATAAAATATAAAGTCCCAATATCTTTATGATTTGTTGAAAATAACCATTGTTGCGATTAAATGGCTGAATTTAGGTAATAGACTGTAAATCTATGTATGAGATTTTATATCTCTTTAATCATAAAGATAATAAGGGCTTTATATTCATATAATGATATTAGATTGCAAATCTGAAGGTGTAAAATTTTTACTAAGGCCTAAAAGGGATTATCTTATATTTATAACTTTGAAGGCTATTAGTTTAATTAACTTAAAGCCTTTATTATTATATAACAGAGTATATTAAACTAATTGTAAACAATCAAAAGATTGAAATAAATGTTATAGTTAGATAAATATATATTTAAAAATGAAAAAGAAAAAACACTTGTTTTTCTTCCACTATTAGGAGTGAGATGGATGTTTCGACCGGAGTGCAAGTGGTCATCATCAGCGTGGCGCTTGCACTCCTTACCACGGACATCCATGACGAAAAGTCAAAAACTCAACTCCTATAAATACTCAGTTTTAAATCTGAGTATGAATTATATGAAGAGGATTTTTAGTCCATCAATTTCATATAAAACCAAAAATGGTTAAAAATTGTGTGACCAGAAAGTTACCTTTCAGCAGCACTTGGTGGAAGTCATTTGTTTAAAAATGAAAAAGAAAAAACACTTGTTTTTCTTCCACTATTAGGAGTGAGATGGATGTTTCGACCGGAGTGCAAGTGGTCATCATCAGCGTGGCGCTTGCACTCCTTACCACGGACATCCATGACGAAAAGTCAAAAACTCAACTCCTATAAATACTCAGTTTTAAATCTGAGTATGAATTATATTAAGAGGATTTTTAGTCCATCAATTTCATATAAAACCAAAAATGGTTAAAAATTGTGTGACCAGAAAGTTACCTTTCAGCAGCACTTGGTGGAAGTCATTTGTTTAAAAATGAAAAAGAAAAAACACTTGTTTTTCTTCCACTATTAGGAGTGAGATGGATGTTTCGAAACATCCATCTCACTCCTAATAGTGGAAGAAAAACAAGTGTTTTTTCTTTTTCATTTTTAAACAAATGACTTCCACCAAGTGCTGCTGAAAGGTAACTTTCTGGTCAAATATATATTATTGTTTTATTGTAATTTATCAATAGTATTCATGAATTTTCAAAATAATTTAGTATAAATATTGAATAACATAATCGTATATAAAAAAATAAGGTAATTAAAGTTATAACTGTTATTAATGTAATTAGGATAGATTGATTATTAAAGGCTAGAGCTTGAATAACTAATCATTTAGGTAAAAATCCTAAAAGTGGTGGTAATCCTCCTAAAGATAATATATTTAGTGCTATAGAAAATTTAAGAATTTTTGAAGAAGAAAATATTATAAATAATTGGTTAATATGAATTAACTTAAATAAATTGAATATAATAATTAAATTGAATGATAAAATAGAATATACTGAAAAATAAATTAATCATAAATTTTCATTAGATGATATAGCTGCAATTATTCAACCTAAATGATTGATAGAAGAAAATCTTATAAGTTTTCGTAATGATGTTTGATTGAGTCCTCCTAGAGATCCTACAATAATTGATGATATAATTATTGGGTATAATATTATTTTTATTTTTACTATAGTATATGAAATTAATATTATAGGGGCAATTTTTTGTCAAGTTATTATAATTAAGGCATTTAGTCAAGTGATTCCTTCTATTACTCTAGGAAATCAAAAGTGGAATGGGGCAGCTCCACTTTTTATTATTAAGGCTGATAATAATATTATATTTATTAAGTTAATATTTGAGTTGATTTGAAATAATATATTTAATTTAATTGATGAAATAATGATGGTAAATATAATTACTGAAGAAGCTAAAGCTTGTGTAAGAAAATATTTTAATGACGCTTCTGAGGATATTAAATTAATATTAGAATTTATTAAGGGAATAAATGCTAATAAATTAATTTCTAATCCTATTCAAGCTCTTAATCAAGAATTAGCTGAGATTGAAATTAAAGTTCAAAAAATCAGAATTGATATAAATATTATTTTTGCTGAATTTTTAAAAATTAAAAAGAAAAGGATTATAACCTTTATATATGGGGTATGAACCCATTAGCTTATTTAGCTTATCTTTTTATATTTTGGTGTATGATGTACTTGAGTTTTTGATACTTAATGAAATAGTTTAATTCTGTTAAATATAATGAATGTAGTTAAACTACATTATTTACCCTATCAAGGTAATCCTTTTAATTCAGGCAATTCATTATTTTTTATAGTAAATTTTATTACTTATTCAATAATTTTTAATTATTATTATTAATTAATTTAATAATTTATTTTAGTAAATTATATAATAATGTAATTTATTCTATATAATATTATATTTAAGTAATTGTTAATAATTGATTTAAATTCATTTGTTTATATATATATATTTAAATTAAATATATAATTTACTTATAAATATTATATATATTTAATATAAATCGTTTCTATATTATATAATATTTATATTAAGCCCTATTTATACAAAAAATATATTATTATTAATATAGAGTATATTTATATAAATAATATATATTTTCATAAACCCCTAATAATTAATTGAAAGTTATTTATTTATATGTATATAATTAACTCAACCATAAATTATAAAGGATAATCATAAAGGTAATGCTAAAGATAGTGTTATAGTTAAATGGCTAGATCTTGTAAATACATAAGGAAATAATCCTATAAAATTATTAAATATAATTATAGAAAATAATGAAATAAAAATAAATGAAAAAATGCTTCGTAAAAAGGCTGACGAGAGTGTAGGAAAAAGTGGTATAGATATTTTCCCCTAATATCCCTGTCTACAACTTTTTTGACTGTTTTTAGAAGAGGTAAGACAAATTGGCCTATATGGCTTAGCAAGAGTATAGTCTTGACAGATCTCCACGCAGTCGGTAAATAACCAAGTGTCATACTATCAGACGCTAGTCCTTTTAAGTAGCCCTTTCAGCTAGTGGATTATGAATGGCTGGCATTAACTTGGTATCAGCTTCTTTATTCACACAGTCGGGGAAGTGAAACACTTCGGGCGCCTCCTCTGAGCGAGCCCAGTTCTCCCGTGGTCGAATTATCCCGTGGTCGTAATAATAATAATAATTTATTTAGGCAAGATTAATATCTTTTTATAGTATATAAAGTTCTATACAAAAAAAAAACCTTATCAGTAATTATAACAAAATTATAAAACGAAAAGCCATGATGATGTATGATCCCGTTATCCTGACGCAAAATTCACAAAAGTAGATCAAATTAAAAAGAAAACAAAAGAGAACAAAAGCAAAAAGAAAAAAAACTAAAAACCCTGTAAAACGAGAGAATAGCAAACTGTGGCCCCAGCAAAGCCAATCCAAAATTATGAAAAGAAATACCGCTTCAACATGCCTTTATACTCAGATGTCCTGCTCGTCCCCCTTACATTAATAGAAATAGAATTCCTTAGGCGAGAAATGACAACAAAAAAAGAACGCTGCCCAACGATAAACCGCGTGGGAGGAATACGGAGACCAACGTGACGGGATGAATGCAGAAAGTACAAGTGTTCTTAAAGATAAGAAGGTGACTTCGAAACAAGTAAGTTGTGCATAAATAGCAACGCTCTAACTCCTATATAAGTTTTTATTGGGCACCCAATTAGAGAACTTATATAGTGAGAAACATAACGGATACAGTCATTAAATGCGACATTAATTCTACGGTTGCATTCAGCATCAAGTTCTGCGTAAATTGTTCTACAGTAAGTAAAATGGGGAATCAACAACAACCTAACAAGTTTTAATTTAAGAGCAATAGAAAGTAAGCTTCCAGACAGCCCAGCTGTCGTAGCCCACCATAAATTTTCTGTAAGGTATAACTTACATGATCACAGCACTCCATCTTACTGCTAAAGTACACTCAGAGACTTTTCACCTTGCTCACATAGGATACACTTAGACCATTGGGATGAACACCAGGAACACACATCAAATCGAGATCATGTCTGTAGAAAAACAAGTATTGTGACTTTAGGGGGTTTAATATGAGACGATTTCTTCTCGCCCACGAAGAAATATTTCTCAAGTCATTGTTGACTCTAAAAATACAATCCTCGACTAGGCCAATGGGCCTGGACAAATATATTTGAAAATCATCAGCATACAGATGAATATTCACATTTTCAATAACATCAGGGAGATCATCAATGAATAAACAAAAAAGAAGAGGTCCAAGAATCGAACCCTTAGGCACTCCACTAACAAGATTGGCCATCCCTGACCTCTTTCCCTCAACCAACACCTGCTGAGTACGGCCAGACAAGAAATCACCAATAATTTTATTGGCAGAAGGTTAAAAATTAAAATTTTCTGGAGTTTAGATTTAACCAAACTATGGTCCACAGAATCAAAGCCTCTAGAGTAACTGGCAGAAGCATTTTAAAAAATCGAGGGGCGACGCCATCCGAGCCTGTTGCATCCGATCTAATAGATACAAACCCTTCAATTATTTCATCAGGAGACACGCATCGAAAACTGAAACCATCCTGATACTTTTGCGTTCAACCGTTTCATTGAACAGCTCCGACGTGGTATGGGAAAGTGGTGCAGTGAAATAGGTATTTAATTCTTCGGGATCCAAATCGCATGTTGGCGAGTCTCTACTGCAAACTCCAATATTCCTCAGAGGAAGAGATGGATTTAATAAACTGCTTCTTTTAGCTTTTCTAATTTCGAGATTAATGCTATTTCTAACTACCTTATATCGCCTAAGATATTGCTCAGATTTTGATTCCTTGTACTTGCGGAAAAGATATTCTCTCTCAGCAATAAAACATTAAATTTGTGGAGACTGCTATTTGTTATATAGAGATGTGATTAGTTAATAGAAGATGTTACGTTTCAAATTATATCAAACTAAAAATGATAGCTTGTCACCCCAGTTTCTTTAGATATGAGAAAATTAAATTTTTATTTTGTGTCCCGTTTTAGTTGCCGAAACTGTACAGCATATGGCTTAGTGGGGTACTATTATTTAGCTGCAGTTGCCCTCTTTCAAATGATGTTAAATTTTATAATTAATTTATATGAACTGATATTTCACTAGTTTCCGACCAAAAAATTAATGTCCACCAAATTTTTTTTTATAATTAACCATGAAAGTGCACTATATCAGAACGACAATACTTTAACAGGACAAACGTTAACTGCTAATTGACCAATATCTGTAACCCGAAGAACAAGCCGAGTTCAATTATCATAAAACAACCTAAAGATTCGTGTTTATTTCCGTTTTTGGTCCTCAGCAAAACAACGGAAAACTAGTAAAGAGACATCTTAATATTCGTTATGCCAGAGCTATAGTTTGCAATTTTGCTGTAATGTTCTTCTGTACCGCAGCGTTAACGTTAGTAGTATAAATATGAGGTTTCTGGCGCAATGTGCAATGTGCAGGTCAAAGGTCAAGGTTGCTGATTGGGTTTTCGGTCTTGGAGGCTACAATTGAGAGATAAGGAAAAGAGATAAGGATTTTCGGTCTTATAGGCTACAATTGAGAGATAAGGAAGAGAGATAAGGATTGTCGGCCATCTTGGATTTTGGGTTTTCGGTCTTATTGGCTACAATTGAGAGATAAGGATTGTCGGCCATCTTGGATCTTGGGTTTTCGGTCTTATAGGCTACAATTGAGAGATAAGGAAGAGAGATAAGGATTGTCGGCCATCTTGGATTTTGGGTTTTCGGTCTTATTGGCTACAATTGAGAGATAAGGATTGTCGGCCATCTTGGATCTTGGGTTTTCGGTCTTATAGGCTACAATTGAGAGATAAGGAAGAGAGATAAGGATTGTCGGCCATCTTGGATTTTTGGTTTTCGGTCCTGTAGGCTACAATTGGTCTTCTTCTTCTTCTTCTTCTTTGGTTTGCATCTAGACTTAGATCTAAACCTTGGATCTGAACCTAGATTGTTTAGTAAGATAAGGCACCTGTCGGCCATCTTGGAAATTGGGTATTCAGTCTTGGAGGCTACATGATGGTGAGGTTAATGATGCTTCTTGTGTGGAGATACTTGCCTGGAAATTCCTTGTTCTTTGATTTTTCTGTGTTTATAATGACTCCTGGAGGCTTTGGTGGTGCTAACTTATATGATGACAGATAGTTTCTTGGGTTTGGATAGGGTGAGAGTGATTTTGAATATACTGGCTAAGCGTTCTCATGGGTTATCGGTCTGCACTCTTAATGCTAGAAGTATTCGACATAAAATGGAGGAATTGCGTTATATATTCTCTGATCTAAGTGTGGATGTTATAATTGTTAGTGAGACATGGTTGAACTGCGATATTTTGAGCTCTTATGTGTCTATTCCTGGTTATCAACTATTTCGCAACGACCGCAAGGGTCGAGTGGGTGGGGGGGTTGCGATATACGTAAGGGAAAGCATCAGGGCGAGATACCTTGTTTCATCGGTGGACCAACCTATTGAATTTCTCTGCGTGGAGATTAGCTCTGGAAATGAAAAATGCGTACTTTCTTCAGTGTACTGTCCACCAAATTGCTTTGATTGCGACAACATTAATGAATTTGAAAATGTTATATCTCACCTAACTCGACGTTATCCTAATGTAATCATAGGAGGTGACTTTAATGTGGACTTACTACGGCAGAATAATAGATCAGAACAGTTCACACATCTAATTCAGTCTCTTCTACTAAATGTAGTCAATTCCTACCCGACCTACTTTTATTCCTCTAATCCTTCGATGTTGGATCTAATCCTTGTCTCGGATAGTGACAGGGTGATTTTGCAAGATCAAGTTGACCCACCTAGTATACTCGATCATGACATTCTCTTTTGCAAATACGACTTTGCGTTGGTTTCCACCCGCTGCTCTGATACAGTCTCCTATCGTGATTATAATAATTTAAACATGAACTCGTTATCCAATGAATGTTCACTTCTTCCTTGGAATTATATTTACGCTACTCCGTCAGTTGACCAGCAAGTCGAAATTCTCACATCCCTTGTCTCTCATCTATTTGATGTGTGTATCCCAATTAAAACCAAACGCATTCGGTCGCGGAATTGCCCATGGTTTTCACCTGAGGTGCAAACTCTAATCGCAGAACGGGAATACCTATTTCAACGCTACAAGCGCCTTAAATCCGAAGAGGCGCGTTTGCTTTACAAAATCGCCCGTAATAAGGCTACCGCAGCAATCAAAGGGGCTAAACGACACTATTTTAATGTGAAACTTAGGACCGACCTCGGCCCGCGAGCTCTTTGGCGTAACCTAAATAACGCTGGTATTCATGGCAAGGACAGGATTCGATGCCCTTTTGATCCAGATGAACTCAATTCTGCTTTTACTGCAACTAATGTGAACCCGATGAATTCAACAAGTATCTTTCCTGCGAACTTGCTTGATGCCTCAGTGAATGACCTTGCTGACCCGTTTTACTTTCGAAATGTAAATCTAGATGAATTACTATTTGTCGTGGGCTCAATCAAATCCACAGCAGTTGGACCTGACAACTTATCGCCCCGTTTTATTAAGGTACTGCTTCCTTTCATTGCCGATTACATCCTCCACATTATAAACACATGCTTAATGTCCTCTTCGTTTCCTGTAAGTTGGAAGGCTGCCACTGTATTGCCCATCGCTAAGAAGTCTTCTGCAGTATCGATAACCGACTTCCGTCCAATAAGCATTTTGTGCTTTTTCTCGAAAGTACTTGAAAAGATTATGTCCAAGCAAATACTGGCTTATGTCGAGGGGAACGTATTCCTATCTTGCTGGCAATCTGGTTTCAGATCTTTTCATAGTTGTGAGACGGCTGTCTTGAGGGTATCCACTGACATAAGAAAAGCCATGGACAATGATCACTTCACAGCTTTAACATTACTGGATTTTTCTAAAGCCTTCGATTGCGTTGACCACAGCTTACTTATTCACAAATTACACACGTACTTCAACTTTAGCTCATGTGCTGCCTCTATGATAGCATGTTTCTTGTCAGATCGTTCACAAAGAGTGCAGATCGATGGCGTAATCTCTGGTCCATTGGTTCTTTCACGGGGCGTACCACAGGGTTCAATACTGGGACCGCTTTTATTTAGCCTCTTCATCAATGATTTGCCAAGTGTGGTGCGTGATGTGAAAATCCATCTTTACGCTGATGATGTTCAGATCTATTTGGGTAGGCCTATTGGGCTCCTTGAAGACTGCATCGAGCGTATAAATGCCAATCTTGGTAGAATATTTGACTGGTCAATCGCAAACAGATTACTTTTGAACCCCGAAAAATCTCACTCTATCATGTTTTATACTAATCCTCTTGTTTTAAGTAATGCTCCTCAGATAATTTTAAATGGTTCTCCATTGCCAGTCCTAAGTAAAATAACTAATCTTGGCATTATTTTGGGACAAGAAATGAACTGCTGTGCAAATGTAAGTGCGAGGATTGGCAAGATATATGCTGGTTTACGAAGACTTTGGCTGTCAGCCTATATTATACCGAGAAGTACTCGTCTGTATTTGGTTAAGGCATTGATACTGCCCCATTTTACCTTCGGTAGCTTGGTTTTTCCTCACTTAGACAGTCACTGTGCACGTCGATTAGATGTTGCCTTTAACGACTGTATTAGGTTTATTCACGGACTACGAAGGTTTGACCATATCACACCTTTCAGATTAACTCTTGTCGGGTCCAGTCTGGAGATTTACCTCAAACGACGAGCGTTGCTGTTTCTATTCAAGCTGCTAAAATGGAACAAACCACCATACCTCCGTGAATACTTCCAATTTACAACATCCCAGCGAAACAGAAATTTACTAGTACCGCGTTTTAGGAAATCAGTTATGAATAGTTCTTACCCTGTCCAAATAATTCGCTTATGGAATAGTCTTCCTCTAAATATTCAAACGGCTGGCACTACCAGTGCATTCAGGCGTCTTTTAGACAATCACCTTGCTTAATTGGTACTTTTACTCGGGTCTTGTCTCTCTACACTGAAGCATCTAAAGTAGCTTTGTAAATTAATTTTAAATATTATTTTTTCTTATTTCCTGTTATATTTATCTCTTATTTTTATTTTTATTTCTCAATTAATATTTCTAGCATTTAGTTTTTATTAAAATAACTAATCTAGCACCACTTCAATTGTACAATAAAAGATTTTAAATCTTGTGTATATTTACCTGTAATAAATGAATATGAATATGAATATGAATTGATGTTGAAGATAAGAGTTTGTTGTTTTGAGTCTTTAATTACGAAGTACAGCTTTATCAGCTAAATGAAATAACATGTTGCGAATTTAATTGGAAAAACAGAATATTGCGTAATAAAGATTTCACCACTTTAAGTAAATAGATGAAGATTATTTTTTATTTCGTTTGCAAATTCTTATTTCTATGATATCATTTGTTTTCAAGCAAGTTTTAACATGTTTTTCTGGTCGAGCTGTGATTGATAAGCGAGCTGGTGACTGCGTTGAAATTAATAATTTGGCGGCAATGTTAAGGTCGTTGGGTGATAAGGTTTTGTAGATGAACCTGACCTCGTGCTGAAAATAAGAGGTTGTTGTTTTGAGTTTTTAATTACGCAGTACAGCTTTATCAGCTAAATGAAATAACATGATGCGAATTTAATTGGAAAACAGAATATTGAGTTCTTGTATAAATATCAAGCGTTCTTAGGTAGTCTTTTAGTATTCATAGTGAAGTCAACCAGTGAAATTCTTATACTTAAAATTCAGGTTCTAAGACAGATTGAAATAATAAAAAATTTAAAATGTATCAGCAACCGATCAACGAAGCAGTCATCGAAGACTTCGGAGTATTGGAGGAGTTAAATTCTGCAAATTTTAAGCCTGCACTCGCTGTTAAAGATATGGAGGAGTCGCAGAATTTCAAAATCATAAGCTGCAGAAGAACAACAACAAAATATGGACCCAGGATCCTTTTAGAACTGTACCATGTTTTTTTGCCGCCTAGGTTCGACGCTAAAATTTCTGATCATACAATTGAGAAAATGAACGATGGAGGCTTCTTTGTTGAAAGAAAAGCAGCAGGTGGCAGCTATTTTAATTTAATGTTTTCTAAGATAGCGCCTAGCACTGGCTATTATTTAAATTTATAAATAAATAAATAAAAGTACTTTTATTAAATATATGTTTTTGTTTCATTTTACCTCCTCCAATTCTCTAGCTAAAATTAAAAAGTCCAACAATTTTGCTTGATTGAGATTTGAATCTGCAAAAAAAATACTTTAACAAGTCGCCAGCGGTCTAATAATTTCCTAATCTAGCTGCTGAACCGCGGGGTCAGTGGAGTACTTTTAAAAGTCACAATTCTTAAGAGATTTTGAATGGATGCTATAAATACCTGTATCTTCATAAAAAAAACGTCAGTCTAGAAAAGATGTTTTGGTCTGAAACAGTAAAGGCAGACAGTAAATTTTGTGTCTGCGAAGGAGGGTGGAACAATTTTAGAATTGTTAATGTAAGTGTGGATCCTAATGATGTTTTAGAAGTATACATGACTCCAGAAGATGGAAACAGGAGTCTAATATTACGCTTGAGATCTGGCGAGCCAACTACTTCCACATTTCATTTCGATTTTAATTTTACGCCCTGGCAGCATGTAAAGTTAGAAGTCTACGGTAATTGAATTGGTATAGAATCAAGCAAATATCTCTCCTTATATTGATTTTAGGAGGTGACATTGTATTGGTTGGTGAATCACAAGATCGCACAGTTAGATATAAAGCTACAAATCATTTCCCCAGGAACTGTCCCTTTGGTGATGAGGATGATTGGAATTGGAATCATCCTATGAAAATTAAAATGGAAAATAAAAAAATTGAGGGAGATGCTATAAATATATCAACATCATAAAATTCATTTAGTTCTTGAGTTCAAGTCAACATATTAACATTAAAAATGGCTAGACGTTCAACAAGTCTTTTGCTTTTATCACTATGCATCTTACACATCAATAGCTTACAGATCCCGTTAAGTGTAAACCTAATGGATCAAAGTAGTAGCAATTTAGATTTTGCACTAACTCTACCCAATAACGATACTATACAAATTGGCTTATCTTTTAAATTGATGACTTACAGTAACGCTAGCAATCCCAAAGAAGATGTAGTTTCTACTTCAAAAGAAAGTAATGACGAGCAAATTCCTACTACCACATCAAGGATCACTACGAATGATAATCCTAAAAAGAAATTTGTGTATATTGACGAGGCCATCGAAGGTTTCAGGCAAGAACTATTAAAGAAAGAATTGGATATTGCAGGAATTATTGAGAGCAAAGATATCTTTTATAGGCACTTTAAACTTGAATTCGATGACGAAACTATGCTAACCATTCGTTGTACATATGACAGTAATTACGTAACTCGCTCATTGAAGATATCATGCTATGAATATCGCGAGTTTGAAACTGAAAGAATTCTAAGTAGTGGTGAAGTAGAGATGGTGAAACAAGTTGATGCTAATTATAAAAGCGATGTGGAATTAGTGAATTTGAGAGGAATGAAACAAACATATCAAATGAATATTTCAAAATAAGCAGCTATAAAAGGAAGTGTAATTAATTTTTAAGACAGTTCAAAATGGAGCACATTCATACAAAAATAATTTGGGATAATATTTGCAAATTAATCGAATTAACAGATTATAATAAACTTATTGCTGAATATAAAAAGCGAGATTTATTGACTCCTGCTATCAAAGAGGTTATAAATGTAAAGCCAACATCATTTTTCATTTATTTATATATATTATAATTATTTTTTTGATAGAACGAACTTTTGTTTGACGATTATCAAAAGCATGGGAGGTTCTTTCTTAAGATTTCTAAATCTGATTCAGCAGCATATAAAGAATTCAAGGATATTTGTAGGAGTTTGGACCTTCAAGATGTTTTGCTTTTGCTGCAAAAAGAAGAAGAGAAGGCCAAAGTAGTTGGAGAAAAAGTAGTTCAATTCAATATCATCCCAAAGATACATTTCGTTCCAATATACGATCGCAAGGGTCCCTGGCAAACATTTGCGTTGGACAGATTTCGATTTCAAGAGCGAATTCGAAATATGAAGGATATTTTGGATCCCATTTTATTCATCTCGCATAGAAATAAAATTTATAGGTTAAGATTTAAAAATTTTAAATAAAGTAATAAAATAAGAACTCAAGTACTTTTAATATAAAATATATATTTGTATAACAATATTATAATACATTATCTTTCTTAATCCAAGAGTTGTGTTTTGATGAAAATCCGAGCCATTTAACATAAACTTTATCTGCGGTTCTCTTCAATATTTTTTCTACGAGGTAAACATCAGGATTCTTCGTCTTTTGGAGCTCCATTTCATAAAAACTACCCTTTATTGCGGTTCCTTCATGATCTTCCAAGAGATATGTTACAGGATTCGTTATCTGAATTTTTGCGATCTTGAAGATCTCTGTAGTCCAGTTTGGTGTATACCCCTTTTCAAATACATGTTTATATTTACTAATGCGAACAAAATCTCCCATCTTAAATTTTGGCAAATGAAACGTCTTCAAATGATTGTAAACTGTTGACAGCAATTTCTTCTCATTCTGCTTTGTTACATCACGTGGTCTCATTTTTATTGTTCGATGATTACTTGAGTTATATTTTACGAGTAATTTCTTAACCATATATATCCATCGGTATGAGCCCTGCATACTAAACTCTTTCCACATCATGCTTTTTAATGTTCGATTAAATCGTTCAACTATAGATGCTTTTAAAGGGCTGTATGTAGAAAAATGATTAATGCAGGAGTTTTTCATTAAGTTTTGAAATGAGCTATTGAAAAACTCTTTTCCATCATCAGTTTGTAAATTTGTGGGACTCCGACCTTCTTTTAGTATGGATTTCATAGCTTGAGTAACTTCGACACCAGTCTTTCTTTTAATAGGAATTGCCCATGCATATTTAGAAAACCCATCTATTACAGTTAATAAAAAATTATGTCCATTATTGCTTGAAGTATAAGCACCCATTTCAACTAAGTCGGCTTGCCATAGATCATCTATTCCCTTAATTATAACACGTCTTCTTATGAAATTTTTTCTGGCTGGTTTATGAAGCTCATTAACTACTTGTGTTTTATTCATTTTGAAATTGTCAGAGATTCTACATTAATTAACCCCTTTAAAGTGTCTTTCATTTCTTGTATATTTAGATCTATATATTTCATCAACTTCTCATTAACGTCAACAATTGCTTCATTTGCATATAATTCGGCTGCTCTCTTCAATCGCTCTTGCAGATTCGTAATTGTTTCATTCGTATACAATTGACTAGTGTTTTTATCTTTTTCACTTGTTATATTGATTATGTTGTATAACTCCTTTAATTCTCTTTGTAGTACAGCACTTTCCTTATGTATTTGCTCAGTTAGATTGTTGCTGACTAACTGGATTTTTTCATTAACGTAGGAATTACTTAAATGTATGATCTTGTCAGCTACATCGTCAACATATGTTTTATTGGTTGCATCATCCCTTTCTATGGGGCTCTTAAGGTATTTCAAATTTTTAAAACTTAGATTGAAATCTCCACTTTCAGTGAGCTTAAAGCCCACGCCACTTAGACCTTGTATTCATTGTTCTCCTTGAGGACCAGGTTCGCCTGGTAAGCCTCTAGGACCACGCTTGCCAGTAGATCCTAACTTTACCTTTTTAGAATATCTCCCAAACTTGTCGACACTCATTATTACATTAAAACTGAATATGATTAAAGATGTTATTTATACTATAATGCCGCCTTCTTTTAACTCTTCAATAATTGATATAATTTCATTGTTGTGATTAGTATGCCCAGCACTTTGTGATGCTATTAAGAGACGAAGTCTATCCACAAGTTCATTAGGATCATTCCAATAAACATAATCAATATTATTCTTGGGTATATGCATCAAACCCTTGCCTTCATGAGAAACCAGTTTACTTATAATTTCTAAGTACTTTAAAGCTCTACTTCCTTTTATTTGACCAGCCGCTTTATGATCTCTTTTATAGGCGTTAGTTTCTTTTAAGATAGCTTGATAATTTTCCAAGTCATCCTTACTATACAAAGTTTTTGCAGGTTGTTTCATAAAAAGCAATTCACATAGACCTAGCGTTATTTTATACGATTTTCCGTTAATAAGGAAAAAATCTTTCTCAATTACAATCTTTGAATTTCCAATTTTCCATTCGTTATCATCATCTAAATAAACTCCATAAGTGTTGTCAATTATCAAGCTTTTTTTAAGGTATAGATCTAAATATTTATCAACTATACCGCTTGATAAATTAAGAGGAGAATCTCTCTTTTCCATCAAAGTTCTAGAATGTGTAGGTGTTGCAAAGTTATCATCTTCCGACATTAAGGAATAATCTGAACGTTTTATAGGTGTACTGGTCGGCTCCATTTTCGGAAGTTTCATTTTAGGAGTAAGCTTTATATTACCATAATCATCATCATCATCATCTCCATATTCTTCTTTAATTTTAGTCTCATGCTTTGCTTTTGTTATGAACTCATGAAGTGGTTTTGTTATGGGCTTAAATGTCTCCTCAAGACGAGTTTCAGTTTCAACTCGTCCAGTTTTCACAGCGCGAAATTTCTTCTTAATAGCATTTCTAGTTTTGATAAGATTTTTTAATAGTTCGTCTCTCTTTTTAACCATCTTTGTAATAAGATTTGAACTGGTCTGTGAACTGGGTTATACTGATCTAAACGGGTCTATGGATGGCTCTTATCAGCTCTGTGAACAGCTTTTAACAGCTCCGTACCAGCTCTATAAAACAGCTCAAACGGGTTTATGAACAGCTTTACCAGGTCTATGAACAGCTTTACCAGGTGTATGAACAGCTTTATCAGGTGTATGAACAGCTATATCAGGTCTTCTATCAGCTTTAACAGATCTATTACCAGCTTTAGCAGGTCTATGAACAGCTTTAACTGATTTTCTTTACTAGATCTTCTAAAATTATAGCGAAATGTATGTATCGATTCCTTTTCGATAACGTCCTTTGTTCAACAAACTATCTTTATCGATTACTAAAAAGCCATAATTGTCTCTCCAACAAACACCGCAAATACTACGAAATTTTTCGAAGGTCATGTCTGTGTTAACATGATCATTATATATATGCCTAAGATTCATATCATCTTGTTTAAATAAAATAAGAAAGTTAGCGTTGTCACGTATTAAGTGCTTCGGTATATGGGTATAAGTCTGACAGAGATAGAAACTATCAATATTATTATGTCTACCCATGCAAAAATAATCACGTATGTTATTTTGTTTCCCACATGCTACATCATCGAAAATAAAAATTGAATTCTGTTTAGCTTCCTCAGGAGATATAACTTCGCAATTATCAGAAAACGTGTAGTAGCCCAGACCAACAATAGGACTTATCAACTGTTCTAGATACTGATATTTGGGTTGATGTAGTGATTTTGAGTA
This sequence comes from Leptarthrus brevirostris, assembly GCA_964036015.1. NCBI lineage: Eukaryota > Metazoa > Arthropoda > Insecta > Diptera > Asilidae > Leptarthrus > Leptarthrus brevirostris. The sequence goes on along the minus strand of OZ038373.1, from coordinate 62,726,344 downwards.
GATGTAAATATTCTCGAACTTGAGTCCATTTGGATGTTCTATAAGACCAATCATAAGATTGGTTTTACCGCAGTTTGAAGGTCCCACAAGAATACCTCTTATATTATTAGGTATAAGCGAGCTATGTCTTTTGAGTTCATTTGTAGATTTAATATCAAGATTTTTTATTGATAAAGAGTCCTTCTGCTTCACGAACTTCATTATTAGAACTGAAATATTTATTACACAACACTGAACTTTTATATCAGTCATCAACTCAATGTGCTGTTGTGAGGACGTCTAAAAGGTTTATCTTATCAGTTGAATGATTGATCATTCAAAGAATCAAAATCGTTCTCGCCAACGTAAATGTCGAAGAGGAGGCGGTTTGTTAAATACAGCAATTAGCAATTTACCATTTGAATTTCATTTGCCTGGATATCAATATTGCGGTCCTGGTACTAAACTACAAAAAAGATTAGCAAGGGGTGACCCTGGAATTAATCCTCTTGACGCAGCTTGTAGAGATCACGATATCGCATATTCTCAACATAAAAATATCGAAGATCGTCATATTGCTGATCGTATATTATCCGGTAAAGCTTGGGAACGAGTGACATCTTCAAACGCATCCCTTGGTGAACGTAGCAACGCCTGGCTTGTAACAAACGCTATGAAGGCGAAAGTAAAATTTGGAATGGGGTTAAGAAAAAAACCTAAAATTCACTCTAGGAAGCCAAAAAGAAAATTAACTCTACAAAAAGGAGTTCATGAAGCAAGAAATATTTTAAAGTTAAAAAAGCCTGATTCCTTAAAAGAAGCTATAGGTCTTGCACTTGCTGCTACTAAAAGTGTATTTAAGCGAAAGAAGAAGGATGTAAGACCCCCTCGAATTATTCCGATTCCAAAGGCTGGAGGAGTGCTACCTCTAATTCCTATTTTTGCTGGTCTTTCAGCACTAGGTGCTTTAGTGGGAGGAGTATCAGGTGTCGCAAAGGCTGTTAATGCTGCAACAAATGCTAATGGAGCATTAAATGAAATCGATTTATATAAATATGCGAATAATTTGCCACATTTTAGAGGTGTTTTTATGCTTGATGCTCTCCCCAAAAAGCCTAAAAAATGTGAGTGTGGAATAGTAAATTTGGACTCTATATCAGGTCCTGGTAGTCATTGGGTAGCATATTACAAAAGTGAATCCAAAAAAGAATACTTTGACAGCTTTGGAAACTTGCAACCACCAAAGGAAATATTAAGCTATTTAGGAAAAAACATTGTTTACAATTATAAGTCTTACCAAAATTATAATATGATAAATTGCGGTCATTTATGTTTAGAATTTTTATATAATCATTACAATAATAATAAGTAACTATAAATTTAATAGTATAATTATACATTGTAAGATAACAACTATAAATAAACTTTACATAAAATAACATCTGCATTTCACTTTGAGCTACTATGTCATTAACACTGACTTTGACTGGGGTTTCATCTGTGCTTACAGTTGAATACTTTCCTCCGTTGGACTTAAGTTCAGAATACGTTTGCGGACTTATTGATTTACAGACATATAATTCAATTCCTAATGTGGACAATAGAAATAACTTACTTCATCTGGATGATGATGATGAAATTAAATTTCCAGAAGGCTCCTATGAAATTGATGATATTGCAGGATTTATCAAAAAGGAGCTAACTAAGACGAAAACTAAACCTATAGTACAAATAACAGCTAATAATAACACCTTGAAAACAGAAATCAAAAGTTCTACCCGAGTATTTTTGAATAAAAATAACTCTATTGGATCATTATTAGGATTTAGTAAACGCGTTCTAGAACCTAATATTTCATATCAATCTGATTTACCAGTAAATATAATAAAAGTTAATGTGATTCGAGTTGAATGTAATATAGTATCAGGCTCTTTTATAAATAATCAACAAGTGCATACATTACACGAGTTTTCTCCTACGGTAGGTCCGGGATATAAAATAATTGAAGTTCCCAAGAATGTCATTTATTTGCCACTGAACATCAAACGGATAAGTTCTCTTACGCTGAAGTTCGTGGATCAAGACGGTGATCTAATTAATTTTAGAGGAGAAACGATTACAGTGAGATTGCATTTGAAGCCGCAGCATGTTAATATACAATAATACCATTGATAATAAATACAAACACAAAAGTGTTAACTCTTCTAGTCAGCCTAAAGCCACGCAACAGTCAGGAATAAAGCTAACAGTCGCTAACAAGCAATTCTTAAAAACTCTTGGTCTTAAGTTAAAAAATGAGTGAAATACTCGATATTACTCAAGGTGCTACCTATGATAATAGTATTACAAAAGTTGAGTATCACAGCTACTCTCCGTTTTTAGCATCATATAAGAATAGCGATGAAGTTCGAATATCATTACAACATCAGGATTTGTATATTTTACCAAGTGAAAGCTCCTTATATATAGAAGGTGCGATAACAAAATCAGATGGATTGGCCTCAACAACGGCAAAATTAACTAATAACGCCATAGCTTTTCTATTTGACGAAATTCGCTATGAATTAAATGGCGTAGAAATTGATCGCACGAGAAATCTGGGATTTGCTACAGCAATAAAAAATTATATATCTTTAAATCAAAATGAAAGCAATGTGTTACTAAATGCTTCCTGGTCTCCAGATAATTCAATATTACCTACAAGAGGATTTTTCAATTTTTGCATTCCTTTAAAGTTGTTGCTCGGCTTTGCTGAAGACTATAAGAAAATTGTTATAAATGCTAAACATGAACTTATATTGATTCGAAGTAGAGGCGATGAAAATGCTTTTATATCACCAAACGATGAAGTTAAAATAGATATTTTCAAACTACAATGGCGAGTACCCCACATAAGTGTAGCTGATGAAGAAAAACTATCGCTGCTTAAGTTAATCGATACTGGACGACCAATACAAATGAGCTTTCGTAGCTGGGATATATACGAATATCCTATATTACCTACAACTGTCGATCATAATTGGACAATTAAAACATCTACTCAGTTAGAAAAACCTCGATATGTAATTTTAGCACTTCAAACAGATCGAAAAAACGAGAAGAGTAAAGATGCAAGCAAGTTTGATCATTGCGAACTTTCAGATGTGAAGCTTCACTTAAATTCTGAAACATTTCCATATGAAGACCTAAACATTAAATTTGATCGTGAGAGATATGCTTTATTGTATGATATGTATACGAAATTCCAACAATCATATTACGGTCGGATGCATCAACCGCTGCTTACCCGAGAGAAGTTCAAGGAAAACGCTCCAATCGCAGTTATCGATTGCTCACATCAAAACGAGGTGATTAAATCAGGACCCGTCGATATTCGTATACAATTTAAAACTCACAGTAATATTCCCGCAAACACAACAGCTTTTTGTTTGCTTTTGCATGACAGAATAGTCGAATATAGTTCATTGACGAGTGAAGTTAGAAAAATAATTTAAGGCAACAAATGGCTGCAATTGTGGATATTCAAGGATTTAAAGACGATCATAACAAGTTTATTGTGAAGGAATTGGCAATTTTGACAAGCGGAAACCAAATACAGCACTTTATTTTTCAATCTCCATTCAGATTTAAGGATTTAACACCTGCAAAGAGAAGAGAAGCGAAATGGCTGCATGATAATTATCATGGATTCAGATGGACCGATGGATATATTCCCTATCATCAATTACGTGCTATAGTGATGCCTTTAATAAGAAACAAAATACTGTATGTGAAAGGTTGTGAAAAAGTTTGCTGGATCAAAAATACATTTGGTGAAGGTGTAATAGTATATAATATGGAAGAAGAATTGCAGTGTCCAAAATTATCCTCTCTTAAAATTTTTTATAAAGTACCATGCTGTTTAACTCATCAGGGACAATGCGCTCAAGAAAATGTTTATCTTTTAAGAAATTTTCTAGAAAAATAATAAAATTTAGAAATAAGAAATAAATGTCTTATAATTTTATACTAATAAAAGTCTCTGTTTCTGTTAATGTTAAAATAGCATTTTATTAATTTACTCATTTATTTTCCTTCTACATACATTTATTCATAATTCTTATTTTAACAATTTTTAGATAATCTATAGTGTCCCCAAGCGTATGTTTGAATACCATCTTCTCTTATAAATCTTTTATCGTCAAATGGACTCAACGCTACTTTATTAATATATTCCGTATATATTGTATGAAATTTACTTCTAAATCCTAACATGTTGACATAAAATAATTTTTTCTTATATAAACAATCTCTGTAATTATCTAGAGTTAAAGTATTTACAGCTGTTTTTTTAATACCTTTAGCTTTCTTTATTTCGGGTTTTTCTTCAATACTTAAAGAGTATAGCTTAGATCGTAAACCTATAAACTCAGTCATAATTCTTCCTTTATTCTCATCTTTCATTAAACCTAAAACCTTTTTATTTACTAACGGTATATTATAAGGATTGTCGTGGGGATATTCTGATGTATCGAATCTTTCATTAATATCTAAAATAATATCATTATAAAAATCGTTAGCAGAAATAGAATATATAAAAGAATCTGTGTCCATATAGTTTAAGGAGACCATATCTTTGTATTTAGGTTTCATATATTCATAATGAAAGTTATACATTTTTAGCTTTGATAGCTCTAAGACTGTAAAGCCTAAGTAAATTGGTTTATTATAAATTGTGTAAACTCTTTTTAATTGAACTGCAGTCATATTTGATGTAAAATGAGAAAGACTATGAAAATTAGGTTTTGCTATAAGAGCACGCAATCCCTGATGTCTACCACGGCTTTCCCACTCTGTTGCAATTTTTACATCTTTCCTTTTATCTACATTTTCCATAGTCTTTCCATACACCGAATTATTTAATAATTTAAAAAAGTCTTTTTCAAAATTATTTTTTGCGGCAGTTCGATGGAAATTATTTAAATCAATGTAACTCTTTAACCAATTTGATTGTTTAAACATTAAAACTCGATGAATACGCTGCAGTTCTAATCCGTGCTTCACACACTGTTGTAAATTTCTATAGTGTATAACATAATTATATTTATTTTCTAAATCAGCAATCAACTTTTTAATCTTGGCTTGAGGAGGTAATTTATTTTCAGGACAAAAGGGAAGATCATTATGATCGTCATGAGATAAATCTGGATAAATTAAATCAACTTCTAAAATATATCCTACCTCTGAATTTTCAGGAATTTTCATGAAATCTATATTATCAAAGTTATCTACCCAAACAAAACCTGCATATGGAAGTGATTCCGACATAGCCCATCCATATAAATTGTTAGCATCAAGATAAACCAAGTATTTTGAATCGATTGCAGGATTAAACTTTTTCATATATTTATTATTAGCTAGAGAATGTCTTAAGGAAAATTGTGTTAAACCTCCTCGAATACCTCTTTTCATGAAATTATACATATTTATATCTGTTAACAATTCTAATTTAATTTGAGTATGTTTTAACATCGCATCCCACGACAATCCTGGTGCTGTGTAATAATGACAGGGGTCCAACTCATAGATATTTATGCATACTCTTCTAAAATTCTCAAAAATGTCTGCTAGCAACAAAACATCACACTTTAAATATAAAAGTAAATATTGGGAAATATCTCTACAATTAAATCTGTTCCATACGTTAACAGCATGTTGATATTCTCCTTCTGTGCATTCAATGTTCGTAAGTTTATTAAAAAATTGTTCGCGAGGAGGTAGACATGTTTCATTTAATTTATCAAAAGAATTTAAGTAATCATATGGAAAAACCCCCTTTCTCCTTATTAAATTAAAATATTCATCATCTTTAAATTCATTACGGATTATTCTAAAGTCTTCATCAGGCAGATTTTTTGCTAAAGTATCTAAACTCGCAGGCATAAAACGAATGGAATCTAAAAACCGTAATTCAATCGTTTTATACTCAAAGAAAATTTTCTTTGACATTGATATATATACCTCTTTATTTAAGGGAATAACGTTAATAGAACCTTCAATTTCATTTAATGATTTAATAAATAAATGACTGTCATAACCAGAAAAATTGTGTAAAAAAACTGGGAAAAATGTTGGAACTCTATACCTTAGATTGCATTTATTATGAGCTGGACCCCTGTATTTTCCTGTAAGATGACAATGATCAATAACCCTATCATTCGCTAATAATTGTTTACAAATATGACAGTATTGCTCTTCTCGTTGCATCCTTATTTCATCTGGTGACATGGGAACAAGCGGCTTACACATGATTTTTATAGATGTCTTTCACGTCGTCTGCTAATAAATGTACAAATCGACTAACAGCATCTTCACCTTGATAAATCCTGAACTTGCTTAAAGCGTCATCATAAAGGCAATCGATAAAATAAGAGAAAGCACAGGGTATGTGCTCTTGAGTGTTGGTTGTTGAAGACAGCATAGGATTAGGTATGCACGTTTTAATTTCCTTTAGCACGCATTCAAAGTCAGCATAAATAACAAATGGCACACTTAACTTGCGTTCATACTTCTCAAATTCCAAAAAAGCTTTTTCCGAGGTAGGCATAGAAGTCACTATTTTACAGCATTCATTTTTATGTTTAGCAAAAGATTCTACATTAGAACAATGTTGAAAACACGAATTACAAAAGTAAATTTGTCTTTTATGATGTGTTACTTGTTTCTTGATCAATCTGGAAATATTCTTAATCCAAACATAATGATTTAGAGTTTCATCTTGAAGAAGCAACAAATTTATGTGATTTTCTTTCTCATTTGATGTACAATAAAAAGGTCCCACAATTTGACAACTACCTTGTATAAAATCGTAGCCGAAAACATTCACGCTTATATTTGGATTGATCTCTTCGAATACTTTTATATCACGCAAAGTCATGGGGAATTCCAACCCAGTAAAATCTAATTTCACTCCATTTATAAGCTCTATTTCGCTATCTGATATATTAGAAACTGAATATGAAGATGTTCTATCAGAATCGCGAGTTGGTTGGTGTAGAGCTGATATAACAGCCCACTTAAAACAGTAAATATCATTATTTTTCACATTAACGCATGCTTTCTTGTCCATTATAACCTTGGGTAAAGGTATGTAGGAAGAACCTCTTAACGGGTGATATTGGTTAATGTTGATTTCTAAAGGAATTATTCGAATCAACGACCATCCACTATCTTTCTCTTGAAATTCTTCTGATTTGGTGTTAATGCAGTTAATCATATTCTTACATAAAGTTGGTAAATCGCTGTTGTTGAATATTACAGTCATTTTGGATTGAAATGATTTTATTGAAGAAATAATTTCATTTTCGTCTTCTGAGTTTACAACTTTGATATATTCTGCAAAAAGCTCAATATTGAACTTACAAGAAATATGTTTTTCTAACGAGATATTTAACACTTCCAAAAGTTGATGATTAGATTCTTGTAAGAATTTATTTATATCGAGTAATCCTTCATCTCCATTTTCAAGAATAAATGTTTCAATTCGTCCCCCGAAATTTTCCTTAACACACCTAAGATGTTCCTTTATAGGTATAGACGCTTTCTTTTTATGAACATTGGTGCGTAAATGATACGTCCAATCTTTTACTTTAATTTGTAAATTACATGTCTGACAAAACATATGTGTTAAAGCGTCCGTTAATGATGTTTTTAATGATGATGTTGATGGTGAAACTGATACCGATATAGATGTAGACATATCCTTAGTATCTTCTTTTGAACGATGCGATCTTGTATTCAATGTGCTGCTGTGTATACTTTTTATATGCCTCTGTAGGGTGAAGTTCCTTTTAAAGGTCTTCCTACACACTTCACACAAAAAACACTTCATTTCTATTATATTCCACTTCTTGTACAATTATAAAGAGTTCTTAAGTAGTCTTTTAGTATTAATACACACTTTAAAAGTTTAAAATAAAGTTTTCTTATTCTTTAGAAAACACAGTCTTAAAAACATTTAATAAACCACGCTTGATTTAGTTTAGAAAACTCAGATATGTTGCAAGAAATCAAAGTATAGAAATACGATATTTAGATTTATATAGATTTATGTCCAACTCTCATCTAATTAGAAATAGAACTAGAGTGAAATGTCAGCAGCACGCGTCTTTTATTAGGCGAATTTATCACATTCAATTATAATTTAGGAAACCGCAATATTCTGTTTTCCAATTAAATTCGCATCATGTTATTTCATTTAGCTGATAAAGCTGTACTGCGTAATTAAAAACTCAAAACAACAAACTCTTATTTTCAGCACGAGGTCAGGTTCATCTACAAAACCTTATCACCCAACGACCTTAACATTGCCGCCAAATTATTAATTTCAACGCAGTCACCAGCTCGCTTATCAATCACAGCTCGACCAGAAAAACATGTTAAAACTTGCTTGAAAACAAATGATATCATAGAAATAAGAATTTGCAAACGAAATAAAAAATAATCTTCATCTATTTACTTAAAGTGGTGAAATCTTTATTACGCAATATTCTGTTTTTCCAATTAAATTCGCAACATGTTATTTCATTTAGCTGATAAAGCTGTACTTCGTAATTAAAGACTCAAAACAACAAACTCTTATCTTCAACATCAATTGTAGCCTCCAAGACTGAATACCCAATATCCAAGATGGCCGACAGGTGCCTTATCTTACTAAACAATCTAGGTTCAGATCCAAGGTTTAGATCTAAGTCTAGATGCAAACCAAAGAAGAAGAAGAAGAAGAAGACCAATTGTAGCCTACAGGACCGAAAACCAAAAATCCAAGATGGCCGACAATCCTTATCTCTCTTCCTTATCTCTCAATTGTAGCCTATAAGACCGAAAACCCAAGATCCAAGATGGCCGACAATCCTTATCTCTCAATTGTAGCCAATAAGACCGAAAACCCAAAATCCAAGATGGCCGACAATCCTTATCTCTCTTCCTTATCTCTCAATTGTAGCCTATAAGACCGAAAACCCAAGATCCAAGATGGCCGACAATCCTTATCTCTCAATTGTAGCCAATAAGACCGAAAACCCAAAATCCAAGATGGCCGACAATCCTTATCTCTCTTCCTTATCTCTCAATTGTAGCCTATAAGACCGAAAATCCTTATCTCTTTTCCTTATCTCTCAATTGTAGCCTCCAAGACCGAAAACCCAATCAGCAACCTTGACCTTTGACCTGCACATTGCACATTGCGCCAGAAACCTCATATTTATACTACTAACGTTCGAACTTCCTAATATAATTTAATTAAGCGGAGCTCGAGGCTCCGTTAAATCATTTTTTTTCAGCTTTTGTGTCTATTTACATAATGCAATTTACTCTTATCTATTTTCAATAATGATATGTATAACTAAAACTCAATCTTTATTAACAGTTCGGATCTCGTTGTTGGGTCGAATGAAACTGAAATTATTCGCAGTCTATTGATCAAATTTAAGTTTGCTCAATGTTTGAATATTTTAGTATTTAAATATTGTAAAGTAATATTGATAAAGAAAATAAACTACATTTTATTCACAATATAATTATGATACACCCTGCTGTGTACGGTCGTTTGGGCTTTTCACTCGAGTTTGGACCGTGTACGCCCCGATATACGGCCCAGTGTACGGTCGTTCGGGCTTTACGCTCGAGTTCAGCTCTTGTACGCCCCAGTGTACAGCCCGTAAAATTTTCCGGACCTTTAAAGCCCGTGTACGCCCTTAGAAAAACTGAATGGCCCGTGTACGACCGCTGTACGGCCCCGATCATTTTTACTCGGGATTAAACTTGCGTTAGATTTATAACTGGAAAATATTACAATATAGTGCAAAAGGTGTTCATTTTGGTCAAAGAAAGAATAATTTTAGTTGTAACAATTTAAAGACAATGAGTTAAATTTTGGAGTCACGTTGGAAAAACCACCAATTTTGTTAATTGTAGTACGTCGCCGCATGCTAATAGTAGTGACAAAATGTAGCTTAGGGTTGTCTCTTTCGACTAATGTAAAATTTGAAAAATGGAAAGAATAGTCCAGTTTCCTTAATAACTTTTCTCTTTTCCGCATTACATCGCTCAACCCACCTTACCACACCTGTCAATTAATCAGCCAATTCTAATGTTTTATACATTAGGCTTATTAGTCCGGGCGCAATGGGGGGGGTTATGTATGCAATTTGGGGTCCCCTCTGTAACTTGTCATATTTTTATGTTTTTCGGCACGGAAAATCGATTTTTCGTGGTTACTAGGCTCAAAAATGGGTCGTTTTCGAGATATGGCCCGATTTTAGTCAAAATTGGTGGTTTTTCTGAATTTTCCAAAAAAATTTAAAATTATTAACCAACTTTATGTGAAAGATCTTTTGATTTTAAACAATTTATGTCTGTAGCATTTTTTTCCTTAAGTCCTTGGTTTAGCTGTAATTTGCAAAAAGTGCCTCACATTTCTTATAGAGTATTTTAAATGAGATAACTTATATGGGGCAAAATTCCTCAAGTGTACCAGGTGAAGAAATTCGATGTCTCCGATTTGTTCAAACTTCACCAAAATATTGTTACTGGTATAAGTAATTATCGTGCTAAAGGACTTAAAAAAAAATTTTGCGCAAAAGTTATAGGGTTGTAAACCTTTGCATTTTTCTCGTGATCATACCTTTTTTGAAAAATCATAACTATCGCCACCATTGTAGTAGAACGGTGATCTTTAGTGATTTGTAAAGATCGTTACATGCCGTTCCGAATTAATATAAAATTTTTCAAAAACAAAATTTTTAAAAAAGAAATTTTGACTTTGAAAAATATTTTTTGGTTTTTTACACAATACTTGATCATAAATTGTTTTCATATTTTTTCAAACAAAAGTGTCAGCTCAGCTTTAAAATCATCTATCATTTAGAGTGGCAAAGCAATGTTAAGTGTAAATTTTTGATTTTTGAAAGCCCGCGTACGCCTGTTTTGCTTGTTTGTTGCTTAGAACAGATGGACATAACATAAGAGAAATGTAGATGTAAATGAATGTAGATGTAAATGAATGTAAGAAAATGAATATGTAAATTCGAAAATCCGAATTTACGGAAAAATCCGAGAATCCGACAAAAACCGTAAATCCGGAATCCGGATGTAACTTCCAGCCCTAAATACTATACTATACTATAAGGAAAGTAAATTTTTTTACTTTAAAAAGCATTCCGTAGAAATCTTGTACTGCTCCGAACAACCAAAACAATATTAAAAATGTGGTTTCGCAGAAAAAAGAAACTAAGTTCTTATTTTTATTTTTATTAGTCAAACTAAATGACAAGTGAAGTCCTTTTTACCTCGTCTTGCAGCAAAACACAATCCTTATGTCAAAAGTAAAATTATTCAACAGATTATAGATGTGCTTGAATGAAACTGTTTTCCCACAGATAATTAAGTAGTTAAATAAAAATGTATATCAGTCTCACGAGAAATTCAAAATCACTAGCTGATTTTCTTGCATTGTATTGACAATATAAGAGACTTTTCTTAAGCTACAGCTAAATATAGTTAGACAGAGGCTAGCTTTGGATGAAAATAAAGTTTTTATTGAGTATGAAAATAATCAACGTCCGTAAACTTATCAAATTCGTAATAAAAATTTCATTTTATATTATTTTGTGCGTGTAAATTTTCTTTCCCGTATCAAATTAAAGAACACGTGCATCTTTCGAATACCTTTGATTTTTATTCTTTCTATCAGTCATTAAGGGCCGTTCCTCTACTTGGGTAGTCTGCTCCAAACTTCTTGTTTTGTTATTCCTTTTTATGATAGTTCTGACTAACAAGCACAGGAATGCACTTTGAGAAAGACTTTGTTCTCGAGAGACTCACCGTTGCTGTTGGATGGATTGGATGCTGGTGCCAGAACTTCAGAACAGAACCCAAAATGTGGGCGAAAACAAGATTCCTCACTGCATATAGTTCGAGTGGTGAGGCCGGTCTTGTTCTGGCCCAGAGCAATTATTTAGCCGCTGGCTGGTGAAGCAACTACGAAAGCGTGGGATTTCATTGAGTGGAGAGGTTGGTGGCAAAGACTTTAAACGAATGCTATAATATAGATCTTCTTATTTAACATATATGAATTGAATCTAACAATTCATCTCTGTTCACTAAAAAGAAATCCAAGCTAACTTGTAAATTCGATTTTTTTTTTGGGAAATACATAATAATTAAGATATGGTAGCTTCGCAGTCAGTCATTTCCTAAACAAAATTTCCTCCGAAACCCATGTAATAAATTTACCAATTATATATGTATTATCGCTAGTGCAAATGCGACGAGCTTCCACCATGGGAGATATACATATAGCTACCCACCTTTACCACAATTACTCACGCTTATTTCCAAATGGCAGAATCAACCATTGATCATGCGCAAATCTGATCAGGTAGCAATCAATATTTACATAATAGAAATCTCTTCCATACAGACGAACAAAATTTATTAAAATTGCTTGAACAAATTTATGATCTGTTCCAGGTACAGCAGGCGTTTCGCATTTGTCGAAGTAATAAAATATGACCGAAGCAAAGGACTTTCGATACTTGCAATATCTAGCGGACAGGCGTTAAATGTTTTTTGTATCGGACTATGAATCATAGGCTCAATGGATTTGGTTGGTACTTGTACAGCGGTAGGTGTACTTTTCACTGAATATTACTTCTAACAAAGAATAATATTACTGTATATGGTTGTCTCTGATAACTTTTTCAAAATTATTCTTATTAATTTATTGCTGCGACATAATTATTGATAGATTAAATGACCGATAATTCTCTTTGCCCATTTGTTTTTATTGTCCTTCTAAAGTTGACTTAAAGAAATATATATAAAAATAACAGTTAATTGTGAACAGTTTTTCAATAATAACAATTGAAGCTTATCTAATTCGCTCGATGATACAAGTAAAACAATCCGAAATTGTTACCTTCTAAATTTTTGACAGCTGAATTAACGGCGGGTAGCCCCGCATACAAATGTATCCTTCCCCGGAAGGATATTTTTGCTAGCCATATTTTTTTAAGTTTTTTGTTATTGTTGCATTTGTCATCGACAAGATCTCACCCTTCATATGGCAGTACTTTTGTTTTTACTTCTGTAATTCTCTTCTGGAGAAGAAAGCTCAACAAATCATGGTAACAATTACACTCGTTGGCGAGGAAGAAAATCAAGTGGAGAGTCGGTGTAGTTAACGGCCTATGCCGTACAAGTGGTTAAAGGAATCAGATAATTCTAAAAAAATATGATTTTTATTAAAATATTAAAAGACGGTATCCCGACATATCTATAGTAGGTCGTTTTGATAGAATTATCAGTTTCGGAAGTGCTTTCCAAGGGCCTGAAGCTTTTCCATGGCTACTCCCGTTCATTCGCAAACTAAATGATGAATGCTTTCAACTTCTTCCTCATTCCGACAGAAGTCATTGGCAGAAATATGCAGTCGGACGACATGACTACTAAAAAGATAGTAAGCCAGTGATATTTCGAAGATTCGGGCTCAGTAAAAACGCCCTCCTCCTTTATAGGTAGCAGGTTGTCAGATCGCTCCATCTGCGCTCGGCTTTTCGACTAATCTGTATATTTGCGAAGGAATCTTAATGCATCGCCGATAGCTTCAGTTTTGACATTATTAAGGGCACCCTCTATGTACAGAAAATTAAAAATTTTAAATAGTGCCTAACTCATGAAGTGCAGTTTCTAACATTTTCCATTTCGAGTAAATGTATTGAGCATTTTTAACACCGCTGAAAAGGGGGCACCTCGTAGGTAAGGGCAATGTAGGTGTGGAGTACGTTCCTTTCAAAAATCATTAGCAACCCAGGGATAATCGTTGTAGGAACTCTCTGCCGCATGCAAGGCATAATCCCGTCTGTTCCTGGGGATTTTAAGGGATAAGTTTACTTCCGTGGAGGTATTATTATTGTTAGAAGTGGATCAAGGACTCAAACACTCTTTAGTCACTTCGACCAAGATGATCTTTCGTGACCTGTTCTTAGTTCAGACTTAAGCCGCCCAATCAAGCTTTAGTTCCATAATTAGACCTAACATTTCTTTGCGGGCTGCCTTAGCTATATCTAGTGGTGATGGAAAGTCCCACCGAGATATCTGAGTCTGATACGGCCGAAGGCTTCACAGTGACATTGGATGTGTTCCGTTGTCTCCTCCTCTTCCAAACAGCTTGCCCCAACTTTTTTAAGGTGGTAGCCCAAGGGGCAGTGACCAGTTAGAAGTCCTGTTATGAGCCTTAAATCTAGTCTACTGAGTGATAGCAAAGCTTCCGTTTTCTGTTTTGAGTAGGTGAGAAACCTCTTTGCTTGTTTTAACTCTGGAGTATTTGTCCTCCCATGACCTGATATGCATTGCCAGTCAGCTTTTCGAGTAGTCACAGAATGGTTCGGGACCGATAAACTGAGAATCCGCACCTTTTTTTGGCAAGTGATCCGCTTCCTCCTTTTTGCCTTCAATTCCCTCGTGCCCTGGTACCCAGGCCAGCGTGATGCTGTTGCCCTGAGCCAGTTCTTTGAGAGCAATGAGACAGTCCCAGGCGATTCTAGACTCAAAGGTGAAGGAACCCAGAACCTTGAGTACCGCCTGACTGTCGGACATTATGTATATTTTAGCACCGTGTTTACCTCTATTAGTAATTTAACGTGCGCAGAGTGCGATGGCATGTATTTCTGCTTGAAAGATGGTTGGTGCAGAACCGAGCGATTTGTTCAGCCTTATTCTTGTTCCATAGACCCCGATGCCTGTTTTGTCTTCCATCTTGGATCCATCCGTGTACTAAACCAGAGATCCCTTTTCAAAAATATATCTATAATTGAGCCAATAAACTCTGCTCTAAAGGACCAGCTTGAATGGTATATCAAAGTTGTGCCTATTCGGCATGGCATCTGAGATTGAATTGATCACCGGATCATTCTTGAATTCTTCAAAAAATATTCCTGTGACCAACAAGATTGCCTGCTGAGAGAAGATTGGTGCCAAGCAGCCTTATTGCGCTTGAGGCAGCCTCCTTCTTTAGGTGTACGTATAAAGGGAAGAGGTCTAGTAGAGCTTCCATAGCTGCCGTGGGGCATGTGCGCATGGTACCCCTGACTTCTGGACATGCATGGCACCCGTGACTTCTAGACATCCTCTGCAGTTTCTTCGTGTGGACTGCGCTGTCTTTTGTTCTGCTTTTGGCCATCACACTGATCCACCGACGCAACCACTGATTGCTGTCGAATTATCGGGAAAGTGCGTTCTTATGAGCAATTCAAGTATCTTCTCCGTCGATTCTCTTAAGAAGCCATCGCTTCGCATCCGTTTGTCCTGTTAGTCTGGTTGTTTTAGACTTGTTGAAAAGTATCTGTGTGTACCTTCGATAAGACTTCCCTGATGATCTACTAATCGGACAGCTATCTCTCAAGACGTTCCCAATCGTTTCCGATAGTTTATTTACCATTAAGTCAACAAATTTCGCGTCTTAAAGTGATTTACCGCTACGTGGTTAGCCAATACATGCAGCACCTCCCTTTTGAATTTATCCTAGTTGGTTCTGGCTGGGTTTCTGAAGGGTTTGGCTTCCTGAAGCGGTCGATGCTGAAACGTATGTAAAAGTGGTCCGAAATAAATCGTTTGTCCGACAATCTAAGAACCTCAACCTTAAGGTTGTTCCATCCCCCTACCTCCAAAGCCTCTGATTCCGACTTCCTGTAAAAAGGTGGGCTCTTATTCCAGATGCATAGATTTGTTTGCTAAATGTTACTAATGAGTGACTCACCTCGTTCACTGATGTCTGCACTGCCCCAGAGAGTGTGGTGGACGTTTGCGTCGTATCCTAAAATTAGGATTTTCCTCTTCCTATTGGTCATTTTCACGTGTGAACCTCAACCGGTGGGGGTGGGTTGGTGCCATCACGCGCCATATGTACTAATTCCAGTAGAACCTGCCGGCTCTTTCCCTCTGAACGACAGTCAAATCTTTGGAACTGTAATTGGACATTAAAAGTATATGAATGCCTTTTTTAGCCAACATGCTTGTTCCGAGGTTACCTGCACCTTTGCCATAAAGCAAGACGGAATATTTGTGCTTTAATCCAATTATGGTATCATTTCTGACCCGAGATACCTGATTAAAAACGATATCAATCTCCTCTCCACTTAGTAGGAGAAATATTACATTTATCTACAATAGGCTTATGATTAAAATGAAACCACTAAGAAAAGATGAGGAATCATTAAAGAAAAGTGTAAAAGGGCCCAATGAGAACGACGATTTTTAATAATTTTTACTTTGGAAAATTAGTTTCTGATATCGAAAATCTTACTTTACGAACCTTTTTTACTTCGTAGTGGAAAGAAAAAGAGTAATAGTAAAGAGTAATATTAAGGAATAACCGCCTTTTGCAAAGTTTGTGAGAAAAGCATGTCCAGTACAAAGGCACACTTGGATCTATACGAAACAAAGCCAATACATGTCAAAAATAGGTAGAAGAAGTCTTAATTGATAAATGATGCTTCTTCGTAGAAGAAAAATTATCACTTCAAGGGTTGCCTTACAATTTTTGAACCTTAACCGACTACCGGATCTAGTAAAAGAATGCTGCCCAAATTAACCTAGAGCAAAGCATGTTCACTGATATAAGTAAGTCCACAACTGATATAACTACTGTTAAAACCCAAGTGCTGTTTGTTTGATTCTTTGATACAAAAAAAAAACTTTCAAAAGTTCAAACTTTTTTGGTATTTGAAAATTGGTCAATTATTTGACAAGCTCAATTCAAATATATCAGGGTGTGTAAAATATAAACGAGACTTTATTTATAAAAAATTGTTATTTGGTTTAATACAATAGCTAACCAGGTATAAATTTTCAACATAATTTCCTGCTTTCTCTCCATTCTCCATTCCTGCATCTTCCTGGAATCGTTGCCCACCGAGAGCTTGCTTCAGCGTCCTGGAATCGTTGTCCACCGAGAGCTTGCTTTGGCGGTCCAAAAAGATGGAAATCTCAGGGCGATAAGTCAGGGATTTAGGGGGCATGCTCAAGCAAAGTCCATCTCATTTCCTCTAATTTTTAGCAAGTAAACGTTCAGCATGGAGGCAAGCGTTGTCGTGAAGGAAAATGACGATTCGAATAGGTTGGTCCCGTCGATTCGAACGATATGCGTGCCTTGCCTTACTCAAAACCTCACAGTAATAAGCAGCATTTATTGTGCGATATACATGTAAGAAAGCAGTGTAAAAAACGCCACACCAGTCGAAAAAATAACAGTTGCAAGCACTTTGCCAGCTGACATCCGAGTCTTGGCAAGCATGTTTCGCACTTTCAACTTGTTCACGTCCTTTGTTAAACTCCTTATCAAAAAAAAAAAAAAAGAGCGAACCCAGCGTTTGATCACAAAACTGTGCAGTCAATCTTTTCAAAATTGCAACTGGTTTTACTCCTTCTTGAGTAAAAAATGTAATAATAATACGTCGCGCAGCGGAAGGATGCACCTGTTGCTCCGACGCCGTGACAACTACTGGCCAAACGGTTTGAACCGATCGACCGCCTGCTCTCCCATCTCCTGACATCTCTACCTATGCCCCCTCGCCGCTCCCTCTGTATAAACTGAATCGGTCAGCTACCAAAGTTTCGTTTGATTCACCCTCGTATTCATTCAAGCATAAAATCACTAATATGCTCGTTGTGCTTCCAATAAATTACCAATAGCGATAAAAATATTAACATATATAGAATTTTGTTGCGTAGTAAAAGGATTGTAAGGCTAGAAGACCTTAAAAATGTCTTAGACGTGAAACAACCCGAAATTTAAGAATGTCACAGTTATTTACTTTACGTCATTTACTTCGCTAAACTTATTTTTACTTTATTTATGCCTTCTTTTTGATAACATAAGCACCTTCCAAAGTATCAGCAGCTTCCAAAAATAGGAGGCTCATTTATGACATAAGCACATTCCACAGAAGACCTCCCACTGCGGACGGGAGTGCTAGAATCCTTTCCACCATTTACGCTTAATAACAATATAAGAATAGAATGCGTATATCATTATATATGTTTATGGGTGCTAAAATCACGCCAAAAATTGCGTAAAATGGATTATCTAACTTATTAGAAAGTAGATTACTATGTGGAATCTATACTGAAGGAGATGAAATATTTAAAAAAATTATTAAAAGCATAAAAAACGTTCATTTGCATTTAATAAAAAAAGTGAATTTAGATTTGATTTATTTTACGCAACATATGATGTAGGATGTAATACATGAAGAGCAACTTTATAAATTTTAATATTGCTAAACAAATGCTTCAATCAAATCAAAGAAAAGTTTTGAAATTCAAACCACAGACGTATTTTTTTCTGAATACTTGACGAGCTCATAAGATATTATCGCGGTTAATATAATGAGAAAACAAGTTCCATGTCGTGTAATTCCCATGAGAAGAATTTCATCTGATATTGCAGCCACCTTGCAGTTTTGCGAAGTATAGTGCGCGTGAGAACTTAGTAATTTCCGTGGCTGTCTTGATTTTCCATGGGGAATAGCGGTTGTGGCTAGACAGAAAAGTCGATGCCGTTTCCACCATCCACCTTCGTTGTAACTGGAGTAACTTGGTATGCCAGCAAGTAAACAAATTTCTTAAATTTGTTGTCTTTAGATTAATGATAAATGTTTGCTTGCTGTGTCAGATTTCGATAGATTTCAAGCATTGACTATCATGACATGTTTCGTGGAATCACTCGCTGGCGTTTGATATGCAGCACAGGCGGTATTCAAATCTAAATGTGTTTATTTATTTTATCGAATGTAACGTGCTGTGAGGTGTCCGATTACTTTAAAAACATTTTCAATTGTCAGGTTTCATCTCGACAACACGCCCGTGGCATTCAAATTCTCTACCGCGAAGTGTTTGCTTCAGTGTTTCCTGCCCACATAATCGAGTGTCGTTGATGAGTTTTCATTCATGCAGCGACCATTCATTCTTTTTGCTGCTGTGTTTTCACTTTATACTATATCTGTCAAACGATAAGTCGTAAGCAAAGTGCTAACCAAAGGCGTTATTGTGTTTGAGTTATGTATATTGTTTACTCGTTTCAATATTTAATATCTCTGCAGCCGCAACTTTGTAATTGCGAAATTGAATATGCAGCAGCATTTTACAACGTGTTTAATGGATTAAGTTAGTTATACCGTTCAGATAAACCGTTTTCGTTCTATACAAAATGTAAAAGAGTGCTAGAGAAACCATTTTTGAAATTTATTGATTTACTAATTTTGATGTCTTTAAGATGATTGAAATCAGGCACACTATATTTATTTGTTAAATCCTATATTTCCTCTTTGTGAAGTTGAAACTTCAAAAAAAATTTTTTTATTATATATATATTATATTTTATATAATATTTTTTATGTATATATATATATATATATATATATAAATATATAATGATATGAATTAGTTAATTAGTCTTTTTTTTACAGAATCGCAAATCAAATAACGCATAATTTAACGATTATAAGTGCAACTCGTCGATTTCAATTGTAAATTGCCGATTGAACAAATTGAATATATTGATAAATTGATTTACCCTGCCCCGCAATAAATTTCATTTTAAGTGAGCGAGTTCTGCCTTTTACATATCAGTAGTTAATCTTGACTAAAACTATAAAATCGAAATAACAAGCCACCTATCTTTATGTCGTGAAATAATTAATGCATATATACGTATATAATCGAAAAGTAGCGATCAATATAACAAAAAAATTAACTAGCCGAAAATGTTTTTCTAATTGTAATTAAATATAAGTCGTGGAAGGTCCCTTGTCCGAACCGCGCCAGCAGTGACCCATGATTGTTTTAAGCTGACAAAAGATTACGATAAAAATACTCTTGGAGATTGAAGAATAATATCGGTGGTTCGTAATCCACCTTCAATTGCAATCTTTGTCTCGAATCGGATGAAAGTTCTTCTCCCGCCCCATGTTCCACAAAGGTTTCCAGGAACTAGAGAAATATGCGAATATCCATCATTAATGCGCAACACTGATTATCAAGTGCCCTTAACCAGAACTGATAAAATAATGGAAATATGGAAAATTAATGAAAAAAAAAATTTAAGCAGAAGTTATGTTTATGCAGGTAATTTTTTATTAGATTTATAATACATATAGTTATTATTTCTGTAATCCAACACATTTCTATGTTGCTAGTTTTTAAAATAACACTCAACTGTGTACGAAAGTTGGGGTTAAACCTAACTTTCCGACGCGTGGACCGATTTGGATGTTTCTTGTTTTGTTGTACAGAGTATGATCCCCCATTGATAATATGAGAAAAAAATTTGGCCAAGGCTGGGGGGAGAGGAGAGCAGTAGTCTAACTTCGTAACACGAGGACTGATTTGGATTTTTTTTTTTGATTTTCTGTTTGGTAGGGATGTTCCCTAGTTGATACTACGTGAAAAAAATGTTAGTGGAGTGGGGGTGGAACCTAACTTTGTAAAGCGTGGACCGATTTGGATGGTTCATCTTTTTTGTTCTACAGAGTATGATCCCTCCTTGCTAATAGGAGAAAAATATTTGGCCTAGGTTGGAGGGAGGGGGAGGGGTAGTCTAACTTTGTAACGAGTGGACCGATTTGGATAATTCTTTTTTTGTTGATACCACGTGAAAAAATGGTGGGGTGCGGGTAGGGGTGGGGTGGAACCTAACTTTGTAATACGTAGACCGATTTCGATGGTTATTTTGCTGTTGTATACAGTGTGATCCCCATTGCTAACAGAAGAATAATTTGGTCCTAAGGTGGGGGAGGGGGAGGGGTAGTCTAACTTCGTAAAGCGTGAACCGGTTTCGATGATTCTTTTTGTGCTGAATAGAGTATGATTCCTGATTGATACCAAGAGAGAAAAAAATGTTGGTTGAATATGGGTTGGGGTAGGGGGTAAGGGGTAGGGGGTTAAACCTAACTTTTTAACGCGTGGACCGATTTGGATGGCTGTTTTTTTTTGTACATAATAGAAGACACTAAAAAGTGAAAAATAAAATAGTTTAAAAAAAAAAGTTGAACCGACTTCACAAAAACCACTAAAGGGCACAAAATAATTTTTAATGTTATATCTATTACGACGTTTTGAAGTTGGTGCAAATCAAACAAACCAAATAACTACAACAAAAGTATTTAATCGTCAATCCTTATGATCCCGTAAGCTGAAACTTTCAGGTAGTTTTATGTATTATCTTAAATTGTGGTTGGGTAGTTGTTTTGCTTGACTTCAAAATGTAATAGATATAAAATTAAAAATTATTTAATGCCTTTTTGCGCTTTTAAAATTTTGTTTATAGACTCTAAGCTCTTTGTATTTGGTGGAGCTATAATGGTATTCTGCGGAATATATATTCCTTTTTGCGTGCGATAGTTCTAGTTTTTCTTCAGTCTAATATGCTTCGGTAAGGATGCCACTGCAAAAACGCAAGTTTTTATCTTTAGAAGATAAATGTGTTATCATAGATAAACTGAAAAAGGGGGGGGGGGGGATAACTGCGATATGTTTAGCTAAAAAGTATGGCGTTTCCAAATCCACTATTAGTAGAATAAAGCAGAAAAGGAGTCTAATTACACAATAAATTGCGAATACCTATATCGGAACGAGAAGAAGGAAAAAAGAAAAGCCGAAATGGCAAGAATGGAATCGGCGTTGTACAAATGGTTCCTTAAATAACGGGAGAAAAACCTACCTATCAATGGGAATATGCTAATTAAAATAAACAAAAAAATGCATCAAAGTTACAAAGAAAGTAAAAGTTTTACAGTTAGTAGTGGATGGTTTGAAAAATTCAAAAAAAGATATGTGATTCGTCTTTAATAAATAAGTGGACAGAAATTGTCTTTTGATAAAGATTCTGTGGAACCATGCAAAAAAAAATTTCCAGATCAAATTGAAAAGTTTGGCCTAAGACGAGAGCGAATATACAACGCTGATGAGAGTGATTTATTTTTGCGGCTAGTTCCAGGAAAAACATTTATGCACTGTGAAGAAAATTCTGCTCCCGCCAGAAAGGTACCGAAGGAAAGGATCACTTTCCTCAGATAAAACGGGTATATATAAGCTCAGACATGCTGTTATTGTAAAAGCCACGAATCCACGATCGTTGAAAAAACTGCTTGGATGACTACTCAAATAATGTTTCCAAAAAAGATTTATTCCACAAGTTAGTAACTCTTTTATGTTTAATTTATTACAGGTTGATCTTTATGACAATAACAGCTTAGATCATTTATAAAGGAGGACAATCTCCCTGCGAACGTCATCCTCATTTCTCCAAATCATCCTGCAGCTGAGAAACTAAAAAGTGAAGATAGGGGTATAATCGCAGATCTTAAGCCTATTTTCATGTTTGTCAAAATATTTCCTTGCGTCGCAGAGGTGAGTAATGTTAAACTACAAAACAATTTAACAGAAAGTTAGTTTGACTAATTAGTTCTTAACTTGGCATTGAAGATGAGAGCGAAAGAAAAAAATCTTGCATACAGTTTTTTTCATGATGTAGCTAGCCTAAGTCCATTTCAGCATGGTTATCGCTGGAAGGGAACTAGGATATGGAGAATAACGGAAATTCAATGTCTGAGTTTACATTACTGCGAGCTAGACAATAGCAAAGAGATGAAGTGGATTTTTTTATTTTTTGCAAAAGAAAAAAATATTCATAGGCAAGCCGAGCCTTGAACCTGCATCTATGGCGTGATGATGACCGCCAGCGGTCAGACATACACAGGTGGATCCCACCTGTACATAGAAGGAATAACACGAAACACATCGATTTACGTGCCGTAACTGCATACACTGACGTAAGTGTGACTACAACCTCCTCGTGGTGGCGACTGGTAACAGACTCCTTGCATGGTCGTGTCCTTGCCAAGTGTGCTGGCTAATTTTATTCGGGTAGAGAGGATACTTTCTTAAATCAAATACCTCAATCCAAGGTTGAACAGCATACGCCGAGGGATGTATGGACAAGGGGAGGGGGCCAGGTCTGTAGTAAGCGGACCCTGGATACCTGTCGCCCTCTAGTTTCAATCAAAATTTCTTGTGGAAAATTTCTTGTGCTGCGTGTGACTCTCACTACCCGCTCACCAGTGTAAACTACATGGATTCTAACGAAATCTAAAATGTCCCCGATGCAGTTCTATGTGCATTAAACTGTCACCAGCAGCAGCAGACATTACAGTAGCCAGTTGGTTCTCCTAATGGAGCCTCCAGGCACATTCCTGGAAATTCTGGCAGGGCTCCAACCCTGTCCCCTAAGAGATGGTGAGAAAAAGTGCCACCACTTCGTCAGTGCTAAGCCGTTTCGTATTTGATCCAAGTCTAAACAGTAGTAGCGCCCTTATCAACGTCATCAAGGACTAAAAGGTGCTAATATAACCATATTCTCTGATAATCAAGCGGCCCTGAAGGCTCTATCCTCGTGGATTTTTTTTACGAGACTTTTTAATTAGTGCTTCGATAACCTCCAATAACTAGTCGGCTGTTATAGAAGATTGAGCTAGGACTCAACAGCTGCTTTACTGAAGAAATGTCCCTGGACCTACTCAGGCTAAGGCGCCTGTTAAACTCTCTGCTTAAAATGATACCACCGCCCTAAATAAGGTGGAGATCAGGTAGCTATCAGGCTGCCTATCTAGACACCATGGGCGAAAATATGATCTATACTGGATAGACCTGTCTAGTGAGACGTATAGTGTCTGCTCTGTCTAGAAAACGATAAAACCCCATTGCGATGAGCTTTCATTCTGGCTTAGAAGACCTTTTTATTCATGGTGCCCACCATATGGGTAGCACATATTAAGAAATAAATAAATGCCCAATTCAATCCGGATGAATGAATATCAGTTATACTTGAGACTTTCTAATGTTTTTGTTTCTTTTGACGCTTCGCAATTCAATTTGATATCACAAGTACACAATGTACGAAATAAACACATGACCCGAGCAAATTTTCAAAAATTGTAAAAACTTGGAATTGCAAAAAAATTCCGAACTAAACCGTTCAACTCGAGCGAAGTTTTTCTTTATTAGAAACGCCGATCGTGTTAAAAAATATTTTAATATTTTCTTACTTCGCTCGAGTTGAACGGTTTAGTTCGGAATTTTTTTTGCAATTCCAAGTTTTTAAAATTTTTGTCAATTTGATATAATAGCTGTGTTTTTTCATCTGGTTCTTAAGATCATGGCAATCTGAAAAAAACGATGTGGGTTAGTAATCCATTAATTTTGAAAGGTTGGTGTATCTTCTGAATTGGAATGCCAAAACAGTTGTGAAATTGAGGGTAAATAA
This sequence comes from Leptarthrus brevirostris, assembly GCA_964036015.1. Classification (NCBI taxonomy): domain Eukaryota; kingdom Metazoa; phylum Arthropoda; class Insecta; order Diptera; family Asilidae; genus Leptarthrus; species Leptarthrus brevirostris. The sequence goes on along the minus strand of OZ038373.1, from coordinate 62,702,007 downwards.
ATTTCAGTTATTTTATAAATTATTTACAAAACTAAATTATTGTGGAAATGGCTTCAATGGTGGAAGTATGAAATAGGAGCTCATGTAATTAAAAATTCTAATTGGAAAAGTAGACAACTACTTATTTTAAAACTAAATTACCAGGTATGTGATCTTGAATCCGATAAATACAAGGGTGAGGTTGTTGTTGTTGTAAGTTGATGTTAAAATGCATATGCATATCAAAATTGTACATTCTATACACTTTGTACAAAATATTTTACGGATCACACAATATTTTACACAACATGTGAAAATTGTTTACGCATAAAAACACAATAATGAAATAGGACAAATACTATTCAAAGACAAAATAAAATTATTTAAAAATTTGCTATTTCGCCTGATCCTTAGAAATAATCAATCCTCTTTTGGTAAACTATAAAATTATGCGATATTGTTATTAAAAAAGTAGGAAACAATTTTCTGCTATTATGTACTTAAAACACAGAGATAAAATAATAATAATAATAAGGAAATTTATGAAGGAGGTAGGCTAATGAAAGCTCGGTACCATAATTACTAAAATAAATGAAAATATAACGCGATTTCCGGAAAATATTAAACATTTCAATGATGGCTTGATATTCCTATGATTCCTATTCCTAAGGCACCTTCATGTCATTGCTTCCTATTACATATGTTTTAGATTGCATATGTGCCTGACTTAGCTATTTTTTTTTTATTTAGTTTGCATCCTTACATTATTTTGACTACCACAACTACATATATGAGATGATTTTAACAATATAAACCATCTTTAGACCTGGTTTTTTTCCAAAGTATGTATATAAGGAAAGTAAAGACAACCTCATGGAACGCAACTTGAAAAAGTCAAATGCAAAAATTTTTAGTTCCAATTTTAAAAACCAGAGGCGCTATAATTCATATATTTTCGGGTAGTTCGTGCTGTTTGACTTTATTTTATTTCATGTACAGTTGTTGTCAGTTGTTTTGTTGACGTTTTCTCGGCCATGTAAGAAGTTTGGTGTTATTCCCCTTTTAACTTACATCAAAATTTATAAAATTGGTGTTCTCGTTAAAAACTAATTTCAGAACACATGGTTTCAAAAGAAATTATATTTGCTTGCCACTTTCGCGCTTTTCACGAAAGACTGGTTCGATTAAATTTCAAATAATTGCTGCTAATATCAGAAGTCAGATTGGGTTTAATTTTTTGTGCAGCCGTAAAATAACGGAAACAGGTTGTCTTTACTTTCCTTTTATACATGCTTTAGAGTTTTCCTGCGCCGGAAAGAGAAGAAATTTTTTCGGTTAATTCGTTAGTAAATGAGTCAAATAATAAGTAAGTAATAGATGAATGAATGTTTGTTATTATACTGATTATATTTTATTTTAACATTGTTCAATTTATGAAATCATTTCTTCGAAAAACTTAAATTAATTTCTGTGACATAAACGTAGGTAAAACTTTTTTGTAGGTTATATCGCAAGCATAGTATAATATTATAAATAGGAGGCAAGCTTCAAGCAAAACGACAAACATTTTCTTGCACTTAATCCCTGGTAATGTCACTGAAAGAAGTTTTCCAAATTAGCCAGACCAGACATACTCTATGGGACAACTCAGAGAATAACGAATACTTAACTTTTAGTATGTAGAATTGTAGAGGTTGGGAAGAAGTTTTCGATATTACATTACTAACAGATAACGAAACCTTTAAAATTTAAGAATGGAACGTAACCGACCAGAGATCTTTTTCAGATCACAGCTGAATACTATTCAATTTAAGTATTGAGATCATTGCTTAGCAACTGGATACTATCCACGCTAAGCAGTAGAATCGTTCAAGCGGATCTTGGAAACAGTCTTTAAACAAGATTTGTATGTAGAGAAGAGATACACTCCCTGCTCTGGCTAATGGTTATGAATAAACTCATATTGAAGCTAGAAAGTAAATGGGTCAAGGTAGTCGCATAGTCCAGAGAGTCAATGCCCTCAGAAATTGTGGAGTCGTCAATAAGTTTTATAGTCTTTCTTTGAACTTTTTTTAACGCAGACAATGTGATATGTCCGGCTCCTGCCCAGGTATAGGAATTACATATATCCAGTCTAAGCTTGAAGTGGGACTTGTAGATCGGCGCCAAGTCAGGTTTTGTGGGGTATTTCTTACATCTCTTTAACTGTACTGTAAAAGTACGGGTTTATTTCTCGTTATAATTCTAATTGACTCCCCTTTCGCTCTGGTGCAGCATAGTTATTTCTACAGTGATTTTCAACATAATTTTTCCTATACAAATCTTTCCGTGTCTAATCGGTTTCCTGTAAACAGTAAAAAGTTCTTGACACGGGGGTGTGGTGGGGGGGGGGGCGGGGGTAGCAATTGCACACATTGCTTCCTTTGAATTCACGTCGGCAATCAAACAAACAATGCCTAAAGTTTGGCTAAACCGGCAAACCAATTTCATGTGCATGAACTAACTGCGACTTTCATTTCAAACACTTCATTAAAGTATAACTGTTCAAAATGTTGAATAAAAATAATAAACTGTTTCCTATCCAGATAAGTCGTTTCTTCTTAACAGTTATTCGGGCCTTTTTTGGCCCGCAGTGTCTTCAACGAAAGTAATTGTTAAAGCTTTTCTGGTAATCCTTAACTTAAAACTACTATCAGTGGTTCCACTTTCCACAAAGCTTTTAGACAGTTACATAAACCAAACCATAAACAATCATCCATCTGTCGTGAGATAAGAAGAATTTAATCCACTTGTGTGTTAGGGGAAGTTTAACATAAATTCAACTAAAGAAAGGACATTTTTATGCTGAAGTATAAACATTAATTTCTTACGAGCAATATTACCGTTTTAACAAAAGTACCGAAAACCACCTTATAGGCCTTAGATTATTAGTCGCCTAAGCCGTAAATGTTTTTTTGATAAAGAAAAATGTTAATGAAGTTAACTAACACTAACACAGAAGGTATACATCTAACTTTTCTTAGGCATGATAATATGATAAACAACTTTTAAGACTTCTTTCAGACTTCCTTGAAGCAAAAGAAAAAGCTGCGGCCCGTAGACAAGTGCCTAGATTTGGCTTTGGGTAACTCCTCTACTGTTTAATAGTAATTTTTAAGAAGTGAGAAAGTTTGCGATTTTTTTTTAATTACTTTAGATTTCAAAGTTTTACACTGCCGAAGCAGCATCCTTCCCCAGGTTAAGCAATAAAGTTTTAAACTTTGCTGTAAAGCTAGAATGTTGTTGTATGGTAAAGTTACAGTAAGATCGCAGGCTACAACCCACTCCTTCCCGGTACCGGGATTAAATTAAATAACAATCAAAACATGAAGAAGGACGGAAAAGGGATGAGGGAAATAAAACGGGAAGAAGCTTCTATAGGTTCCTGGAATAAAACATGTAATTCACGTCATATTCATAATGTGTATATTAACAAAAAAAAGAAAATTTCCTTAAAGCTAAATTTCATCAAGCCAATTCCTCTAATAAACTTTTCTTACGGTTACTTATCGCGATCTAATTCAACATATGATACTTTAGTAATTATTGGCCACAATATTACAAGATACAAACTATTTCTTACTTTGAACTAATCTAACGGTACTTAGGGAAATCGAAGACATACAAAATTACAAAATTATCCGCTTTTAATTTAGGTTAACTACCTCTCAAACTATTGCTTTGCCTTTTTCTTTTTCAATAAGCCAACGTCCATAGCTCCGTTGCGTATACATATATTAATAAAAAATCTTTCTAGGACCTGCGTAAGTCGTGCACGAGGTACGTGAGTTCTTTCTTTGCTTTTAGAACGCGCATATGACAACAGCGAGAAAAAAAATCGTACCAAATCGTTTCATATAAAATCGCAAGAGCTTTTGAAACGACTGGGTGGATTCTGGGTGTCGCATCATTGGTGCGACCCTTGAGGTCCACAGGAACAACTTCCCAGTTAATAACAATTTTCAATTGTTATTATCAATATTCAATTATTATTAACAATATTTAATTGTTAATAGCGATAAATTTCATGATCATAGTACAAACGAGTAAGTGAAAACTCAATAAAATTCATATTATTCGATTTATCGTTTTATTTATCATCAATATCAACTATTTATGGTTGTTTTACCATTTTTTTAATGTTACAGAAAACTATAAAAGTTTTGGATAAAAATATCTGATTTTTTTTTAAATATCGAGTTGTATCATAACCAATTAGATCAGATGAATCCTTTTCAAAAAAAAAAATTTCGCCCACTTTTATGTCATTTAAAAATACTTAAAAAATTTATATTTTAAATTTATAAATAAATAAATTAATGAAATTTAATTTATCATGTTAATTTCGTTGTAATTAGATGCGAAAACATTTTAAAAAAAATTATACCGTTATAGCAGTATGTTTTAATGAAAACCAAATAAATGCACTCTGTTTGAAATTCATTTCTTATTTATAATTTTGAATGGCTATAAACAATTTATAATTGATATACACAATTCTCAATTGTTATAGACCATTTTTTTGTGGTAAAAAAATTTCAATTGTTTATAAGAATTTTTCATTGTTTATAATAATTTTCAATTTTGTATTCAATTTCCAATTTTCATAATCAATTTACAACCAGGTAAAACCATTTTTTATGATTATCAATTTATTATTATTATAAACAATTATTTATTGCTATTAACAATTTTTCATCATTAGAAACAATTTCTGTTCATAATAAATTGTTATTATCCGACTTTTTGATGTCCCGATCGTCATCAGAACAAATTATATCGAAGAAATCCTTTTCAAGAAAGTCTAAAATCAACTTTTTTTCAGTTTTTTTGTTTAAAGAAAACGGCTGAACCAAAATTGATTAAATTTCTTTCAGCTCTTATTGACAATAATTCGCTTCGAATGGCACCATAGCCAAGTCGTTATCATTTTTTGTTCGCGAGATTTCATTGCAGAAAAAAGTGGGTCCGAACGTACGTACGTACGTACGTACGTACACACGAACACACACACACACACATTTTAAAACTGACAATTTTGAAAATCGGCCCCATTACAATAACTTCCCTATATGTGGGAAGTTAATAATAAAAAAAAACTAATCACAACATTGATGTCTTTATACGCACCACCTAATTGCCTGGAGTATTCGGTCGATAACCCCAAATACCAATCATCTACATATTTCGTAAATAGAAAATTAGTACATAAACAAACTGATTTTCTTTTTTTTCTTTAAAAGATTCACTACAGGGTATAACTTAGTCAGTAGTTAAATAAAATTTCAGGTATGTATTAGTTGTGCTATCCAAACAAAAATTTTTGCCGAACTAAATTTATCGGTTGTAGTCTACTATATTATTTTATTTGGAACATTTCCGAGTGTTTAGACCAGGGGTGGCCAACCCGCGGCCCGCCTTGACCATTTTTCCGGCCCGAGAGATTTATCACTCTTTTACAAAATATATTTATTTTATAATGGCCAAAGAAGTGAAAACCAATGTATTAAATAAATACATTATTTGTGCATCACGACAGAAATACAGAAATAACTGTCGAAATTATGAAAAAAAATTATCTTTGATTTTAAAATAATATTCTTGCCAATATATGACAGATATTTCCTGTTTTATTTATCTGGCGCAAAAAGTTGTTAGCGCTTTTGGTTCAACTTAGACCTGCGAATCGCTTTTTTCGAAAATGAAATTGACCAAAAAAAAAACACCTTCAAACATAACGGACGCTAATCTACAACACCAATTACGATGTGCAAATACCCAAATTGAGATCGATTTGCAAAAGCTAAGTGAAAGAGTGCAGAAACAAATATCGCACTAGTAAAACAAATATTTTTTAATGATTTCATTTTTAGTGTTATCTATTTCTTTACAATGTGCATTTAGTATAATTATATTATATTAACTATGTTTACATGTAAGAATGATAGTAAACACAATAATAATAACTCATTATGTTTCAATTTTTCACCCCAAAAAATGTCTATGGTGGGTCAAAATCTAATATGTGGATATATAATTTTATATGCGGCCCGCGGAGTTATGATGCATTTCCAAAGTGGCCCGCAAGTTTATTTGGGTTGGCCACCCCTGGTTTAGACTGACAATAGAAATGTAGGATTGAAAATATGAAACCTTTTTATGAAAATTTCGTAGAAAATTCTAAACAGATTTTTTTTACAATAGTTAACTTAAAGCCTCTTGAAATACATTAGATAAGAATTATATTTTTTGTGACACTACCGTCCAATGTACCTTATCTCTTCTTTTCTTATTTCAATTTAATTTTATTTTATTTTATTTAAAAAATTTTTCTTCTTGAATTTTTTTTTTTTTAAATTTTAAACTGTACTTACGTAAGGTATAGGTTTATGCTAAAGATTCTATTTTTTTGTTTGTTTTTTTTTGGCATGCTATAAGTATATATATATATATATATATATATATATATATATATATATATATATATATATATATATATAACTATATATCCAGGGATTTAAAATTGAAACGGCAGTAAATAAAAATAGACAATTGTAGAGGAAATACCTGGTGACACTAATCCAACTGAGTACTTATCTGCAATTAATTCATTCGTGGTGCTCATTATGCCGTGGTGCTCTCGCCTACTGGAGTCTCTCCTACTCTTAGTGCGACTCCAAATGAGGCTAGGTTAATGCGGATGTACCTAAATAGAACGTTGTGCAATTCTCTTTTTCACCTCTATAAGTGAGTTGTATAATTTAGTTTTATACCTACACTAATTTTTGAATTTGAAATGCATTACCTATTTTTTTCTAGGCCCTAGGCAACTACAACATTTATGCTTCCTGGATGCAATTCTGGCTCATAACTTGCTTCCTTTTTATACTTCTCTGCAAAGTTAGGCATTTTAGTGGCCCATGACTTGATACATGTTCCCAAATCTTTGACTACGCGAAAGATATTAAAACGCTAATTAAAACCTAATTTTTGAAGGCCAAGAGTGTGTCAAAGTGTTGCGATCTTATCTTTTATAACCTGGTCTCTGGCAATGTATGTATATGAGGAGTAATTTTATGCCCCTACCCACTTATAAATGATTTTACAAAAGCTGTGTGTGGGAATTAACGCGTTAGTAATCTATCCAAGCTAGGAAGGCTTAGATAAATTAGGAAATTTATTGAAAAAAAATTTACAAATTACCTCCTGTTACTCGTCGTCTTCTTGCAGCTGTCTCGGAATATCTGCTTTTCCTTAACATAAGTGCAGCATCCATGACCTCTAATAAAGAAGGCAGCTACATAAGGGCTAGGTGCACTTACTAATGTGTACATGTGTGCCTTCCCACTTCAGCCAACAGATGGCGCGAAATATTCAATGGCTCACATTACAACATTAAGAAGGAAAAATGGTGCTTTTAAAAGCCCGACGTGTGGCACCACAAGATACAGTGTGACGTACTTTGAATTGGTTACATTTTTACTTATATAAAAAACTTATAGGTTCTATTATTTAATATTACTTTGATACTGCAACGCTTGACAATGTCATAATGAAAGAAAAAATTCTACACCTCTAGTTGAACTTCAGACTATAAAGAATTAGGAATTGCACGTAAGTAAGTTTAGTAAGATCATTACGTTTCAACATAACGCAACATTCTTGATGCTTTCAATATTTATCGGTATATGGTAATAAAACTAGATATAATACTGAACAAGGATCTTTTATTTCAGGCTCAGTACCATGTTTCTCATGTATGAACGATAGATGAAGAGCTTACGCCGAAAGCAAGGAGAAGAAAGGCCAGCCTTTAAAAAAAAGAAAAACGCCAGCGATTGAAAGATCAACGACATAAATCAAAAGAAGTACTCTGACGTATGGAATTAGGAATTGCACGTAAGTAAGTTTAGTAAGATCATTACGTTTCAACATAACGCAACATTCTTGATGCTTTCAATATTTATCGGTATATGGTAATAAAACTAGATATAATACTGAACAAGGATCTTTTATTTCAGGCTCAGTACCATGTTTCTCATGTATGAACGATAGATGAAGAGCTTACGCCGAAAGCAAGGAGAAGAAAGGCCAGCCTTTAAAAAAAAGAAAAACGCCAGCGATTGAAAGATCAACGACATAAATCAAAAGAAGTACTCTGACGTATGGAATTAGGAATTGCACGTAAGTAAGTTTAGTAAGATCATTACGTTTCAACATAACGCAACATTCTTGATGCTTTCAATATTTATCGGTATATGGTAATAAAACTAGATATAATACTGAACAAGGATCTTTTATTTCAGGCTCAGTACCATGTTTCTCATGTATGAACGATAGATGAAGAGCTTACGCCGAAAGCAAGGAGAAGAAAGGCCAGCCTTTAAAAAAAAGAAAAACGCCAGCGATTGAAAGATCAACGACATAAATCAAAAGAAGTACTCTGACGTATGGAATTAGGAATTGCACGTAAGTAAGTTTAGTAAGATCATTACGTTTCAACATAACGCAACATTCTTGATGCTTTCAATATTTATCGGTATATGGTAATAAAACTAGATATAATACTGAACAAGGATCTTTTATTTCAGGCTCAGTACCATGTTTCTCATGTATGAACGATAGATGAAGAGCTTACGCCGAAAGCAAGGAGAAGAAAGGCCAGCCTTTAAAAAAAAGAAAAACGCCAGCGATTGAAAGATCAACGACATAAATCAAAAGAAGTACTCTGACCTAATTTAATTCACGTATGGAATTTGTGAAGAAAACTAAAAACGCTCCTCTATTTGCAGAAGCACCTCCAGAAAAGAAGAAAAGTAAATAATTTGATACATCCTTTATACAGTGTATTTATTATTTCTTTATATTTTACAGGTGGTCGTAGCCGGAAAGATGAATATTCATATATCTGATTCCTCACGTGAAGGAGCAAGAAATGAGAACGTTGATAGGCCCAAAAATAAATTTAAACTAGAAAGGAAAAAAGTTCCAGGAGGAAAACGCAATGACGATAATGACAGCGACAGCGATGGCCAACCAAGAGAAAAGAGACGTAAGAAGCAAAAACAAATGGACAAGAAAGAGAAATAAAGGACGCAAAACAGAAGAATCGACCGCCGATAAACTTTCAGGAAAACCAAGAGACAAGATTATCTCTAAAGAAACATTTTCAACAAGTGAATCAGAAAGCGGTAGGGAAAGATCAAAAGGAGAAAATAGTAACGATGTAGGTGGAAGCGGTCAACAAAAGAAACTCATAATTTTTTATGAAGAGAGGTCCAATTCAAAGTCTCGATCAACCAAAATGCACAAAATGTGCAGGAAATATTCATATGACCCGAGTAAATTTTTATACTAAAAATCAAAACAACACTTGTTAAACTCGAGCAAGGTAAGAAATATAAGAATTTCTTAACACGATCGGCGTTTCTAATGAAGAAAAGTTAAGCTCCCTTGGCTCGTTATCAACAGCAGCACCAAAGCGTTAACTTTCCTCATGTGAATATTTCCTGCAGATTTTGTGCATTTTGGAAAATATTTACTGCAAGGTTAGTGGGACAGTGTAAGTGATCATAAATTGATACAGCTGTCTAGTTCGGTGTTAAATTTTAATTTTGTTGGAGTTTCATCTAGTTTTCGTTTTGTCGCAAGAGCGTCCAGCAGCTGAAGAAAAGTTAACGCTTTGGTGCTGCTGTTGATAACGAGCCAAGGGAGCTTAACTTTTCTTCATTAGAAACGCCGATCGTGTTAAGAAATTCTTATATTTCTTGCGTTGCTCGAGTTTAACAAGTGTTGTTTTGATTTTTAGTTCTCGATCAACGTCTGCGTCATGTTATCAAAGTTGCGGTCACGATCTGACATGAAGGAGTGACACACCACGTGTCAGCATTCCCCTCCTTTTGTCTTTGATTGTTTTTCAACTTCTTTAGCGTCTCCAATAAGCAACATCATTTCCTCTGTGAAGAGTGAACTTTGAATTTTTGAATGTTGGCAAATCGGTATGGTGCCACTGTAGAGAGTGTCTTAGGAGTATAGTGACCCACCCACGTTTCGTCCCCAGGCACAATTGATTAACTTTCAGTTCGAAAGTGAGGAAACGAATGACTGAGCGAATCTCACACCATCGGTAGGTGGAGCAAACAGGAGATGAACTGGTTGAAGTGTTAAGCTGCTGCGACGACATTTCGTAACGGACTGAGGCGCTCGATATCTCATTTTGACCATTAAGAATCCGCCTACACGTCACAGGAGCCAACTTTGAAAAGAAAAAGTCCTTATGTCCTACGCAGCCCTTGTATTATACTTTCTGGAAGTCCGTCGTACATAAAATAGTGTGCAATTTCAAAACTTTTTAAAATATCACGTTAAAAATCGATAACCAAGCTTTTTAATTGATTTAAATAGGTTGACCTTGAAGCATTTATTTCATTCCAATAGAATGGCCGAAGTGTTTCTGAACCGAATCTTTATTATTATAAATTTGAAGCACCTTATTTCTCATTCACTCTCGATGCAATAAGTTTTTTCGGATACTAATGGACTACTCCTACTACTTATATTACACTATTTCTCATTTGCATAAAATAAGTTTAAATTTTATATCTATTACGACATGTTAAAAATGGTGCAAATTAAACAAACCAAACAACTACAGCAAAAGTATTTAACCGTCCCGTGAGCTGAAACGTTCGGGTAGTTTTTCACCGCCTTCCCAAAAACAAAGAGGTTCTAAATTCGACGCGTATTTATTTTTTTATAAATTTTTTTTTTATGTCTGACCGGGCATAACTTCGTAACGCGTCGACCGATTTTGATGATTCTTTTTTTGTTGGGTAAAGTATGTTCACTGATTGGTACCATGTCAAAAAAATTTTTGGTAGGGTGGGGGGTGGTGGTAAAACCTAACTTTGTAACGCGTGGCCCGATTTGGATGGTTCTTTTTTTTGTACAGAGTATGATCCCCCATTAATAATAGGAGAAAACAAATTTTGAATGGGGTGGGGGGAGGGGGAGGGGTAGTCTAACTTTGTAACGCGTGTACCGATTTGGATAATTCTGTTTCTGTTGGGTAGCGTATGTTCCGTAGTTGATACCACGAGAAAAAAATTGTGGAGGGATGGGGTGGGGGGTTGGGTTGGAACCTAACTTTGTAACGCGTGGTCCGATTTCGATGGTTTTTTTCCCGTTGTATAGAGTATGATCCCCCATTGCTAATAGGAGAATAATTTGGTCCTATGGGGAAAGGTTGGGGTGGAGGGGGGGGGGGAGGTGTAGTCTAACTTCGTAACGCGTGAACCTATTTGGATAATTCTTTTTCTATTGGGTAGAATATTATCCTTGGTTGATACTACGAGAAAACAAATGTTGATGGGATAGGGGGTGGGGGAGGGTGGAACCTAACTTTGTAACACGTGGACCGATTTGGATGGTTCTTTTGCTGTTGTGTAGAGTGTGATCACCCATTGATAATAGAAGAATAATTTGGCCCATGGTGGGGGATTGGGTGGAGGGAGGAGTAGTCTAACTTTGTAACGCGTGGACCGATTTGGATAATTCCTTTTCAAGGGTTGTGGTGGGAGAAGGGGGGGGGGGTGGAACCTAACTTTGAAACGTGTGGACCGATTTGGATGGTTCTTTTGCTGTTGTATAGAGTGTGATCCCCCATTGCTAATAGGAGAACAATAAATAATCCTATGGTGGTGGTGGGCGAGAGGGAGGGGTAGTAACTTAGTAACGCGTGGACCGATTTCGATGATTCCTTTTCTTTTCGGTAGAGTATGTTCCTTGATTGATACCATGAGAAAAAAAGTTTAGTGGAATGGTGGTGGGGTAGGGGGTTATAACTAACTTTTAACGCGTGGACCGATTTGGATGGTTCTTTCTTCGTTGTATAGAGTAGAAGACACTAAAAAGTGAAAAATAAAATAGTTTTTAAAAAAAAGTTGAACCGACTTCACAAAAAGCGCTAAAAAGCATAAATTAATTTTTAATTTTATATCTATTACGACATTTTGAAGTCGGTGCAAATTAAACAAATAAAACAACTACAGAACCACAATTGAAAATAATTCACAATACTACCTGAACGTTTCAGCTTACGGGATCATAAGAAATGACGATTAAATATTTTTGTTGTAGTTGTTTGGTTTGTTTGATTTGCACCGACTTCAAAATGTCGTAATAGATATAAAATTAAAAATTATTTTATGCTTTTAAGCGCTTTTTTTGAAGTCGGTTCAACTATTTTTCAAAAACTATTTTATTTTTTACTTTTTACTGTGTTCATATATACGACTTAGAGAATGCTGCTCGTACGAACAAAGCAATTTCAAAAGTTGCAGAGCTGTTGTACTCTAAAGAACGGAAACAGAATTATCCAAATAAGCCAACATATAACGAAATTACACACAGCCACCCGTTTATACCCTCACAAGTAAGGTTACCCCTTCCCCCCTCCCCCTAACCCTATGTCAACACTTTTCCATATAGTAGTACTGTATACAACAAAAAAGAATGTTCCAAATAGGTGTGTGCATTTAAGAAATTAGTTAGCGCCCCCTCCACGCACCACCCCAGCCATTACATTTTTATCATCGTACCAGTGGGGTAACATCAAAAGAAGAATCATCCAAATCGGTCCACACGATGCGAAATTAGCATGGTCCTCCCCCACCACAATCCTAGTACAAAATTTATCCTCATATTAGCAAAGGGGGATTATACTTTATACATTAGAACAAGTATCATTCAACTCTGTCCACCCGTCCTTCTTCCTATGCCACTCTAGAAACATATATTTTCATTATTAGCAAGGGGGAATCATACTATATACAACGACAAAAAAATCATCCAGATCGGCCCCCCACTCCACCCCAAACAATTATTTGACTTAGTATCAATCGGGGAACATACTCTAACCGACAAAGAAAGAATCATCCAGATCGTGGTGACAGTTATATTATCGCATTTGTATTACAGGCAAACTAATATGACTCAATTACAGAACAACCTAATTATTTTGACGTAAGTAGTAGTATTTTATTTCAGTCAAACTTTGAGAGGAAAGAATTATTTCTTTATGCATTGTATGCAGGTATGTAAAATGTTAATAATATAAAAGTATTTGAGACCATAATTTAAAATTCAAACTTTTGGCTAAGAAAACGTTTTGATGCGGTGTAGTATATGTATGCATGAATTCAAGAAGATTCAAAAATGTTACCCAAGCGGCCAATCCATTTCAAAAATATGTTCACTCCATGACGATTGACGTGGTTACTTTTCTATGTAAATTGCAGCAAGCGGAGCAAAAAACTGCCTCACCTATTGGATTCATAAGTTTAAGCAATCCACAGGTGTTTAGTGCAGTCAACATGTGCTGCTTAAGGTACATATTTCTGACGGGAACATGTGCGCACGGAGCAAGAAATGCTTTCCATACATGGTCACCGGTTACATGTCTCAAGATCATTAAATCTTGTTAGGCATGCTGGCAATCAGAGTGGTGTGGAAAGCCGATGAAATAAATAAGTAGAGAAGCAACGAGCAGTTCTAAAGAAGTGTAGGCAGCCACATCGGCAGAGTTCAGGTAAAGAGATGAAGGTACGTTGCGACTGTGATGCTAGAAGTCGTAAAAAATCGTTCAGAGTAAGAAATTATCAGGAAAGCACCAAGTACGGAGGCACAAATCAGCGTGCAGGTGTTCTTCAGACTTAAAGGCGCCGGACTGCATTCCAATTTTGGTCGGCTTTAGTTTGTCAGCATTATTGCATGGGCGATGGCTCCGCGTGATCTAGTCATGGTCTAAGAAGAACTCACGAAGACAGATCCAGATTGCCGGGTAAGATATGAAACTTTAAAGTTTAGCTACACCACTGGGAGATGTTTGTGTAGGAGTCGCCACATGAACTCGATTTTCCTCGAACATGAATCATTGAAATTCTATCCTACGGACCCGTTATTAGTGAGTGTCCACTTCCCCATCCGACAACGGAGTGGGATCTGCAAATATTATTGCGTGCAAACACACTTGGCTTTTTGAATGATCTAACTCTGTAATTGCAGTCATTATTAAACTAATGTTAACGCACCTGTCAGATGTAATTGGAAAATTTCTGCGACTACACCTAATTGCGTTTTTCAACCAAATTGAAATTTCACTTACCAAATAAAACTGGGAGTTATGCAAACGTTGAATTAAATTACGACTGAAAGCATTTAAATGATTAAAACATGCTCTTACGAATGCAAAGAGATCAGCTGTAGTCTAGCTTTAGCTCTAGGAATCACAGTAGGTCACGCAGAGAAATCTAGCCATGCCCACGTATATAATGCAGCCCAGCGATCGTCGGCACCTGAGCTCACATTTAATATTCTATTCGCGCCAATATCTTAATTGTAGCAATTTATATCTCACGATAGCGGTGAATTGCGATTAACTCATGTGGATGAAGCGAGAAATACTCAGATGCATAACTGCTATCTGGCGGCAAATATTATCGTTTAATTACTTTAACAATTACACGACAGATAAAATCTGACTCGAGTAATTTTTCCTAGATCTGGTAAAAGAATGCCGGCAAGTCTCTATAGACCCAAATCGGCGTTTCAATTAATATGATTTATGTCGCATTCATACACGCTACTAGATTATAGATGTTGCGCTTTATGGAGAAACTTTGCGTAATGTCGGCTTATAGTGTCGTTAACCGTATCATATGCCGCGCATCTACGGGTACTACCTTGTTTGAAATTAAACTGATCAGTCAGGCTACAGAGATATAAAAATATTATCAGATTTAATAAAAATAAGGACTTCTAATAGGAACTTTAAGTCACATGTTTTCTATTAATTGTACTAAGAATTTTTAACCGGCATAGCAAAAAAAAACAAAATAGTCTCTACAGGCTTCTAACTTCTAAACAAATTGATATATCTACATGAAATTCACACATAATATGTAAATCCTTGGCCCAAAGACGAAACCCGTATTTAAAAATAACTTTCGCCTTGCTTTTCTTCAACGGAACCTAAAATCTAGGAGGAAGAAAATAAAGGAGATACCATAGTGTGTAAAATCCGTGTTTTTGTTCCACTGTTCTAGGTAAAATAGTATTAATTTAATCGTCCTTAAAATAATTAAGAATTAAAATGAATTGTGAAGATCAATTATGTCCTGTGTAAAAATATTTGAGAAATGTACGACTTTTGAATAATTAGTGGCAATATCGGAAAAATTCTCGGCTTTTGAAACGCCCGGGATTTCATTTTATAGATAAAATATTCTTTTGTGTTAAGAATATTTTAATAAATGTTAAATAAACTCTTATTTTATGAAATACATACTTTTTGCATTAAGGCAAGGTCTTTTAAGCTTCCTTACTCTAGTCACTCTCCTTACCCTAATTCCCTTCCGGCATCAAACGGTTGTCTTTTAGGCTTTGGCCACATTGCTAAAAGATAATTTTGCTTAGCACGAAAACGTAAATAAATTTTGCATGGAGTTTATAGGTGAAAATATTTTTATTGAAAATGTTTGCTCATGTGGAAAATAATTAATTAATTCTCTTGTTTTAACGATATATTCACATGCAGAAAATTTTAAAGTAGGTTAAGTTAGGTTAGCTTATAGGGGTGCTGCTGAAAACATCTTCAGCCTGGTACTGTCTACCTTAAGAGTGTTGATCGGAATTTTCCTATAGATGATCGCATTAGAGCTATCCATTCCCGCACCCTTTTTCGCCAATTTATCCGATCTCTCATTGCCTAGGATATTTCTGTGTCCTTGTACCCAGTATAAGGTCACCCTATAGCAATTGAAAATCATATATAGGCTGCTCCTGCACAATTACACTTCCCTCGATTTTAGCACCGCCTTAATGGCCGCCTGCATACCAGTATATATGCGGATGTCCATATTGGGCTCTATACACATAGATACTAGCAGAGTCGCGTGGTGAATCGCAGCTTTTTCTGCTGGAAAGACACTGCATTTGTCTGGCAGCCGATATGATTCGTGCAAATGCCACTTGCCGGGGTATACTCTTGCTCCTGTACCTGCACCCGTTTTAGATCCATCGATATATATGGAGATCTCTGATGCTTTCTCCACTTAATTCTTGTCCCATTCCTCCCGATCAGGCAGCCTAGTATTAAAGCTCCTGTTGAAGGTTATACCTGTGACCCGGTAGTCCGTGTCTATTCTGATATTGATGCAGCCAAACTTCCAGAAGATTCTAGAATTCCCGTTTATCCTCTCCTTTCAGCAATTCATAGCCTTTAGTCTGACTGCACTAGTCGATTCCATACTTCTAAAGTATATATCCAGTGGAAATAGGTCGACCGGCAGCTCTTTGCACTTTCGATAGCATTTCCAAGCTACATCTCTTATCCCGTGCTTTCCATCAGAATGGTAAGCCGTAGCACAGACTCGGCCTGACTGATGTGGTGTGCAACCAATGTACCAACTTGGGTACCACTGTAATGTAATATAGTCGCCTGTATGGGAGCTAACTTTTCTACTGAGGAGCATGGAATCGATCCAGCGGACTTCCATCTTAACGTTATTAAACTTATTACTATACCACTTTGAGCATGCAGGATGAGAGACTAACTGGTCTGTAATCTTTTGGTGCTACATGGTTCGCTTTGCCCATTTCGGGAATGAAGATCACCCTCACTTCTCGCCAAGCTTTGGTATGTATCCTATTCCGAGACAACTTTTGTATAACGCCAGCCGAGTCATTACATGTATAACTTAGTTCATACTGGGCCATAATTGGCCTTAACCTATCAGTCCCGGGAATCTTAGTGGATCTAATGAGTTTACTGCCATTGCTACGGTTCTTCCGCTGCCTTTGAACTTTATAAGTTCAAGACTACCCTTCTATTCACCGTTATGAAAGTGGACTCATTGCCCTGTTGCATATACATAGCTTAGCCTTTAAAATGTAATTGAAAAATAACTCACGTTTTAAATTGAGTAATAAGATGAGTGTTTGCATCGCAATGAATCCTGATATGGCATGTATGCCGAAGCCATCAATGTATTCCTAACGAGTATACAAATTATTACTTTAACCGTTACTTAACTATAAAATAGTCTCAATCGCTGCGACCCGAACCCTTGAATCTTTGTCGTATTAACCCATGGTTCTTTGATGAAGGCCACGAATATGCTCTCCCTAATGACGATCAGCAGGAGATTGCAATAGCAGCATTACTGCATCTTCTCATTCCTCAGCTCCAGACCGAGTTCTCTAAACAGTATTCCGATAGCCAAGTGAAGCAATATAGGGATTGATGGTTCATCTACAAGCATCACGAATCCTCTACTTCGGTGCTTCGGCTTCTCAGCGCTCAAAACTTGCCACTCCTCATAGAGACGTCCGGATTTTGTGCCTGTAGCATTACCCTACCACTAGGTCTCGTTGGAATTTCACGTAACGGGACAAGCTTCAGTTTAGCTCCTTCCCATGATCTTTATGACCTTCGCAGTCCAGGACTCTCCCACCATGTTGTCATGTCGACAATAGCTCTTCCACTATTTTCCACTATTCTTCTAAACAGCATCCGTCAATCAACGCTAGCTAAAAGCTATCCATTGCCACCTCTGTTTGCCCTACCTTCGGCCGCCACCACGAGGAGGTTGCAGGCGCACTTCCATCAGGGTACACAATCAAGGCACATACACACAGTTGCGGCATCTAAACTAATGTGTTATATGTTATTACCCCTACGTGCCTATCGGCTCCCCTTGTGTACCTGACAGCGTCATAAATATTGCTGCTTTTAAATTACATTTAAAAGACATTTGCAAGAGAACCAATAGAGCCGAAAGTAAAGGCCCGACATACTCTTCCAAGGGCAGCCAATAAGACCACCAGATCAATTTCCATCATGCAAAAGCTACATCTGATGTGCTTAGCAGGAGATTCATGCTGGAGGGACTGCATGGGGCTCTTACTCAAGGACCGTGGGTTCATGGACGGCTTATAAGGGAACTTCCATTAAAACAGGATAAGTTAAACCACGATAGCGAGCACGTAGCTCCTCATACTGCCTTAATGTTTAAGCCAACGTAGGACCGGCCATGGTAGAGCTGCCGAAATAGGTAGTTATTGCCTCAGTTTACTTCCCTGGATACTACCACCTCCGATGGAAGTAATGCAATTAACGTCTTACAAGTTCTCTTGAAAGATCACTCCAATGGCATTGATCTCCTCCAGAGGACTGAGAGGTTCTATACCATAGCCTCAGAGGAAACATTAAAACTACTTTTGGAACCACATTTACCTTAGTGTTCAGAAATCGAAAAACTTAAAGGAATTCAGTCAATCATCGCGTGCTGTGGATCACCACTTCGACCGAGGAGCACCTCTGGAAAAATCTTCATAGCTAGGAGAGTAAAGTTTGCCATAAACTGCTTTAAATCCTACAAATCTCCCGGCGTTCACTGCATCTTTCGAGATCTTTTGCAGCAGGGAATAGATGATATGATACCAATCCGTATTAAGATTTTTAGGGCCAGCTATCAGCTCAGCTATATCCCTAATCTTTGGAGAGAAGTACGGGTGATTTTTATACTTAAAGGCGTAGGACTACCAGCCGCTCAGCGACAACGGACGGAGTTGGTTTAATTGGTTGAGCGGCACGACCATCATGCCATGATTCCCGTGTGTTTTAAAAAAAAAATTATAAAAAAATTCCACTCCATGGGCAGAGGCATGCTAACGAATTAAAGGGTTGTCCCTAAGCTTTTGCTATATCGTAAAAAAACAACAACAAAAACACGGCAAATCGTCCAATCAGCCTCTCCTCCTTTCTTCTCAAATCAATGGAAAACTTCATTGATCCACTCATTAGATACGGTGGTCTCAAAGGACACCGCTACGCACAAACCAGCACGCATAACAAACGGGCGAATAAACCATAACAGCATTACATAGTCTAGTTGGAAAACTAGAGTCGCTATCGAGCTGAAGGCTGAGGGATAAATCGGTACCAGTAAGGGCCACCAGGTGATGTTCTCAGGAGGGAGACCTTTCCCCTCTGCACTGCAAACTTTTTAAAACTGACTGATGCTGGTTACGAATTCCAGGGCTGTGCATACCTGTTAGTTAATATTAAGAGCCAGCATGGCAGAGTTATATCTGGAAGACTGCAAATTACCCTCAATAATGGAAGGAACACGGATAGAATTCTCAAGTGAGGTCAAATATCTAGGTGTGCTTCAACACCAACGACTCACACGGAATCCTCATCTGAAAAGAGTTACAGGAAAGGTTATGACTGTCCTCTGGTCCTGTCGAAAACTCTTCAGTAAAACCTAGAGCCTAAGGCCTAAAATGGCCCTATGGACATTACAAAAACTGCCGAGCACAGCATGTATAGGCGTTGAACCTCCTTCTGTACCTAAAGAAGCAGGCTGCCTGGAATGCTATAAGGCTGCATGGTTCCATGTGGAGGACCACACTTTTGGGGGTATCTGGGAGGCAGCAATAAAAGCAGCCAAATCTAACCTGGTGGTATTGATTCATGATTATAACTTTCCAGTATTAAAATTGCTTTTAGGGAAATTTTTTCTGGTCATACCAGGAAAGGGAAATCAAATAAGAGTCGTTGATGTCAAAACTAAGGATGGGATACTTCCTCGCGCGATCCATAAGATCGCACTGGTACCTACCGCATCTGAAGATTGTGAGACTGTTCATGAGCTGTTAAGTTTTGCGGCAGTAATATGACAGCTACATTAACGTAATTTATTACTTATTAATTAGCACATTCATTTTCAAATTGTTGCTATGATTAAATTTGATAATTACGAAAACTTTTGCTGGCACTTCGGTTAAGATTGTAGGATTGGATTGTCTGTAGCCTCAGCATCGTCTCCATTTATTTGGGTTTTTCTTAGGGACCGTGTTTTGTCCAACCTAAAATGAAATTGTTAATTAACAAAATATCTATGTAAAAACTTACTTACGAACAATACTTAACCAATTCCTGGTCTCCTATCCCGCACCCTCCTTCCAGCGTCCACAAAAAACCTAAAATTAACATAAAAATTAACAAATTTTTTCAATATTTAGAAAAATAACAAAACTTTCCTTCTCCAGCTATCAAAATCTTGAAAACAACCGTCATCTGTTTTTTTAGGAGAGTGTTCGGTTGCCACTCTAGTGCAATGCTCAAATAGCAAGTTCAACAACAGTTACGGATTTGTATAAATAGAGCGCTTCTGAACTAGAAATTCATTCAAAGCAAATTTCGCCTACAGCCTGCTCAGCCCAATCATCAATGTCAGGAATGGACTCTCAACCAAAACCAAACTTTTGCTGTACAAGCAACTTATAAGACCCGTCATTACGTACTGTTTCCCTATTTGGCACACCATCTCCCCAACTCCGTACATGCACGGGAGTCTACAGAAAGGAGCCGCACAAATACTACTCCAATAGCAAGCTTTATGAAGCCGCAAACATTTCAAGGAATACCTAGTCCACCTAGCAAGAAAACAAATGGAAAAGATTCCATTTCATCCCAATTCCCTCATAAACAACTTACCGGACCTCCTCATACCGGAAGACTTCAGATATCTCTCACCCCTGCTTCTCACGAAGCCCGAAAACACAGACATTTATTTCCACAACGGAAGAGTAACCTTTTACAATATGAACGGAATTCACTACCGAGGGTAGTCTACACAGTCTAAAGCTCAACAAAAATTAAGACCTAACTGACCCTAAGCATCCTCCAAATTCCCAAATCCCTCCCAAATCCTATTTCTTCACCCTCCCTTAATTACTAACTCTACAAGAGAATGACAAACCTACGGCTGATGTAGCGCAGCAGCAGTACCGAAGGACGACAACCCAACGAGAAGTTCAACAAGGAGACAAACTTCGAAGAAGGACAACGAAGGACGACAACCAATCGAAATGAAGGCCGAACATAAGCCTCTATGTGAAAGGAAACCATGCGGAATCAAGAAGGATTAGAAATTAACAATTTAAAAAAAAACGCGCGGTCCGCACTTGACTTGACTGACTAGAAATTCATTCCACTTTGGGATTTCGAACGATACGTTCCAGGATACGATTTCAGGAATATCCTTATCCATATATCCAAAAAATCTAACATTGCCATTAAATCAAGTTCGGTTTAAGCGGTATTAATGCAATTCGTGCGGTATTAAGCCGTATTCGCCTAAATATTTTTATAATTTAGGTGAGTCTGATAGTACATCTAAAGCGAGGCAATTGTCTGATCTCTCTGGTTCCCGAGAAGAACTTCACCCGATTCGAGACAACGGTTGCAAGTGGACCTACAATTTAAAGTGGATTCCGAACCACTGATATTTTCTCTGCAACTGTTTTCTTTTTATCGTAACTTGTTGTTAGCAGAAAGCAGCCATGAGTCGCCGTCGGCCGACACGTTATCATTTACTCCACGACAACAACTGATATATAAAAAAAATTTGCTAAAAAATGGCATGATTGACATTATTTGGCATTTATTCACAGCAATCTTTAATTTCTTATTAAATTCGGTGACAAACTTCTCTAAATCCTTGTTATATTTAAAATATTGACATCGATTGAATTTAAATCTTGTTTTATAATAATGTCTAATGCTTCATGATCACTTACTTTGTTGTTTCTATTAACCGTAACTTCTGAGTTTCTAATATTCGTGGCGGCCATCGCTTCAGACTCACAGGGGGATCAACGCGTTAACAAATTATTAAATTATGGTAGCATATATTCTAGACTAGCTAATGATGAGGGGCGGAGAGACCGTCACTCTCTTGATCAAACACCTTCAATCCAGACTGTTAAGCGTTTTCCGTGCCCATTGGATAGTTTGATGTTGGATGTAACTAGCTGTGTTATAACGGAGCATCCTTGAAACCTATCCACCCTAAGAAGTTGGACCCTCCATGGTAGGGGGTTTTGCCATGGGTGCCCTCCCCTTACCCTACAATATTCATAGACCATGAGTACCTCGTCGCGAAGATAGTCGATCATGATATTATGTAAAACAAAAAAAGTCTCGCCTCGCATAAAGCCGAGCCAACTTCGTCTGCCCGAAAAAGGGGACAAACAGAAGAGAAAAACCTCAACAGTGGCATACAAAGAGAAATGGGCTGCTTCGGCCTCTAAAGGCTCTCCCCCATTAACTCCTCTAAGAGAGCAAAGGAGAGTGGTCCACTTTTCTCCACAGCAAAATATTTCCGTGAGATAGTGAAAGATAGTTTGCTAAGGGCGATCATAGATCGCAGCAACGCGGGTGGCTCTCTCACGCCAGATAGATGGAAGATGGTAGAGGTTTCGTTGCTGAAGGTCTATATGGAAGTTCTTTCACT
Source organism: Leptarthrus brevirostris (assembly GCA_964036015.1). NCBI lineage: Eukaryota > Metazoa > Arthropoda > Insecta > Diptera > Asilidae > Leptarthrus > Leptarthrus brevirostris. The sequence continues at coordinate 62,679,625 of OZ038373.1, read as the reverse complement.
GAAACCTGGCCCTCCGTCATGTTGTCTTGATGCTAGGTGGCATCAAGGCCACATCGAACTGCTTGCCTGCTCCGACCAAAGGTCGATGGAGCTTCTTAACCAGGCGATTTCCCGTCTCGGCGAGGCAAGGATCAAGGCCGTTCCCAGAGATCAGATCCGCTGTATATCTAGGTCGAGGGCCTAGACCCCAATTGAACCTTCAGATCCGAGAGAGATGTTGAGGTTCACTCAATTAGCTAACCCTGGGCTACCTAACCATGACTGTAACGTAGCCCAGGTAGATGAAGTCAAGTGAAACTCAAGACAGGTATTGTGACCTAAATGAGCAATCCCAATGGAATTTTTGCTATGGCTTCAGCTGCGTTAGCCTGAAGGTCTATGTTCAATTCCTCTATGGCATTCGATCCTGGACAAAATGTTAGGACCTTTTTTGCGTTCCACTCCTAATGAAGATGCCAAGAAGCCACAAAATAGAAGAAGACGCTGTTGATCGGAGCGGACGCCAGCACACGCTGTGGTGGTCGAGGGAAATCATGACTCTAAGGAACGAGTGTCGGAATATTTTTAACCAAGCGAAAAGAACCAATGTTTGGACTTTCTATAAGTAATGCCACAGAAAATGTAACAAAATTGACCGGGACAGCAAAACGATCCTCGTGGGAGGGCTTCTGTAATAAAATTGAAAGCACCTTTGAAGCGAGTCGCTGTGAAAAATCCTCTCAACAACGCCCACCGCCGCAAGCCTCTTAAACAAACGTGATGGCAGTTGGACTTCATCCAGTCTTGAGTCACTGGAGTTACTAGTCAATACGCACTTTCCGGGTTGCTCAGCAACTCGTGTTGCTGAGTTGCCAGATACTACGAGCGGTCATGACCTGGTCCACAAGATCCTCGATAAGAGGAAACTGAAATGAGCGATACAAAGTTTCAAGCCCTACAAGTCACCGGGATTAGACGATATCATCCCAGCTGAACTTCAATTAGCTTACAAGATAGTTAGCCCGTGGCTAGTAGGTCTTTATGAGACCTGTCTTAACCTCACCTATATTACGTCCTCATGGATTAAGGTAAAGGTGGTTTTTATTCCTATAGGAGGAAGGTCCTCACGCTACAAGCCTAACGATTTTATGCCCATTAGTCTCTCCATCTTCCTGCTCAAAACCGTTGAGAGACCCTTAGATATCTGCACTAAAGAGACAGTAAATCTATCTAAGCTTTCTCCTTTGCAACATGCTTACACTAAAGTTAAGTCCATAGAGACAGCCCTGAACGAACTTACCACAATCATAGAGCATTCGCTACTGCCTAAAGAATACTCACTTGCAGACTTCCTCGATATAGCGGGTGCTTTCAATAACATCGGATCAGAAGCGATAATGGCATCGTTGAGGAAGCTAGAAGTTGACAATCCTCTCATCAAACTTATTGACCTCATACTAAAATGCAGCGAGGTATCCTTTCACCACTCCTGTGGAACCTAACTCCAGATGAGTTACTTATAGACCTGGAGTACTCTGGTCACAAGGTTATCGCCTACGCCATATTGCTTTTGCCCTGATTTGTTCAGGAAAGCACTCAAACACATTGTCTAAAGGGTTACAGCGCGCCCTCTTCAGGATATTATCATGGAGTGATGGGTGTGGTCTGGGCATAAACCCGGTCAAGGCAGAGATAATACTCTTCACTCGGAGAAGTTTATTTATTTATTTATTCATTTATTCATTTACAATATTTCATCAATGTGCTGATTACTACAAAAAAGAACTAAACAATACACTAAATAAAAAAAACTAAATAAAAACACTATAACAAACCATATAAAAACAAAGAACAAGAAGAGAATTCGCAAAATATAAATTCTGAAAACAAAAGTGCTAAAGTGAACAAAAAGCAAATAAAAAGTAAAAAGCACAACAAAAACCAAAAAGTTACCTCAACAAAGCTGACTCCTCACATGATTACGCGATAGATGAAAAACAATGCAATTAAAAGCGGAATTAAAAAATCGCGACATCGATGTTATAGGTTCATTTAATCCATAATTAGTACGATAAAAAGGTAAACGAAGAAAGTCGTGATTCGTCAGGCAGCGAGCTGACAAAACGACCCAAGAGAACAGAAGAATCAATGGACCCACGAATGCAGTCGAAAGCAAAAAGGATCCCGGCGTTACGGCGTCTCTTTTCAAGTGTGTCCAAGTGCAGGAGTTTAAGTCTATCAACATAAGGAGGTAATATAAGGGAGTTATTCCAAGGAAGGCCTCGAAGGGCAAACCTAACGAACCCCCGTTGAACAGCTTCAATGTGATTGATATGTGACACATAGAGCGGTGACCAGACTGGAGAGGCGTATTCCAGAATAGGCCGGACAAAAGTGCAATATAAGAGCTTTGTAATGTAAGGGTCATCAAATTCCCTTGACCACCTCTTCGCGAAACCAAGAGTCATATTAGCCTTGTTGACTATGGCATCAAAATGATCCTGGAAAGAAAATTGAGAATTTAGCCAAACACCCAGGTCCTTAGTCTTAGTAACTCTTGTTAAAGGACAACCCTCTATGGTAAAGTTATATTGAAATGGAGACCTTTTTCGTGAGAAAGACATAGATGTACACTTGCTAATATTTAGGGGAAGGTCGTTAATGGAACACTGAATTCTGAAAGGCGTCCAAGTCAGAATTTAAGAGTAGGCAATCGGCACTGTCAGACAGTGCGAAATATCTTAGCGTCGTCGGCATAACAAAGAATATTTGAGTTAGACAGTATCGTAGATACATCATTGATATAAATTATAAATAACAATGGGCCAAGGTGGGAGCCCTGCGGTACACTGGAAGTGTTGAAAATTGCATCAGATAGAGCTCCACGAAAAGAAACCCTCTGAGTGCGTTCCGACAAGTACGAATGAATCCAATTTACAAAAACTCGCGGAAACCCAAGAAGGAAGAGTTTGAGAATAAGAATTCTATGATTTATTCTATCGAAAGCTTTGCTGAAATCAGTAAAAATACAGTCAACTGAGGCAGGGATACCGTCAGGACCAATTAAAAAACTATCAGTCAAGGTAGAGATTTTCTTCAAAATCGTAACTTCGTCAAGTAAAAGGTCTTTGGATTCGAGAGAAGTCGGTGTAAACCTCGTCAAATGGGTAAAATCCTCAAATATCACAGATATCATCCAAAAACGCAGTTTTAAAAAAATCGGCAAAAAGGTTTGCTATCGTCAAGGGCTCATTGCTTTCGCTGCCTCCGAAAGACAAAGACGATGGATAGCCATCAGAATTGCGCTTTTAGTTCACGAACCTCCAAAATCATTTAGGATCGACTCGTAGGGACGCTTTCATTCTATTAATATAATTATTATAAGAAGATACTAAGCCAAATAAAAATTTACTGCGTAAATTGGAATAAGTTAAATAGTCAGCGTCGCTCCTAGAGGAAAAAAAACCTCTTCCAGGCCTTACATTTAATATTCCTTAAATGTTTTAAGGAACTATCAAACCAAGGCAGACTAGAACGCAAGTTATTCGATTTAAAAAAAAGGACACAATAAGTAAAACAGATAGGCAGCAAATTATAAAAAGATCTTACGGCCAACATCAGGCAGGTTAAAGTCACCCAAAAGCAACAATTCATCAGAAGGCATCAAGGCGTGTGAGAGGTCATCCAGGCAGGAGGCAAACCTTTCATAAACATAAGACGGAGAACCTGGAGGAATATAAGCGGTCGAAATGAACACAGTTTTGCCAGGCAGTCCAATAGCGATACATAAAACCTCCAAATCTTCGGATTTCGGGATGTCAACCAGTCTGCATGGAACATCGCGACGCACAGCGCAGAGAACACCGCCTCCCACGGGCGCATCAAGCAAATGTACTCAGAGCTTAACAGCTCCGCATCCAGAATTCCCTGAAACAGCCACGTTTCAGTCAAACAAATTACGCTATAACAAAGATCGCTGGAGCCATTGAAGAGCCTAGCCGTTTTTGAACGAAGACCAGTTACGTTTAGTAGATCGACAATTCCGTAATCCGTTTTTTGAGGACTCATTGGCCAAGCCAAGTCGATTTCTTGGGACAAATTCTCGCACAATGGAATTGCGAGGCCAAATCTCAGGGGAAAGAACTTCATTGAATAAATGCTCCTCCTATGAATTGCCCTATACTAAACGGGGCTAGGTTGAAACTGTGTAATCAGGTTAAATATCTAGGTCTGGTCCTAGATAGAAAACTTAGCTGGAAGCCTAACATCCAGAATAGGGTACGGAAGGCTACAGTTACGCTGTACTAGTGTAAGAAGGCACTAGGGAAAAGATGGGGTATGGAGCCACGCATTGTGCATTATCTCTCAAAAAGTGTCATACGACCTATACTCACTTATGGAGTGCTCGTTTGGTGGCCGGGACTGCGTATAGTAACCCATCACAAAGCACTGGATAAGGTTCAGAGGATGGCAACACTATTGATAACGGTACAACTTCTAAAGTCCAGAAACTATTCTCCACATGTTATATTAACTCCTCGAGAACTAGATTTCACTGAATACAGGGAACTGGCTTGATGCACAGAGAGAAATATGTAGACTGTCTTATTTTATGGGGGTTTATATGGGGTCTAAAATGCAGCCTCAAGTGTGGTATCACAATGGAACTCCTTGGCCTAAGTATGCCTTCTTAGGCAGCCACTCTAACCTAACCTAACCATCTAATATTCGTGATCACATAATCAATAAGTGCTCTAGTCATTTTCGTTATATGGGTGTACTCCTTTACAGATTGACGAAGTCCATTATCTACACTAATTCTTTGTAAGTTCTTCTTGCAGGTGCATACTCTCCTCATACCAATTCACATTAAAGCCATCAGCGATTAACAGATTTCCTAGGTAATCCACACATTCCTCAAACACTTCGCAAAATTGACTTTTAAATGATCTCCGAGATCTATTTATGTACAACTGTAACAATTAGTAAAAATTCGCACAACCAACATTGTACTACAAGAATTCAAAAATCTTTACTTATTTTAAATATTTTTAATACTTCATATTGCCAAGCCAATCATTTTATAGAAACAGAAGTACTCCACCTGTATGATATATCCTTCCTTACATTTCTATTTTTAACCGACTTCCCAAAAAACAAAGAGGTTCTAAGTTCGACGTGTATTTTTTTTATGTCTGACCGGGCATAACTTCGTAACGCGTTGACCGATTTTGATTATTCGTTTTTGTTGCGTAGAGTATGTTCACTGATTGGCACCATGTGAAACAAAAATGTTTGGTGGGATGGGGGTGGGAGTAAAACCTAACGTAACGCGTGGACCGATTTGGATGGTTCTTTTTTTGTTGTACAGAGTATGATCCCTCAATGCTAATAGCAGAAAAAAATTTTACCTAGGGTGGGTGAGGGGTAGTCTAACTTCTTAACGCGTGGACCGATTTGGATAATTCTTTTTCTGTTGGGTAGGGTATCTTCCCTGGTTGATACCACGAGAAAAAAAAATTATGGTCGGGTGGGGATGGAACCTTACTTTGTAACGCGTGGACCGATTTGGATAGTTCTTTTGCATTTGCATAGAGTGTGATCCCCATTGCTAATCGGTGAATGATTTGTAAATAAAGTGAATGGTGGGGGTGGCGGAGGGGTAGTCTAACTTAGTAACGCGTGGACCGATTTCGAAGATTCTTTTTCTGTTGAGTAGAGTATGTTCCCTGATTAATACCACGAGAAAAAGAATTTTAGTGGGATCGGTGGGGGTAGGGGGTTGAATCTAACTTTGTAACTCGTGGACCGATTTTCCTCAATAGCTGCCTAATCGATCAGACGCGTTGCGTGATCGCTCTACAATTCGTCCAATGTGTCAGCAAAGTGAGTGCCACCTTTTCCCAATCATTAAACTTTCGTGACACAGTTTCTGCGTGTTTTCTTATTGCCCAGTGACCTTTTTTTTCGTGTGACACTGTTGTGTATATACATTGACACAGTTTCTGCGTGTTTACTATTTTCTCAGTGATCTTTTTTTGTGTGACTCAGTTGTTTATACTTACTCGTGAAATATTTTTTGATTTGCACTGGAAATTACTATAATCTGGTGTAAATTCAGCTATTTAACTTTTTTATTATTAAAATTTTTTTGCGGCAATCTTTCCGAACGTAATGGCAATTTGCAAAGCGTGCTCTATTGAGTTACATACCAATGGTGTGGCCTGTGATGGCATTTGTGGTGGTACCTTCCATGGTACTCGTCTGGAGCCCTTTACTGGTGGCCTTGCTACATGCAAGGATTGCTCCAATATAAAGCCCTGCCATGTTGTACGTTTTATGAAAGGAGTCGTTCCTACGATTTCCACCGACCAAACACTTATAGGAGATAAGGTCAACGAGATATCTCCTAACTTGGCCGGATTGCAGATTTTGTCCGATGACTGCGCCGGTTTAAATTCAAAACTGGACAAGCTGATTCAAATCGCAGAGGCTTTGAGCAGTGACCCGTCGCTGCTTTCTAACAAGATTTATGAGATATCTTCAAAGTTAAGTGGGCTGGTGGCTTGCTTGGATGACCTTCGCTTAACGCAATCTATGACTGGTTCATCATCACCCTCCATCGGACAGCCTGCTGGGTCAATTATGCCATTCATAGACGACATTCGGCGCGGTGTCCGGCACGTCAAGCAGGATCTAGATTCGTGCTCTACAGCCATTGAAAGAAACTTTAAACTTATTGGCTCAGTTTCCTCTGATATTAGGTGTTTAACTTCAAAAGGCTCTCTCGGCTCTTCTTTTCATCTGTCTGACGCCATTGCTGCATCTGGTTCGGATTATGTTTCTTCAGGAACTACATTTCCGAATAGGCACTGCCCCACTCGCCGGGATTCAACATCTGCAGCTCCACCTCAATCAACCGAGAAAGTGGTTCCTACAAGCTCGCATTCCTCCTTGGCGCAGCCTGCTCCAAATGTTGATGCTACTGTTGGTTCGATCTTGCTCCAGATGGCGACGGGTACTGGTGTCGTCATTAATGTCTCTCCGCCAGTGTCATCCCAATCCACTTCCACCGCACCTACGATTAACAAATTTGGCACCACCTGGACTGTATTGGAATGGGAACAGAGACTAAAGAGACTAGGCAGCAAATACTCATCTTCATCAAGCGACCATACTTCATTCCTCCTTAAGGGTGCCCATCATAACGCCACCGTTTACTGGGTACATAGCTTTTTTTCCCGGAATTTTGCATTCATCCCCGTTAGCTGCAAGGAAATTCAGGAACTTCAAGATCTCCATCCCGAACAAGTATGTGTGACTCATCAGTAACCCCAGCAGCAAAATCTTCACTCTCGGCACTATCAAAATTCCTAAGTGGACCAAGAAGTATGTTAAGTTTAACCCTAAGCTCTCTGTATCTAACACTAAATTAAATACTAATAAACCAAATACAACTAACTATCCCAGAGGTAATTCCAAACGACCTTCTCCTTTTTCTAAATTTAGTATTCAGCCTTATAGTAGGAACCTTAGCACTAGTAATAACATAATCTCTCATCACTCTTCTGCACCTCTCACCTTTAGCCCTAAATCTAGTGGTTCAAACTCCAATTGGCAGTTTAAAATGGGTGCATTTCCAGACTTTAAAATAAGTACCCGAATCAAGTATCCTAACTTTATTTATTCTCACACCCTTTACCCCTCAGATCCACTTACAGCATAGCCCTCGAACACATCCATCCCAGCCAACAACCCTACCACCACTGTCTCGAATTATATATATCCAGCGCATCCACCCACTCCCAACTTCTTCCGTGTGCCCACCTAACTACAAGCCATGATCTTCCAACCACCCCACCACCTCTACTTCGATTTCCGTCTGTCCCACCCCTCCTCTGTATACACCAAACCTTGCACCCGCTACTTCCTCCGCATGCCCACCAAATTGCACGTCATCATCTTCTTTCACTATCGCCCCTTCTCAAACTTCTTCTACCTCCGCTAACCCACCCCTTCCGCTAACCAAAACTCCTTCATCCGAACATAACTCATTTATCGATCCCCTAATCCCACCTTCAGTTAAATTGACTTTGCGCTTTGCGGATTCCAACGATGGACGATACCTCTTGTCCCGTTTACGGGACCGTCGCATTTATGAAAACGTACGTCTATTTCTAGCCTATCTGCACGACAAACCGAATTCCTTCTGTATTGATGGTAAAACCAGCACCAACTTTATGTTAAGTTTACATCAAGAAGCCCTGCCCACAGACCCAACAGTCTTACATCAACTTTTCACTAAGTACCATGAATCATTCAATATCCCTTCCCATAAGGTTTCAGAAGATCTATCCACCTATGCTGCGTACGTTAGTTCTCGCCGCATTTCCCATCTCCAAAAAAGTCGCAACGACTCCTTAAACTACTTTCGCTCTTAACCCCCCTGCTTTCTCTATTTCTGACCTCCCCCCTAATGCACCTGTGGTTTCCGATCAAGTACCTCTCCCCAGCAGCTTGTCAGTCTATTACCAGAACGTCAGAGGACTTCGCACAAAAACATCCAATATTTTCCGTAACTCCCACAAATTCCCGCACGATATCTTTGCCCTAACTGAAACCAATCTAACACCAGGAATTCTCGACAACGAACTATTTCCTCAAAACTATACCATTTTCCGTGTTGACGGTTGTGTAGGCAACAATGACCCACCAGGCCGTGGGGTTCTCATAGCTGCTCACAACCGTTATGATGCCACCCTGTTTAAGACCTCCGACTCTTCAATATCTGAATTTGTATGTATCAAATTAACACTGAATAAGCGTATTCTGTATATTCTTTTTTGTTATATTCGTCCCTCTCAACCTATAGAAGCCTACCAGTACGTAATTGAAACGTTAGACACCAAGCTTGAGAACGCTAACGCCTCCGATGAATTCATTGTACTGGGTGACTTTAACCTCCCCCGTATTCAATGGTCATTGTCTGAGGACTGTTCACACTTTGTCCCCCTGAACGCCTCTTCCGCCAAAGAAGCCTTTTTTACCGATCAGCTCTCTGTTTCTGGTCTCTTCAAAGTTAGTGGAGTCAGAAACTTTCTGGACAGACAATTAGACTTAATATTTTCCTCAGACCCAGTTAACTCGGCTGTCGTGGAAAGCGAACATCTCCTCTCCTCCCTCGATCGTCACCATCCTCCCCTGTTCCTCGTTTTCTCCTATGAACACCCTCACGCTTTTTCAAGCTCCGAGTCTTCTCTTTCCTTTAATTTTCGTAAGGCCGACCTTGAAAAATTAAATCACTTGCTCCTCAACTCCAACATTGGCACTATCCCTCAAATCTTCCAATAGTCGTTGCTGTAGAGGCGTTTTATTCAGAAATACACGCTTGTCTTACACAACCTATCCATCTTCTTCCTCGTAAAAACTGCTCTTCCTCACCCGTTTGGTACGACAAAGAATTACGCTCTCTCCGCAACAGGAGAAATAAACGTTGGCAAACTTTTCTTCTGACCCAGACTGAGTCTGACTATTCTTCCTACTTGTCTGTCTCTCTTTTTCTGAACGTTGTGATACTCTCCACCATAAGAACGGATGGAAACAAGCCTCATATCCGACCCCAAGCGTTTTTATAGCATTATTAATTCTAAGAAGAAATCCAATGGTTACCGCTCCACCCTAAAGCTCGAGAATGCCTCTTCATCTGATCCTCAGGTTATCGCCAACCTCTTTGCACACTTCTTCAGTAAATCTTTCAGCGACAATTCCCTACAACCCGACCTTAACCACTTTTCATTCTTGGACAAATGCACTCAAACCTCGTTTACATCTTTCGACCCTGACCCCGAACAAATCGCCGCCAGTATTAATGGGCTTGAGGATGACTTTCATCCCGGTCCTGACGGCATTCCGGCCATCGTTCTGAAAAAAGTGTGCCATGCATCTAGTTCAACCTCTTACTTTGCATTTCCACCTCTCGGTCACTGAAGGGGTATTCCCGCAATAATCGAAAAAATCTTATATTATTTCCATATTCACAAAAGACTGCAAGAACGATGTATCCAACTACAGACCCATTGCTAAATTATCATCCATACCTAAAGTATTCGAAAAATTGGTCTATGACTCCATCTTCGTCCACTGTAAGTCTATTTTCTCCCTCTCCCAGCATGGCTTCCTCAAAGGAAGATCTACAAACACCAACCGTACCAAATTCGTCTCCAAAACACTATGTGTCCTGGAAAACGGTAAAGATGTTGATGGTATCGCCACCGATTTTAGTAAAGCCTTTGACAAGATCTCCCATAGCGTTTTCCTGTTTAAACTTCATCGCCTATGCTTCCCCCCTCGATTTATCTCCTGGATTCAATCCTACCTGAACAACCGTCAGTACAATGTTCTTTTCAGCTCATCCATTTCTAACCCCATTGTCGCTCGTTCCGGCGTCCCTCAGGGCAGCCACCTCGGTCTATTAATTTTCATCCTTACAATTAATGATGTTGATTGTACCATCAAATACTCAGAGCTGTCCATTTATGCTGATGACATGAAAATAATTAAACATATCTCCTCCACAACCGCCTCTCTTCTTCTCCAAAACGACCTCAATTCGTTCACCACATCGTGCATAAAAAATTTTCTTGAGCTCAATATCTCTAAACGCCAGTCCATCTCTTGCTCCCGCAAGCATCTTACCACCACCCCGAGAACCTACATGTTAACCGACGTACCAGTCCCTATCGTTACCTCTTTGTGTGACTTAGGAATAATCTGTGATAGCCAACTAAATTTCCGTTCCCATATTGATAGCATAATTAACAGAGCTAACTCCGCGCTAGGGTTTGTAAAGCGCTGGTCTTGACAGTTCTACAATCCTTATGTCTCCAAATCTCTCTATATTTCCTTCGTTAGACCTCTCCTTGAATATGCCAGCCACGTTCGCAAACAACCCACAGTAACAGAACTGAATCTGCCCAGCATAGGTTCATCCGTTTTGCTCTACGTGATCTTCCGTGGGTAGACAGATTCAACCTTCCACCTTATGAAGACCATCTGAAGCTGATCGACTTACAACCCCTAAGTAAACGTCGTGATGTTTCCGACGTTCTCTTCATTCATCAGCTATTAGCTGGTGCCATATATTGCCCTTCAATTCTGCAGTCTTCACCCATCTATACCAACCCTCGAAACCTTAGGTCCACTTCCCTTTTCCGACTCTACCGCCATCGCACGAACTACTGTCAACGCGAACCAATTACCAGGATGCTAAGAAAAGTCAACGACCTTACCTCCTTTGACTTCCATCTGAGTAAATCATCCCTTCACAAAGCCTTATATCTTGATCCCACCCATCATGATCGCCTTTCTTAATTCTTCTTCCTCCCAGTTTTTATTTACCATATTCATAGCTCATATTGTAGCTTACATTATCAGTTATGAATTATTGTTTATTTTAGTTTGAAGTATTTATTTTGTTATTTTGTATTTTTTATGTAACAGCTTGCATTAAGCTTAAATAAATAAATGGTTTCTTTTTTGTTGTACAGAGTAGAAGATACTAAAAAGTGAGAAATAAAATAATCGTTAAAAAAAAGTAGAACTGACTTCACAAAAAACCCTAAAAAGCATAAAATAATTTTTAATTTTGTATCTATTACGACATTTTGAAGTCAGTGCAAATCAAGCAAACCCAAGAATTACAGCAAAAGTATTCAATCGTCCTTCCTTATCCTGCTAACCGGGGAATTAACTTTTGGTTACTTTGTTTCACAATGAGAACTTTTTTCTTCGCAATGAGAACTGATATTATCGCTTTTCACTTGTTGATTATTCATTTTAAAATATTTAGAATATATTTAAAAAATATTTAAATAAAATTATTCTAATAGGTTTTCCTATTATTCCTTTCAAAATCAGCAAGAAAATAAATACTATTAGGTCTGTTTCGTTACTTCTGTAGCTATTTGACATCAGCCGGTGACAGTAAGGAAAAGTAAGGCAGTTTTAAGTTGTTTTTTTATACGATGTCGCCAAATTCTAGGGGACAACCCTTTGATGCGTTGGCATGGTTTTGGCCGGAAGGGAATTAGGGTAAGGGAAGTGAGGAAACTTGAGTCTTGTTTTGGCATTGCTGCCCAGAGACGGAGTGGATTATTTTGATTTCTTAATAAAAGCTCACGGGGTCATCTGGTCTCGAACCCGGGACCCATGGCATGTTAGTCTTGCCGCTCAACGTATTGATCCAACTCCGTCTCCAGTTACTGCAAATTGCTGAACTTTCCTGCAGGAGGGGAAGCGGCAAAAATATGCTGTCAAACTTGGTACGAAAAGGACTTTCTGAGTTTGCTGCGCAGGAATTATAATTCCTGCAGTTAAAGAAACAGACCTATTATCCTTCCATCATCGGTGCAATCGGTTTCTTCTGAACTTCTACTGCAGTTCGTCGTTAACATACCCGACCGAACACTATTTCATTGTCGCGCTCGGGAAAGTTGCAAATATTTTCTTCTTCAAGGTTACTATTAACCATACTTTGAAAAAAGAGCAATTACTGAAATACATAAGAGGCAAATTATTATTAAAATGTAAAATACTCAAACGCACACGACAAATGGTCAAGGTAGGTTTTAACGGATAAGAATGACTTAAAACGTTCCATATATTGTTTTTCCATATTCCATGACGAAAAAAGTCGTCGTACCCATTGGAGTTCCTTCCCTGGTATGACGAAATATTTCGTCATACCCAGTTAACAGGTTATGATCCCGTGAGCTGAAACTTTCAGGTAGTTGTATGTATTATCTTCAATTGTGGTTGGGTAGTTGTTTTGTTTGTTTAATTTCCACCGACTTCAAAATGTCGTGATATATATGAAATTAAACATTATTTTATGATTTTTAGCGCTTTTTGTGAAGTCGGTTCAACTTTTTTTTTAAAAACTATTTTTATTATCATCTATTGCGTCAGTTAAATGTGTCTACGATAACATGATGAAGTGATTGTGTTTTTTAATAAATATTTCTCCCAACTCACAAAAATTACCTCTTTATCCTAGATTTAGTACTAGTGCTTTTTTGCTTCATGGTTATATCCCAGGCATTTAAACGTCAATTTTTTTCAAAAATCTTACACCTCTCTTACCCCATTATTCCCCTTTTGATTATTTCTTAAAATCTGCAGAACCTAATTCAACAATTCCATTAAAAAGCTTTTATTTTTGGGTTTATATAATTTTATAATTATAATTTCGCTATTCTGTTTCGAATTATTTTGTGCCTTCATCATTCGTATCAGCTCTTTTTCTTCATAAAGTTCACTCAACCATTTTTGACTTTCGCACTTTTGGTACCGTAATTTTATACTCATCACACAACTTCTCTTATGTTTTATTCACTCACTTCACTATTGCACTTTGTTGCAATCACACCATTGTTTATATTATTTACTCCACTCACATCTATGCCTACAGGGTCAACTTTTTCTCTTAAAACTTGTTTGGTTTCTTCGGTTTTGGCTCTTTGTAGGTTTACTAAACACAACAGGTTTAGATTTCAACCCATCTTCGTATGATTTGGTTTCGCTTATATTTCCTTCCTTATCTGATACATTCACTTGGTGCATTTGTTTTTTTATTTAACTCCGTAATCGATTTCACATGTCATCTTATTTCTTTTTAATTCTTTCTAAATTACCCTCCTTGCATTCTTTGCATACAAACGCTAAGTTTACATTCGTAACCTACAATGGTTGCTCAAATTCATTTAATTTCGTACACTTTGTACAATAAGCTTATCCACCACTAACCCATATCGTCCTTTTGCGTAAACATCTCTTGCATTCATTACAGTTCAGTTTGTCAGATTGTCAGTAATATTGTAAGGTTACGATTCCCGCTACCTTCTTTCACTTAGCTTGTTCTAATAGGCAATATTCGTGACACAGCCAATATATAATATGAATTTCCAGGAGCGACGTGTTCGGTCTCTGGAATAGGTGAAGAAAGTAGGTTTGCTGCTAATTACCCAAATCACTATATTGGCATATTACAATTCTAGTTTGGATTATATCAACGAGATTGGCAGAGAAACGTTCATAACTCAACAAACAAGCTTTTATAAATACTCTTACCCGAAAAAAGGTAACCGATTATATGTATGTCAGTATGTTGCCGGGTCAATGCATCGGTTAAATGCTGCCGTCCTAGATGTGCAACAACGAGGGTCACCTTGGATCGTCTGGATCTTGATGTAAAAAATTTAGAGAAGAAGAATGATCAGAACAAAGTGACAAGTTAGATCTATACATACTCTGTGACCATAATAAGGAAACAAATAAACACCAACTATACGGAACAGGAGTAAGTCACTGGAATCGATGGTCCCACTATAGCCCATATTTCCAAAAAAGTCATATTTAGAAAACCGAAATACATTTACACATTTCAATAGACCGATAAACAAGCTACCTGAGGATGTAAGTACGTCGCCTATTTGATTTTGCTATCACTTACTTCTTGACTTCAGAAGTGGAATATGCATGCAACAAGTATGTTTATTACATTTTATCATTATTACCATTTTTTTGCTTATTAATTGTACTTAACTGTTTGTGCTATTTAACAAGCTTTTTCAAGTATTCGTTGCGGCCAGCCCTGCTAGAGACCTCTACGCCTGCGTATGCCTTAACGTGGCATGATTTCTAAGACGCTTGTCTAATTTCTAACTTCAATTTCAGGTACTGTCATAAAGTGGTCCCTCGCACGGAAACATTTCTTTGAGATTTAAAATTCCGAAAGTGGAGGTATTTTAAAAAACGACAATACGTGTCGCAGTCGTTCCAGCGTTCTTTAGTATCGTTGAAAATATAGACAATAAGACTTCAGATAATCGTATACCGTAAGATGTGGCGAATCTGACATCTGGGGCCAATCTGACAAATTGTCAGGAAAAAGAATCATCATTAAAGCAGTATTACTTGTTATAGTATTAGCTTTCATAAAAAAAGTTGTCGCTAGCTTCACTCATCATTATTGTGTGAAGTGAGTTGAAATATGAGGGCATTTGTCAACTTTAATTGATTGGCAAGTAAGCAAGTGAGTACGATAAAAGAAATTTTTTTTTATATATCAATTTTGTTATAAACTCCTAACAAAAATACAGAACAATATTTATAAGAAACGTTTTTATTTTTTTGATAGATAGATCTTTGTTTGGGGCGAATCTAGTGACTTTTTGTGTCCTCGTGGCAAACGAGGTGTTAGTCTTGCTTCCTTCCACCGAAATAGCAATAATTGAAAGCACGTCAGGAAACTTCAAAAGTGAAGAAGCAGAGGAGTTATTTTTGAACATGCCTCGAAAACGAGGGCGACCAGATTAAAAATTACATTTTTTTCGCTATTACCTATTCATATTTTATCATTTTCAATAAATAAACAACAATTTAGTTAGTAACAACAATTTTTTGGTCAGTTATTCAATTTGCCAAATTCGCCCCATTGTTGAAAATAATAAAAAAAAAATCACTGATAAAATGTATTTTTTCACATTTTTTTTATGTTATTATTATATTATGTTAAAACGCATAGACTGCACTGTTTTGAGCAAAAATCCAAAAGGAAATGTAAAAGTAAATTGCTTCAATCTCTTTTCGAACTTTGAAATCTGCCAAATTTGCCCCATCTTACGTACTTAGTTTGTTTAAAAATTTAAAAGAATTCGAGACAAGGATTGAAAATGGAACAACAACTTAAGGGGGGAAGTACATGAAGAGGCCGAAAAAAAAGGACTTTTTTGGGATTTATTTTTGGGAAAATGAAAAAGGTCCACATGAAATCGATATTATATGTATTTAGGGCAATGTTTTAAGAAGAGAAAAACATTTTTTACATTTTGAAAAATAAAAAATTAATGAACTTTTGGTGGGTTTCGTAACTCGTGTCGCGGCTGACATCGAAATCGGCGTAAATTCTCCTGGCCGCAATTTTTATCTGAAATCAAAAAACCAAACATTTTTATACTCGAGGGGGTTGTTTATTCTAGATAGACTACGATCTTTTCGAAATTCGAACATTAACTATAAAAATCGGGCATGAAAAAGAAAAGTTGGCTTTTTTTGCAAAAATTTTGATTATTTTGGCGTCAAAAATGGTCTTAAAATGATTTTTTTCCTATGACCGTAGTCTATCTAGAGTAGTTTTTTATGCCCTTTAAAATGAGTGCTGGATGAAGAAAATCGGTTCACTAGTTTTTTTGTAATCTTTAACGCCGTTTAAAGTTTGTCCCGAAAAACTGACGAAAAAGATGCAGATAAGGAGAAGGTAAGAAGGGTGGGATATTCTCAGAAAAATCGGTATTTGGACTGAAAACGTCGAGAACCCTCTTTAACAAAGTCGCATTCATCACTCTAAATTCCAGAGCAGAAAAAAAATCCGGTAAGCGGAATCACGCGCGCAGCAGAGATTCTCGATCCCATTCGCGCTGGGCCGGATCGGCGCCGACCACTTTCAAGTGGCATATCTGTCACAATTTTTGAGATAGGCTTTTGGAATTTTGGAATTATATTCTTAGAGCATATACTTATCGATTAAGACAATAATTTTGATTTTTGAAAACGTCTTCATGTACTTCCCCCCTTAAGGTGAACTCTGTACCATCGGTATTACTGTGCGCCGATGGAGTTCGAACCTGGCAAATTCGGGATGGAAAGCCTTGCATAATTACTTTAAAACATCGATTGCTTAATTTTCACCTACGTCAAAATATCCTAATAGAATATTTTGTGAAGTTGGTTCAACTTTTTTTAGGAAATATTTTATTTCCCACTTTTTAATGTCTTCAGATATGCTAGATACCCAAACAATGCCGCTCGTATCAACAAAGCGGTTACAACAGTTGCAGAGATGCTGTACTCCAAACCAAACAAATCGAATCATTCATATCCAGGCATACGAAATTATTCGCGGCTATACATTTTACCGTAGATTCAAAATTTGCTAATCCGACAGCGTATTCTATACGGCCAATCGGGCCACTCACTGCGAAGTAAGGCTACTGCTATCTCCTCTCTTCTCCACATCCACACGTAAGGAACAAATTTTGTTATCATATTATCAATGAGGAAACGTATTTTGTACAACAGAATCAAAATCGGTCCGCGCGTTAGAAGCTACATAGGTGGTGCCACGTCCAACTTCAGACCAACATTTTTGTCTGTTACAAATGGAGCAGATACTCTATATCTCTGTGCAATAATAAACGAATAATCCAAATCGATCCGTTCATTATAAAGTTAGCCTTTTCCACCTCCCCCTCCCTCCCCCTTCGACCACCTGCCGTTAGCTTCTTACCTTACACTGGAAAAATCCAAAGTAACTATTTTTTCTGGTAAAAGTTTTAAGTGTCCACTAAAGGGGAATGTAGCTCCAAAGGACATCTGTATCCTTACAGATAGCCAGGCTGCTTTGCTATCCCCAGATTCTGTCCTATCGACATCTAAAACTGTTAATAGCTGTCGCTCACTCTTGAATGAGCTGGCTGAACGGTATCAAATTCACCTGTGCTGGGTCCCGGGGCACAGGGATATTCCAGGTAATTGCGTGGCGGATGAGCTAGCAAGAAGGGGTACCACCCTGGAGATCCAACCGGAAATGACTACTATTGGAAGGCCACTGGCAACCTGCAAGATGTTGCTTAACACGAGGGCAATTAACTTAGCGAACCACAGATGGACAAATGGTACTACGTGCCATACGTCCAGGCAGATCTGGCCTAAGCTGGATCTTAGGCGCTCCAAGGGTCTGCTTTCGAGGGGCAGATCTGACCTTAGAATAGCTATTGGGGTTATCACGGGCCATTGCCCTATTGGCTTACATGCGAAGAGACTGGGTATCTTCTCTAACGATTTTTGCAGAAGCTGCATGGACGAGGAGGAAGAGGAAACTGTTCTCCACTACCTCTGCCGGTGCCCTGCACTGGCACGCAGGCAAAAGTCCTATTTAGGTAACTATTTCTTAGATAGTCTCTGTGATCTGGCGGCGATTGACGTTGCAGATCTTTGGCGCTTCATTGACAGCTCCGGATGGTTCCAATGAGAAGGTGGAGGGAATTATTTGAATTCCGTGGCATCACAACGGGCCTTTTGAGGTCTAAGTGTGTCCTTTAAGGCAGCCACATAAACCTAAACCTAAACCTTTAAGTGTCCAAAAATAGTTGTTTTTGTGAGGTTAAATTGGAAAAGATTGAAGTTGTAAAAACGCTGTTGGAAATCGATATAGGCTTTTATAAGAATTCTCCAGATATGCTACAACTTCCCTAAACCTTGTCGTCTAACAATTCAAATTCCTGTTATGTTTGATCACACATTCTCCACTTTGTTTTGGTAAATGGCAAAAAGGTGCAGTTTCGTCTGCTTATTTCAGCAACTACTTAAAATTTGGAATGGTTTTTAATAATTCTTGCCAAGTTTATTGCAAATGAAAAAATTTTAAACATATTTTTATTTCTTTTCAAAGGGGGGCCGAAGGTCGTTCAAAATATAAAAGTGGAGTTACTAGGTATTTATGAAAGGGCTTCAATTGCACATTACAAAGTAACCTTTCCTTTTCTTTTATATTCTTTTCTTCCGCATAGTATTCGGCTGATGATGAAAACTGTCTAAAAATACCATCCCCCCCCCCCTATCTACGAAGTTTGCAAAGCGAAAAATCTAAAATAATTCAAGTCGGTAAAGGTTTATGTAAATATTACGGGAAAAATAAAACGATGTCTCAACTAGCCGGTCTGGTAGCAAATCCCGAAAAACAAAATCCCGAAAGGTAAAATCCCGAAAAGACAAAATCCCGAAAGGTAAAATACCGATCCCAAACAGAATCCGGTATTAAAATTAAAAAATGTGGAAACGTGCAGGTTTATATGCAAGAATATTTATATATTTATTAAGTTAGTTTTAAATGCAGAAGGCTTTTCATATTTATCATGAATAAGTTTTCTTAGTCTCCTTTCTTTTGTAATATACTGTTTTGCGTCCGTGGCAAATTTTCTTCTAAAAGTTCAGAGACACTCCCAAATTATGGTTCATAAGAGGGTTTACTGACTATTGGAAGCCCATTCAATCTTCTTTTACTGGTAATTCCTGATCAAAATCAAATTTAATTATAGTTAATTATAAATTTTACCTCCTAAATAAAATATCTGCAGAGCCAAGCAAAATTGTGCAAAATTTACACAAAACTTTAAATGTCACAAAGTCAAAGGCATTGTGATTGCATTATCTGCATGAGGAAAATATTTTTTTTAGTCATAAGGTTAGGATTGCGTTCTGTTTGGCCATTTCGTTTGTTCATATGTATCTACATATAAGCAACGTTTATTTTTTTTTTACTTTTTGTGTTTTCGGGATTTTAATTTCGGGATTTAGTTTTCGGGATTTTATTTTTCGAGATTCTGGCCTACTCCCAACTAGCACAATTTTTTAGATATCACCAACCGAAATCACTTGGCCGAAATTTTTTTATATTTTGTAACATCCACAATAATGGTGATCTGCTTAAAGTTTGACGAAAGTTTTCGAAATCTTTTTATTTGTGGAAAGATAACTACATATTCTAACAACCGAGCAAAAAAACTAATTTGCCAAAACTTAAATATTTAATTCTTGGAATACCATAACTGTACCAAGACCATTGCATTTACCAAGTCTTTTCTGCCATTGCCAGCAGATTTCCCTTATCACCTGAACAAAAGTTTATTTGTATTTAAGCAACAAAATTCCAAACAGATACATATATAATGCATGTCATGACAATAAACTAAAAACGTTAGTCTAAACTAACTAATAAACTAAACTAAAAACTTTTCTGAAATCTTAGTTTCATATACTTTTCTGTGTGTTTATTTAATTTTATAAATAATGCAAAATAAGAGCAATGCCACAAATTGAGTAACATTTCTAACACAAAATTTTCCAAAAAGAATCACAGTTCCAATACCTAAAGATGTAATCATTAACGGTCCCATTATCCTTAAGCCTCCTCTAACTGCTACTTTAATCATGTCCATTTTATAACGGCATTTTTTATCCTATTTTAAGATGAGCGGCTGAACAATTTAAAACGTAAACAGTAATTTCAAATCTTTCCACAGAGTCCAGCCTGCTCTATTATGGATAACATATGGATATGGACACCCAGTGAAGCAAAGGAAGCGCAAGATTAAATAAAAACCTAGAGAATCATTCATAACGACCTAATTCGACTTTCTTTTTCACATCTCAGGTAACAAACACATGAAGGAGTACTTTTGTCTTGTACCTGAGTGTTATTCGGTTCATAAAATTCTCAGGTGTTCGCAGCTGAAAGAAACGATTCACCTGATTGATACTACCTACAAGGTCTTTGAGGAATTTCCACGAAGGGCATGAATGAAAACATGTCGTTAGAAAAAAAAAACCCAGCTTAGAGGTCACTCGAGGGTAAATCTTGGGAAAAAAATTTGAGAGCATTTGTAAAGCCAACGCCCAAAGTGATAAATAAAAGAACGAATAATTTTTTGTTATAAAAGTTTGAGAAAAGAACAAATATAATAGAAACGGGTTAAAACTGTTTGAACTTAATCTTATAATTACTACGAATATGGGCACTAAAATGTATTTAAAATTACATCTACAGACTACTTCGATTCCAAAAGATAAAATTTTATTGAAAAACACAGTGTGTGCTTTGGCGGAATTTGACCATTTTGAAACAAAACCGTATCATAGCTCCAAAAAACCAAAAAAGAAACAGGAATTATTGAATAGATTAAAATTGCAATATCTCTTTCATACACAAATTCCGACCGTGTGGTATGTTATATTTAATAGAACAAGTTATTAAAAAAAACTCGACTGCGTTAAAAATTATCAACTGAAAACTGTTTATTTCTTCAATACTTCTTAAGTAATTAATAAAATATATACTATTATATAAATATAACTTGGATGTTGGAAAAGGTATTACAGGCGCGATCAAGCTAATAGTCCAAGTGGTGGTCTTTAAGTGAAAATAGTTAAATTTTCACAACAAATATGTCTCGTAATTCTTTGCTTATAAAGTTTTTAAATCACTCAGTTGATTAAATATACCTTTTTCAAATTTAATTCAATAAATTTCATTTATTTTCAACAGATTTCAGAAATACTTCAACAATATTTAATAAAAAAACAAAAACAACTTGCACAAATCGATCAACAAATTTTAAATTCATTAAATTCAACATTTATTTCAAATATACTTCAACGGGTTTTTCAAATTTAAATCAACAATTTTTAAATTTAATTCAACATTTAATTCAAGAAATTTAAGAATTATTAGGTTAATAGTCACCCTGCTACGGCTGTATTTAAATTTTTTATGTGGACTACAAAATTGCAACAATGGGATTGAGTGATAAGGTGGTCAATATTTCTATTAAATTTCTAGCTCGGTTATTTTTGCGACTCTGTTTACAAATAGTTACCGTGTGCTATCGTGCTGAACAACTACAGTGTGTAATTGAAAATGAGTTCAAGTCTTAGCAATGAAAGTGCGAATGAATCACAAAACTGATCTGTTACATACAAGCGCGCAACAATTTCACAAAAGGAAATTTTTATCAGAATTGTGGAAGAAGAAGGAAATACCTTGGCTGAAGCCGCCGACATTGCCGGCATTAACCAGCGTCGCCTACTGCAAAAAAATATACAGTTAAGCTTATTTAGTATTCAAAATGCTTTACTTAAGTTAAAAATAACTCTAAAAATTGGAAGAGTTCAAGTTGACCGCATGAATGCACCCCAAACGATTGATTCACGCAGATCATATGCTAGGGATTTTTTGAATTCAATAAACAGCGAAAGTTGCATATTTGTTGATGAAAGCGGCTTTAATTTACATCTTCGGCATACAAAAGCGAGATCAAGAAGAAATACACGTGCCAATATTCCTGTACCAACTATTGGAGGACGTAATGTTTCACTAGTAGCAGCAATGATTCACACCGGAATTCTACATTACAAGTGGTGCTACAGTAAATTCTGAGAGATTTTGTATTTTTTTACGTGAACTTTTTGAAAAGCTGGATGAGAATGAAAGCATGCGAAACGTACTTTTACTTATGGATAATGCAGCAATTCATAAAACGAGGGAAGTAAGAAATGCTTTTTCCACAAGTTATTATTCTCAAAAACTTCTGCCACCATATTCCCCCATGTTAAATCCGATTGAAAATGTATTTTCAAAAGTCAAAAATTACTGCACACACCGTTTGAGTTCCCAAGCCATTGAAGCAAGATTAGTGGATATCATTAACGACAGCCTCCATGTTATCACTCAATCTGATTGCCGGAATTTTATACTCCACATGACATCAAATTTGAATATAGCAGCAAACAGGACGGCCATTTACTTAATAATATTGGTGAATAATTTTAATAGAATAACGAATACGTTGAACTTTATCTAGAAGAAATGTTGATTTAAATTTGAAAAACCCGTTGAAATATATTTGAAATAAATGTTGAATTTAATTTAAAATTTGTTGATCGATTTGTGCAAGTTGTTGATTTTTTATTGAATATTGTTGAAGTATTTCTGAAATCTGTTGAAAATAAATGAAATTTGTTGAATTAAATTTGAAAAAGGTATATCTAGAAAATAATGATCTTATTAACGGTAAGCAGTATGGTTTCCGCGCTGGCTGTTCAATAACGGCCTTGGAATTATTGTCTCCGTAGAGGAGAGTCGAAAATCATCTCTATTGATATTTCAAAGGCTTTTGATAGAGTCTGGGTTAGCTTATCTGTTGCTGCTGGATTTTACAGAAAGAAGTTAGAAGTTAGTATATCTGTTGCTGCTGGACGCCTTCTCAACCCATTACAGTCGACGGAGTGAATTCACCCAATTCACCCTTCCTGAACATATTGAAGATTGATACACACAGCAATCTTATTTGGGCCGAATATATATTTGCTATCCCTAAAAATAGTTTTTAAAAAAAGTTGAAAAGACTTCACCAAAAGCGCTAAAAAGTATAAAATAATCTTTAATTTATATCTATTACGACATTTTGAAGTCGGTGCAAATCAAACAAACCAAACAACTACAACAAAAATATTTAATCGTCATTTCTTATGATCCCGTAAGCTGAAACGTTCAGGTAGTACTATGTATTATTTTCAATTGTGGTACTGTAGTTGTTTTATTTGTTTAATTTGCACCGGCTTCAAAATGTCGTAATAAATATAAAATTAAAAATTATTTTATACTTTTTAGCGCTTTTGGTGAAGTCGGTTCAACATTTTTTTAAAAACTATTTTATTTTTCACTTTTTAGTGTCTTCTACTCTATACAACGAAGAAAGAACCATACAAATCGGTCCACGCGATAAAAGTTAGTTTTAACCCCTACTTCCCCCCCCCCCCCCCATTAAACTGAACTTTTTTTCATGGCATCAATCAAGAAACATACTCTACCGAACATAAAAGGAATCATCGAAATCGGTCTACGCGTTACGAAGTTACTACCCCTCCCCCTACCCCACCACCACAATAGGACCAAATTATTCTCCTATTAGCAATTGGGGATCACACTCTATACAACAGCAAAAGAACCATCCAAACCGGTCCACGTGTTACAAAGTTAGGTTCCACCCTCCCCCCTCACCCTACCAACAATTGTTTTCTCGTAGTATCAACCAAGGATCATATTCTACTCAATAGAAAAACAATTATCCAAATCGGTTCACCCGTTAGGAAGTTAGACTACCCCTCCTACCACCCGCACCTTTCACCCTAGGACCAAATTATTCTAATATTAGCAATGGGGGATAATACTCTATACAACAGAAAAAGAACCATCGAAATCGGACCACGCGTTACAAAGTTAGGTTCCACCCCCACCCCCCACCACCAACCCACCAAAATTTTTTTCCCGTGGTATCAACCACGGAACATACTCTACCCAACACAAAAAGAATTATCCAAATCGGTCCACGCGTTACAAAGTTAGACTACCCCTCCTCCCCTCCCTCCACCCTAGACCAAATTTTTTTCTCCTGTTATCAATGGGGGCTCATACTCTGTACAACAAAAAAAGAACCATCCAAATCGGACCACGTATTACAAAGTTAGGTTTCCCCCCCACCCCCCACCCCAACCTACCAAAGATTTTTTTGACATGGTACCAATCGGTGAACAAATTCTACATAACAAAAAAAGAATCATCAAAACCGGTCGACGCGTTAGGAAGTTATGCCCGGTCAGACATAAAAAAAAAAAAAAATAAAAAAATTTATAAAAAAAAAATACGAGTCGAACTTAGAACCTCTTTGTTTTTGGGAAGTCGGTTAAAAATGCGTTGAAATTCTAAGAGATTCTACAGAGATGTAAGAAAAAATATACTCCATCTAACTTGCCCATCCCACATCGGGCCTAGACTCGAATATAATATATTTGTGCGGGCGCTGAACATACCGCATTCTCCGCATGAGACAAAATTCAATTGTTCGGAAATATCAACGGAATGTCGCTTGTCTCTCAGTCTTCTACCGCTATTTCTACGGTCATTTTTCTAACGAAATTGCTACCCTAATTCCTTGTAAACCCATCAGAACGCGCGATACAAGTGCTTAAATTCAGGTCAAATTTGGACGTGCCATCAAATTTCGGGAATCTTACCTAAGCAGAACAACACGACTGTAAAGCAGACTTCTGTTTTAGACTTGTTGGTGAGTACATGCATTTTACTTATAAACAAGGAAATTATTAACACAATAAAATTTTTGAGAAATTGAAAAATTGCTAACAAACCCATCCTTCTGTTATATCTTGCTCCTTTCTGTATCCCTTTCGTCCTAAGTGTACACAGTTGACTAAATTTGCCCATAATCTTGAAAATGAAAACAGACACAAAGTGTCTAAACTTTAATATAAATATTGAAATACTAAATTGAATTATACACGGGATGTGCGTTTCTCCTATATTTTTTCCTGGTGTCACTTCAACAAAATCCACCTCCTGAAATATTCAAATTCATTAAAATAAAATAAAAACTTAATCAAGCAAACTTACCAAAACAATTTAGTAATTTACGTTCATGTCACTTCGTACGTTCCTGGCACTTAAAATGTGAGATAAAGGAGAAGACAAAAGTACTACCAGGCAAGTAAACTTATGAATGAAGGGAGTTAAAATCCGCCACTACAAAAACCGGCGATAATTTTAGTATGGCACCCATTCCTCAATGAGAGTTTAATCTGAACGTTCCTTTTCTCAGTCAGAGTTTAATCTGAAAATTCATCATTTCAAAGTTTAATTTGAAATTCCCATACTAGTCGCAGAAATTAATTCTGTTTCCCATTCCTCATTTCAAAGCCTAATTTGAAATTTTTTCACAGAAGCTTAATTGTGTATCACCAACAGAAGATTAATTCTGTTTTCTTGTCTATTTACGGAAGATTAATTTCTTTATTCCTATTATTGAATTATTTATTTTAAATTATTATTTTTGAATTTATATTTTATACTGAATTGACTGTGATACTTGTTTTTAAGGTTTTGTTGAATTTTTTTTTTAAATTTTTACATTGGGCTCATTTGTATCTGGCACCTGCCTTTTTTTTGCGAGTGAACCGCACATGGTCCTTCGAGCCCTAAGTTTCAAGATGTCAGAAATCGAGAAATTAATACAAACTCAGGCAAGTCTGAAAACTCGCAATTAATTACACAAGGCTGGGCGGAACAAACCGCAGGCTATTTTAACGCCAGAATAACCTCTCTTAATAATATTTTGATACAGATGTCCAAAAATTATCTGGCTATATGGTAGTTAAACGACGAAAAAGTGACATCAATGTTGTGGGCCGGACCAGATTGGTTGCTACAGGATGAGGAATTGTGGCCTCAACAAGCACCAGTTATTTAAACTCAATTAGAGTGTAAGAAATCAAAGGCTCTCACCACTGCTCTAAACGAACACATAACTGTACTATACAGGGTATATCATTTGTAGAAGTCAATACGAGTTTAAATGATAGCTCTAACTTAGCCAAACAAAAATTGTGTGGCAGGGAAATTCCGAAATTCATGTTATTCCCTTTCTTATTTGTATTATATTGCCCATCTTACTACCTTTCCTAAAACATGCCCAGGTCGAGAAAGAGACTAGAAATTTATAAGTATAAAACTTATCGGGAAATATTTGAAAATCTGCAATTTAAAGAAACTAAACTCATATTAACTCTAAAATCCTTTTTATTGAATTTAACACGTATTATTTGGAGACGGAGTTGGATGAATTCGTTGAGCGGCACGACCACCATGCTATGGGCCCCGGGTTCGAGATCTGGTCTCCCCGTGAGCTTTTATTAAGAAATTAAAATAAACCACTCCGTCTCTGGACTGTTGTCTAGCTCGCAGCAATGCAAAAACAAGACCCCAATTTCCTCACTTCCCTTACCCTAATTTCCTTCCGGCCAAAACCATAAATTACAAAAGCTGTTTAAATTGTCCACCGCCACTTTGGATGCATGCCAACAATCTCCTTCTAAGTCCCTGTTTAAGGCGTATTGCAGCCAGCCTCTGCCGTATTTTCGTCGAAGCATTCCCAATTCTGCAAGCTAAATCCTCCTAGTGTTAACAGGGCTTGCATAAATTCATCCTTCACTGTTCTCCATAAGGATCAGTCCAATTTGGTGAGGCCTGGTGATCTAGCAGGCCAATTGGTGCACCTCGTCCAATCCAGCGGTTAGGGTATATTTCACATAGTATTGCTCTCACAATGTTAGCAGAATGCGCTCGTGCTCCATCATGTTGGTGGAACATTTTCGTTCTATAATGCACATGGATCTTCTCTATTAGACCTGGCAGTGTATTCTCCAAAAAGGTCCGCATAAATTTCACTATTAAGCACTTGCGGCAAAATGAATGGTTCAACCAAATGATTGCCGATGATACCAGCCCAAACATTGACACTGAATTTCGGCTGAAATGAGGTCGCCTTGTACTGTGCGGGTTAGTTTTGGAACAGGTATAGAGGTTATAGAAGTTCGTGATACCATCCGTCGTGAATTGAGATTCATCCGTCCACAGAATTCGGTCCAGAAATCCACTATCGTCAATGTGACGTTCCAGAACCCAAGTACTAAATTCCAGAATCTCCATCCAGTAGTCCTTGGACAGGGTGATGCTAATATGGACATAATCCCGCTCGATCCCTCCAAACCGTTGGCAGAAGTTCCCGAAGTTTCAGGTCGTTTCTCCCTGTCGTGTGAAGTTACACTTCCTGGTGTCACTCATTCCTTCATTACTTGAAACTGTACATTATAAAAGAGACATTTTAGAGCATCGTACGTTAGAAGATTATTATTCCACCTGAGCACACTTGACCTAATTTATCCTTCATCAAGCGGGTTTGAGAATGTGAACGCCGGTACGCTTGAGATATTTTTTCTGATTACTTTAAGGTAAGGATAATGAAGGGAACTAGTACTAGTTTTAAGTTAATAGTGAAATTGGCGGTATAAATACTTGTTTTAGTGACTTGTATCTATTAGATAGAACCCATTTTATTGGAAAATTTTAAGAAAAGTAACCCATCTCGGCGATGCCTTACTTAAAAAGAATCGTTTAAGCCAGACTCATGAGGCGAGTGTGTTTTAGCTAATTAATAGATTCAGAATCCAGATAGTTATTTGAGTTATACGTTCTTGGAAAGGACATCACATAGACTTTACAAAAAGTATAATTAAAAAAACATTATATAAAAAATTTTGAAGAAATTATGTATTGTAGCATAAATGGGGCTCTTCGGGCTCGACGGAATAATTAAGACACTTATTTACAGTCACAATTTTTATTCACTTCACTTCATTAATTCGGTGCACAATTTTCTTGACAATATTTCTTCACAATATTACGTTTCACTTATCACTTGACTGGTTAAAATACAACTGACCAACTAGGCTGCTACTCAGCCCTATTTATACTACTTAGTTTAATTCTAGAAAGTTCAGCAACTTCGTTCTAGCAATTTCCGTTCTTCATTTTCACCACACCAAGCACCACAGGTTCGAGTCGGCCTTCACTTCATACGGCATCTGCCGTTTTCCTGGTTTCCGAAATTCGGGACATGCGCATTGCACAACTTAATTTCGTCTTCATCACGTAGCCTTTGCCAGACTACAGTGCATGTTACACTGCCCCCCTCTGTGCACGATCTTCTTTTTATCTTCTGGTCCCCGCTGTATCCTGTAGACCACATCGTTGATGCGCGTAAGGGTCTTGTAGGGTCCTTCCAACTGATGTTGAAGCTTCGGTGACTTTCCTTTTCGCCGCCGTGGGTTAAATAGCCAGACGAGGTCTAATTTCCTGAATCAGCTAGAATTAGCTCTGATGTCGTATGGTGTTTTGATTCTATCGCTGGATGTCTTGAGGTTCTTTTTTGCCAGTTGATGGATTTCTGCGAGACGCTTCCGAAGTATGGTTATGTACTCTTCAATGTTTTCAGTATATTCTTCAAGTGTTCCGAACTTCAAATCACTGGGCAGCCGAATTTGCCTTCCAAACAAAATTTTAGAGGGTGTCTGTCCTGTTGAGTTATGGACGGCTGTTCGATAAGCTAGTAGAAGTATCGGAATGTAGCTATCCCCATCCCGTTGATGCTCATCTACTACTTTTCTGAGATGTTAGACCACTGTTCTATCAAATCGCTTAACCATCCCCTCAGATTGTGGATGAAGTGGTGTTGTCCCTGTCTTTCTTATTTCAAGAATCTCGCACACCTTCTGAAGTACTTGAGATGCAAAGTCTCGCCCTTGGTCCGAATGAAGCTCATTGGGGCGCCAAATCTACATATCCAGTTTGTTACTAACTCCTCTGCCACTATCTGCGCTTATTGATTTGGGATCGCATATACTTCTGGCCATTTACTGAAGTAATCCCTTACCACTAATATGTTCTGGTTGCCCCAATCTGACGCTGGGAATTGCCCCGCAACGTCAATCGCGATTCTCTCAAAATGCGCTCCAACGTCGTATTGCTGCATCGCTCCTCTTGTTTTGCTGTTAGATCCTTTGCTACAGGAACAAACAGTGCATTTTCGACACCAGTCCTCTACATCTTCTCGCATATGTAAAAAGTAGAATCGTTTTCTTAATTTCTCCAAAGTCTTATTGATGCAAATATGTCCTCCCGAAGCACCGTTATGAAATTCTTCAAGCAATTCCCTTCATGGTAACTAATACCTGCATCCGGTATGATGACTTGTCAGGTGTTTCCTATTTGCGTTTCAATATTAGCGAGTTTAGTAGCGAGTTCAATTGCGCCAAGTAGCTCTTCAATGTTGCACTTCTGTCTAAAGTATCTTTCCATTCGGGCCTTTTGTCGTTCTCCTTCCACGTCTAACTTGGAGATATATTCTCGTCTTCTCGTTGAGCTGCTTGAAATTCTTCCTTGTTCTATCCTGACAAAGGTACGACAGTTGTTCTTTTCACAATCACATGGTCGCCTTTCCCTTCCAGACGGGAACAGTATTTACAATGCGGCTTACATGGTCGTCGTGAAAGTACATCTGCATTTCCATGGGATCAACCCTTCCTATGGATGATTTCGAAATCATAGGATTGCAGTCTTTCTAGCCATCTTGCCACCTGACCTTCAGGGTTTTTAAATTGCATCAACCACTTTAGAGCTGTATGAACAGATCGGAGAGTGAATTTTTGTCCATAGAGGAATTTATGGAAATGCTTCGTCAAATCAACAATAGCAGTTCTTTACTTGTAACACAGTAATTTCTTTCTTGTTTTGATAGTACTCTGCTATAGTATGCCACCACCTTTTCGTGCGCGTTTATTTCTTGTGACAGCACAGCACCAATCCCAAAATTACTAGCATCGGTATCCAATATAAATGTCACACCCGCCTTTGGATAAGTAAGTGCAGGTGCATTGCAAAGCACCCACTTCAGTGCTTTAAACCTGTTTTCTTCTTTTCCTGTCCAAACGATGCCTTATCCTTCTCCGTAAGCTTATCTTCAAAATTCTTCACAAAGCGTCTGTTATAAGTGGCTAGTCCAAAAAAGGTTCGTAGCTCGTGTTTATCTTTCGGAGGGGGCCAGTTCTCCACTGAAATTATTTTCTCAGGATCGGTTCTAACTCCTTCTGTTGATACCACATGACCAATGACTTGGTCTGCAAAGAGCATACACTTTTTAGAGCTCAGTCTTAGTTTGGCTGACTTCAGTTTCTGGAACACTTCTCGTAGATTTCCTAGATTTTCTTCGAAACTTTGTCCAATTACAATGATGTCATCCAATCAAGCAGGTTTTCCAAGTTAAACCTCGTAGGACACATTCTATTAAGCGCTCGAATGTTGCAGGAGCATTGCAAAGTCCAAAGGCATAAATTTAAATTGCCACAATCCACTTTCCACCGAGAATACTGTCTTTTCCCTGTCATTTGGATCGATCTCGACTTGCCAGTAGCCGCTTTTTAAGGGTGTCATCTAGGTTGGTGGAGAATGGACGGACGAGTTGAAGCCTTCTAGGTTACGGTGATCCTCATCTAGATATTCTCAAGTGTTAGTTACACCTCCAAGTGGTAGCAACCGGGCAATGCAGCCAAGAACTAATGCGGGAGGAGATAATCTCTTGAAAAAATCCCCCTAACTCCAAGGGAGTCTTCAGTGTCGTCGTCCCCTCTGCAGAACCCAGGGGTAATTGGGTCGGAAATGGCGTTTCTTCAGGCGTTTCTGTGGGAGTTTAGGTGGATTGTATGGGAGACCCCAACAGATTGGCTATACCCACGGTACCCACAACACAACAGTAGCAGCTTTGGGAAAATTACCTTTCGAAGGAACTGTGGCGGCTATGGAGGCTAGCTCGCCCCGCCGGCTGAAGCTGCTGTAGCAGTCCTGGAAGAGGGTGCCATTGTCATAATAATAAGAAGCACTTCCTCAGGTGCGGCGGTGCAGAGACGGGAGACTTTAACGAGTTGGCTATCTCCGCGATACGCACGCCAGTGGCTCAGGACTAAATCGTTACGGCCTGGAACCCTTCAATGCCGTAGGCAGAGATAGGGTGAAGGTTGTATGTACCAAGAAGGAGCACTGGAGACGGTGGAAAAACATAGATTTATGCCGATCTGCTTCCGTTAGCTGCGGTTAATCCGGAGGGGGTTCTTTGTCCTAGCTCAGGACTTAATTTCTACTTCTTCCAATCTTTTCTCACTATTTTCGTATCAACAGCTGATTCTAAAGCCTCATCCTGTTTTCGCACGGAAACTTCTATTTCAGCTTTCACTTCTTCAACCAAGGCTTTAAGTACCGCTACCGATGACTTCTGTTCTTCCATTGCTGATTTTAACTCATTTACGAAATCTTCCATCGATGTTTTCTGTTCTTCCAGCGCTGACTTTAACTCATTTACGGAACCTTTCCTCGTTAATTTCAACTCGGTTAATGAATTCTTCTGTTCTTCCATTGCTAACTTAAACTCTTTTACGGAACTTTCCATCCTCGATTTCAATTCGGCCGTCGATGATTTCTGTTCAGTCATTGATGAAT
This sequence comes from Leptarthrus brevirostris, assembly GCA_964036015.1. Classification (NCBI taxonomy): domain Eukaryota; kingdom Metazoa; phylum Arthropoda; class Insecta; order Diptera; family Asilidae; genus Leptarthrus; species Leptarthrus brevirostris. The sequence continues at coordinate 62,648,076 of OZ038373.1, read as the reverse complement.
TAAGTTTCAACAGAGCATTGAAAAGATCTGTCATGCTTGGAGTGCTTGCTTCTTCGTCTTCTAGCTCGTTTTCAAAGACAAAAGCCTCTGGATCTTTTCCTTCCTTTTCCATAGCTTCTTGTAGTAACATTACTAGGGAACATTTATTTCCAGTTGTAGGCGGGTAACGTTTACTTAACTCCCCCTTCAAATCTTGAACACGTAAATCCTTCAGTTTGCGTCCCATATTCAGATTGGCTGCACTATTGCACTTTAATTTCACAGTGACACTTTTTTCTTTCTAAGTTCACTCATTAGTCTTTCTTAATTAATCCGACGGATTAATTAAGACACTTATTTACAGTTACAATTTTTCACAATTTTCTTGGCAATATTTCTTTACAATATTATGTTTCACTTATCACTTCACTGGTTAAAATACAACTGACCAACTAGGCTGTTACTCAGCCCTATTTATACTACTTAGTTTAATTCAAGAAAGTTCAGCAACTTAGTTCTAGCAATTTCCGTTATTCATTTTCACCACACCAATTCACCACAGGTTTGATTCGGCCTTGACTACATACGGCATCTGACGTTTTACTAGTTTCCAAAATTCGGGACATGCGCAATGCATAACTTGATTTCGTTTTCGTCACGTAGCCTTTGCCAGACTACAGTGCATTTTACAGTATCTAGTAAACAATTCACACAAGAAAAACCCAATACTGTAATTTAACCATTTACTATTTGTAACGTATGCTACATCAACAACCAATACCTTATTTTAGAGGAGAATATATTCTGAGTTAAAACAAAGTGTTATTCTAGTTTTCTAGAATGTTCCTTTTCAGATATATTAATTACAATACAAAGACTCCATATTTCTGAGTTACAAATAGTGTTTCCAGCACAACTCGACGAAAACGCAACAACAAACCAACCTATAGAAAAATTGTTGTCTTGATTCAGTATGTACTTTTTTTCTTATGTGATGTTGCCAAAGTTCAGGGAATGCCCTATGATGCAAAAGCACAGCCTTGGCAGAAAAGGAAGTAAGGATGAGGGAAATCTGTTAGGAGGTTGAGTGAAGGAGGTGTCGATGTGCGCCCCGTTTGAAAGTTTCGGGATCATAGGACGAGGGAAAAACAGAACATGGTAAACTATTCCACATTCGTGTTGTTCTGCTTAGAAAAGATTCCCGAAATGTGACGGTACGTCCAAATTTGACCTGAAGAGTATAGGGGTCGACTGAAATGGGTTGGGGTGAACTGGGAGTTTCTATGGGATATTAAACGGCATTGAGTTTAAACGTTCCACGTGAATTGACTACAGAATCAAATGAGTACGCGAAATCAAGGGTGCTGTCGTCGGCGAAATAAGGTTAGTTAAAGAACTGAAGCCTGGGTTATACCGGCATTTATTTCGTAGGAATCAGATGTAACTCCGTCAATTATTGCACGGATTGAACGGTCTGACAAAAAACTCTCGATCCATTTAAAGAGGGTAGGATGCAGACCATTTAATCATTTGGTCTGCATCCTACCCTCGTTAAATGGATAAAGAGTTAAAAGAGCAGCATGCAAAACTCTTTGAAATATCAAGAGCGACGATTTTGGATTCACCAAAATTATAGAGACCATGATTCCAACGCTCCGTTAGAACCGTTAGTAAGTCTCCGTTTGAGCGGCCAGCGCGGAAAACGTACTGGCAGCCGTTATTTTCTATATATTTCATCAACTGAGAGTTGATAAGTGATTCGAAAACTTTAGATATGATCGAAGTTAGTGCAATTGGTGGCCGTCAGCTGTCCGATATACAGGGGGAGCAACGTGTAACTTATGGTTGCACGCCGCAACTGTGTGCACTGACAGAAGTGTGACTACAACCTCCTCGTGGTGGCGGCTGGTAAGAGACTCCTGGTACGGTCATGTCTCTGCCAGGAGTGCTGGCTAATAGTAGTCGGGCGGAGAGAAGGATGGTTGGAAGGTTGGTGTTTTTTTTTTTTTTTTTTTTTTTTTTTTTTTTTTTATACGATATGGCCAAATCCTAGGGGACAACCCTTTGATGCGTTAGCATGGTTTTGGCCGGATGGGAATTAGGGTAAGGGAAGTGAGGAAACTTGAGTCTTGTTTGCATTGCTGCGAGCTAGACAACAGCCCAGAGACGGAGTGGATTATTTTAATTTCTTAATAAAAGTTCACGGTCATCTGGGCTCGAACCCGGGACCCAAGGCATGGTGGTCTTGCCGCTCAACGCATTGATCCAACTCCGTCCGGTGTTGGTTGGTTAGTCGGGCTGTTTGTTGCTAAGAAGTACCAAGTTCACTCGGAGGCCATGAAGGCCCATTGTGAATGCCTTTAAAAAGAAGAAGCATGGTCAGAACTTAAAGCCACCAAGATCTCTGTATGAATCTATTTAGGTCCACCAGTGCTATCTCAACTAGTTCGTCAAAAATGTCAAAGAACCTTGCTCCCAAACAGGCGCGTCGTCGTTCTTTTAGAGCCGGACATTCGCAGAGCAGGTGCACTATGGGCTCAGTTTCTTCTTCATCTCTGCAGCTTCTACAGAACTCAGTCGATGGTACGACGAGTTTAATGGCCGGTGATGACGCCGACGAATGCGTTTTCTATCGAAGGATAAGAGATTTGAAGTTCTGCTATGATTCAGCTCCGGCCAAAGGCTTCGTGTTGTGAAGCAGTAATTGATATTTTTCCACCGTTCCAAAGTCATGTTGGAATAATGTCTATCAATTTGACTTTTTTCTGTGTTAAGGGGTTATCTACAAAGTTGAGGGGAAAAAGTGAGCTAAGTTGGTGATTTTATTTAAGGGTTCTATGCAAATTTTATTAGAAAAAGCGAAAGACATTTTGTTGCTAGTACTATCGAAGAAAAAAAAGCAAGTTGAATTATAAAAAAATATTAAAAATTGTCGGAGTTATGGCCCCGTTTTTTTTGCAGAGGCTTGCGGTGAACACTCTCCAAGGCGAACCGCTTAACTGAAATTAAAAGATTAAAAAAATTATTGAAGAAAAATATATTGTGGTGTACTTGAACGGTTCGGTTTCAGAAAAAAAAATTTTTTTTCCAATAAAAAAACCATGTTGACAAAAAAATCGATTTTTGAGGTGTTCAAAATTCTAAACAAAAATTCATTGCAAACAATCGAAAATTTTTAGATGAAAAAGGAACCGTTCAGGTACACGAGATTGTAAATATGAACAATTTCAAAAAAATTTATGAAATTCGGTTGAAAAGTTTTTGAGATATCACGTTCACCGCAACGGTATTTTTCAAAAAACTCTATTCCGAGATCATCGCGTTTAAAGTTTTTGGACGCCCCTCGCCAAGTGCTTTTGGATGGAACTAGCGCCTTTCCACCGGTATATCTATATCTGTATTTGGACTATTTTTGGCCAGTTCGTCGACTTTTTCGTTACTCTCTCTGCCGACATGTCCTGGAATCCAGCAGAGCCTAACCGTATGGTGTCAAATATTTCTTAGGGCTCTGATACAGTATTTCACACATTCTGACTTTATCACGTTGGAGTTCAACGCCTTGAACCACAAATAGTGATCTCAGTTTCTGACATCTGTTTTTCTTGGGCAGTAAGTACAGCTTTCATTATAGCGTATACTTCCGCTTGGAAGATGCTGCATTCGTTGGTGAGTCTATACGACTTACTTATTTTCAGCGCTTCCGAGAAAACTCCAGCTCCAATCCTCTTTTCTGTTTTCGACGATGGCAGTTCCTTTAATTATGTTTTCAGGGTGCTTCTAATCTTCTCTCTTAGGTATGATAACGGAAAAGGGTTTTATAAAGTCATATTGTGGCTTCATATAATCAGTTGTGGGGTGCAACCCATTTTGATTAAAGAAGTTCAGTATCACTGCATGTCCAAAACTCTGTGGTGTCCATTGGCTGTTTTCTTTAAGTCTGAGAACTGCCAAGGTTGTCATTCTTTTCGTGTGGAGTTATATGGGTTGAAGGTGTAAAATGGCTTCCAAACCAGCTTGTGGTGTGGATTTTATTGCACCTGTTGTTCCCAAGCAAGCGAGCCTTTGCACCTTTACTAAAGAGTTAAGGTGAGATTGCTTGTTAACTGCATCCCACCAAACATAGGCCTGACGATCGCTGTGTACATCCAGTGTACAATATGCAGTTTCAAGCCCCATTTCTTACCAAAGGTTTTCTTGCATGCATGAAATGCATTAAGTCCTTTCTTTATCCTCTCTTCCATACTCCGTCTCCAATTCAATTTGGAATTGAATATGACGCCCAGAAATTTGGCTTCTGAGGAGAGTCTGAGGACACTACCTTTAAGTTTTGGTGGTTTCCAAATAGGTAGTTTATATTTCCTTGTGAAAAGGACCAATTCTGTCTTATGGGGGCTTATCGTAAGACCGTTGTCCTATGGCCATCTTGATATATCTTTCCTTTTCTCAGCAAGACTATGTCGTCTGATTCCGCTACCGATTTAATACCTTTGTTGACGAGGGATTTGAGGATTTTGATAAGAGAGATATTCCAAAGCAGAAGTGATAATATTCCCCCCTGTGGTGTACCTCTGTGAACTGTTCTCCTGATGGAAATGTCCCCTAAACTGGCATTGATGGCCCTGCTGTTTAGCATTGTCTGTATCCGGTTCGTCAGAAATATCTCATTGCCAGACTCCCGTAAAGAGGAAGTAATGGATCCTGTTTTTAGGTTGTTGAAGGCTCCTTTAATATCAAGGTAGGCAGCCAAGGTATATTTTTTGTCATGAAGAGATTTCTCAATCGTTCTTGTAACCTCATGTAATGCTGTGTCCTCAGATTTGCCTTTAATGTAGGCGTGTTGTGCATTGCATAGGTACTTGGTTGACTCGAGATGTTGCCTGAGAGGTAGATCTCTAGTGTTTTCAATAAAAACGATAAGAGACTGATTAGTCTATAAACTTTGGCTGTTGTGTGGCTTGGTTTTCCTGCTTTGGGAATAAAGGCCACACACACCTCTCTCCATCTTTCCGGTACCTATCCGGTGATAAGGCATGCTTCAAAGACTGCTTTAAGCCAGGGAGTGGTACTCTTTACAGTATTTTGTGGCATAGTGGGGATGATTCCATGCAGATGTGTAGGGGTGGAAGGATTTAACCGCCCACACCACCCTGTCCTCACTTATGCAGTCCCCGATGGCTGCCCAGTCTTCTATGGGAAGTGGAATTGCCGAAACATCTTGTTGTTGACCTTCCGAACTTCCGTCCGTTCACCCAGGGAAATGGGTGGAGACAAGCTGTTCAAGAATTTCCTGACTGTCCTCTGTCCAGGAGCCATCGTCTTTACAGATGTGCTCCAGAGGTGTAGGGGGCTTTGGCTAGGATCCTGCTGAGTCTAGCCGCTTCTGTCGTTGCCTCTATGTTCGAACAGTAGTAAGTCCAGGTTGTTCTTTTTGCAATTCTTGTTGCTCTCTTAAATAAAATACCCCAGTCCAAGGTGGATCAGCATACGCTGAGGGACTCGTGGCCAAGGGGAGCGTGTTCGTTAGTATGCGAACCCCGGATACCTGGCGACCTCCGGTTTTATTTAACCTTGCCGTGGTATCGGAGATCTCTGTCACGGTGGACTGTCAATTGTCCTTAACTGGTGGGATATACATGGAAGCACTAAATGAAGAAAATACTGAGGGTGGCACCCCTCTAAAAGGGAAAATTTCTGAGGCTAACTTAAGGCCTCAAAATTCCTGCTGTCCTATTGTCCGATGAGGAATTCATTACCAAATCGGTTGAGAAACCTGATGAGGCCGCCAAGGACTCAAGGAAAAGTCCCGAATAGGTAATGGACAACAGCAGCTCAATGAGCAAAAAACTCAGCGGAGCTGGCAAAAAACGGTTAAAAAAACTGATGTCACAGGGACACGACCCAAAAGCAGCTAGAGTACTAGCGATGGCGTTTAGGGTAGTGGCACTGGGCAGCGTTAAACGGAACCAGACGGAGGACTCCCCCCTGGACCAAAAGGAGGAAAACTCCAAAAACTACAACAGAGGCTAAGTAGGAGTCACCCGCAGAGGCAGCTTGTGCTTGTTCAAAGGGCGATCCTCAAGATAATCCGGGAGAACAAGAATAGCGAATTCAAACCCGCAATCCTTAGGACCGGACACAGGCCAGGCTGGTTGATGATCAACTGCGCTGATAAGGCCACCTCAGGGTGGCTTAAACAGTCTGTAGTCGAGCTTCAGCCATGGGAGGGGACAAAGCTAAGGGCGGTCTAGGAGGAGGAGCTTCCTCGTTCCAAAGTCCTGGTAGGCTACTTCCCGGAAAGCCTAAAATTGAAGAATGAGGAGATCCTTGATCAAGTTGAGGGCCAAAATCACCAATTAAGGGTCACGGCCTGGAGGATACTGAAGAGGGAGACAGAAGGAACTGCCACTGTAATAGTCTTCTCAGTAGATGACTTCTCGGCTGAGGTTCTCAAGAAGACCTCATTCAAGGTCAACTACATTTTCGGGCAGGTGCAGCTCAGGCCTAAAAGTGGTTTTGCAAAGGCCCAGTCTTCGGCAGGGTCTAGCTCCAAAGCAGCTAATAACCAGACGAATCGGGCTACAAATGCAAGTCTTACGGCCTCGAAAGGTGGCGCGACTCCAGCACCGATCAAAACATGGTGAAAAGCAACCAACGGGGCAGACGGCTCTGGTTTCTTTAAAAACAAGGGGATGCACTTACCCCGTGCTGATCTGGTTCCCGCAACACCCAAAATGACACTTGCGGTGCCGGGGCCCTCCAAGTCCCACATCGAACCAGGAAAAAATGTGGAAGTGGCAGGGAAAAGTACACCAGCCACCGACAAAGAAAAAGGCCCTGTAAAAAAGGGAACGACAGGTCGACCAAAGTTCCGAAGGACCAATTGACCCAAAGAAAAAGGCCCGTCACACTCTGCCAAGTGCAGCCACTCTAAAGTTCCTCCAAATCAATCTCCATCATGCCACAGCTGCCTCTGATCTGCTTAACAGGAGACTCGTACTGGAGGGGCTAGATGTGGCTCTTATACAGGAACCTTGGGTTCATGTAAGGCTGATAAAGGGACTTCCATCAAAACATGGTAAGTTAGTCTATGATGGTGAGCACGGAGCTCCCCGTGCTGCCCTACTGTTCAAACCAAAGATTTACTTTCTTCCTATTCCAGAGCTAATCAATAGGGATCCACGGATTAGTGGATGTGCCGACGCAAAGGGGAAAACAGGGGATTGTTATCGCCTCGGTTTATTTCCCTGGAGACTCCGACCAACCACCACCTCCAAGGGAAGTCACGCAGCTATTGTGCTACTGCAAAAAGCACCATAGAAAGTTCATCGTCGGATTTGATGCGAACGCCCACCAAAGAATCTGGGGAAGCACCGGGATAAACAGTTGAGGTGAGTACCTATTAGATTATTTCATTTAAAACAATATTAAAATATTAAGTAAAGGCAGTAAAGCAACCTTTACTAACATTGTTCGCCAAGAAATTCTGGATCTTACGATAGCCAATCCAAACTTGGAGAACAACATTACTAACTGGCACGTGTTGGATGAGCCCTCTCTATCAGATCATATACATATAAGATTTGATATGGAGGCCCCTCACGTGCAGCTGGAAGCGTTCAGGGCTCCCAAGCTAACTAACTGTGAAAACTATCGGGAGCACATCAGGACAAACATACAACAACTCGATGATGCCCCGCTAGAATCCCAAGAGGACCTAGAAAGTGCCTCAAATCAGCTACAAGACCTGATCATCCAAAGCCACGAAAATAATAATCCTGTCAAACAAGGAAGGCAGCCAGATATGTGCGTTGGTGGAACAGGACACTAAGTAAACTAAGAGCTTAATCAAAAAAACTCTTCAATAAATCCAAGCGCTAAGGGGCCTGAAACGAAAACAAGCAGGCCCTGACTGAGTATATTAAAGAATAAAGGAGTGCCAAGAGTAAAACCCGGAGGAAGTGCTGTGAGGAGGTTGACGATCTACCTAACAGCACGCCTCCAAAAAGTACTCTTACAAGAACACTCCAATGGCATAAGCCTCCTCCAGAGGACTGATGAATTCTATACCACTGACTCTGAGGAAACATTGAAATTACTCTAGGAGACAAATTTCCCTGAGTGTTCAATGTTAGAAGAATAAAGAGGAACTCAATCACTCAGCGCGCTGTGGGTCAACACGCAGACTGAGGGCAAAATCTTTACAGTAAGGTGGGCCATTAACTCCTGGACAAAATCTCCCGGTGGTGACGGCACCTTCCCAGCTATCCTGCAGTAGGGGCTAGATGATCTGTTGCCAGTACTAATCAAAATATTTAGGGCCAGCTATCAACTCAGCTATATCACCAATCTGTGGAGAGAGGTATGTGTAGCTTTTATACCCAAGGGTTGAAGACGACCAGCGGCTCAACCTAAAGCATATCGTCCGATAAGCCTATCCTCCTTTCTTCTAAAGTTAATGGAGAAAATTATTGACCAACACATCAGGTACTGTGCTCTCAAAGACACGCCGCTACACACCAACCAGCATGCATATCAGGTAGGCAAATCACCCATAACAGCACTGCATCGTCAAGTTGAAAAACTAGAACATGTTGTAAATGGTAGGGGCGTTGCCCTTTGAGCTTTCCTGGATATTGAAGATGCTTTCGACAACACGTCTTTCTCATCCATTGAGGGAGCGGCCATCGACAGAGGTACTGATCTGCCGACGGTCCCATGAATTGCGGCAATGCTGAGTAACCGGAACATCACAGCGAGGCTGGGGACAAATCGGTAACAATAAAGGCCACCAGAGGCTGTTCTCAGGGGAGAGTTCTTTCCCCACTGCTGTGGTTACTTGCTATCGAAGATCTCCTAGTTAAACTGACTGATGCTGGTTTCGAATGCCAAGGCTACGCAGAGGACCTGGTTATTACCATCATGAGCAAGCAGGAGAGGACCTTATCAGTAAGACTGCAAAATGCTCTCAATATCGTACAATCCTGGTGTGCTAGGGAACGGCTCAGTAAAACAACCATTCTGCCTTTAACAAGAAAAAGGAAGCTAAGGTTAGAGGCTCCAACTCTTTAAGGAACACGGATAGAATTCACAAGTGAGGTCAAATATCTATCTATCTGTGGACTAAGGCCCAAAATGGCCCTTTGGACATATGAAACAATCGTAAGACCCGTGGTCAACTACGCAGCTCTCGTGCGGTGGCCAAAATTTGAACAAAAGACAGCACAGTCCACACGGCAAAAACTGCAGAGGTCAGCATGTCTAGGAGTTACGGGTGCTATGAGCACATGCCCCCGGCAGCTATGGAGGCTCGTTTAAACCTCCCCGCTTCTCACCTACATCGAAAGAAGGAGGCTGCCTCAAGCGCAATAAGGCTGAATGGCACCAATTTCCTCTCAGCAGGAGACTGGTCTGGGCATAGGAAAATCCTTAAAGAATTCATGGGTGATCCGGTGATCAACTCAATATCGGATATTATGCCGAAGAGGCATAACTTTGATATATCATTCAAGCTGATCCTTGAGAGCAGAGATTATTGGCTCAATAATAGACATATCTTTGAAAGGGGATCTCTGGTCTGGTACGCGGACAGATCCAAGATGGAAGACAGAACGGGCAAGATTAAGGCTGTACAAATCCCTCGGTTCTACACCAACCATCTTTTAAGCAGAGATACATGCTATCGAAATCTGCGCACGTGAAATTACCAAGAGAGGTATACGCGGTGCCAAGGTATATATTATGTCCGACAGTCAGGTGGCACTCAAGGCTTTGGGGTCCTACACCTTTGAGTCTAAAATCATCTGGGACTGTCTCACTGCTCTTAAAGAACTGGCTCACTTAGCAAAAAAAGGTGCGGATTCTTAGTTTATTGGAGCCGAGCCAATCTGTGGCTGCTCGAAAAGCCGACAACCGAAAAAACCGAAAAACCGGGACAACTGTCCCAGGGTTAAGACAGGCAAAGAGGTTTATAACCTACTCAACGAAAGAGCTGCTCTCACTCACTAGACCGGATTTAAGGCTGATAACAGAACTTCTAACTGTTTACTACCCCCTGGGCTACCACCTAAAAAAGTTAGGGTTGGCTGAAGGTGACACCTGTCGCTTCTGTTTGGAAGAGGAAGAGACAGCGGGCCTCGGCCGCATCAGGCTCAGACATCTTATGGGGATTTCCCATAACCATCAGATGTAGCTAAGGCAGCCCCCAAAGAAATTTTAGGTCTAATTTTAATTTTATATACATATATTACGACATTTGGAAGTCGGTGCAAATTAAATTTCGAACTACTAATTAAACGTCAAACTTAGAACTTAATAGGGCTATTTAACAAAATATTTCCCTTTGAAATAAAAAAATTGGTTTGTTTTCCAAAAATTTAAGTTTGAAAAATCAATGTTTTAAAACTATTAGCAATAAAAAAAATACACAGTCTTTAGCAACAATGTGTTACCTGTCAGCTAAGATATTGATAGCGTCTATAGCACTAAAACTTTAGAAAATCAATCTAAGACTGGTTTTTTCATCATAAAAAAATTTCAGACCACTATAGGAATTTTTTTTGTTTCCCGCCTAGATCTACCAGATCCTTAATTTTTAGATTTTTTTTATAAAACGATTCTGTATTAGAAAATGTACTAAAAAAATTTTAAATTTACTAAAAGGTAATAAATAATTTTGTTTCTATTAGAGAATATAATTTTTCGTCACACAGAAATAAAATTGTGCGTTGCAAGAACAACTAAAAATTTTTCTTCCACACATTTTAACATTATAAAATTCATACATCTGGTAACTAAAAGTTCGGGTGGGGTCAATTGAGCAAAGAACTGCACGATAGTATTATATGACTGCCCCAAAGCTTATAATTTCCAGATAAATGAATTTTATAATGCTAAAACGTGTAAAAGAAAAATTTTCAATTGTTTCTGCGACGCACAATTTTATTTCTTTGTTACGAGCAATGTTATTCTCTGAACTTTAAACGAAAATAAAAGATAACGTAAAAATATGACATATTTATAGCAAACTTGTTGAAAATTGATATGAGTGGAAACGAGATGTCAGACACAAAAAATAATGCGACTGATCTGAAAAGATGAAACTCCAGAACCACTTGGGCCCTGAATCTGCGGTACCCCAGCCCCCTTGTTCCGGCCGAAATCAGCCACGTTGGTATGATTGAATCATGGTAAAATTAAAACGACTTCGAATATGAAATTAAATCTCGATTTCCCTATTCATACCTTCAACCCCAAGCTGTCAGCTTCCCATTAACTTAGCAAGTGTCCATTTATATTAACAGGATCTTAAGATCACTGCATTGTTCTTTGCCACTTTTCCAGCACATTCAGTTGTCTGCCTGAAAATTCTCTTTAGTTCGCATTCTTCAAAGTATTCTGGTTTCTGTGTCCAGAATATACATAGTATACGGCCTATATCTTGAGGTCTCCGTGGTTTCATATTAAAACATTCCCAACGCCTTCATCTTCACAGTGAATTGAATTCGTGACGACTATGCCGAGACAAGGTGATGCTGATTATAATGACCAGATGAGAACCAAATACTCAGGTGTCCGAAAACCCATTCGGCGCCACACCCCGCTGCGACTGTCTGCGTCTTTTCAAAAAGCTACAAAGGCGATTGATGCATGGCTTCGTTTCTCACTGATTCACCATATAACTGAATGAGGCCAAAGTGTGATATGTCCGGTCTGTTGTGACCACTATGGGTCCTTGTGACGCTAGAGTTGTATAAGGGCCAACTGTTTTTGTGTTAATCCATTAGTCAAAGGGGTTGTGTGGATTATTGATGAGAACAAGTACACAAGAATATATTTTTTCGCGTCATTAAAACACTCATTTCAGCTTGCTCGTGACGTTAATGATATCAAAAGTGAGTACAGGTTTGAGCTTGAAAAGCAACACTATTACTTAAGGAAGTAATATTTTCTCCAAATGAAGGGTCCACGGAAGAACGTGCGTAGTCACATTTTAAAAGATGTTCAGTAGAACATTTCTAAAGTGTGAGACTTGCAGGGCCTTTCCCTGTATGGAAATTTTTATACTGGCTATATAACTAGACCTAGCGGAATTTTTCCATTCTTATAATGGGGTTAGGAAGTACATACGTTTCGTTGGGCCACTAAATAACATAAAAACCGAAAATTTATAAAAGTTGACTTCGCACGTTCTTTCCGTGGACCCTTCAAATGTTAACTTGGTATTGTGAGTTCATGTTTTATTTCTAAGCTTATTATTAGCTAATTAGCTAATTAAAATATATACTATAAATAACTCGATAATAGCTTAATGAGCATCTGAAAAAAAGGATATTTGATCATCAAACTGGTTAACCTTTCATGTGTCCTTTAAGTGATAGCTATTAAAATCGATTTATCGGAAGACTGGTGTAGAGAGGTGATTTACTAATTTCTTCAAAACGAACATATTAGCTTATCGCAGTGTTATAAACAGTTACTTTGTCATCTGCTTTAATTACTTGAATGCTGATCTTACCTTACTAAAAAGTCTTGTTTAATTCGTAGCAAATAGAGCGGAAACAATTTTCCTTCAATACACCATCGCTGGAGGCGAATAATCTCTTACCTTCCTTGATCGCCTGAACTTTCTTACCCCTCCTGATTTTTAGTTTTGCGTGTTGTTTAAAAGATGTAGCTTATACATAGTTCAGTTATTAGTTCTAGTGGAACAGGATACAAATTGCTTGTAATAATATTAGAAATAGTTCGCATACTAACCAAACTTCCCCTTAACCACGCATCCCTCGGTGTATGTTTTTCCACCTTGAATTGGGGTATTTCTTTTTTTTTAGAGGGTATCCTTCTCTCTGGGCTCACCCTGATGGACGATGGCCGTGGGTTATGTGTCATGTATTTGTCAATAACACAAAAGGCGATCCTCAAAAAGATCCGGGGAAATAAGAATCTCGGTTTCGAAGCTGCTGAAAAGAGAGACAGAGGGTACTGTCTCTGTAATAGTCCTGTGGGTAGATGACTTCTCAGCTGAGGCACTTAAGAGAACCTCATCCGCGCCCTCGGCTGGTAAGGCTACCTCAGCACCAGTCCCGACTATTTCTGGCGCTGGCAGCTCAGCTTCCCTCTACTTTAAGGGGTCAATCCATGGAGCACACTGGCAACATCGAGCCGCTCCGGTCCTCCTTAACATTGGGAGGAACACTTTCGGCACATGGGCCCTTTACGGCTAGTACGGATCAGGCAAAGAGTATGGCTACTGTGGCCGTAATGAGTCCACCAGCCAGTAATAAAATAAAAGGCCATGCAAAAGAGTGGAAGACAAACCGCCCCAAACCCATGAAGACCAATGGATCCAAAGGTGAAGGCTGGTCAAACCCTGCCAAAAGCAGCCGGTGGAGCCACAGTTCCTCCAGATCAATCTCTATAATGCAAATCCAGGAGATTCATACTAGAGGAATTGGATAAGGCTCTTATTTAAGAACCGTGGGTTCATCGAAGGCTTATAATGGGACTTTTATCTAAACGGAGTAAGTTAATCTACGATAGCGAGCACGGAGAATAGCATTTCTGTTTAAGCTCACGATTTACTTTCTTACCATTCCAGAACTTATAACTACGGACGTGGTTGCCGCCATAGTAGAGCTACCGACGTATGAGGGTTTGCATTAACCACCACCTTCGAAGGAAATAACACAATTATTGTGCTTCTGAAATAAGCACAACAAAAACTTCATAATTGGATGCGATAGGAATGCCGACCACACCAATTGGGAAGTGCTGGGGTTAAAATTCGAGGTGAGTACCTAGTTGACTATTTCATAAACAGTTATATTGAAATATTAAATATTGGTAATAAACTGATCTTTACTAACATTGTTCGCCAAGAAGTACTGGAACTTAGTCTGGCCAGTATAAACTTGGAGAACAGCTAACTTAACTGTCACGGGTCTGACGAGCCTTTCCCATCAGTTCATAAACACATGTGGGGGCTCCTCACGTGCAGCTGGAGGGGATCAGGGTTCCTGAGGTAACGAAATGGGATACCTATTGGGAGCACATCAGGACTAACTTACAAGAACGCGATGACGCCCCGCTAAAACCCCAAGAGGACCTAGAAATGGCCTTATATCAGCTACAATACCTAAATTCTGTTAGACACAGAAAGGTTGCCAGATATGTGCCTTGGAGGAAAAGGACGCTAAGGACACTTAGAGCTAAAACAAGAAAGCTCTCTAATAAATCTAAGCGCTCAGGCGCCTGGGGTGAATACAAGCAGGCCCTGAGAGAACAAAATAAAGCACTAAGTATAAAAAGAAAACTTGGAGAAAACTATGGAGGGACCGACGATCTACCTGTAAGAAAACGCTTCCAAAAGTTCTCTCGAAAGATCACTCCAACGGCATTAGTCTCCACCAGAAGACTCTTGGATTCTATACCATCGATTCAGAGGGAACATTAAAACTACTCTTGCAAACACATTTTTGGGCTTTATACCTAAGGGTGCAAGGCGACCATTCGCCCAACTCAAGGCATATCGTCCAATCAGCCTCTCCTACTTCCTTCTCAAATCAATGGAGAAAATCATTAATGTAGTCATTATGTACGCTGTTATAAGAGAAACACCGCTACACGCAAACTAGTACGCATATCAATCGAATAAACCAACCATGACAACGTTTCTTGATATTAAAGGTGTATTTGGCTAGATTGGGGCAATGCTGAGTTATCGGAACATCACGGCCAGGCTGGAGGATAAATCGGTAACAGTAAGAGCCAGCAGGGGTTGATCTCATCGAAGAGTCCTTTCCCCTCTGCTGTGGACACTTGTTCTTGATGATCTCCCGTTAAGTCTGACTGATGCTGGTTACGAATGCCAGGGATGTTCAGAGGACGGGGTAGTTACCATTACGGGCAAACATGCCAGAACTATATCTGGAAAACTACAATATGGTACAGTCCGGGAGTCACAAAAGACCCACATTGGAATCCTCACCTGGAAGGAGTTACAGTAATGGATGTGAATGCGCTTTGGTCCTGTCAAAGACTTTTCGGCAAAACCGGGACCTAAGGTCTACAATGGCCCTATGGGCATATCAAACGTACGGATTCTCTATGAAGTTAAGGTCAGGATTTTGGGGTGGCTCCTCCATCGTATTAATTCCGCAAAAATTTTAGAGATCGGAAGGCTACTAAGTTTTGCGGAACCCTCAATGCGCGAGTCCGACTCACACTTGACCAGCTTTTTAAATGGTTTTATTTAACTTCTCTTTCGTATATTTGTTTGATCGTTTGTTTGCTTGAAGTTTTGCAATTGACTTTTAACCCACTTCTAATTGTTGTATTGATTTGAAATTTTGCAAAGGTATTCAATTCCAGGAACAATACAGTATGATGGTACCTCAAACCGGGGCGGGGATGATATGTAAAAATAATCGAAACAACCGATATTAGTGCCGAATCCATAGATTTTGGTATCAGTACGATGAATAAAACACTGAATGGAAGGGGTGAGAAGAGAGTGGCATGTACAAATAATCAAAAACGACCGATATTGGTTCGAATCCATAGTTTTCAGTGTCGCTGAGATGATGCTTCCGATGCAATTAGATACTGCGGCAGTAAGACATCCGCAAGTGTAGGGGTGGGAAGAAATTCAAAAAAAAATTAATCGAAATCGACCGATATTAATTTAGAATTCACAGTTGTCGGGATTATTGAGATAAATAATCGCATTTTAAATGTCGTTGGATATTATGGTTAGATAATTTAAAAAAGAATTAAGTAAGATGGTTTATATAACATTAGGTGATATACTAAAAGTTTAAAAATAATTATGGGTAACAAATGTAGGGCCTACCCAAATATAGGTACTGCCTACTGGTAAGAAATCGTAAGGATAGATAGCAGTGACGTGCTCTAGTGCTGGAGGCTAAGATCACTTTGGGTCGATGCATCAGCCGAAAAGTAAGTAATCAGAGGTTTAGCTCAGATATAAATCAAACCTGGAGGCTTCTTGGCACTTCTTGAATTCAAATACGAATCAGAATTTGATTATCACTTGCCTTAACAGTGAAAAATACATCGTGAGAAAATGTATTCACCTAAAACAACCCGGTTTTATTTAAATCTGCTCTGATCTTACGTATTTCCCTGATGCATCGACCCAAAGTTGAAGTCAAACTCCGATACAAGAGGACGGTACTACTCTTCGTCTTCCAATATTTCTTAACCGTATAAGTTTTCTTTAGTTATCTTTAATCCTCACATGTTCAAAATATTCTGAAGTTATAATAACCTTCCTTTACCCTGATTCCCTTCCAGGCAAAACCATGCCAACGCATCAAAGGGTAGTCCCCTAAGCTTTGGCCACATTGTAAAAAAGTAAAAAAGCTTCTGCGACATTCATGCGGGTCTACTGGCTTTTTATATTGGGTCCTGAATTTTACCCAAAGGTGCTGTACTGATATATGTATACTGATTAAATCACAAAAATTGGACCATAATTTGGTGCCAAGATTTCGGCAAAACATTATTATGTGATTTCTTATCCTATTAAACGAGCTATGTTTGTATACAGGTTACACAGGGTGATTCAGACCAAGGTACATTCCACAATGCCATATTATTCCTTGATGTGAGCTGAACAACAAATTGTTCCACCTACCCCCAGGACTCTTCGCTGAGGCCCTATAACCCGTCAAAGATTTTGCGGGACTCGGTGACCCTGGTGGAAAAAATTCAGCTTAATTTTTGAACTAAGCCTATGGATTTCAATTATTATTCCTTATTTAGATAGCTTACAAAACCAGCTTTCAAACAAGGTGCTAATTGTTTCTATGATTTTTGCCATCTTAAAATTTTTATAAAAAAATTTTCAATACTCAAATTATTTAACTAAAAATATTATAAAAAACCTTCATTATTTCCAAAATTTTCCTCAAGGAGACATAATTTTATCATCATTTTATTCTTCGCCAACTATAACAATCCCCACTTCATTGATGGAAGGTGCGTTGTAACGTCCTCCATGCTGTCCGAGTGGTGTTTTGTCGGCTCGTATTTGAATCGCGTAATTATCCCTCGCCGATAAGTTGTCAATTGAACTTTTGAATTATTTAAGCAATGCATTGTGTTGGGGGAAACATTTTTGCAAATAAGATATAATATGGCGATTGGTGCCTGGAATTACATCGCACCGTTGATCAATTTATGCATCATCGTCACCCATTAAGTAGATGTGTAGAAATTTACGTTCAGCGTTGGAAACAAGTAGAAATGAACTAACCCGGTGATATATTTGTCCTTGAATTTTGAAAGTAGGAGTGCACTGATCTTGGATAACTTGGTCGGCGCCAACAGATGTCATTTGACACGCTGAATAGTGAATTATATTTGCGAGTGTTCTGAAAAAAGTGTTTGAAATCATGTGAGTCGCCCGAAAGCAATGACAACAGTGGATCAGGTGGTGCATGCAATGTCGGCAATTTAACTTTGCCATTCGCGCAGCACATTCCTGGTGTTTCATGGTTGAACTTAAGTGAACCGGAATACCCACACCTTATTTATTTTGCGGATATTTACACTTTGATGCAAACTTTAATCGTAGTATTGAAATGCATCAAGATTCAAATCAGCATGTACTGTTCATCGAGATTGAATAGCTCGTGAACGTTCTATTACAATTCTCGCTGCATGTTGGTCTTCTGATTCTGATGCGCGCGATCAGGTGGCTCGTGTACGTTTTCTTTCGATTCTTGCTGCATGTTGGTCTTCTGATTTTTATGCAAAAGAATAAGCGATTCGTAAACGATCTGTTTATTGCTTACTTGTCGTTCCACGTTTATTTGAGAAGCTTGAATTCGCTTATTTCTACGCGCTGCGCTAGTAGATCTACTAAGTGGCGAAGGTTTAGGAGGCATATTTTTTGACGAAGCAATTAATACGATATAGATTTAAAAAAAAATAATTTCGATTTCAATTCACTCACATTGAACGGCATCGATGATAATAATTAGATTTTGTTTAATATATGTACAATAAACTGCGAACGACATATGCCGTAGACGTTTGCTGCTTGTCTTTTGCCGATTGTCAATTTTTAAATTATGTTGGAAGGAAAGAAAATATTGTAAAATTTTTATGTGAGCAGGCAAGAACGAAAGTTGTGTCGGGATTATCACGCCCGCAATTGTCACTATTGGATAGTGAACGTGATATTCTCGAGGCCAACTCCTCGTTCTAGCCAGAGCATCTACCTCAAATTGTGGCTCTAGAACTGGTTGGCATTATCAACCGATAGAGGGCACATGCGGATTGAGCACACCAAAACGTAAAAATGGCAGGCTGGTAAAAAGTCAACCTCAGCTGCAGTTGACAAGTGACAACAATAAAGTTATTTCTTTTAACCTCTGCGTGCTGCTAAAGCGGGAAGGACCACGTTCAAGTAAAACTTTTAAACTAAAGGAAATGTAGCTGCTACATTAGGTTCTGGGAATTTGCGAAACGCTGTAGCTTTACCTGATGGGGAAGACCTAAATGAATGGGTGGCTGTTAACTCGGCGGACATTTTTTTAATCAAATAAATATGTTGTACGGAACAATAACGGAATTTTGAACCGCAGAAAGTCGCGGGATTCTGTCTGCAGGACCAAAATACGAATATCATCGGGCGATGGACAAACTGTAAAGAAGCCTACCTTAACACATCATTTAAGCATTTAATTTTCTTCGTTCAAGAATTCAACTTAATAGATCGCAGAGAATTAGCACCTTTGCAAGAACTGATTGATAAGTTTACTGCAAAAGATGAAAGGCAAACATAAGGCAATTCTGCAGAATTTTTACAAATAAACCATAAAGCACCAATAAATGTGACACAATAATTAATAAATTATGCGATTTTAAGTCGGAAAAGTGTAAGTTATCTTCAAAGCAAGACCTATCTTTTATCGATACAGGCTAATGTTGCGAAATTACTTTGAATTATTTATGTTAAGTAGAAATTCTAGTATCTTGATTTTTACATTATATGCTTTTGTACAAAAACGCGTTATGAACACTAGAATGTAGTTCAGTTAAATCAAACCTCTCAAATGCTCATTATGAATTTCCAATAAAACTATTTGCGCTTCTGCAATTGTTGCATTTGTAACATTGTGAAAACATAAATTCGGCCGATTCTTTTCAATATTAATACTAGTTATGGGTTTTATATCGCCAGTAACTAGTGGTGCTATAAGTAGTGCTGCTATTGCATTTTTTTTTAATTTTAAATTTAAAAAGTAACTGCCCATAGGCGAACCCTATTAATATGGCAGGCCACCCACGCCATGTTTGGGGAAATAAAATATAGTCGGAGGGGAACGAAATCCGGCAAGCTACCGACGGCAGAAAATGTGGTGACGTGAAAGAATTCAGACGGGTATTAAGTAGAAAAAAAGTCAATTTTTGATACACGTGGAAAGTGCACAAAATGGCGAATGAGTACGATAAGTAGTATTATATCCTAATTATATAAGCTTGATATCATTTTTATTTAAAAAAAGGAAAAATTCCAATGACAATTTTTTTTTGCTTCAAACTAAACTTTTGTAACCTATAAATATCATGCATCAAAAATTCCATTCATCAGCTATTAAGGATAAGTAAGTAGGATAGTGCTGTATTTATCCATTCATCATAAATCAATGCATACATTAAAATTTGTCACAGTTTAGTGGTTGATTAAATTTTTGCAAAATAATTATTTATTGCTGCTACTAAATTCAGTGCATTTCTACTAAAGCAGTTAGGGATAAAATATTAACGAGCCAAAGCCTCTTAACCCATCTATCAGGTAAAGCAGGTATTTAAGCAATTGCAACACATAGTGAGCAAAACCGAGACTTTTCGCTTGAATATAAAAACCCCACAGTGAACAAAGTAGTAGTTTCAAATTGTTTTATAATTTTTAATTTAGAAAACATAAACCGTAGTAACAGAAGTATGTCTGGTTATTTCGAGCTTATTAAATTATAATAACGTACCGTGTACATTGAAGACAAATTTTCGAATTTTTATCCTTTTCTAATTACAATAAAAAAATACATTTGTTAAGATTTTCAGCCGGTGGTGTTAGAAGGCTGTCTTGTACAAATTTTATAAAAATAAGTCCTTGCTAGAGGATATCTTGTGTATTTTCCCACAAATAGGTTAAGGATTCCTTGTCAGGCATGATCAACTGACTTCCACTATCTAACTTTTTAAAGAATACAATTTCATGGTGAGATCAACTAGTGCAGCCCAGAGAAGTAGTCACATAGTACTTAAGAAGTGTTGTATCGAAAATCTGTAAGGCCACAAGAGGGATTCAACACAAAACAGAGTACATCGAATTTCTCCGATACATCGCTATACATCTGGCTTCATAACCGGTGTTTTATATCTAACAGTATACTAGGATATATTCGCACGAATGCAATGAGTTTACCCAGGGCTTCAAGTAATCAAAACCCGGTACCAATGATAACAGGTGACAGTATCTTTTATACATCCATGTTGTTGTTTCCGCTTTGTATTTCATTATTTCAATTGGCAGATATATGTTTGTAGGCATTAAATTAGCACTGAAGGCATTTATCTACTATATTCAGGTTGTTCATGTGGATTTTTCAGAATTCTTAACTCCCACCCACAAACTTATTTATTTGAAGTATATGCGATTGAATACTGACCCAAATTATGGATCAATTATAAAGTGAATTAAACAAGATCGGTGGATTAGACACATTTATTTACAACTTTGGTGCATTTAAGCTTGTTTTCTCTTTATTTTTAAGTAAAATTTCAATTTACAGGTTTGTGTTGAATTCGAAATTATGAAGGTAATCAACTATCAGTTACTGAAACTAAAAACTGAAACAATTCATAGTTTGTTTCTTTGACAAAAGGGTGGAAGGAACCATTTTAATAACTATAAATGAAGTAAATACATGTATAAATCCTGAAGAATATTGGAATTTGTTTTTTTTTCCTTAAGTTAAGTAGACCTACGTTTTCTTACATCTGGTATTGCTTTATTACAATTGAAATTTATTTTCTATCTTTTAAGATTTATTCTAAAATTGTGTTCAAAATACTGAAACATATTTTTAATTTATAGGTAAATACACTTTTCCTTATTGTTGCGGTACCTCGTAGGTTATGATAATTTTTGAGATGTTCGATATATATATTTTCTACCTTTCGAATTAAACAAAAATCTATGGAAAAGAATAAAGTGTAAGGGTAGGGTAATGAACGAATTCCAGTTTTCTTGGGTTAATTGGACAGCAACTTCATATTCAGTCAGCCGTTCTAACTTTGATAAAGGTATATCTTCGTGGCGATTTCTCGGATAGTATGGACTCAGCATAGTCACAGGATGGGGTGGGATAGCCCAATAAGCCATTTAACATCTATGGGCTGAGGTTGCTTCGTCGTCAGGTGGCATGAGTTTTTTTGCGATCTTTCGCATTTATTCCCTTAGTCCTACGGATTTTCTCCGTGTGTTACGCGGCGTCTTCCTTAGGTCCAGAGCAGGTTCCAATCTAAAGTCTGTTGAACGATGTTGTTTGGCCCTTTTATTAGTGTGTGGCCTAGCCGTTGCCACTTTCGCCTGCGAATACAATTGTCTATCCGTCTTGGCCTGTAAATCTGTGAAGAACAATGGATGTTAAGGATGCGCCGTAGACACCGGTTGACAAATGATTGTATGTTAGATGTTATTTGGCAAGTCACTTTCGATGTTGAACAGCCGTACAACAGAACAGATTTTACATTCGTTTAGAAGATCGCGAGTTTTGTGCGTCTGTAGATGTCGTTATTGCTGTCGTTACTATGCTTCCGAGATAGCAAAATTTATTCAGTTTATTCAGTTTTAGCAGCAGTGAGCTTAAACCCTGCTCTCCGACCTTCACTACACAGGTCTTTGGACATTAAGGCAACATGACGCTGTTTGTTGGATAGGAGATATCGTCGGCATAGTTCAGGCGCGTAAGATGGTTAAAAGTGTTCATGTAATCCCTCGAGGTGTTCATGTAATCCCTCGAGCAAATTGGATTTGACAGTTTTCTCTTGTGCAGGACGTGACAGTGGTCTCCTGAATAGTTTTCAGTTTGTTTTGAAGGTATCCAGCAGCTAAAGAAAAGCTAACTTTTTGTTGCTACTGTTGTGAAAGAGCCAAAAGAATTTAGCTTTTATTTGGTAGAAACGCCGATCATGTCAAGAAAATTTTTAATACTCCTTGTTCCGCTCGAGTTTTGAACTGCTGGTTTGGAATTTTTTCGTTAGTTTCTCTCGGGACAGGTGAATTTTTGTACATTATGAAAAATACTTAAAAAATATTATCCTGCTGATCCTGGTAAATAGATTTATATCGATTTACTCCCCAATGCATTAATCAAAGACTGCTTAAAAACTAAATTAAAATAAAAAATTTTCCTAAAAGCAATACTTCCATCTTGTTATACAAATATTTTCTTGTAAAAAAAAATGTTCTGCAAATATTTTGTTAAAGATAAAGAAGAAGAAACTGTGTCACACCTTCCACTTGAATGCGTCAAAAATGCGTTTAGATACGTTCATTTGAAGTAAAAGAGAGTAACGAAAATGTCAAGTTAATTGAAGGTTGTCCGGTGTTCGGATCTCCATCCTTGATTTTAATAGAAAATATTTGAAACCAATCAATACTTAACACAGTAATGATGTGGAATCACATAGCTTCGATCTTGCTATTGAGGAGGAACCTAGAAAACTAATTATGTTCTCTGAAATGAGAATATAATATATATAATAGATTTTCCTCCACCCGCATAAGTAAATGTTATGCATATAAAAGGAAATACAATTGATAAATTTTTTCTGGAAAATTTCATTAAGTTCTTCGTAGCCTTTTAATTAAAGCGCAACGACATATACTATATTTGAAATATTTCGTTATTTATTTACTAAGTCAGCAGAAGGTACCACATGCATTCGTAAGTATATTTACATCGGGTTAAAGTAATAACTCTTTAACGAAAGATGGTACCTACACCGAGGGAGCCCGAACAAGATTCATGACCAGCAAAGATGCTGCTATTTGCCTTTCAGTAATAACACTACTTCATTTTAGCCACCGTCATTCAAAGAGCGACGAGGTTTAATAAATTTTAAAGAATTAAGCGATAAAAATGTTTTCCTCGGATTTACTTAGCCTTCGTTCGCGGTAAAATTGACGGCTTGTGCACACCTGAGAATGCCGATGAGATTTGCACCAAGAAGACCGACCCAGACCAAGTTGTTAGTTTTGTAAACCAATGAGCTAGGTTCTGACCAAAAAAGGAGATAAAATCTTGGACAATGGTGCAGAAAAGCCTGTTTATAAGGAAAAGGGAAAACAAGAAATAAAATAGCTGATCCTCTTGGATTGCTTCACACACAAGTGCTTAAAATAGCAAATTTAATACGACAGGAAGGCGCCACAAACTGGACTGTTATGTGGGAAAGTTTACAAATTGAACGAACAAATAATATATTTTAAAGATAGCAACGTCTAACTTCCATTCCCAAGTCAGTAAATTGATTAATAGAACATAGAAAATTACAATAAAAGGCCTATTATAAATAGTAAGGATCTTTGATTGGCTTAGTAGTTTCATTTGATACTATTATTAGATTTTCAAACATCAGAAAAGTCATCGTTATGTAGATTCAATCGCTTGTACATCCGTCTGTCTATCTCGCCCTCATAACTTTCGAATTCTTTACTAGACACCTAAGAGGGTGGTAAGGTATTAAAAATTTTTTTTTGCATATTTTTTTATTTGATAGTACAACTCTTCAAGAGTATCTAGTTAAAATTTGAGGTCGATTGGAGCAAAACTTCCGGAGATACAGTGCCTCGGGTCTCCCTCCATCCGATACATCCCATATACAAAAGATCAGTGTTAAAACTTTAAACGCGTTTTTCTCACACTCAGCTTTTTCAGAGTCGGTGCCCACTGTAGCTAAAATTCTACTGCACCGATCCTTTTAAAATTTTGCACACTTTTTCTTTACATAAATGATGAGGTACTGACGTCGAGTAATTTTTTTTTTTAATTTTAACGTATTTTAAAATCACAATCTTTTCTATTTTTTTGATGAAAAATCGGCATTTTGACTTCCAAGTGCTGTAAAAAATTGAAAAATCAATAAAAAACAAAAACTCGACGTCAGTACCTCCATAAACTTGTGAACTAAAAAAACCATTTTGGTTTTTTGATTTCAGATGATCCAATGATGAGTTATGAGTGGCACCGCATTCAAACTTTTTTTTAAGACGTCCGCGTAGATTCGCTGTCAATGGCTCAGTTCTTCATAAAAATTAAAAATTAATTTCAAGAAATGTTCTTCAAATGTTATATTATTATGTAGTAATTACAGAAATAAATGTATATTAACCGTGTTGCCAAAAAAAAATTATCGAAAATATTCTTTTTTTGTATCGAATTAACCTTACTCCCCCCTTAAAGATTACTAAAATAATTATCAGGGAATATAGAAAAACAGAACACATGTAATTTGTATTTAATTTATATAATGTTTTTCATAAATCAATGCAATGTTGGTGCAAAATAAAAGCCATTATCGTGTTGCTTTTACTTCTACAGGATTGTAACCAAATTCACCTTTTTCAAATTAAATTCAGAAACTTTTCAAATTAAATTCACCCCTTGAAATCAAGTTAAATGCACCTACTTATGTGTATGAGTTTTGGTGTAAGTTAAATACAATAGTCTTATTTGCCAATAAAATAGAAAAAATATTTAAAATTTCTTGTTTCAAGTGGTCAGAGCTGATAAATTTTGTGTGTGCAATGAAGAAAAAAATTTGAAGAAAGAAGCTTCTGATCAAATATCGGCTCATGAATTTGATTTAATTAGACTGAAAACGAGTCCGAGTCCCACCACTGCCAATTCATGAATGTGTAATTTTTACAAGAGAACGGAACCTGAATCGTAATCAGTTATCTTTTAATATTTGTCACCATTAACGAAAGTCTTTAACGTTTACATTATATTCACGTGGTTTAAGAAACCAACTTCTGGTCAAATATTTTCAGAAATAAGGTTGGAATGGGGAATAAAAAGCAAACATTTGAACTTCCAGAACAAAAGTTATAAATGAAAAACCATTTTTAGAATCCATTCCAAGATATCTTTCTTATCTAAATTAAAAAATATGTTTTTGCAGTTTCCCATTTGGCTAAAAATTCTACCCTATTTTACCCAGAAGATACCCACCCCAACAATAAATTTTTAAACATCGACCACTATGCCTTTAGCGGAAGCTACGTGAATTTTTATTAAAAAAGAAAATTCAAAAATCCACTTCGCCTCTGCGATGTTGTCTAGGTTACAGGAATGCAAAAATAGACATTTGCTCATTCCCATTACCCTAATTCACTTCCGGCAAAAGCCATGCTAACGCATCATAGGGCTTTATAAAAAAGGAAAAAAAGTTTCCCGTTTACAGAAAAATGGGACGATATGTTCATCAGCGATCAGGAAGAGCGATTAGTTGACTAGTTAATCTTAGTAGCAAGCACTGATTTCCTATGATCAAACATGTAATCATAGCATGTTTTTTTCACTCTCAGTAATCAAATTTTTAAGGATTTCTGTATCCTTCGGAAAAGTGAAATAACTCACTTTTTTCAAAGTTTTTTCTCCACGAATCACTTTTACACCCCGATACACAACAATTAACCGTTTTGGTAGCATACAAATATATCTTTAATTCAGACAAATAAACAAAATTGCAAAAATAAAACACATCAAAACTGTTGAACTCATTGTCAATAAATGTCCTCGTACCGAATTCTGATTATGACATTAGATTTTACGAACAAAGGTTACATTTTAATTTATAGAGGCTAGCCCATAAAAGGTTATGATAGAATAATATAAATATGTATAAATAACTAGTTAAGAGTAGATAAAATGTAAGCAAGCAAAATCAAAACAGTAAGTAATAACTTGATTTAAGCATATTAACATAGTTAAATTATAACTAGTTCGTAATTAATTGTGTATGCATGTAGTTGGGTGTGTGAATATGACTCCGCCCTTTCCCCATATCAGCTGATAACAGCTGTCAAACGCAGTATGTGACATTTGTTTGAAGTATAAACAATTAGTATATATAGTAGTATGCATTATTTTTTTGTGAAAATTTACGGTGAGCATGCTCCATCGAATACAACTTGCAAAGAATAGTTACGACGATTTAAAAATGATGATTTTAGCATTGGATGAAGATTGTTGTCAAACACAATCAGAATTGGATGTAGCATGAAATATGGATGAACTGTTATAAAACGTTTACAAATAATGTTAATGGTTCAAAAAGCTAGTAACTGAGTTCCACATGAATTAAAAGAAAGAGACGTCGAAAAAACATTTGTGAAATGCTGCTTCAAAGACAACAAAGAAAAGGTTCTTCGTATTGAATAGTTCCTGGAGATGAAAATTGGATTTATTATGAGAGTCGCAAACGTAAAAAAGCTTGGGTGGAGTCTGATGAAGCTGGTCCATCGCAACCAAAGCGAGATATTCATTGCAGATATTCTGAATCTTGTGGGATGAGAAAGGTCTGGTATATTACATATATCTGCCGACGACAACTAATAAGTTTGAAGCGAGCTATAGAGGAAAAACGACCAGAATTGGTGAATAGACACAACAAGTTAATTTTTCAGCATAAAAATGCAAGACTACATGTTTTAAACGTTGCGAAAAATTACTTAAAAGGACAGGACTAGGAAGTTCTACTCCACCTGGCGTATTCACCAGATATGGCTCCTTCAAATTACTACTTATTCCGATCGATGCAGTCGTCTCTTTCTGAATAGTGGTTCAGGTCTCGCGCAGAGTTCGAAATTGGCTTAAAGATTTGATCGGCTCCAAAGACCTTGATTTCCTCAGAGAAGGAATCCGTAAATTGCCTGAAATATGGACGAAAGTTGTACCTGCAGAGGAGCATACTTTTAATAAATAATTCCTGCATTTTCTAAACAAGCAAATGTGTTTTATTTTAACAAAAAAAAGTTTCGAATGTCTCTCTACTTTGCGTAACCCTTGTGGGGCTTGGGGTGGGAGTAGAACTTCAACCGATTCGAGACAACGATTGCAAGTGGGCCTACAAATTAAGGTGGATTCCGAACCATCGACATTCCTCTTCAATTGTAAAAATCTTTCCATTATAATCTGCTATACACAAAACACAACCATGGATCGCCGTCAGTGGGGTTCGAATCTAGGACCTGCGGAATTGGTCGTCAACACATTATCACTTACTCCACTGACGACTTCGTATGTGATTAATATTAAATACCCTTCATAGATGGCTCAATTTTTTCACTTTAATTTCTCAGACATTTTTATTTTATTTTATTTTATTTTATTTATTTGTATAATAAGTATATAGATATTTTGAACAATCAAATGAGCAAACACTGCTATAACTTTTACGTAAATACTTAATCATAGAGATAGGAGGTATCAATGTACACTCATTTAGATTATAGCCAAGCATATGAATAGTAGGCCATTTTGATAGAATTTTCAATTTCGATGTAATGTGTTTCTCAAGAAGTTTCAATAAAGAAAATGTTAATCTGAATTTGATCTGTGACGGAGAAGTACCACAAACTTATCGGACCTATAAATACTATTATAAAAGGGCGATTTTTCATTTTATTTTACCCTGCTGACATCCTTTTCATATTTTTTTATAATTCGCCTAAACTCATATACATAGAGTTGAATCTGTCGATCGGACAAAAGAATTATATTTCAGCTATCATGAGCAAACCGGTGGTAAAAGCAACAATTTATAAGTTTTCCTAAAATTAAGTCACTACTGCATTGGGTTTTGATAAATCATTTCCAATTTATTATAAAATAACAACATGCTAAAATTTATTATTGCAAATTCAAACTCATTTCAAGCAGTTTTGTTTACGAAACCAAAAACAAGCCACTTCCATGTTTTATAAGTTCTACACTTCTGATGGTTGCACTTGTGACGGTGAAATATTATAATTATGTCCAGTCGATTGGCTGTCACATTAGTTATTCCAGAGTAAATTTCTGGTTACTATATTACGGATCGAGTGTCACTGATTCTAAGCCGTGTCTTTGCACCAGGCGATTAATATATACCCGTGCTAGCTCCAAATAGCCACTTAAACCAGGTGGACGCTATCGTTAAGCCAATCTGCCTTGCGGAAATGTTTCAATCGGTTGAGAGTTGCTCGTGGAGATCAAATTTACTAATTAATTTACATCGTGTCCTATTAGGGTAATTGCTGACTACTTGAATTGTGATTTAGGAATGTTTGCCTGCGTTAGGTAATACAATACTTTTGAAATATCTCAAGCAAATTTTTACTTTGTCAGTCTCGTCTTTCGTAATGTACTTACATCCTAGGGATGACATTAATTCTTTAAATAAGTATATGAATGTAAATAGTTTAATATCCACCGATGATTCCTAACGATTTATTGCTTTAAAGATCAACGTGCTGACAGCCACACACTATTTAATACACTTTTCGTCTTCATGCCTTGTTTATTCTTATATCGGAAATTATATTCAAAGAACAACACAGCAAAATAAGTACAAGGTTTTTGGAATAACAAAACAATACTTTTATACGGTGATAGGTCTCAAGAATATGAGCAAAAATCAGGAGTGGTAAAGAAAAAAGATATCAGAAACATTAAAAAGATGCACTTTCAGCTTTACTGTGTGAAATTCCTATCCGTAAGTGAAGCTAATCTAGGAACTTATTTACTACTTACTTTTGGTCGTTCATTATTGAGACAAACACTAACGACACAAAAGAGACAAATATATTTTTTCCTGTCAAACGTCGTTTAGTTTTGTGCGGGAAAAAGTTTTCTCGAGTGTTGTATGTTAAATTTTGTTTAATTTGTCAAAATAGCTTCTTTCACAGCCTAGTCTAGATGCAAGCCCGGAAGCTGACATTAACAGCTGAACATTATTGGTGTAAACAAACCAAAACTTGCCACAGTAGACATATGGAAAAGTTTGTGAAATTGAGGTTAACCTACAAATGTTATGAACATGGGAACACGATACAATGTGTCTCTCTTATACAATTTGCATGTGTTTTAAAGAGAAAACTCTCTGGTGCTCGTTTTGTTGAAGAATTGAGCTGAAAGTGCGTCAATGACATCAGCTTTTCTCTTCGGTTTACGTTGCGAGAGTGTGCAGTTTTAGCTGTGTGTGCAAAGATTGATTAATCTGTGGTAACACAAAAATGAAATAATGACGAAACGCTTGGTGGTGAAATGGCCGAACTGGCATATTTTCCGGGCTTGTATCTAGATTAGGCTGTGCTTCTTTTGAATGCTATCTCGACGTAATCGAAGTTATCTCGAAGAGTATGATGTACATTCGGTTGCTGGAGAATGGACGGACGAGTTGAAGCCTTCTAGGATACGGTGATCCTCATCTGAATATTCTCAAGTGTTAGTTACACCTCCAAGTGGTAGCAACCGGGCAATGCATCCTAGAATGTAGCCAAGTAACTAATGCGGGAGGAGATAACCTCTTGAAAAATCCCCCTAACTCCAAGGGAGTCTGCAGTGTTGCGTCCCCTCTGCTGGACCCAGGGGTAATTGGGTCGCGAATGGCGTTTTCCTCGGGTGCTTCTGTGGTAGTGGAGGTGGATTGTATGGGAGACCCCAACAGGTTGGCTATACCCACGGTACCCACAACACAACAGTAGCAGTTTTGGGAGAATTACCTTTCGAAGGAACTGTGGCTGGCGGCTATGGAGGCTGGCTCTCTTGCACCGGTTGAAACTGCTGTAGCAGTCCTGGAGAAGGGTGCCATTGGCATAATAACAACTTGCACTTCTTCAGGTGCGGCGGTGCAGAGACGGGAGACTCTAACGAGTTGGCTATCTCCGCGATACGCACACCAGGAGAAGATGCAGATCTGCCTTCCAAAGGGTTAGCTGCGGTTAATCCGGAGGGGGTTTCTTGTCCTGGCTCAGGACTAAAGCGTTACGGCCTGGAACCCTGCAATGCCGTAGGCAGAGAAGGGATGAAGGTTGTAACTAACGCATGGTCCAAAAAGGAACACTGGAAACGGTGGGAAAATATGGATTTATGTAGATCTGCCCTCCGTAGGGTTAGCTGCGGTTAATCCGGAGGGGATTCCTTGTCCTGGCTCAGGACTAAAGCGTTACGGCCTGGAACCCTTCAATGTCGTAGACAGTGAAGCAGTAAATGCTGTAACTAACGCATGGACCAAGAAGGAATACTGGAGACGGTAGGAAATCATGGATTTATGCAGATAGGCTAGGATTCTAGCAGTGACCCAGGAAACCGAGGTTAGTGGCGACAGTGGGATAACTGGATACTCAGTTGCCCCCACTAAGGGAGACTGGGAGGGGAGTTGTCTGTTTCGGCTAATCCCCAGAGAGGTGTTTTTAGTGAGTAAGAATCTCACACTACCGGAGGGCACGGGCTGTCTGGTGTCTTTTGGAAGATTTTCACCTCTCCCGCAAAAACAAAAAAAAAAATTATGTACATTCGATATTTTATCATTATAACGACTTCCTTTGGAAACGCAAAAGAAAATTTTTAAACGATTTCTAATTAGTTCGTTTATTTATTAAGAAGCCGTGTTAATCAGATTTAAGTGATTTTCTAAATTATTCTGCGATTTTTCAAAAACTAAGTTCTTTTACATTTAACTACCCAGCGACTAAAAACTAAATCAGAATGATGCGGTCGCGTTAAAGCTCTCATTCTTATTTCGTGTGTTCCTTGTTAGCATCGTTTCAAAAACTGTTCCTCAGTAAGATCTCCATAGATTTGTTTTACGTATTTCTGGGCCATTGAATCCAGGACAAGTTTAGGGGTATAAGATTTATTGTTTAGATTCCTCGAATTCAAGCTGTCGAGGCACATTTTAGGGATTTCTTAAGAAATTTAAGAATACAATTATTTAAAAAAATTGATTTTTCGAAAAAATTTTGAGCGACTATCCCCTTAATACAATACTTTAATCAAGGAAAAAGTGCACAAGATTTACAAATCTTTTATAAGTACTACGATACAAATGTTTAAGCTAAAGATAATATCGTATCGATGAAAAGGTCATACTATTTCAAGCATCAAAAGAGAACAAGATAACAATCTTGGATAAACAAAAATAATAGATAGAAAATTAATTAATTGATATCTAAAAACTAAGCTATAAAAGCATGTACTGCAAAGATGATAACGCGTCGTAAAAAAGAAGTTTAGCCTTAAAATATATGATCACCAATAAGCCTCTTGAATGCATTGACCGTACAAGCACTCTTAATGTTAGTAGGAACTCTTCCATAGTCGGGCAGCCTGAACAGTGAAGGAACCCTCCATAATTGACCTATTGAATCGAGGAATCAAAATATTACGGTTGCTTTGCAGTGTCATAAACGTGAAAAATTCTCTAAGATACTCCGGCGTATTACTACTCAGTATCCCAAAAAGAAAAATCATTAATCTGCGCTTTATGTATGTATCCTGAGCACAACTAGCAACAGTTCGGTGTTCTGTATTGGGAAACA
This sequence comes from Leptarthrus brevirostris, assembly GCA_964036015.1. NCBI lineage: Eukaryota > Metazoa > Arthropoda > Insecta > Diptera > Asilidae > Leptarthrus > Leptarthrus brevirostris. The sequence continues at coordinate 62,616,467 of OZ038373.1, read as the reverse complement.
TGGTCAAATCGGTGAAGAAACTCAGAATACCCACCGATGTGCACAGCCTTCTTAACCCAGCATACACCTTACCAAGCATTAAGCTAACATTATCACAGCACTTCATTTCGGAGTTTAGCACAATTCCCAGATCAGTAACCTTTCTAAGAACTAGAAGGATAAAGCCATTCAAAGAAACATGTAGAATTTCAATACCTGCCAGTGTGCCATTATAAAAGGAACTGTACTGCGGTTTGGCAGGATTAAGCAATAAACAGTTATCCACAGACCACTCACATATTTTGTTCAGGTGGCTATTAATGCGATACAATCCTCGATTAGCCCAATAGGTCTGTTTAAATATATTTGCACGTTATTAGCATACATATGAATACGTGAATTCTTAACAACTTGAGGAAGCTCATTTATAAAGAGGCTGAACAATTTCGGACCAAGCACCGTACCCTGAAGAACACCGGAAAGAACTGGCATTTTACCCAAACAATTTTCACCTACTTTAACTTGCTGTTGACGACAGGAAATGAAAGCTTCGATCAGCGTAATAGCGGACAAACTTCATTTGTGATTTTTAGCAAGCATGTGGAGAAGGATATTATGGTCAATAAAGTCGAAAGCCTATCAAGCAATACTCGAGAACAAATGTTGTCATTATTCAATGCAGTCCCAATGTCAGTGGAGACTTTCAATATTGCTCTCTCACAACTGCAGGAAGGACGAAAGCCGGACAGTCTGATGCCCTCGCATTTTAATCCACTCAAACCAAAATCTGCCTATACAAGAGCTTCTCAAGAACCTAAGATAAGAATGACAAAATACTAATTGGGCGAAAGTCGCTTGGAACAATTGCTTTGGCAAGTGTTCATGATATGCAGCATGTACCAGTCGATTAGAGGAAATAATAGTTTGATAAAGCGAGCCTCGGACAAGTACCAGCTCCTCAAGACAGATACCTCGAAAGTACAATAGATCCGTAGAACTATTTCGTACAATAGGGTCTATAGATGGATCTGAATTATCAACCCTAGATGGAATACCTCCGGAGAAAAGTGGGAATTTAGTTGGGCTGGGTTCAAGTTACAGGAAGCATCATTGGACCCGTATACACCGGCGTATTTCAAATTACGCCGAAGACTGTAGTATTGTCTTGGAATTAGTTAGTTCTCAAGCGTCGAAATCGATGATACAAAAATTTACACTCAGCAATCAGCGTGTTCACACGGGGCGAAAACCAAGGGCAACCCTCCTTCGGGCGACTTGCTCATTGACAGATATAAAAATGCGTTAAATGATCTGATCGAAAAAGATTTCTTACACCAGAGAGAAAGAAATGGAATTTTAAATAAACAAAAGCATCAATTGATTTCGTAAAAAAAGAAAAAATATCCTCTTGTATCTAGCTGCAAACCACTGTATCCTTTTATTCTAGTTTCTTTTTCTTTACCGACTCTCCACCTGGTCCGGTTCTGTGACAACGCCTTCAACTGCTGCGACAATGTTTTGATCCCGATACCTTCTTTCTGTATGGGTCTTTTCCATGTGTTGTGCCGTTGGTTGAGGATGTTGTTCGGCCTAACTATTGCCACTTTCGTCTTCGAACACCGATGCATATCCCATCTTGCCCTGCGCGGCCAATAGATGTTAAGGTTGCGATGGAGACACCTGTTGACAAATGCTTGTAGCCTAGATGTTAATTAAGGTCACTTTCCATGTTGTTTCCATTAATTATGACTTATTTCAATTGCATGAAGAGGACTAATTAAACAACTGGCAACTGGTACGTTTTTGTTGGAAACACTTTCTTTGTTGGAACATTTTCTTCTGGATTTCACCTTCCAAATGAAAAATTGTCTGCCATACCTGCAAAATGTCTACAATTTTGTTGCTGATACGGATCTAAACAATTACTCTTTTAACAAAATGCATAATAGGAAAGGACTATTCATTCCTGAACTACTCCTCTGCTACGGTTGTGACCCAAATTGAGATTGAATTAAGACTCATCATACATACATATGTGATGCTCATTGCTCTTAGATCAAGATTCCCGGGTCCATCCTAAGCGCTTTCTTTTTTCTTTGCGTAAATAAAGATTTGTACTTCTCTTTCTTGCATGACGCATGATGCTGGAAGAGGACTAAAAAAAGATTAATATATAGACTATTAAAACTTCTGATGTGATGTCCTATCATATCAAGAAGTGAGAGCAATTAATCTTACAAAGAAACAAATTATAGGTACCTGGAGTATTCTTTATACTACCATGGTAACATTTTACTTTCTTCATCGTATTGTAGTTTATTATACATATATTGCACTGTACTATTGGAACCTACAAGAAATTTATCAATATTTCTTAAACTTATATTATACTAACTCTTTCACGCAAATATTTAGTTAACAGGTTACAACAGGATGTGAAGTTGCACCCATCCACACGGGGCTCAAAGAAGAAAACCGCAAATTTGCTTCAATATATTTTTTATAAAGTATTCCTAATAGTCAAGCATTCTTTTCTTAAACGACTAATAAAAATTTCATAACCAATCAATTCGCAGTTAAAACTTAGCAATAAGCATGCAAGTCTTTTCCATCAAACATTAAAAAATGGCTATTCGCTTCGACAAATACACAAAAGCATAAAAATCGCCGTAAGTAAATAAAGTATCCCTCATAAAAGATGATTCAACAAAGACTGCCAATGAAAGCGAAGTCAGAAGTCAAAACGTGAATCATTTCTGCAGATGGGAGTCAGAAAAAGTTAACCCGAGCAACGACACCTGATAAGGTCAAGGAAAAATCGCTGAGAATAAGTTAAATGACGGCACCTGAATAAAGCGGCCAGAATCCATACTGTACCTACCTGAGAGTTGGGCTTAGTGCGGGCTGCATTCGCCTAATCTCGGCTTTATTGATCAGTAGGAACAACTTCACTTCTGAGGAATTCTGATCATGACTTGAATGTGGCGGCCCAAGACTCATGGGTTAAGGTAGGGATCGCAGATAACTGAGTGCGGTATAAATAAATCTCAGACATTTCATGCCCGTAATCGACTTGCTCACGTGCAGCGCATTGGTGCTATCTATGTAGGTAGAGAACTCATTACATGTGTAGGCACATACCTTTTCTTGAACACCTGAATGCTATACATTATTATGTTGAGGGCTCCAGAGGTCGAGCTGAGAGCTGGTAGATAGCTGGGGTAACTGCGCCAAGACATTTTTCATCAACTAATTTCCCAAGCAAGACTACTATAGACGTAGAGCGGTGGGAGGTAATCGTAGTGTGGTGGTTAAGTGCAAAAAGATGTAACATAATTCTCAAAGAAGGTATTTCTTCTATTGATACCCGATAAAATTTAAATGATGAGCAGAATCTTACGATTTTCAATCGCGTACCAGGTACCATCATCATATTCAAAAGAGCAAGAAATTACTGGGTATGCCAAGCTATATAAGGTAGGTATAACGTGATGAAGGACTACTGATCACTTGCTATAGATTTTGTCCAGGTGTTCAGCATTTTTTTATCAGTGAATGGACGATTCAACATCAAATACTAAAAATGCCCACTCACCATTGACATCGGATATCGCGCCGCATATGTTAAGAATATCGCCCAGGGCAATTCGTGCATATTAAGTAAAGTCGTCCAGCTCTGAATCACGGTCTTGCACGTCAGCAGATTGCGCATTCATTTCAATTGGATGCGGCTGGACAAGCTGGACTGGATCTTGACTGTATATAGTTTCTTCAGTTATCTGGCCCCCAGTCTTCGCGGCGGTTAATAGCCACTGCAATTAAACGCGTTCGCTGTCAAATGACTGTTGTATTTAAAATTTATGGTGATTGGAACCAGAACTTGTTACCTCTTCCTTTACTTTTTCAGTCGCTGAATCTGAATCGATCCCTCTCGGCAATTGAAGTGTTGTGCCTGATAACGAACAAAATATCCATTTAATTGTGAATTTTTGCTTTTCCAACTCATTCACCACAAACTTTTGTTCTACGTCAATTATAGTCTCTATTGACACCATACTAGGTAATATACAGGGTGTATCGTTTCTAGACTTCAATATGAGTTTAAATGATAGCTCTCATCTATAAAACAAAAAATTGTATGGCAATTGGGAGGGTGGGGGAGGCATCACAACCGTTTCGTAGTTACAGGGTGATTCATAAATTTCAGTTTTTCATGCTATGCACATTACTCCTTTATTTTTAGTTTTTGAACTACCCAACATAGAGACATCAAAGAAACGCTAAAAAACTACTATCCCAATGGCCTTTCCAAAATTGTAAACAATGTTGATTGAACTCCTAGCAGTGCGGTACCATCACTTCCAAAAGTGAAAAAAATCTTTTGCGATTACCTAAAATTCAGAATTTTCTCAAATTTTCTCCGAAATTCATGTAATTAGTACACTTATTTTTAATTTTTACTGGATTGCCCATCTTATTATCTTTTCAAAACGGTACAACATGCCCATGTAGAGAAAGTACGTAGAAATTTATACGTAGATATTCGGAGAAAATTATAAAAATCAACAATTTAAAGAAATTAAACTCAAATTAATTCTAAAATGTTTTTTGTTGAATTTGAAAATAATTGCAATTAATCTTGATAGGTTACAAATGCTGTTATAGGCATGCCAAAAATCTCCTTCTAAGTCCCTGTTTAAGGCGTATTGCTGCCAGCCTCTCCCAAATTCTGCACATTAAATCCTCCCTAGTGTTAACAAGGCTTGAATAAACTTCATCCCTCAGTGCTCCTCATAAGAAAATGTCTGCAAGGTCTAGCAGGCCAAGCAAACGGTGAACCTCGTCCAATCCAGCGATTAGGGAATTTTTCATTTAGTATTGCCTTCACAATGTTAACAGTATGCCCTGGTGCTCCATCGTGTTGGTAAAACATGGCCGATGGATTATGCAGAGGGATCTCCTCTATTATACCCGACAGTGCATTCTCCAAAAATTCCGCAAAAATTTGACTGCTGAGCATTTTGGTAAAATGAATGGTCCTACCAACGGTTTGCCGATGATACCAGCCCAAATATTAAGATTGAATCTCTGCTGGAATGAGTTCACCTTTGTCCTGTGTGGGTTAATCTTCGACCAGGTATGGAGGTTATGAAAGTTCCTGATACCATCCCTGGTAAATTGAGATTAATTCGTCCACAGAATTCGGTCCAGAAATGCCCCGTCGTCAACGTCGTGTTCCAGAAGCTAAGTGCTAAATATCAGTCTTCTATCAGAATCTCCTTCCAGTAGTCCTGAGACTGGCTGATGGTGATACGAACGTAATCTCCTTCGATTAATAACCCTCCAGACCTTAGTTGAGGACACTCTTAATCGTCTTGTGACTCGTCTCGTGCTCGTCTCAGGGTCTTGCCTCACGGTGGCGATTACTTGCTGCCCGACGTGGGCAGAAATTCCCGAAGTCTCGGGTCGTGTCTTCCTGTCGTTTGAAGTTACACTTCCTGTTTCTCTTAACCTTCGTAAAGTCCGTGTAAATACCCCTCTTTGGGGTGCTCGCCGATTATAGAATCTCCATTGATATTCCAGTACAGCCGCTCTCTCGTTTCCGTCTACTACACCATAAATGTAAATAATATTCGCGTATTCCTCAAAAGTAAATTCTACCATTTTTTAATAATTTTAGCTTAAAAATACCCGTAATAATTGATTTGTTTTTCAACTATGATAGGTATTCTCGCTGACTGACCCTTTTTTATAGCAAAATTTCCATCGGGTACGAGTAACTGAACGCCAGGATACAAGGGTGTGAATTCTGGCTTACACTAGCTAATATCAGCAATAAAACAAAATTACACTAACATTTTTATAACTGTTTTGCAGCAATAATAAAAATGAATTACCTATTCACCCAAAACAAACATTTTCGACCCTTTATCTTAATAAAATAGTTTTTAAAAAAAAAGTTGAACCGACTTCACAAAAAGCGCTAAAAAGGATAAAATAATTTTTAATTTTATATCTATTACGACATTTTGAAGTCGGTGCAAATCAAACAAACCAAACAACTACAACAAAAATATTTAATCGTCATTTCTTATGATCCCGTACATAAACGTCCAGTTAGTATTATGTATTATTTTCAATTGTGGTTCTGTAGTTGTTTTATTTGTTTAATTTGCACCGACTTCAAAATGTCGTAATAGATATAAAATTAAAAATTATTTTATCCTTTTTAGCGCTTTTTGTGAAGTCGGTTCAACTTTTTTTTTAAAAACTATTTTATTTTGCACTTTTTAGTGTCTTCGACTCTATACAATGACGAAAGAACCATCCAAATCGGTCCACGAGTTAAAAGTTAGTTATAACCCCCTACCCCACCACCATTCCACTAAACTTTTTTTCTCATGGTATCAATCAAGGAACATACTCTACCGAACAGAAAAGGAATCAGCGAAATCGGTCCACGAATTACGAAGTTACTACCCCTCCCCCTCCCCCATCACCACCGTAGGACCAAATTATTCTCTTAATAGCAATGGGGGATCACACTCTATACAACAGCAAAAGAACCATCCAAATCGGTCCCCCATTCCTCCAAAAATTTTTTCTCCTGGTATCAACCACGGAACATACTCTACCCAACAGAAAAAGAATTATCCAAATCGGTCCACGCGTTACAAAATTAGCCTATCCCTCCCCCCCTACCCTAGGTCAAATTGTTTTCTCCTATTAGCAATGGGGGATCATACTCTGTACAACAAAAAAAGAACCATCCAAATCGGACCACGCGTTACAAAGTTAGGTTTCACCCCCACCCCCCACCCCCACCCTACCAAAAATTTTTTTGACATGGTACCAATCGGTGAACATACTCTACCCAACAAAAAAAGAATTATCAAAATCGGTCGGCCCGTTACGAAGTTATGCCCGGTCAGACATAGAAAAAAAAAAAATACGCGTCGAACTTAGAATCTCTTTGTTTTTGGGAAGTCGGTTAAAAATGTTGTTTATTTAAATAATTTCCTACCTAACGTGCGATAAAATAATTAGGTAGTAATTTCTAAGGATGGGGTGTTTCTAATTATTTGTCTATCTTGCCATGTTGCACCTTTTTGGAAAAGAAATAAGATGGGCAATCCAATGAAAATAAAAAAGGGTTGTACTAATTACATGAATTTCGTAGAAAATTTGGGAAAATGCTAAATTTTAGGTAATTGCAAACCATTTTTTCGCTTTTGGAAGTAAATGTACCTGAAGTGGTACGGTTTTGATTAACATTCTTGACAACTTTGGAAAGGTCATTGGGATAGTAGTTTTTTAGCGTTTATTTGATGTCGCTGTGTTGGGTAGATCAAAAGATAAAAATAAAAGAGTAATGTGCATGCCATGAAAAACTGAAATTTATGAATCACCCTGTAACTCCCAAACGGTTGAGATAGCCCCCATCTCTGCCATAAAATTTTTTGTTTGGTTAGGTGAGAGCTATCATTGATACTCGTATTGACTTCTAGAAATGGTACGCCCTGTATTTACAGAAAGTACAACTCTTAACTTAGTTAACATAAAGGAATAAAAGGTTTTTTTTTTTTGGGTTTAAATATGTATCTATTGTTATGTAAACTTTTAACATGTTTTTAAATTATGCATTAGCCTATTAAAGCAATGCTTAAAATAAATGCGTTCTTTCTTCACTAAGAAATTTATGTTCTTAGGTAGAAAACGTAGCTAAATGAAACTTTTTCCAAGTCCGATCTTTAACAACAGAATTATTAACTTTTGCAAAGTTCATACATATCAAAGCACTAAAAAGAGAAGGTATATAGCTAAACAAACTATCCAGAAGTTTTAGAACTAATCATAGATTTGAATGCATTCATGTTTTAAAACACTTGTTTTTAAATTATCCACATTTAATTTTAATAAAATAAGTCAATTATACAAATTTTATGAGCCGGAAAGTTCCTTGTCGCCCTCTAGGGAGTTACGACCTCCTCAACTGTCGCGCTAACTAAAACTTACCTTTTAATAAACAAATATATTCCAGGTCTCGTTTTTTGAATAATCATTACGATGGACTTCCAAACTTGTTCATAGCTCAAATAAAAAAACCGTTTAATTGTCAGTTTTTTAATGTCACTCCTTTGTTTTTTTATTTAATTTGTTGTATTTATTTGAATTTCCTTTTAGAGTATAAGTTATAAGTTGTAAATTATATTTTATTACCTGAAGACTCTCCAAAAGGAAACCTAGTGTCCTCCTTCTGGCGCCCACCAATTGCTAGTCACTTACACAGAAGATATAGTACGGTATCTTTTCGCCTATTACACCTATTACATCTGTTAAGCAGCTCCAAAGTTCTATTTAAGTCAAATCTCGGCCAGGTCATTCTAGAGATGGTAATAGATAAAACGCTATGAAATACATATGTGATGTTATAGCTATTTAGTAGTAATAATTATGGGGCTTCTGGACCAAGGAGCAAAGATCAAACATTTTCCTAGGTGTTTTAGTGAAAAGTATAAGTGGAGATAATAAAATGGATCCTGGTCTGGAAACTCCATGGCAATTTTTAAAGATAAGAAAATGGCACCTTTTCTAGAAACCCTATGGCAACGCTTAGAGCCATAAGGGAACGGTTGCGTGAATCAGAAGGTAAATTTTGGCGACTGTTTTGTTTTGGCGGCGGCGCGTTTATAGATAATAATGAGTTGCAATTATGATAAAGATGGGACCTGAGTCCTAGATCTGGATCATGGCAAACCCTATGGCAATAAGGAAAGAAAAGGGGTTTGTTTGATTGAATTGTTTGGAAAAGTATAAAAAAAATTACCCTCGTTTTGCACACTTTATTAATTAAATTCAATTATAAATAGACAATTTTTACACGTTTTTCAATACTTTTTCAGTTTAAGTAGATATTTAGTTTTTAACATTTCAAAAGTGTATAGAAATTTGCTAACAATTTGAAGCTCCCTTAAAGGTGTACGTGATCCTGAACAACAATCAATACAATTTTGATTGGTACATCTGCTTAAAAATGCTATATAAGTCGTTGTAGGATGCGTTCTGGTGCCTTACCAAGTCTACAGGTGCCGCACGTTTAAGCAGGTGCCATTTGCAGATTAAACTGCATTTCAAATGTACGGGTACTATGCTCATAAGCAAAAGACATTTTGTTAAATAATTAAGCACAACTACTTCTTAGATAGACTTCTCCTACTAAACAAAACTTAAATATTTTCAAACATTTATCAGTGCAGAGCAGGGATGTTGCAGATATTCGCATCCGCATCCGCATTCGCGAAACATCCGACTAACATCGATTTAAGCATCCGCAACAATTAATGTGGAGCTGATGCGGGTGCGGACACTGTGTAAATTATGACATGAAATTGCAGGCAGGTCCAGCGAGTGATATGTGCTGTGCGCATAGTCGGTACATTCGCTGATTAGCCAATAGTAGTCTTGATTTCGGCCAATCGACTCATTCGCAAAGTGACAAGGTCCGAATCGTTTGTTCCTCGTTTGTTTTGTTTAGTTTTTTTTCACAGTGTGTTTATTTATATGCGCTTCTCTGTGGGCGGACGTACACATTTAATAAGTTAATAAGTGAGTTTGTTTGTATTGTAATGTCGCCACCAACGCAAAGTTTAATTTGGGATTATTTTACCAAAGATGACAAAGACAAGTCTGAATGTAAAATATGCAATAAAACATATTCTCGCAAGGGTCACAACCACCATGTCTGTTTAACTCTGCTTACAAGAAACAATTGAAGGAAAAAAAAAGTGAATAAGGTAAGCTTTGACAACATTATTTTACTGCACTTTTATACCTTTTATTTACTCAACTCGTATGATTAGATTTAGACTATGTGTATATCCTATAACTGATAATTATTGCATGCACATAATGTACGAATAAACACATGACCCGAGCACATTTTCAAAAAAATTTTTAATAACTTGGAATTGCAAATTCCGAATTAAACCGTTCAAACTCGAGCGAAGTAAGAAATATTAAAATATTTCTTAACGCGATCGGCGTTTCTAATAAAGAAAAGCTAAATTCCTTTGACTCGTCTTCAACATCAGCACCAAAGGTTTAGCTTTTCTTTAGCTGGTTGACGCCATATAAATATAGGACCCCAGATTAATTAATACATTTGCAGTCAATGAATCAGTGTACCTGTATACGTATAAATAATAATGGAATAATAAGGGTAGATAGGTACCTAGATATAATTATGTTCAAAGGTAACTTGTAATAAAATGGTCAACGGAATGAAAAAGCAAAAATGGGACATAGAAAAAAAATAATGGGTTAAGTAATTTATTAATTTAAAAAAAAACTTTGAGTGCGGCAGTGAGTGCCGTACATTAGTTCAATTAATCCTCTGTTAAGCTTGATGTTGTAATTAATTTTCTGTTAAGTACATTGACAGTGTTTATAGTGAATTATAGATAACAATTTTACATAAGGGTTAACTTTAACCGAAATAAAACTTACAGCTGTAGATAGCATAGATTGCCACAGATACCTAACAAAAAGAGCTCGTGAATGCATAAAAAAATATGAAGACGATGCTTCTATAACTGCAGGCCTTGAAGAGTGCAAAGAGTAAAGGTTGATCCGGAAAATACAAAAATAATTAAGAAAATATACATTACATTTAATAAAGAACATGTTTACGAGCTTAGTCCGGTCAAAACTAAATTTGAAATTATTAATAGAGCTTATGTTCATCGCGAACAGTTTCCCATATGAATAGCCTATGCTATAACTATACACAAAAGTCAGGGCATAAGTCTAAATAATGCGCTGATGGATATCGGTTCTGCAGTATTCACATCCGGTTAAGCTTACGTGGCACTTTCGAGAGTTACAAGTCTGGACGGCTTACATCTAATTAATGTCGACTTTAGAAGTATTAAAGCACAGGAATTCTCAATTTGTGAATACAATAGACTAAGAAGCATTTACCGTCCAGACTTGTCGAAAATTGTAACATCAAAGCCTATGAGAAAAACCCATAGAGACAGGGAGTGGGCTTTGAGAAAAACTGTAGCTGAAGCTCAAGAAGTAGTACCGGAAAAGAAAAAAAAGGAAGACTACCTACAAAAAGAAATGAGATGCCATCAAAAACATAACCTGTAAAAAAACCAAGTCTCGCAACTCAGTTTTTCTATCGTAAAAAGCTGTGAGATTCATATTATACCAAGTCGTTCAATTTATTCAGTCCCTACTTAAGGGTCCTTCTGTCTTAAGTTACACACTAAACAATCTAATTTAATATAATATTACTTGTGAGATACATTGTGTTTTTAATAAAAAAAAAATTTAAAAAAAAATAAATTGTGTTTAGTGCGATTGCCAAGTCAGTCTATTTATTTAAAACATAAAAGATTTTTAATATTGATATGGTCACTATAAGATGTTGTTAGGTTAGCCAATAACGTAATAACTTAAGACAGAAGGACCCTTAACTAGGGACTGAATAAATTGACCGACTTGGTATAATATGAATCTCACAACTTTTTACGATAGAAAAACTGAGTTGCGAGACTTGGTTTTTTTTACAGGTTATGTTTTTGATGGCTTATTTTAACTTGAATTGATAAAAGTTAAAGATTAATATCAAGTTGCTCGATGTTTTCACCCAAAGAAAATTAACTTTAGTAATTTTAGGCTTATATCCCATTCCGGAATTGAAATAGCCAAACACTATTTACTATTGATTTAATCCAAGGTTAAAATGCAAATTTGATTACATAAATTTGCCACTAGTAAACTAATAATTGTTTAAATACCTTTTACAAGTTAAAATATTCTTCCTTTTTTCTCTTTTGCACATTTTGTTTTCTACCTTATTATTTTTTGGATTCTATTCTTCTCTTTTCTGTTGAATTATTATTACAATTTTCGAATTATTCCATTACTTTATATTATTGTAATTACTTTATTTTTATATTGTTTGGAAGTTTGAATAAAAGACTAAATTTATAAACAACTTGTTTTATAAGAATAATTCATCTTTTTGATAACATTTGGTGGAATATTTTTGAAACTATCTTCAAAATAAAAAACACTTGAAATTTTTCCAATAAATTATTAAAATTAAATTAAGGTTTTAATACTCGACGAATTTCGTTTGTCTAAGACATCAACAAAGCTGAAATAGTCGGCTATTAAAATTTCAATTTAATTGTAATAAATTAAGTAAGAAAAAAAGTCAAGTGTTGATTATCATCGTTGAAAACTCGTTTCGATTAAGGCAAGCCTAGTCAACTTAAAAGTCGTGACCCTACAAGAGGCTGTAACAGACTCTATTGATTTTTACCTGTCTAAGAGCGGCTTGAGAAATCAGCTTCGTTAAGGTTGCCTTGAATACTTTTGTACCTTATTACTTTGTACCTAATATACTTTTGTTAACTGCTTAATTTGAATTTATTTCTGCTTGCATTGCATTTTTTCTTGCTTTATATTATTTAAAGTGAAAGTCAAAAGTCCAGCAATGATTCCACAAGCCAAAAACACTTTTTTTGTAGAAATTAAAGAACCGTTTTATGGCTATTAGTAAGTAGAAGAGATATATCTCTAGTTCCCGTAACCGCTTATGGGCCATGGGATGGGGGAAGAACTGCACCCTATTCGAGACAAGAGAAGACATTTAAAAGTCATATATCAATATATGTAGGAGCCATGAATCACTTTATCGCCACAAATTTAAAATATTAATACTCTCCGAATACTTTCAATTTATTTATGAACAATACAAAGCGCCAACATCAATTGAATTTCTAATTAGGACACCGTGTCACGTCGATATATTATGGAAATCTGTGATAAAAAAAGCTTCTGCTTTAAGCAGCGGTACCATGTTTGAAAATTAAAAGCCCCACACGTCGCATTTCGCAAACGTCGAAATTTTCAATGAGCATATTGCTAAGAGATTAAGCCGTTCTTTGGCTTACTGCTTTTAATTTATGCAGGATGTTTTTCATATTTAAAATTGCTCGAAACATCTTAATCCTTATAAGACTGGGAACTCGACTGATTTACGTCATGAATCTCTTTTATAACCTGTAATGTTTTTTTAGTTTTAATGCCCGGCACAGTGATATTAACGAACATTTGTAACAATTAGAAATAATTATTTTAAAACGAAACACACAATTTGCACATCTCGTATATCTGTGTCGGTACCTGCAACATAAAAGCGCTTACTTTTAAGGAATTTGTACCAATCGGCTTAACTTATTAAAACAACTTTTTTTATTATTTCATGTCGTGTCTTCTTTTCCCATAATACATATAATAATCCATTTTAAAATAAATTAGCGGTCACTTACGGTTGGAATAGCTAATCCATGGTTAAGTGCACATATGTATCTTCACTTTTAAGTAGTTTTAAGGTTTTTGGATAATACAACTCCTTGGGCCTATATTTTATTCTACCCAAATGTTATACGCCTAAGTAGATTCCATCGGAAGTTATAGATTTGCAAATGTTGTGTATTACCGCAAAACATTACAGGCACTTTAGAACCAAATCGATCAATATCTTCATTTTCAATAAAATGTTGTATATTTTTTGTCAAGTAAACAACGAACAAGGACTAACACTTTTTATATCTGATTAGTTGACGTCTCGTTGATTCAACAGCTACTGCAGAAAGTTTCATAAAATTTGAATTTCTACTTTCCTTTACATGTTGGCTTCAACTTTCCAAAGCTTTTAACTCAACACCAAGATTTTTGAAGCCACATCATTTGTGTACTTAACCATCGATAGAGCTCTCAGGAATCATGGGCGGTAAGGATTCAAGGCAAACAAATTTTGTTGATGATATTGTGGTTCAATTAAATATGATTCATGAAACAACAGATCCTTCTTTTAACAAGTTAACTGTGCGGGTAGATAGAATATGTATGTGTACATGCCAGAGTAGTTAGTGATGTCATATGCAGTCAATGGCTTAAAGATATTAACGCTGAAGCATAATGGACAGTAACTGTTATATTTATTTTAAAAAGTCGCTAAGGTCCAATGCTGCAGCAAATTTTGTAGAAGAATATTTCGGGTAAACTATTTGCATTCTATTTATTGACCTAATATGACTCATCTTCAAGAAAAATTGTAAGTACATACAATAAATTTTAAATAAAATAGTTTTTACAAAAAAAGTTAAACCGACTTCATAAAAAGCGCTTAAAAGCATAAAATAATTTTTAATTTTATATCTATTACGACATTTTGAAGTCGATGCAAATCAAACAAACCAAACAACTACAACAAGAATATTTAATCGTCATTTCTTATGATCCCGTAAGCTGAAACGCTCAGGTAGTATTATGTATTATTTTCAATTGTGGTACTGTAGTTGTTTTATTTGTTTAATTTGCACCGACTTCAACATGTCGTAATAGATATACATAAAATTAAAAATTATTTTATGATTTTTAGCACTTTTTGTAAAGCCGGTTCAACCTTTTTTTTTTTAAACTATTTTATTAATTTATACCAAATTTTTTTCTCCTTTTAGCAATGGGGGATCATACGCTGTACAACAAAAAAAGAACCATCCAAATCGGTGCACGCGTTACAAAGTTAGATTTCACCTCCACCTCCAAACCCAACCCTACCAAACAAACAAATCGGTAGACGCGTTACTAAGTTATGTCCGGTCAGAAATAAAAAAAAATTTAAATTAAAAAAAAATACACGTCGAAGTAAGAACCTTTTTGTTTTTGGGAAGTCGGTTAACAATTACGCGAGAATATTGAGTTTAACACGCCTACTTTAAATGCTAATAGTGATTTCCTCACACTTTTCTCTTCAAAAAAGATTAGTTTGTGTATCAAACCCACTAGATGTAACACGCGAAATACTGACCGTTGCGGCTATTTCACCAACGATCGTATCCACATAATTTCATTTTTTGTACTTTTTTTGTGCCCTAGATTGGATACTTCTGGCAACACAATAGCAGTTGAACATGACGCATAACAAGTTCGCTACGTCAGTAAAGCGTACATAAAATCACTATCTGAGAAGGATAATACTAGATATACCATTGCAATGCATATACTTATATACATATAAGTTAAATTTATTTAAATTTTAAAAAATAAAAAAAACAAATTTTTATTTAATTATCAGCCGAAGCTGGTGTTTATTCACTCGATGCCAAAACCTAACTTAAATTAACTTAAACAGAATAATTCTTATGAGCTAAATTATGAATTGGGTTGCTCACGTTGCACAGGTAACGCAGACATGCTGTCAGCACTTTTAGGTGGTTCATGTGTCGAGTCGTTGACATAGCTTGCGGCTCGTGGGAACTTCTTATCGTGCGAATGCAATTTTTATGTTTTCCAGATTTTAGCTTAATTGGCGTTAACTCTTCCGCCTTTAAATGAGGATGTCCTCATCCTAAGAAATAAGGAATTTGGTTGATCCTTGTGGTATCAGGTAAGGATGATGTTGTCCCATGATGATCAGCGGTGGACTCTACCGTTGGTATGATAGTGACTGTTTCTAATACAGTGTTGGTGGGTAGATGATTACTTCTGCAATGTTTAATTATTTTCATGATTATTTTTGTTGCCAAAAAAAGTATTATCAGAGTAATTAAGCCAAAGTTCGTAAAGTATCCTGTTCGGCTTTCATTTTTAATTAATTTTATTTGTCCCGTATTATTTAGGTGCAGTTCTTTCATTGTCTGAAGGGTTAGGATTTCTTCGAATGTCCTGAAGGAGGAGTCGGGTTGTACTATTGGAGGAAGTGGTTTTATCCTGTAGGCTTCTTGGGATGTGTACAGCTGCTTGTTGATCATGAGTGTTGTGTTCTGGTATTGTATGACGAATGTGCCTGTTAGATCTAGGGCCTCGCCGTCGATAAGAATTGTTCCATTAAATTGGTTTAGTAGCAATGTTCCTGGGAAGATTTCCTCTGTAGCCGGGATGTGCCTATTATCAATTTCGGTGCAGTTCGGAGGTTTGCTCGTGAGCAGATTTGGAATGCAGCTTGATGAGCTTAAGTCTACAATATTTTTCCTATTACAAATTGTTAACTTATTACTAGCTAGACATTTTTCTTTTATTCCGTACATTTGGTCTTCACATTGTAATACCTTTTCGAATGGTAATTTAACTACAAAGTTTTCTCTTTTTACTGGTTTAATTAATATTGATCTACATATTTCATTCGTTGTGCTTGGTATGCTTACAATATACAATAATGTTGAATTGCTTGAGGCGGTTTTGATGTCGGCAAGGTCGATGGCCTCTTCTAGATTAAGATATGGTACGTTATTTTTTTCAAACAATTCTTTTACAATATTTGCCGGCCTTTGCCCAATGCAAGGCGTAATCAACGTTTATTATTTCTTCTTTAACTAAGTCTAATTTATTCTTAATATTCATTGCGATACCGTTTTTAATATCTTCGACATTTTTGTAAGCTTTTAGAATTTTGTTAGTAATATTTGTTATCTCGATCGATCGTCGACTTATTGATTATCACTTGTTTATTATTGTTTTCCAATACGTCGTCTATTTTGGATTTTAGTATTTGGAAGTCATCATGGTCTGGGCTTCCAGCTAGCCATTTCCATGCACTTCCCAAGAAATCTAGTGATCTCTTTGATCTTGTTTTGGGCTTCAAACGATTAAGCAGAGATATGACCTCAGTGGTTTCATGTATGAGGAAAGGGTACATGGGTTGATCGCTGGTGACATCATTTTTAACTTTAGCTTCTAAATCATGTAGTGTTTTCTCATAGTCCTCTAGTTCGATAACATGGACTATTTTAAGTGTTCCGGTCTGTAGCTTTGAGGTTCCGGTATTCAGCGTCATTATTTTTGAATTCGAATAGTCTAGGATTTGCACTTCTGCAGAGCAAAAGACTACATATAATCTGGAAAGGAATACTAATTTTTAATATTATTCTTGTGGACAACTTTGCCTGATTCTGTAACTATAGTTTTTGATTTATTTTCCTTAACAGTTTCTTTTCTATATCTTGGGGATAATTTCGAACGTACGCGTTTGTTTAATTTTACGTAAATAATTTCTCCGGGGGTGTAGTCCTTTATTGGATGTATCTTTTTGTTGTGGTTGCTAATGTCAATTCTTTGCTTTTCCCTTAGCCTGGTTATGTTTTCCTGCCTAGCTTTATCGAAATCGTCAGGGTTTACGCTGGCATTCCTACCGAAGAAGACTTCGAGCGGTCTTTTACCCGTAGTCGAGTGTATGGAAAAGTTGTACTCGTACACTGCCGTGTCGAGTAGTTCGGGGAAAGTTCTGGGTGTCCTGTCTGATTTGAGACACCGTAGTATCTCGGTTAGTGTTGAATGAAACCTTTCTACTTGGCCATTAACTGAACTAACATAGGGAGGAGTTTTAAATATTTCGATTCCTAGTTGGTCTTTCATCATGAAACTAATTGAAGCGGAATTTAGTGATTTCTCGTTGTCGATCACTATTATTCTAGGTACGCCGAAAGCGAACAGCAGCTCTCGAAGCGGGGTTTTAATATCTTCGATCGCTTTTGATTTGAGTATTTTCACCTGCGCGTATTTAGAGAACTTGTCGATGGCAGTTAGCATCAATTTTTTTTCTGTGGAGTAGATATCGATATGTAGGATTTCTCCTGGGTATTGGGGGATTGGTGTCTATTTCAATTCGGGTTTATTAGGGTGTCTATCGTACTTTTGTTCTTTGCAGATGGTACATTGTTTAACCAGATTATTTATTTTGCTGTTCATTCTTGGGAAATAGAACTTTTCCAGAAGTTGAATTTTATTTTCACGCGCATTTCGATGTGCTCTCCTATGTATTTTCAGTTCTTAAGATCCTCCACGTGGGTTTGCGTGAATCGAATTTTATAATTTTTGAAGTGCGTGGGGATTTCCTTTTGGATCCTACCCATTATTGTTTCGGATGTGAGTAGGCCGTTAATGACGCTTGGGTTCAAAAATCTTTTAAATATTGATATAAAGTCTGCGTCGGAATAATTCGGCTGGACAAAAAGATGTCTGTGATAAGTAGGGAATGGGATTTCGAATTTGTAATTGGTTTCGCTGCCTGTTTTAATCTTGATCTGATTTTTAAATACATTTATGGGTGCTACCGTAGCTGGTATTAAATCGTGGGCGGAGCTTTCACTACTGCACAGTGGGACAAAACTCTTAAAAGCTGGCCAAAATTGCAAATTACCAACTATTCAGAAAGTTCAAAAACACGTTTTAGCACGAAAGAGAAACTTCCATACCACACAATACAAAGGGTTTTATGGGGGTATGTAGACAAATTTGCCCTGTACAGGTAGCCGAGTTTGGCAGTTTTTATCGTGCTATCGGTGTATGCAGTTCGCTAGTTTAAGATAACTTAACTTTCGTTGTGCCGTGTGTGAATTTCAAAGACTTTATCAAAGATATTTACGATGGAACATCTTCCCAAAACATCTGCACCAAAAAAAATTGGCTGCTAATATGTTCTACTCCGGGAGTTACGATTTTCTCATAAATACCTAATTGCAATCAATACGTATGCCCAGTTTGAAACAAATCGTGCATTATTTATATTTTCAACCCTTATAACTCACCCCCAGTGCATGATAATTTTTTTTCGTTATTTCTTTCTTAGAAATTTAGGTATCAAAAGTACGTTAACTGAGTTTCAAAAATATCGAAGGTTGTTTATATTTTCAACCCCTATATCTCAGCCCCAGAGGGTGTCAATTTTTTTTTAACTATTTTTCCCGTAATAACCTATGCACAATAAGTACATTTGCGAAGTTTCGGTATTTTGGCCAGAAATTTTGGATTCTGGCCCACTGTGCTGTGCTGTGTTCCTGTTACGGAATTTATGGGAGATGTTTTCGGAGGCCTGAAAAGAGCATCTGCTACTATATTTGTTTTGCCGGGTTTATATTTTAACTCGTGGTTATACTCTTCTAGTATAGCCTTCCACCTTTTCATTTTGCTATTATTATTTTTGCTGCTTAGAGCATAAGTCAGCGGCTGGTGATCGGTAAAAATTTGGACCTTAGCTTTACCGTAGAGATAGTTTCTTAGCGACTTTAGAGCCCATACGATAGCTAACATCTCTTTCTCATGAGCTGCGTAGTGCTCTTCAGTTTTGTTGAGAGTCCGAGATATGAAAGTAATGGGCCTTTCGTCTTGTGACAATACCGCACCAATGGCATAATCTGAAGCATCTGTTGTTAGTTGAAAATTCTTATTGAAGTCGGGATATGCGAGCAACAGCTCGTCTGAAACTAATGAGCTCTTTATTTTGTTGAACGCTTCGATTGCATCATTGTTAAGGGAGATAGATTTTTACTGGAAAGATTTTTAGAAATTCTGCCTCCTTCCCCCTTAAAAGGGCTGTAAGGGACTTCGCCAGATCGGCATATCCCTTGATGAATCGGCGACAGTACCCTGAAAGGCCAAGGAACGATCGCAGGTCTTTTAGAGTTTTTGGGCGCGGAAAGTTAACTATCGCTTCGACTTTTAGTTGGTTTGTCTTAATACCTTCGGAGGAGACAATGAACCCTAGGAATTCGCACTTGTCGAGTTGGACCTTCATATTCGCCTGCTCTAAGGTTTGGAATACCTTTCTGAGATTCTGAAAATGCGAATCTTCGTCGTCGATGTAAACGTAGCCAATGACTTCTCGCAATATGTCGTCGAGTGCCCTTTGGAAGATAGCCGGCGAATTCTTTAGGCCAAAAGGTAGCTTGGTAAATTCATATTTACCGTTATTCACGGAAAAGGCTGTCTTTTCGATGTCCGCTTCTTTAAGCGGGATTTGGTGGAAGCCGCTCTTGAGGTCTATTACCGAGAACCATTTATTTTTTCCTAGTTGTGCTAGGACTTCATTTATCTCTGGCATAGGATATTTGTCCGTGATTGTGATCGTATTCAGTTTTCGGTAATCTACGACCATTCGGTATTTCTTATCGGCTTTTTTAGGGACAATCCACACGGGTGAATTGTAAGGAGACCGTGAGGGTCTAATGATCCCATCATTTAGGAGTTGCTTTACCTGCTTTTCTACCTCGTCTTTTATTGACATAGGGTATGGATAAAATCTTGAGTAAACTGGGGAATCTGAAGTTGCCCGAATTTCTCCTTTTACTACAGTGGTGAATGTTAATTTCTCATCGGGGTCGGAAAAGAGGTTTGGAAACTGTTGAGCTAAATGGTTAATTTTACTTTTTTGCTCTGTACTCATATGATTGGTTCTTATGTCAATTTTATTGACTGCGTTGTAGGCTCTTTGCTTAATGTGAATTTTAACCCTATTTTTTATCATCATGTAGTTATCTTTTGTATGTATTACGGCCGAGTGTTCTTTTAGGCTATCGTTCCCTAGAATACCATGGAACGAATTCAGAGAGGGTAGAAGAAAGAATTTTATATAGGTGTCTTTGAGGCCGAATAAATTCACTATTGTATGGTGGCTAATTTTTATATTTCCGCCTATGGAGTGTGCGTAAAATGGTTCCGCATTAAGCTTGGGCTTTGAAACTAGATTAGCCTGGATATAGTTCTTATTGGAGCCGGTGTCTATTTGTATTTTGAGAATTTGGCCGCTCTCCGTTCTGCACTCAAAATACGGCAGCGAAGAGCAGTTAACCTGAAAAATGAATATCAGTAACATCGAGGGGACTCTGTTCGATATCTTCGTTTTCTTGATATGACTCGACGTATTCTGCTAGGGGTTGTTCATATTGCTCGTTTTCGGACTCACGAATTTCCTCGTTATTATTTAATTCATAATCGGGAGTTTGTTCATAATTATTTAATTCAGACTCCTGGGGTGCTATGTGAAAATTTCGAACGAATTTGTTTGGTGGAGGTGGCCCTTGCGGCCTTGATGGCGGTCTTTTGCCATAAATTGGTTTTGTGCTGGACGGTTCATATAATTAATATTCCTTGTTTGCAAGGACTGATCAACGTCCATCGGCTCTGCCCTTGGTTGCGGCTTAGGTGCGAAAGGACGAGGCGGCCTTAATGAATTATATTGTTGGGTTTGATAATTTGAGTTAAATGCTGGTCGCCTGGGAAAATTTTGATTTCCTTGGGGATTAGGATTGTACTGAGGTTGCGGTAAGTATGCTAACTGGGGGTAAAATGTAGTTCTGTTATTCTGCATGTTCGGTCTGCTTGGGTTTACCACATTCCTACGAGGAGAAATTGGGGTTGTATTTTGCTTAGGAGTTGTATAGACCGGCTTTTGATGAGAAAAGGCATATTGTGTTCTGAAATTTTGATTTTCTAGCTTTAAGTTAAGGTGCAGGGCTTGCGGCAAGTCCGAAGGTTCTCGTATGCCGAGAAGTCTAGGTAGGTCGCCTCGGAGCCCTCTAATAAACGTGTCGACTGCTTTGTCTCGGTATGTCTGAGTTAGCAGAGTCAGAGATTCGTTAGGGATGTCCATGCATCCTATTTTGTTTAAGATTAGGGATAGATGGGAATAGACTGCGTGGTAAAATTCTTGTACGGACTGGTTTCCTTGAACAAGTGAGGTCATTTGGTACTCTAGCGTAGATAAGTCCCGCTTGTCCGCATAATGCATAGTGAGGCAAGGGGCTATGCATTTCTAGTCAAGTGGTGTATTGTATGATTCTAGGACCACATCTGCTTGACCGACAATTTTGTTGCGTATGACGCTAAGTATTCCGAAATATTTGGGGGTACCTTTGATGCTATCGTACAATGTGAGTATCCGATCGACGCTCTTTTTCCACGAATTAAATTTTCCTGGCTGACCAGTAAAATCTTTCACGTACCTCACAACATCGGGGATTTTATCTAATTCTCCTATGTTATCTCGGTACTGGGGATTGATAGGTTGGTCAGGGCCGGTGAACTGATCGGAATTTGAATTTATTATAGATTGAAATATTTTACGGCCCTCATTTTGGAGAACTCGACTGACTATTCCGCTTATTAACCTTTCTAAGGCTTCGTTGGCTAGAACTCCGCCATTATTTGAGGTTTGTGCTTGAACTTGTGGTTGTGGAATAGAGCTTTGCCCTGGTACGTTAAGCATTGGGGGTTTAATCAGGTTGTTTGGGTTGGACATTATCACTTCTTCACTATTTTTCTTAGTCGTAGCTAATTATTTATTTACGTAAAAGTTTGTAATTTGAATTAGAAATTTACAATTTTGTATTAACACTCTCACGGGTTTTTCTTTTCTTTGAACGCAAGTGACAGCTTCCTCGATTTCGATCGATTGACTAATAATTTATTTATTATTTTTGACTAACTTAGCTAAGTTTCTGAATAATTTTTCACTAAAATTTATTTTTTCTCAATAGAAATATTTACGTACCCGTAAATATGTTATATTCGATTTATATTTGATTTTTATTATTTCAACAGTTTTTATTTATGTTTGATTTCTCTTATCTTAACAAGTTTTATTCACGTAATTTATGACACAATTCGTATAATCTGATAGCTTCTTAATATCTAAACTTTCACTTTTAACAAAATAAAATCTTGAAATAATGACTTACAATACTACGTGAAGATAGGCTGGCATTCCTAGAAGAGTGGCTGCTGAAAACATTCAACTAGGGATGGGGGATCGAACTGAGATAATCGATTCAGTACGAATCAATCTGTAATTTTTTCCCGATTTCGAAGATCGATTAATCGCCCTAAAAATATCGATGTTCATAGATCGATTCTATTTATTCATTTAAATTTGGAGAAGCACAAATTTTGTTTCCCTTTATTAAGCTCAATTTGTCATAACTAGCAAAAACCGGTGGACTTCACATGACAACAAATTATATTTTCTTTACCAAGTGATTTATTTTGCAATTCTAAGGAACTAAAAATTAGTAATGATAGTTCAGAAGCCCTTGCTCCAGACTGGATACCATATAGCGGAAGGACGGAGTGGGCGGACGTAACACCTATCCTAGTTAGCAGCGAGACATTTTCAAGGAACTAAGAGTTAACCAGGGATACACTAAAATTGAATAGTGCCGACTACACTGTTTGGCAGTATAGGTGCTCATTGTACGCAGTGACACACAGTACGTTTACATGCTTACTTCAAGTAAGCTTTAAGTAAACTTCGAGTAACCAAAATATCATGTAAACGCGCAATGACTTCAAGCTTACTTCACTTAAGTAAATGCCAAAATTTTTTTTGATTGACTTGAAATTTATCATGTAAACGTGACTTGACTACTTGAGAAAATGAAAGCTGAAAATTGAATATATGAAAGAAAATTTGGCAGAAGATAGTAAATAAAAATTATAATCGGTTTTGCGTTTTGTGCTTTATAGGTTTATTGAAGTTAAATAGCAAAAGGACAACACAATTTCACAGCAGAAAACGCCAAATATGAAATTTCATTTCAAGAAGTAATTGAAGTAAATCAGTCAAAAACCCTACTTGAGTTCCGCGTAAATTTCAATTCAAGTACTCAAGTATGCATGTAAACGTACGTAAATTTTGTAGGATTCGGCTGTTCAGTTTTATTTTATCGCGTCGTGTCTTGTCTTAAATGGATGGTAATCGGAAATAAATAAATCGATTCGAGCTGAATCGGTCCCGCGTAAAATCGATTCAAAAATCGGTAGATCGAAGGCTAAAAGATCGATTCGCCGAGATCGAATCGAAGATCGCCCATCCCTACATTCAACTCCTTTTCTTCCGTAAACTGCTACTCGGGGGCCTTATTTCCTCTTCTTGGTGGTTCAGGACGCGGGTACCTTGATGCTTCTTGAGGATCTTAGTAGTCACAGGTTTTCGGTGAGTTTGCAAGTCGGCGAGATCGATGTCGTGATGCTGCTTGAGAATCTTGATGTTTCACTAATGGCACGATCGAACTTCTGGTGCTGCTTGCGGACACTGTTCGCGAGCTAAATCAATTTCACGATGCTACTTGAGAATCTTGAGGTTTCACTAATGGCACGATCGAACTTCTGGTGCTGCTTGAGGACACTGTTCGCGAGCAAAATCAATTTCGCGATGCTACTTGAGAATCTTTGCGATTATTCACTAGTGAAAACGATCGATCTTTTCGGTACTACTTAAGGACCACTATTGATGCACTTTTACTTAACCGAAATAGCGTTTTTACTTCCCGGGTCCCTGCTCGGGCGCCAGTTAAATTTATTTAAATTTTATAAAATAAAAAAAAACAAATTTTTATTTAATTATCAGCCAAAGCTGGTGTTTATTCACTCGATGCCAAAACCTAACTTTAATTAACTTAAACAGAATAATTCTTATGAGCTAAATTATGAATTGGGTTGCTCACGTTGCACAGGTAACGCAGACATGCTGTCAGCACTTTTAGGTGGTTCATGTGTCGAGTCGTTGTCATAGCTTGCGGCTCGTGGGAACTTCTAATCGTGCGAATGCAATTTTTATGTTTTCCAGATTTTAGCTTAATCGGCGTTAACTTATATGCTTCTCAGGTAGTGAAATAGAATCGTCATTTAATAACACGCCACCTTGAACGAAAATTGTACCACCTCACCTCAAGTAAATTTCAGTGCAGAGAAATAAGGTTTAAGGAAACAATGTACATGAACATTATTTTCCCCGTAAATATGCAATAATATCCATGGGCATTATTTCCTGTTCGAAAAGGAAATACCGCCAGTAGTACAATTTGAGAGAGATTAAGTTGAGTTTTATATTACAAATGTTTCTGATATTATTAGAAAAGAATGGTAATGGCATTTATTTCGTTGTTTATAAGAAAACGCTGGTTTTTCTTTAGAAGTAGGGCTCCTGGTGACAGGCTGAGTGGGAATTGTTTTAGACGCTTAAATCAGCCTTAAATATTATTTTAGTATACAAATATTTATTATTATTAATTTTTCCCTTCCTGTAGGCAGGTTGTTGCAAATTGTTATCAAATAATTCGATAAAAATATTTGTTATATTAAATCTGTATAGAAAAGTCAATAGTTTTCTTTCTTCAAGCATTAATGAATTAAATTTTGTTGTAAATACATACCTACGTACAATTAAATAGCAATTATATTTGTGTTCTAATTGATTTAATTGAAATAAAGCAAAAAAGGGTATGCCAGTGGTTTGAGCAATTTCACTGAAAATTTCCAAAAAGTAATGTCCACATATATTATTTCTTTTACAAAAATAAAATAATGTCTATGCATTGAATCGGAAATAATTTCCATTGTCATTATCTCCCTGGACCTTATTTCACTACACCGCAAACAATTTGAATAATATCCAAAAATATTATGGGAAAATATCAAATTGTAGCAAATGTAATTCGAGACACTTTAAGTTTAATAAAAGCTATATTTTATTAAAAATAATTCATTTATGTAATTTCTTTTATTATGACATGTTGCCATCTTTCGGTTAACTTCTCAATACCGTCCTTACAAAACTTGATTGGCTTTGAACTAAAGAATGCCGTTAATACACCGTAGAATCTGGAAATCTAAAGTTTTTACCATCTAGATAATTTTGTAGAACAAATACTGTTCTAAAAATGCTTACTCTGATGAACAAGGGGATTTTTCGCAACCAATGCAATGCAACCATGGTCCTAACTAGGCTGACTTCAGTTTTAAAAGTTTTTGGCAGCCGATTTCAACAATTATCGTTTGGTTGTGAGGCAGCAGCTCAAAACGAACCAATTTTTCAAAATCCCGTTTTAGGCACAATAATACCTTAAATGCATAAAGTCTACTGCAATGTGCCACCCGACATTTCAACCATGTGAGGTATCAGAATTTATACTTAAGATACAAACATTTATACAAATACGAAACAACTGATACCACAAACAATAAACAGAATAACATCAACTAAAGTCAATGAATAAGAAGAAGTCATTAAAACACATGAAAGTATCCATAAAGAGATAGAACAGAAATAAATTAGTAGAATAAGATTAGTAAAATATGCAAATATATATAAATAGATAGCGTAGAAATAAACTAGTAGAATAGAATTAATAACATATGCGAAAGAAAGTAATAAATGAATTGAACAAAATTTAGTTAAATGTATTTTTCATTAAATTTGAAAAATTAATAACTTTTTATTCCTCGCTAACATTATAGACGAAACCAAGAATAAAAGAGAATTAACTTTTTTTGACTAGCATTAAATAGATGAATCAATTCTGCAAAGTTCGCTTACCAAAACGTCAACCCCGCATGCATAAAAAATACCACCAATTATTTATCAACACCACAAATCGGAGAATGTAACCAGGAATGACCCTTGTTTGCCTAAACTCTGCTTTCGTAAACCAATTAGATTAGATGCCTGTGTCGAAAATAATAATAAGACAACAATCGCCCTGTATTTGTTCTACTTTTATGCTTCATTAATAAGATTATTAAACCCTTTTAGGAATGCTTAAGATCGCATTGTAGTTGAACACAGTGGAGAATGTCTAAACGCGAAAAGTTTTTTTGTAGAGGAGACATAATGGACCAACAAGAAAAAGATCTCTCTGTTCTTTTTAAAACGTTTTATTAACTCGCTTTCTTGTCTGTCTGTTTGTCTGTTCGGTACAGATTTTACAAGCGATTTTAAACTTACTCCCCGAGGGTTAAAGGAACCAGAGAGAGAATCCGTATTAGTACTCTGGATTAGTACTCTGGATCAGAATACGGATTAGTAATCCGGATAAGGTATCTGGATTAGTAATCCGGATTAAGTACGCGTTTTGCAATTGAGTTTAAACTAACTTCCCGATGAGCTACTTAAAACTTTGAACATATCTCGGAACTGGATAACAGTTAAAAAAAGCGAGTTTGTTCACAGTTTGCAATAGATTTAGTTTACCACGTTTTTAAAACGGTTAGTCCGTTGTATGTGCCCCACGTTTTTCATTTTAAATCTTACAAGTATTTTTATAGCTATTACAATTTTCACAATCAATTAATGTTTTTAAAACGTGGTAAAGTAACATTTTTTTTAATTTGATTTACCACTTGTGACGACAACAGGTCAGACAGAAATATTTTTAAAGACGAACAAAAATAGGAATAACAGCCAAGACAGGGAAAATATACCTAGGTATTTATTTCTTGCCTGAGATAAAAGAAATATACACAGAAAGCAAATGGGGATAAAACGCGGGACTGTAAGTTTTACCTCTGAAAAGGCACGGCAGGATCAACGCAAAACTCAAAAGTCAAAACGAAAAATATCGACGGAACTACGGATAGGTAAAAAAATTTTTTTCGACTAACGTAAGATAGGGCGTTTTTTACTTTACTTTATAAAAGATAGGTTAGCAATATAAAAAATATATATTTATTTTAAATAAAGACGTGAAACGGTTATCTCTTACAAATTCAATCCTGAAATAGTCTGGGAAATTGTAATTAGCTTAACACTATCACTTAGATAATGTGGATCTAGGCCCTAATGAGCACGCTTATTATTCTTATTCTATACAAGACACATTATTCATCACCTGTAACGATCCGGTTCAAAAAAGGCATCATTTCGTTGGAGAAAATTTATGCATTAATCATTTTTACTTTAATTCAAACGACGATGAGTGGTTACAGCTCACATTTAGCTCTCTTTCAGAGTTTACCACCTATTTCTTCTTTCTAGTCTTCCGGTACGTGGTTCGTCCTGAAGTTCAAATTTGCCACTTCTAATCTAAACCTTGTGAACCAGCTCCGTACAGTTTGATTCATTACACTGTGCCTTGTCCATACACATTTGGTATCAATCCAGCCATTTCACTCGCATATATGTGACTCGAAGAATGCTGCTCGAATAAATAAAGCAATTTCCAAATCCGGCAACATATTACTAAAGTAGGCACGGTCACCCTTTCAAACCTTCACCTTAGATACAAAATTCTTACCTTGGCGCTAGCCGTCAGCTGTCAGGTTCACAGGGGGAACAACGTACAACACATGGTTATGCGGCGAAACTGTCTGCACTGACAGAAGTGTGACTACAACCTCCACGTGGTGGCGGCTTGTAACAAACTTCTGGTACGGCCATGCCTCTGCCAGGAGTGCTGGCTAATCGTAGTTGTGCGGAGAGAAGGATACTCTCTTTAATCCAAGGTGTGCGTAGTCGTTAATATAGGAACTCAGTATACCAGGTGACCTCCGGTTTAACTTAGCGTTACTGTGACATCGGAGATCTCTTTCGCGGTGGACCTTCATGGCGATGGCACCTGACAGTATAGAAAGAAACCGTACGGAGGACTCCCATTCTTTACCAACTAAGGCCAAAAGAAGAACTCTAAAAATGATAACAGAGGGTAAGCAGGAACCACCCGTAGAGGGAAGTAAGACTCCTTCAAACCTCTCCTACAAGGAAGTAATGGTTCCCCCAGCATCGATGGACATACTTGCGGTGCTTGGGTCCTCCACAGCTCGCAAAGAGCACGGCAAAAATGTGGTGGCCGTGGGCGGAAAAAGTACACCGGCCACCAAAAAAGCAACGGCTCTGGAAAAGAGGGGAAGGCCCGTCACACTCTGCCAAGGAAAGCCGATAGGGCCACTCTAAAGTTCCTCCAGATCAATATCCATCATGCCAAATCTGCTTCTGACGAGCTTAGCAGGAGATTCGTACTAGAGGGACTGCGTGTAGCTCTCATACAAGAACCTTGGGTTCATGGAAGGCTTATTAAAGGACTTCCATCAAAACAGGGTAAGTTAATCTATGGTGGTGAGCACGGAGCTCCGCGTGATGGTTTAAACAATTTTAAACCAAAGATTAACTTTCTTCCCATTCCAGAGTTATTCAATAGGGATATGGTTGCGGGCTTAGTAGAGGTGCCGACGTAATGGGTAAAACAGATGGTTATTGACTCTGCCAACTTCCCTGCAGACTGGGACCAACCACCACCTCCGATAGAAGTAACTCAACTATTGTGCTACTGCAATAAGTACAATAGAAAATTCATAATTTGATGTGATGCGAATGCCCACCACACAATCTGGGGAAGTACCGGGATTAACAGCAGAGTTAAGTACCTACTAAATTATTTCATTAAAAATAACATTGAAATAAACCAACAACAACATGGTAATAAACCAACCTTTGCTAATATTGTTCCCCAAGAAGTTCTGGATCTTTCGATAGCCAGTCCAAACTTAGAGAATAACTAAGTTACCTGGCGCGTGTCCGATGAACCGTCCCTACTAGACCATAAACACATAAGATTTGATGTGGAGGCCCCTCAAGTGCAGCTGAAGGCAGTCAGGCTTCCTAGGATGACCAACTGGGAAATCTGTCGGGAGCACATCAAGACAAACATGCAAGAACTCGATAACGCCCCGCCAGAATCCCAGGAGGACCTAGAAAAGGCCTCAAACCAACTACAAAACCTGATCGTCTAAAGCTATGAAAACAGTAATCATGTTAGACATAGAGAGGTTGCCAGATATGTGCCTTGGTGGAACAGGATACTAACTAAATTAAGAGCTAAACCAAGAAAACTTTGCAATAAAAGTAAGTGCTCAGGTTCCTGGAATGAATACAAGCAGGTTCTGACAGAATATAATAAAGACAGAGTATAATAAGAATTAAGGAGGCCCAATAGGAAAACCTGGAATGCTCAGTATCAGAAGAACCCATAGCAACATAGCAAGGAGTGGAGGTAAGTGTAGTTTTTATACCCAAGGGTGGGGGCGACCACCGGCTCAGCTCAATGCATATCGTCCATTCAGCCTATCCTCCTTCCTTTTCAAGCCAATGTAGAAAATCATTACCCAACACATTAGGTACGGTGTTCTCAAAGACACACAGCTACACGCCAACCAGCACGCATATCAAGCAGGCAAATCAGCCGTAACAGCACTACATAGTCTAGTTGGAAAACTAGAAGATGCTAATTGTAAAAGTCTGCCCTTCTTGATATTAAACGTGCATTTGACAACACGTCGTTTACAGCCATTAAAGGACCGGCCATCGATATTTGATCTGCCGACGGTTCGATGGATTGGGGCAATGCTGAGTAACCGGCCATCACGTCCAGGCTGGGGAGAAATCGGTAAGAGTAAGGGCCACCAGGGGCTGTCCTCAGGGGGCAGTCCTTTCCCCTCTGCTGTGGACACCTGTTATCGATGGAATCCTCACCTCAATAGAGCTACAGGAAAGGCTATGACCACCCTATGGTCCTGTCGAAAACGCTTTGGTAAAACTTGGGGTCTAAGACCTAAAATGACTCTATGGGCATACGAAGCAATTATAAGACCCGCGTGGTCACTTTTGCGGCTCTCTTATTGTTTCCAAAAGCAGAACAAAAGACAGCGCAGTCCACATTACAAAAACTTCAGAGGGCAACATGTCTAGGAGTCACGGGTGCCACGCGCGCGCACATGTTCAACGGCAGTTATGGAGGCTCTACTAGACCTTCTCCCTCTACGCCCACACCTAAAGAGGGAGGCTGCCTCGAGCGCATAAAGGCTGCAATCTAGTCTCAGCAGGTAATCTGACTGGTCACAGGAAAATTCTTAAAGAATTCAAAGATGATCCTGTAATCAACTCAATTTCAGATGCATGCCGAAAAGGCACAACTTTGAGATGCCATTCAAGCTGATCCTTGTGAGCAGAGATTATTGGCTCAACAATAAACATATCTTTGAAAAGGGATCTCTGGTTTGGTACACGGATGGATGCAAGATGGACGACAGAACGGGCATCGTGGCCTATGGACACAGAATAAGGCTGTACAAGACGCTCGGATCTGCACTAACCATCTTTTAATTAGAGATGCACGCCATCGAAGTCTGAGTACGTGAGATTACTCATAGAGGTATACGCGGTGCCAACATTATTTAATGTCTGACAGTCAAGCGGCACTCAAGGCTCTGAGGTCCTATACCTTTGAGTCTAGAATTGTCCGGAACTGTCTCAATGCACTCAAAGAACTGGCTTCAGGGCAACTGCATCACGCTGGCCTGGGTACCAGAGCAAAAGGGAATTGAAGGCAACGAGGTGGCAGATCACCTGACAAAAAAAAGTGCGGATTATCAATTCATCAGACCTGAGCCATTCTGTAGTTACTCGAAAAACCGGCTGGCAATGCGTATCAGGTCATTGTAGGACAAATGCAAGCACGCACACTGGACAAATACTGGGTTAATACAAGCAAAAAGGTTTATAACCTACTCTGAACAGAAAACGGGAACGCTGCTCTCACTCAGCAGACCGGATTTTAGGCTTATAACAGGACTTCTAACTGGGCACTGCCCCTTGGGCTACCACCTAAAAAAGGTGCCTGCCGCTTCTGTTTGGAAGAGGAGGAAACAGCGGAATACATCCTCTGTCACTGTGAGCTTTCCCATCACTGTCAGGTATAGCTAAGGCAACCCCCAAAGAAACTTTGGTCGAAGAAACTAAAGAGTGATTAAGTCCTCAGATTGGTTGCTGGAGAATGGACGGAGGAGATGAAGCCTTCTAGGATACGGTGATCCTCATCTGGACATTCTCAAGTGTTAGTTACACCTCCAAGTGGTAGCAACCGGGCAATGCATCCTAGAATGTAGCCAAGTAACTAACGCGAGAGGAGATAACCTCTTGAAAAATCCCCCTAACTCCAAGGGAGTCTGCAGTGTCGTCGTCCCCTCTGCAGGACCCAGGGGTAATTGGGTCGCGAATGGCGTTTTCCTCGGGGGCTTCTGCGGTAGTGGAGGTGGATTGTATGGGAGACCCCAACAGGTTGGCTATACCCACGATACCCACAACACAACAGTAGGAGCTTTGGGAGAATTACCTTTCGAAGGAACTGTGGCGGCTATGGAGGCTGGCTCGCTCCCACCGGCTGAAACTGCTGTAGCAGTCCTGGAAGAGGGTGCCATTGGCATAATAATAACTAGCACTTCCTCAGGTGCGGCGGTGCAGAGACGGGACACTCTAACGAGTTGGCTATCTCCGCGATATGCACACCAGTAGAAGATGCAAATCTGCCTTCCAAAGGGTTAGCTGCGGTTAATCCGGAGGGGGTTCCTTGTCCTGGCTCAGGATTTAAGCGTTACGGCCTGGGACCCTTCAATGCCGTAGGCAGAGAAGGGATAAAGGTTGTAATTAACGCATAGACCAAGAAGGAACACTGGAAACGGTGGGAAAACATGGATTTATGCAGATCTGCCTTCCGTAGGGTTAGCTGCGGTTAATCCGGAGGGGGTTCCTTGTCCTGGCTCAGGACTAAAGCGTTACGGCCTGAAACCCTTCAATGTCGTAGACAGTGAAGGGGTGAGTGATGTAACTAACGCATGGACCAAGAAGGAACACTGGAGACGGTAGGAAAATATGGATTTATGCAGATAGGCTAGGATTCTAGCAGTGACCCAGGAAACCGAGGTTAGTGGCGGCAGTGGGATAACTGGATACTCAGTTGCCCCCACTAAGGGAGACTGGGAGGGGACGAAAAGGGACCCGGTTATGTGGTCTGTTTCGGCTAATCCCCAGATAGGTGTTTTTAGTGAGTAAGAATCTCACACTACCGGAGGGCACGGGCTGTCTTGTGTCTTTTGGAAGATTTTCACCTCTTCCGCAAAAAAAAAAATCCTCAGATTCACACCTAATAATAATAATACCATGGCACTAGTGCGCCACCATACTCTATACAGCAAAAGAGAGAATCCTCAGAGTCAGAGAATTATCGTTGTTACTCTAGGCACAACATTTTTATCGTTTATCAATCAGGAAACGTATTCTGTACAACACAGTTAAAATCATCAAAATTTGTTCACACGTTACGAAGTTAGACTACCCCTTTCCCCACCACTTCCGTAAAACAAAATATATATTCATATTATCATATTCATATTCTATACAACACAAAAAGAATCATCCAAATCGATGTACGAGTTAAGAAGTTCACATCCACCCCATCAACCCTTACAACCCCACCGTAAAAATTGTGTCGCGTTACCAATAGGGACACATGCTATATACATCAGAAAAATAATTATTCAAATCGGTCCGTGCGTTACGAAGTTAGGCTACCTCTCCACCCCTAGGGTCATATTTTCTCATTATTATCACTAGGGGGTCATACTATATACGACAAAAAAAATCATCCAAATCGGTCTACGTATTACGAAGTTATGTTTCACTCCCACCCTTAACCCCAACCCGCCAACCATTTCTTTGACATGGTACCAATCGGAAGACATACTCTACCCAACAAAAAAAGAATCATCAAAATCAGTCTACGCGTTGCAAAATTATGCTCCTTCACCTTACTTGGTAAATTTAGAATGTTGCACCCGATATTAACATTATACTCTATACGACAATAAAAGAATCATCCAAATCCAATCCCCGCATTACTAAATTAGGTTGCACGCCCACCACCCACCCCACCAAACATTTTTTTGGCGTGGTACCAATCGGGGAACATACTCTACCCGACAAAGAAAGAATCATCCAAATTGGTCCACGCGTTACGAAGTTAGTTAGTTTAGCCACCCCCCCCCCCCCTCCCTCCCCCTTCCGTCCCCTCTACATCCTAGGACCATTGTTATTTTCATTATTAGCAATGGTTAATCATACACTATTCAACCAAAAAAGAATTATAGAAATCGGTCCACGCATTAAGAAGTTAGGTTTAACCCATACCCCCACCAAACATTTTTTTGACATGGCACCATACTCCACCCAAAAAAAGAATCATCAAAATCGGTCCACGCATTACGAAATTATGCCCGGTCATACATATAAAAATAAATAAAAAAAAATAAAATACATGTCGAACTTAGAACCTTGTTGTTTTTGGGAAGTTGGTTAAAAAAGAACAAACAAACTTTGTGTTGATAAATTAGAATCACTTGACTAAATGAAAAACTGTTCTTTTTTTAGTATGAACAAACCAATGTTATTTATTTATATAAGAAATGGCAAAAATCAAATTACTTGAAAGGCTTAATTATATTAATTAATTCGACCAAATTTTTTTGGATAAAAAGTTATAACTAAAAGAAGAACAAAATTTTTCTTAATTTGCCTGCAAGTTAACCAACTACGCCGACGTTCTCTAATTGCCTTAGTAATGCGCGTTATCTCTTTTTTTTTAAATTTTACTAATCATTACTCAAGGTATAATAAATCGGCCCCACCACGGCTTCAATTTAGTGAGGAACGAAAGAGCATTTCAATAATAATTACCCGGCTAATCAGGAAATATTTACAAATTAATATGAGCAACCACGAAAGCCTAAAAAGTTATATTTCAATAATAGTTCACAAAATTACCTAATTTTTGATAGTGTTAATGTTAGAGTAAACCATAAGTTTTTAAATGTTTATGCATTACAGGTAAGCTCAACAAACATGAGTCGTTGTCACAATCTTTCTTTATATCGATTCAATTTATACTTATTTTAAAATATAAGTAGGCCTCTCGGATAGCAGCGAAACAATGCATGAGAATGTAAACTCAAAGGAAAATTCAAGGCAATTAAATCACAGTTCACGAGTTCGGGATGCCACGTTTATATGAGTGCATACTTTGAATGAAGTTTTATTGTTATTCTGTGCAGCCACTGTCTCTTACTGGAACATGGACCACGCATGCTGGACACTTCAATCTGTGACGTCATCCACGCTGGCGACAGTGTGGCGGAGGCACACCTGCATCCTATTGAGTGGTAAACTGAAAAGTCAAAGCGACATATATCTGATGGTACGACATAGTACAGCCAAGGCTATAGAGACTTAGTCCAATATCTGAAGAGATTTAGCACTGGGGAGTAAACATCCGCGCTGATGCTTACATATGCGTGCGAGGAGACCACGACGCGTCTGTACTCGACGATATCACGAAATATCAACGGAACCAGCGGGATGTGTGAAATTTTACTGAACACGTGTTCCAAACTGTCAATTCGTAAATGCGATGCGATTATTCCCTTGGGCATTGATATTCCGGTCAGTAATGGCCAAAAAATAAGCAAATTAACGGCGAACCGGATTTAAAGTTTCGTGTGCAGGAAAGTAATGAATTTTCTTTCATTTGCTCTTCGCTATACATCAAAGTAGGTTATTGAAAACATTGCGAAATTTTAAAATCTGACTTATTGAACCATGGATAAGTGGGCGGATACATAGTTTAAAATGTGTACATAGTGTACAAGTTAGTGCGATACCAAAACAATTTACATGTTTTGATTTCAAACTATGATGCTCAAAAAAACATTATTGCGCCACAGCTTTAAATAGTTTTTTTTTCTCAACAGAATAATATTGAGTTGTGATTTACATTTGAATCGGTAATTGCAAAAAAGGCATGAGTCCAGACTTCTTAATTTTTGAGAAACTTCTTTACAAATTAACTGATTTGTTCTTTTCTTAATAAATTTCAATTTTATTTTCTGATAGGTACCTACTAAAACCTTTTTTTCCTTAATAAAACAAACTAAATTGTTCCATAAAATAAATTGATTTATGACTTTTTTAAAAAATTTAAAGATGCAAAAGTCTTTTAAAATACTTACAAAAATTAATTTATTAATTTATCAAAAAATATTTAATAATTCAAAACAAAATAAACATGTCCTAAAGTTTTGTAGTAATTATAACGATTGACAAAAGTTAACTGAGTGTTGTTAGTAAAAAAATCAACTTTTTTCTCATTGTTAGTAGGGTGCTCTAGTAAGGTATTGGAAAAAGTCATAAAGTGTGGACCTTCCATTCCGGAGCCTTCAAGTTCAAATCCCACCAGCGGCGACCCAGGCACGAATAGGAACCCAAATAGAATAGTGGTCTGTTTCGGCTAATTGGGGCTCTGGGCTCAGCGGATTAATTAAGACACTTATTTTCAATCACAAACGTACAAAAAAAAATGAAGCATCTCAATAGAATGGTACAATTCAGTCTTAATTTTAATATTTTACAGAGTGTATGTTGTTTTTATTACGTCATAAAATCTTTTTGGCATTGAAACAATTATAATCATCATAAAATGCACTTTTACTTCCATTTTTTCAGTGATTGTGCAGGCCAGTCCTAAAAAAGGACATTTATACACAAAATGTGTGTATAAATAAAAGGTGTTCACGTTTTGATCTGAAGTATTCTGAGCAAAAATGTTAAGTAGGAGAAATTACCAAATACCAAGAGTACGTCGTGGACAAAAACTAAGTTCAACTGACAATTAGTGACTTTATAACAAAAGAACTCAACTTATTTCTTCGAGTAAATTTTGACTAACATTTTACAGTAGGGGAAATGTTACGTCAGCAAACTTTCCCCCATTTCATGAGTACGTGAACACGTTTGGGTAAAAATATCATAATGCATTTACCCAAACCTAAGTACGTGAACAGACCTAAAATGTACACTTGACCCGAGTGAATTTGTCAACAAAAATTCAAAATAAACTTTTTGAAAACTTGAGTGACGTGAGAAATATAAAATAATTTAACGCAAAATTGGTGTGACAGTGTAAGTGATCAAAATATGATACAACTGTCTAGATCTGTCTTAAAATTTTTCTGGATTTACATCTACTTTCGGTTTTGTGCGAAAGCGTCCAGCAGCTTAAGAAAATCTAACCCCTTGGTGCTGCTGTTGAGGAAGAGCCAAAGGAGTTTAGTTTTTCTTTATCAGAAACGCTGATCGTGTTGAGAAATTATTTTATATTTCTCACGTCGCTCGAGTTTTTAAAAAGTTTATTTTGAATTTGTTTTGACAGTACATTTATTTTTAACCGGCAAGGTTTTATGTGTGGTTTGGATCATTATCCTGTTGAAATCTTCATTACAACGACATATTATTCTCAACTAGAGTAACATACATATAACCTGTTGTAATATATATTTTTTAATTCCAATGCCGTGAAAATGTAAACGTGATAAATGGGGCCTATTACTTGCCCTCCGTAATATTTTCAGACCATTATATTGCAACCACTATGTGTAGCAGTCATATTGCAATATTTTTTATGTTTTTTAAATTCCCAAATGTGCCAATGTTTCTTTGGTCCAGTCCTTATATATTTTTAATTATAACTTTTTAAACTTTATTTCATGTCATTTTGCTGTAAATTCGAAAACTTTTCAAGTGTTTTAACTTATTGTCATGTTATCTAAACACTGGTTTATGACGGAAGAAATTTCAATAATGCCCTCCGTGATTATGGATTTTCGCATTTTTAAAATTAAAAGATTTTATTTTAACTTCACTTGCATGTATGTCCTGGAATTTTGTAATTAATAATTCACCCACTTCCACTGAAGCTATCGGGCTGAAATTTAGCAAACACGTTTGGTTCTCGTGACGATGCACGATTACTTAAATGCCGCAATTTTTAATCCAATATGACGGACGTCACAAAATGGCGATTTATAATTTCCATAGTAACCCCTATGATATGGGTATCAAATGAAAGAGCTTGATGAGCGAAACAGGATAAGTAAAGTGACGTCATTCTAAATCCAATATGGCGGACGTCACGAAATGGCGATTTATAATTTCCATAGTAACCATAATGATATGGGTATCAATAACCAGTCATATTCCAGACTAAACGCCTTACCCATCATCTCCCACAACCCACACACACCCTACCACTCACTCCTACCCAGCACTCATTTACCCAAACTCTAAAAGCCCTCTCAGTACAAGACACCTTGTAATTAAGGTGTAGATGTGGTGCACTTTATAAAAATTCCTTTGATTCAGTGGAGCGATATTTGAATCGCTCCGAATCGATTCAATATCGTTCCAAGAGCGGTTCGGATCGATTGAAATTAAAAATAATAACGATCCGCTCCGGAGCGTAACAATCGTAGTTTGTACCGATAGAGTGATAATATTGACAATACGGTAAGTTTTTAAATTTTGTATCAAAACCCTATACTTGACGTACCCAAAGCTACTAAACTGTTAGTTTTTTGACCCTGATAATTCTTGGCAATAAAATACAAAATATTTGCATCAGCAGGTCGTCTGCGCAATTGACTAGGTACAAATATTATTAAGCATTTAACAATTCGTATTCTAGTGTGTAAAAAGAATTTTCTAAGCCATGTATGCTTCGCAACGCAATAAAAAAAGAGAATAATACACAAGAATAAAAGTGCTCACGACTGTGTATTGTTCAATTTAAAGGTTTCAGTGGTTAATAAAGAAAACGCGGTCACAGCTGATATCAGGTGGGAGACAAAATTGATACAGAAACTGTGAAATAACTTATGCTCTCAACAAAGTTTTTGTAAACGGTGTTATAATTAATAGTTTAAGTTTAAATATTTAAACCTGGAGGACTTGAAAGCAATTTATCTTAAGATAAATAACAAAAGGTAACCTTTTAATATGCCAATATATAAATACTTGAGAAAATGGGACTCCCTTTATCGAATATTATTAAGAAATCTTAGTTACATGTTTCAGTAACATATAGGTCGCTAAGTAGGCCTGCAAGTGTGTTTTGTGATTATTTTGCTAGATAGTTGGAGGGGGTGGTGCGTGTGATTTAAATGTGAACTGGTTAGAAAATAGCTACACAAATGCTATTTATATTATTCGTTTATTACATTTTGAACGTTGTGAAATAATAATTTAGAGTAAAACTACTTTTTACTATGTTTTTGAATGAAAATAGAAACAAAGAAAATAGTGACTTAATCGAGTTTAGCTTAACATAAGAATTTATGATGTTAAAATAAATCACATCTGAAAAGTTTCTGGATACGCAGATTACACAACGATTTTAATAGAAAATGTGAAAAATTCCGTTAATGTTTCATTCGAAGATTCACTACCGTTTTTTCAACTTTCAATAATGCCCACATGTTTATAGTAAATAGATTTTGGTTTTTTTTCAATAAAAGTCTATTTTATTATTTTACATTTACTTTTAGCAATAATTTTGTTCAGATTTTGCCACTTTCAAGCTCAGTTATTTGGTTTGTTTTATTTATCCTAGCCTATTTTTCCTAACAAATCTAATTGATGACTTTCTTCACCAAATTTATGTGTTGCGTAATATGCTATATATTTGACAATATTAAAAAATAATTATGACTATAAAAATGACTACTGCTTTGTAATGTAAGGTATGTGCGTATGTGCGACGTAAAGTTAGCGCAGGATG
The DNA here is from genome assembly GCA_964036015.1 of Leptarthrus brevirostris. Taxonomy (NCBI): domain Eukaryota; kingdom Metazoa; phylum Arthropoda; class Insecta; order Diptera; family Asilidae; genus Leptarthrus; species Leptarthrus brevirostris. The sequence continues at coordinate 62,577,426 of OZ038373.1, read as the reverse complement.
TTCAAGTGGCATACGCTAGCTGGCAGCACGTCCTAGCTCGTCGGTAAGGGGTGTGAGTCCTTGAACATTCGGTTCACACATCTACAATGAGAACTCGCGTGCCTGTGGCGAAGAAATGTTGTGAGATCCTTCCTTCAGGTCTGCCATCAGAAAACAGATAGAAAGGAGAGCAACAGGCTTGGTGACTCCTGTTACTTCCAGCCGCACTGAACCATCTTGAAAAGACAACCAAACGCAAGAAAAATTAACCCCCATTACGCGATGGTTCAGTCACTAACCCACTCCATCCCTGTACCTGGCTAGGGTACAGGCCCAATCTATAACGGAATGCTGAAAACAACAAAATTAAAAAATAATCAAAATGCAAACATGGAGGATTAAGGGTGAAGGGATAGGAAAACAAGACAAAGGAGAAGCTTCGGTGTGGGTTCCTGAAATGAAAGATTGAGATTTAGCTCATATAATTCATTTTAACCAATATGTATTTACAAATCTTTATGGAATACTTGCATAGTCTGATTCTAAATATTTGTATTACTTAGCTAATCATGCGCTCTACTATATCCTTGTCTAATTAAATTCACCAAAAAGCATATCTTTGATCTGACTTAAATATTAAGATTTGCCTTAAGTTTTCTTCTTGTCTTATTCCTAATCACAATTACAACTTTAAGAAGATGATTAATCTTAATTAAATTAATATCAGATAACCTCTGGCTTGCGCTCACTTCTCTTTTATCACACACAAAAAAGGAAATTTCCAAAAATTTACCTACATTTATCATTTACCTCCTTTCGGGAGGGCTATGTGAAACGACAAAAGCAAAAACAAAATTCACACTAATCAATTGAACATCGTATACTGGATTCATGAGTATCATCATACTTTATATTACCTCGCGGCGCGGTGATATAGCTAGATAACCGAGTGTGGCATGCGAACGATAACGAAACTATTTTCATTCCCGATTAAGCGAGTAACAAGAAACAAATTCAACAAGACCAAGCGATTCCCGAGAGTAACTCTCATATTGGGTCCTAATTCAGCCGGATTGGACGTAAGCCAACATCTTAAACTTAAAATTTAACTATATTTATAGGAGAGTACAATGATCGGACCAATCAATAATAACCTATCACAACAACTAATCCTTATGCTCGGACTATGATCGATGCCTTTGATTAAAAACACTAATGCCCTCAAATCTTAACTAGTCAAACTAATTATCATCGCTATCTTGATATATTCAATCCAAAAGTTATCTTTCGATGTATAGGTATATGTAACTATCAGTATGATTCTTAGCATGTTCTATCGACACATGCAATTTTTCTCTTAAGGCTCCTAAGAAGGCTTTATTTCATTAAAATGTTAGCATTTCCTTTTCTCTAGTGAGTACAACTTCTAAAGGCTTGTCTGAGAAGTTAGCTTAACTGATCTGAAGTTTATATATTAATTCAAACTAAGAGTAATATTAGTGCGTAGTCAATAACGCATCATTAGGTAAATATATATATACGAAAATTTATATAATTTAGAAAAATTTTAAATATGGCCTAAACTTTTCTATTAATTATGTCCTTCCTATGGGTACACATTCTGACTAAAACGCTATTTCTAAAATATTTAATTTTAATTCAATAGTCGTGCCTGTTATAATATAATATAATGATAATGCGGCTTACAAATATAACAGCGGCTTATAATTTAGCGTTATGAGGAGTACACTCTCTACCGCTAGGACACCGTCCTGACAGGAATCTCGGCTCGTAAGCCCAAAAACAAATATTTAAGCGTGTTCTCGACGAGTTGCACTGCTGGCGGCACTTGAGGATCTAATTTTTCGAAATGTAATTAGACACTATTCACTTGGCTCTTTTTTCTTTACTAAATGTGGCATATACAAAAAGGCACTTTCATATAATTTTTGGACCTCAAGGTGTCAAGCAGAAATAAAAAAATTTGGGTGTGTACCTGTTCTCAATATTCCAGTTGTTGATAATTATAAATTTCTCTGTTCTTTCCTCCTGGTGGATACCTTGGCGTGTGTTATCCTTTTTGGTGGGAACTTCCTCGCAGCTGGGGTCTATTGCTTATATCCCTGGAGGAGCGCTACCTGCCCTAAGACGGACAAGCGGGATTATTGCCCGACTAGTTCTTGCGATGGGGGGGGGGGCTGATAATTATGGTGCTTCCATGTACATGGGCTTCAAATTTCACTGTTTCGGCCCGCTTTCCTTTTTGCGGTTTTCTTCCCTCTAAAAAAGGGAGACATACATTTAAATTTTAAATAACTAAAAAAAATTTAAGAATTACCCCGTTTCGTAATAAAATGTGGTCTGCACTATGATCTTGCCATCAAAGGGGAATATTTTCTACTTTAACCTGTGTGCAACGTGTGCTGGAACTGAGGGAAATCCACTCGGTTACTTTTAGATTTTAAGCTATATTGAAAACTTACAAATTTCAGGTGTCTCAAATAAATTTGGAACACGGAATTCACAGAAAATAGAAAAAAATTTACCTTTGAGTGTCTGTCCTGCTTGCCGTCAAGTGAATCGTGTCTTTTCCTCAGAGTTTAAGAAGAAGACACATTCGTTCTTTTTCTAAGGGTACGTTCACCTTGGACCAAAGTGGTGCATTGCGCTACCACTCTCCTAGATATCGTTGAATAATTTTAAATGTCAAAAATAAAGAACATAAGGTTTCACATTACAGCTAATTAAAATATAGTAACATTAAAAGTTAATTTTCATTTAGTTATAGTTATTATAAAATTATCGTTTGCGTTGATATGAATCAGTAAAATATTTTATTGGTGTTGGCCTTGTTTGCTTACTATTGTACTTATACTTATTTATGAATTTCAGGACTATTTAGAATTCCCTCTCTTTTCCTTAACGGTACTTATTTCCTTTTATTTTTACCTTTCTAATTACCTTCCTGTTTACTTTTATTCTGCACTCTATTTATGTTATTTAATATCATTATCTAGGGTGATTTCATGGCTCCATTCTTTGGGCAGAGCGGATCTCAACGGCGACCTTGCTAAGGTGAAGAGGCTCAAGGTATGCCAAGAGCATTTTACGGAGTCGATGCTGTTAGGATGTCGGCGGGATGTCTCAAAAAATGCGGTGTCTTTCTTAAGGCGCAGTATTTTAGATGACCAGAATACTGGAGAATCGTCGCAAGCTTTGCAGTCCAATGTAATAATTTTATTTTTCATATTTTAAAATTTCTACATAATTGGTTTTTTTCTATTTCTTCTTATTTACTCCGTACATTCTTTACCCTTTACTTTTTTTTAAACACATATTAATATTTACGAGCTCCTGCCTATTTCCTTCTTTTTTAATTTTTGTTTTACTTTTTTGTTCAATTTGTCCTGCATAGGTTACGGAGTTTCAAACTTGCCCGGACAATATTGAAGAGGTGGATGTTATTAGGGTCAATCTACCAGAAGTTTATAATAGTTCATTTTCGTTTCCAGACCTTGGGGATACAGAATCTGTAGGGGTAATCATGGAGAATATAGGGCCAAATTATAGTATAGATATAGAACCCTTTGAGTTGGTAGGGCAAATCTCGGGGAAGTATTTCCAAGTTGTAGTCCAACACTAGATTCGATAGGGCAAATTCCGGTGTAAATTGCAGCTACAGGAGGAAATACTTTAATGTAAAGCGTAAGTACTCCGATGCATTATCTAAAATTCGCGAATTAAATAGAGTCGTAAAATCTTCAAAAACGACTACTCTTAATAGTAAGGCTGAATTTTTGGACTCCGCGAAGAAGTATGTTCCATCCCATGTTGTTCCCTTCATAGCAAATGAAGTGCAAAACTGTTCGCGGGATAAATACAGTGTGCGGTATTCTGCAGAAATTAAGCAGTTTACTTTAACCATGTGCCATAGCTCCTATAGCTTCCTAAGGAATGTTTTTAAACTACCTTACAAAACAACCCTACAGGTTTTCATGCCGTGTAGTTTGAAACCTTACAATTTAAAGGAATTCAAATGGATGAGAAGTCAAAAAATTCCGCTATTTGCATCGACGACATGTCAATTAAAACAAACATGTTTTATGACAAAAAAAAAGGGAAAATTGTGGGGCTTCAGGATGATGGAAAATTAAGGGTTAATCTACCAGCTAGGTATGCAATGGTTGTAATGGTTCGGAGCATTGTTGCAAATTGGAATCATTTACTGGGATATATTCTTTTGAACAAATTTTGCAATTCGAAAGAATTAAAAAATGTAATCTTTGACGTAGTACGAAAATTATATGACATCGAGTTTAAGCCAAGACTTGTTGTTGCAGACCAAGCAACAAAGTTTCAAAGCCTTCTCAAGCACCTTCAAGTTAGTCAATCTCGTCCTTTTTTTGAAGTAGACGATCATAGTGTTTGCTTTATGCACGATGTTCCCCATCTTCCTAAAAGTATTCGAAACATGTTTATGAAGTACGATTTCTGTTTCGATACCAACAAAAAAGCTTCTTGGGAATTTGTAGAGAACTTATGGGAGCATAAAATTCAGTCTAATATTAGACTTGCTCATAAGTTGACAAGTTCTCATATCAACCCCAACAATTTTCAAAAAATAGCAAAAAGCAGCAGCTGGAATTGACACTTTGGCTAACAGAGGGTTGTTACCTTTAAATGCTCTGGAAACAGCCGAATTTGTAAGAACATGGAATGGGGCATTTGATATCTTCAATTCTTCAAGATACTATAATGCAAATCTGGATAAGGCTCCTTTCAGTGGGAATGAGAGTCAACTCGCAGCTTTAGATGAATTAAGCAAATTCATTGCATCAATTCGGGTAATCGAAAGCAACGGCAAATACCACACCAAAACAATTAAGTGTTTAGGAGGCTCCCTTTCATTCCTTTCGAAAATTTTCGCAAATACTGAACGAAGAGGGTATTGATAAATTGCTAACAAGACATTTTAATCAAGACCCTCTTGAGAATTATTTCGGCACAATTCGAAGTCAAGGTGGTCAAAGCCACAACCAAACACCTATACAGTTTTGTCATTTGTTTAAAAAAAAGTTATAGCGTGGATTTAATGCGTTTAGTGGAAAATGGAAACTATGAGGCAAAACAAGAAGTTTCCATCGAGTTTCTTACCAGTCCAGGTGATTTACTGGTACCAGCATATACTTAAGCTATGGAAGAGGCGAAAATGCTGTTGATGCTCTACTAATTAACAGTACAGATTACAGACATTTTGACTTTGGTCAGGAAAATGCAATTCATTACTTTTCAGGATATTTACTTAAAATGCGTTCAGAAAAGCTTTTTTGCATCAGTTGTGAATTACTGTATTCTGCAGAAATAAGGTATCGGGTGAGGAGAGGTGGTTTAAGGGGGTTTAAGTCCCACACCTCGGTTTTCGATGCTTTCCACCTTATTAAAAAAAACACGTAGGCTGTGACAACTCTTACCTATTAAATAAAATGATAATCCATTTTTTATGTTTACTAGCCATTGGCCTAATGATTACATGCTGCTTAAGAAAAATAAATTTAATTCCTTTTTCGGATGAATTGAATGGAAAATGTAAGTATACACGAAAATTACAAAGAAACAAATTTACTTTACGATATTCTGTAAATAAAATAAAAATATTTATTAAAAAAGCTTAACTTTATTTGTAAATGTACTTTATTGCTAGAAATATATCTACTAAGTCTAACTTAATTAGATCTACTATATCTAACTCCTTAACTTAAACACGCGGTGGTGGTGATAATATTGTCCGATGGATTTCTTCTTTCCATACAGGCTTAGATGTAGTATTCAAAAAAAGGTGGCAGTGTCCAATCCATCGCCATCAATGAAGCATCCTAAAAAGATATACAGTTACTTTTATTGCTTTACACAACGAACAAATACATATTCTAAGTGGTTCCACAAATATACAAATATATACAAAATATTGCCAGTAGGATGGAATTTCTAGTTCGTACCTAACCAAGAAGGAAATGTTCAATTCATTCTATTGGCTGGAAGAACATAGAGCCATAGCAGAGCCCCCCCCCCCCCCCCCCCTCATGTGGCGGATAAGTATTTTTATAATCTTAACTACAGATTTAAAATATATCAGTAATTTTGTTGCTGTGAATATTCAAATTATCGAAATTTTTTTTTCTCTTCATCAGAAGTCGATACTTCAAAAGTCCCATATAGATATGACGTTCCTACCGCGATAACAAGTTTAAAATCCATTTAGTTGTTATTGTTTTGAAAGGTATGAAAGGTATGGTATAAATTACTGAAGTACCTAGATTATCGATCAAAACACCTATGTGGCATTTGAATGCGTGTTCGATTGGCATGTACACAGAATTACCGAGACATTGGAGGCCATGTAACGACCTTTACAAATCACTAAAGATCAACGGCCTACTGTAATGGTGACAATAGTTATGAATTTTCAAAAAAGGTATGATCACGAGAAAAAGCGCAAAAGTGCAAAAGTTTACCACCCTGTAAGTCTGGCACAAATTTTTTTTTAAATACTTTAGCACGATAATTACTTATACCAGTAACATTAATTTGGTGAAGTTTGAACAAAACCGGAGAAATCGAATTTTTTCACCTGGTACGCTTGAGGAATTTTGCCCCATATACGGGAGTATATTAGGCATATAAAGTTTTTAACGCGAGCCGGCTGAAATTCATAAAGAACTGAAAGAAGAGGCGTTCTGTTCGGCTACGCTACGCAATGTGTGAAGAAGTAATGCAAGGAAGGAAGAAACCCAAATAGATAGCTAATAACAGGATCTGATGATGAAGGCTCCAGGATTGGGTGGATAGTAGAAAATGATAGTGCTCCATAATATAATCACAATGCAAGGAAAATGGAAAAAGTTGAACTCATCAAATTAACTTTTGAAAGAGCTGCATTCAAGTGAAATTAATAATTTTCAATACTTTCTACTTTGTAAGTCATGACAAATTTTTTTTATTATTAATGGAATAATGAATTTTGTGGATAACAATAAATAGGTAAAGTAATCATAAGAACTTGTTTTAAGACTTCTTACGCCGTCACTTATTCAGAAGATTACTCTATTTTTTTTTATTTTTATAACTAAGTCATATAATTAAGTCAAATAAGGTTATGTAGTAATTTTGCATTGTGTTTTTATGGATTTTTTATTGTAAACAATTATGAAATAAATTTGTAAGCAGGAAGCTATTTTTAGGAAATGGAGAGCAACAGTTAATAAGTTATTGTGTCCAATATGCTCCATTAATTTAGAACTGATCTTCTAACGTGTCAAAAAACAATCTAAGAAAATGTTTAAAAGTAAAGTTCCTCCAATTTGTCTATGTTTATATTTAACCACTTGCTTTTTGTTCCAACTAGTCCTATTGACATATGGAACCGCATCGACGACCTTTCCTGCCACAAGGTGCCTCACTCAACTCATAGCTGACTTCAAGGATAAGTTTCCCTTAGCAGAGCAAGCCATAAGAGAAAACTTTTACCTGGATGATCTAATAGCGGGAGCTGTCAACCTCCACAAAGCCATTCAATTACAAAGGGAGCTATCATCACTTCTTATACTCAGAGGATTTAATTTGAGGAAGTGGGCTTCTAATTCTCGAGAGATTTTGAATACCCAAACTCCTGAAAAATGCGGAATATCATCCTTGCAAATAGATGAACATCCTGACGCAGTCAAGGTGCTTGGACTAAAGTAGACTCCATTGGAAGACATGTTCACGTTTGAAGTCAATCTTCCCCAACAATTACATTTTCCTGCTACAAAGAGGAATATACTTTCCGAGTCTAGTCGTATTTTCGATCCTCTTGGATTTTTCGCGCCTGTCACTGTACTATTTAAGATATTGTTGCAAAAACTTTGGGTCAAAAGTTATACATGGGATCAGCAAATATCCGAAGATCTTCAAACAAAATGGAATGACATTCGTCGCAACCTACATCACATCGAACGTCTACGAATCCCTCGATGGTTATCTACATACGGTACAAATTATGAACTTCACGGATTCTCGGATGCCTCTGAGTCAGCATTCGCAGCTATAGTTTACTGTCGCAGTAGTACCAATACATTATTTGCAGCGAAAACGAAGATTTCTCTAATTAAGCAACTCTCTATTCCTCGACTTGAACTCTGCGGAGCCTTACTCCTCGCGCAGCTCTTCATGCAGTTAATAAGGCACCTGACACCAAATGCTTTGGATGGACAAATTCCATGGTAGTCCTCGCATGGCTGTCATCACATCAACCGCAATGGAAATGTTATATCGGAAACAGGACTTCGGAGATTGTATCTATCCTGCCCAGAACATACTGGAATTACGTTCCATCGAAGGATAATCCGGCGGATATAGCATCCCGCGGATTGTTTCAACAACACTTAGAAGCTGCACAGCTTTGGTGGTATCGGCCGCAATCGCTGCGAGGATATTGGACACCAAGGATATCAACCCCATCATCTCGTATCATAACTTCACCAGACATCGATAGAGAAGCAAGGCCGACTTATATCAACATCTATCACACTCACATTAGCAATGATACTCTCAGTAGTTTGTTTCAACGAAGATCTTGTTTGATAACCATTGTTCGCATTCTCGGAAGATGCACTCGGTTCTACAAGAACTGCAAATATAATACAACCAAAATATCAATCCCCTAGATAACCACAGAAGAACTGAACGTCGCTCTGCAAGCATGCATCCGATGGACACAGGAAGATGCATTCCAAAAGCAGATGAATGCTTTACGTCGCAACAATCCATTTCAAGCCTCCAGCAAGTTACTTCTCTTAACACCATTTCTAGATGCTTATCAAGTTCTAAGAGTTGGTGGGCGTCTAGATAATTCTGAATGTTCATACAATACCAAACATCCTATCATTATACCAAAGGAGGACCCGTTCGTGGAATTATTAATTAAGAGTACTCATGAGAAATACTTTCATGTTGAAGCAACACTACTTCTCAGCTTATTACAACAACGATACTGGATTTTATCCGGCAGATCGGCAATCAAATGGCATATTCATCATTGCATAACATGCACGCGCTACAGAGCAATAACATCCCAACAGCTGATGTCACAACTCCCTGCATATCGAGTCTCCCATACCAGAGCCTTCCAGAACGTAGGATTAGACTATGCTAGTCCCCTCAAATTGCTGCTTCATCGAGGAAGAAGAGCAAGATCTACAAAAGGATATATATCTCCTTTTATTTTCCTTAGTACCAAAGTACCACATCTCGAAGTTGTGAGCGACTTATCTTCTAAAGCATTCATCTTAAGTTTAAAAAGATGTAGAGCAAGACGAGGAATTTCATCGAATATTTATAGTGATAATGCCACAAACTTTATAGAGGCAAATAGAAGGCTGTGTGAGATGTATAAATTATTAATGTCAAATAATCATAATATGCTCATTGCAACAATTTCAACTATCAACTATCAAGAAGACCATCGGCTACGTCACTGTTTGAGTATACTCAGAGTGTTATTGAAGACAAACAAAACTCACTACGTCACTGTTTTAGTATAGTCAAGTAAGTTTTGTTTGACTTCAACAGCACTCTGAGTATACTCAAACAGTGACGTAGTGAGTTTTGTTTGCTTCAACATAGCAGCAACAACAGCTTACGCACCGATATAATCTGCGTAACTTAAATCATCGATAACAGCTTTAGGCAGTTTCCCGGTGACCACGCTCAAAATAACTTGAAGCGAAACGTTCGGGGTGAGTACTACTATTAGCACGCATTTAATTTAGAAACCATTTACGCGGCTAATCCGAAAATATTTACAAATGAGCAACCGCGAAAGCCTAAGAAGTTATATATTAATTAAGTCGGTATTCCATTGTATTTGGATATAAGCTCCTTGGAGGAAACTACAAGTCCTATGGATTACTGTTAAATAATAATATTGAACTTCGTCTTCCTGCATAGCCTAGACATCACTAATTTATAAATATTATTTTTTCAACAATATCGTTAGGAGATATATACTTAAGTTGAATTATTGCAATGTCCGTGAATTTAGTAGAGACAAATAAGGACAAAATTATTTTTTTGTAAACCGAATTATTTCTTCTCGGCGACCCATAGTGATATAAGTTTCTTTTTCTAGTAGTGATAAATATCTGCCTACCTATACTCTTTCAATAAGTACAGATTAATACTTATAGAGGTCATAGTATACAGGATTATTGCGTTTGTATCCTAGTAGATTTTTTTCTTTCTTCAGACGATAAGCATAGGCGACCATAGCCTAAACTTTCCCGTCACTAATAAATTGATTAATTGAAACTTTAATGTATAGATATACCTTTGTAGTAGATATACCTACACCTGATATGATAAGTTTTTTTTTTTACATCGTAAAATGAATTATTATATGGGACTATACAGGGTTTTTCAGATCTGACGTTCCAAAATGAGTTTAGTTTCTTTACATTGCAGATTTTCAAATATTTCCCGATAAGTTTTTTACATATAAATTTCTACACATTTTCTCTACCTGGGCATGTTCCACCTTATTGGTAAGGTAATAAGATGGGCCATTCAATAAAAATGAAAAAAATTTGTACTAATTACATGAATTTCGGAGAAAGTTTGGGAAAATGCTGAATTTTGGAAAATCGCAAACCATTTTTTTCAATTTTGGAAGTAACTGTACCCACTGCTAGGAGTTCGATCAACATTGTTTGCACTTTTGGAAAGGTAGTTGGAATATTAGTTTTTTAGTGTTTGTTTGATGTCGCTGTGGTGGTTAAATCAAAAGATAAAAACAAAAGAGTAATGTGCAGACCATGAAAAACTGAAATTTATGAATCACCCTGTAACTCCCAAACGGTTGAGATTTCCCTCCCCCTGCCATACAATTTTTTTTCTTGTCTAGGTGAGATCTATCACCCCACTCATTTCGGCACGTCAGATCTAAAACACCCTGTAGGAAAATTTACCTTTAATCCCACTCCTCTCTCTCTTCCATCCACCCCTCAATAGGGCGGTCGACAGCGGTGGACAGGACCTTCGATATGGGGTGAGCGGACCCTTTTGCGTTGATTTGAATTTTTCTTGAAAAGGCATTTAGATAATCAAGGCCCCCTGAATGCATGGGCGGTTGGGGCAATGGGTTATTTAAGGGGAGGTGTACTATCGGACTTCCCCAACGTGTCCGGTAAAGAACAACGCTTGCAGTCATCCATTTTCCTTCGATATCGTTTTCTTCAAGATTAGTTGTCCTTTTCTTCTCGCGGCTTTACTTTTTCTTTGTCTTTTTTCTCCAATTTTTTTGGTTTCGTCAACCTTTCCAATCCCGCGGCATGACTTCGTTCGATTGTTGCGTGGCATATGGCAGGGATGGCTTCCACTTTTAAACCCACCCCACTAGCCAGCAAGCAAACCATCCCCCATCCACTGCCTACGTCTCTGCTAACGGACGAGTGTCAGGCGGAGGCTTTCTATATGAAGCGCCGCCAGCTGATGTGCAACTGATTACACTAACGACCCTAGCCTGCGTTGAATCTCGCTCCTAAGGCGGCTATGAGATCGAAGCCGCAAAAAATGCTTATTTAATGTTATTTTTGACATTTTTTAATTAGTGAAAAGAGTACCATCAATATGAGTGCGTCCAATTTGGATGAGGTTTTGAAAAAAAATTAAACTCTTAATTTCTGTGTCAGGTTTTATTTGCCCCAATATAGCTATAGCTAAGTGTGGTATAATTTTTAAGGGAGCAATTTCAGGTGATGTTAAAGTAATTGTGATAGTATTAAACTTTTTTTAAATCTGGAAAATATTACGATATGGCTTAAACTATTTACCCCTTGTCCGCACTTGCAATATGTTATTAAAAAGTAGTTGTCATTTTCTGTCAATAGTTAATTGCTTACTTTGACGGGTTGTCAGACATTTTATTGGAAAATATTGCGTTGAAGTGTAAGTAACAAAGTACTGTGCAAGTTTTGTTAACTTTAAAAAAATTGGGATTGTTGGAAAAACTGGAATGAGAAGAACTGTTTACTTTGACGAGCAAACCGGAATTCTGGGTAAATCCTTTTCTTGCAAGAAGGCAGAAGTAGGAAGTGGAAACCGTGACAATTTCGATCCCACCATTTTCAACTGATAAATATCTTCTTCTTCTTCTTGCCTACTTTATTGAAACGATTATGGAAAGAAATATTTTCTCTCTTTCGATGAATATATGTAAAATTTGAAAATGGGAAATATGTATTTGCTAATTCCGAAAATCCCGACTACTCGTAAATCTGCAAAATTGGGATATCAAGTTGATAAGAATCCGGAAATCTGGATTTACGGAGTTTAAATCCATAAATCCGAAAAATCCGTAAGTCTAGATGTAACTTTCAGCCCTAGAAAGAACAATTACGTCATACTACGAATCGAAAGAAGGGATTAAAATAGGGAGGGGAAAGCGAAATAGCGAATTAACAGATTAACAGAAAAACATCAGTAGAACAGTAAATCATGGCGGAAGGAGCGTTATGGTGGGTCCTAAGTTGTAATGTTGCTCAAAAAGTAAATGTACAAGATTTTTAATTCTATTAAGGTAACGATCCGAAGCATAAAGCAATCGCACTTCGGCACCACCGAGTCCGGATTTGAACGCAAAAGAGCACATTTCACGAAAAGAGGAAATCAGAAAACAAACCAAACCCAGAGGAATACAGACTCTGAAAAAATTAGAAGTTTTGGTTACCGAATGGAGGAAAGTATCAGTTTATTTTTATAGTGGAAAATTATACCTCTAAATTTTTCATTATTTTTGAATGATCATTTTACTGGAAGTATTTATACAAAATATAAAAACATTTTGTGAAAATAAAATTTTAAAACTTTACTATTTTTCAAGCCTTTACGCGTATGAAACTTCTTAAATAACAGTTTTTCTTGATACTTTTGAAATAACCAAACTCTGCCTGGCCTTGGTCTTGGCCTTGGCTTCGACTTTATCCAAACTAAAATTCACTCTATGTCGCAAAGTGGTTTAAATTCCCAAAAACCTTTACAAAATATGAAATCGCCATTCAATTTGAACTGAATTGAGTGAATTTTTGAGGTTTAAAGGATGCTAATTGTGAATCAAAAGTCCAGGGGACAAGAACCATACTTGCGGTCGCACAAATACTAAAAATACTTATAATTTGTATGAAGTTTACTACGCAGGAAACGAAGAAATATGATATAAAATTTAAATTAGAAATGAAAAAAAAATAAAGATTAAACTGAGTCACTACATTAAGAAAAAGTCGCTTACACCCTATTAATGTTTCTGCTCCGTATTTTAGAAAATTTTGCTCTATCGGCTTATCGACTAAAACAGTTCGGTTTTGTTATTAATATTTTCTTTGTATTTTCCGCTACAATGCCGCAATAATTTCAAGATACTTTTGACGTTGTTGGAAAATTTTGAGTGAAATTTTTAATTTTCATAGATACTGGATTCGGCGAATAATTAATATGTTATTTCGATTACTTTAAACTACTTCCTAATCGAAAGATGAATATTATTTTCTTGCATTTTCAGATATTTCTACTCTCACTTCGGGCATTCTTTTGTTCACCTTACATACATCTTCACAAACATAAGCTTTTAATTTATTTAAAAAAAACTTTACCTAACTTTATTCTAACCCTAGGTTAAGAAAGAAAAATTCAGGTAAGAAAGAAGAAGAAATCAGGTTAAGATAACTCTATTTTCAGAAACATTCTCCATGTCGTACGTTATCAAAAACTGAATGACGATCCCAAAAATACAGTGAATTTGGATGTCACCTACGTTCAGGGCGGTAAATTTCAAAATGAAAATTAATGCAATCACTAAAATTAAATTAAATTAAAGAATAATCCGTTATCGGAAATTACAGGATTAAAATTAGGAAAACAACCGTTAATGTAAAATATGTATTGTCATTAAAAATTTTAAAAATACCCCGTTATCTAAAATACTAAAATAAAAATTGCATGCATCTGTGAAAGATTGCGCTATACCTCTGGCAGCTTTCGAAGCTACCACCAAGGACACCCATGCCAGACGAAGAAATGGCCTGTCTAACAATATGCAAGGATGAAACGAAGAAAATCTAATAGGTATCGGGATATCGCGGATTAAGTGTTCTATTATCCAAATACCAAAAGTTATACCAAAGTTGTGGTATGAGACCACAAGAACGTGCTGTGCCAGCACGACCGTAGCGAACTTGGTCATCGGGATGGATAAAAACGTCCATCGTAGCCAATGGGGCAACAGTAATATAAACACTAGAATAGTTTCCAAACTAGATATTTGTAACCGAGGCAAACATCTTACATTTCAAAACAAATCTAGGCAGGAAATAATAGATTTAACATTAGCTAAAACGGCAAATAACATGAGGGTTATTGATCGGAGGGTATCATGTAAATTTTTCTTTTCGGATCGGTTTAGGATAGATAACCTTCAACATTAACTTTAATAAAGAGTTAATCAAACCACTGGATACATACCGGAAAGATGGAGATGGAGATGGGTACATGTGGCTTTCCATGCCAAAACAAGTAATCCAAGCCACACAACTGCCAAAAATTATAGACAGCCTCTTGTCGTTTCTTTTAAAAACACTGGAGTGGTCAGTAAGCATGAAGTTTCAAGAACGATTCAGAAATCTCTGCATGATAAAGAATAGTTAAACGTTGGCACATATTGAGGTTCCTCGATATTGAGTTACCATTTAACGATACAAAAACAGAACCCATTATCTTCTCTATGGAGAAAGCTGAAACAAGAAAATTTCTGACAAACTGGATACAGACGGTGTTAAATAGTTAAGTTATTAACGTCAGTTCAAGAAATTTCTCTATCAGGAAAACAATTACCAGAGGCACGTAGAGGAAGAAATTTTATCACCTCTGCTCCGGAACGTGTGTCTAAACAAAATTCTCTAATATTTTACCAGCAAGAGTATCAAAACCATAGTGTACGCAAACGACATTGTACTACTGACAGAAGCAAAATTCCAAATGTTCAGTGATGTTATGAACTCTGCGTTAAAAGACATATCTAGATGGGGAGAAACCAATGGCCTTACGGTAAACCCCCATAAGACGGAAATGGTACTGTTCACAAGAAAATACAAAGTACCTATTTGGAAACCACCAAAACTAAAAGGTAGTGTTCTCAAAATATCTCGGAATGTCAAGTTTCTGGGCATCATATTCAACTCCAAACTAAATTGGAAACGGAATGTGGAAGAGAAAGAAGAGTTGACGCATTCTATGCAAGCAAAAGAACGTTTGGTAAGAAATGGGGCAAACATATTATACATTGGATCTACACTGTGATCCTCAGATCCATTCCTACACACAGAGCGATAGTTTGTGGAAATGCGGTGAGTAAGCAGTCACATTTTAACTTTCTAGAAAAGTGGCAAGTGCTAGTTTGCTTGGGAATATCCGGTGCAAAAAAATCCACACCACAAGTTGTCTGTCTGGACTGGAAGTTGCCCTACGTCTACAACACATAGCACACAAAAACCAAATGTCAGCCTTAGCAGCTGTCAGACTAATAGAGTAGAGCCAATGGTCGCCACAGTACTTTGAACACACAGTCATACTGGACCTCTGCAATCAAAGTGGGCTGCACCCCACAACAGATTATATGAAATCACACTACGTACGACTTCGGGAAAACCTTTTCAATTATTATTCCTAGCAGAGAAGACTTAGGCGCCCTTATAAAATTATCAGGGAAACATTCATCTTCAGAGATAGAAGGAAATGAAAAAGCTGACGAACTGGCCAAAAAGGGCTCAAAAAGAGACATGGACACACAGCCATCAAAAGGGTTCATCCTCCCCTTAACACGGCAAAAAGTCAAATTAAAAAATATATTCCAATGCGAGTTCGGAACGGTGGGAAAATATTACTTATTATCTTACAAAACTAGTCTATGGCCGAAAACAAACTTTAAAAGAACTTCTGGGTGGTTTTAAGTCCAACCATATTGGTCTTTATTCAAAGGGCCTGGCCTCATTGTCTTCCGAGTGGAATTGTTGCTCTCAGCAGCAAATAGCCTGACTAACCAACCAACGAACCAACAAATTCTTAGTGGAAAATACTCCAATTGAATATTGAAATAAAAACCGTAACATATTCGGATTAAATTAAAAAAGCTATTGGGATAACAGATAAAAAAAATTAAGAACTTTACGAATAAACAAATATAAATTACTTATTATTGTTATACAGTATGTCACAAAAATATGGAAACAAGCACTGTTGCAAATGGTTTTCGTAGTCATATCAACATTTTACTAAGTAATTAAAAAAGTGCTTATATTAATATTTACGTCAATGCATTTAAAATATAAATTTCATATTACTTTAAGGAAATTTTATATCACAATGGTTAAATAAACAATAATCCTTTAGAAAGTAAAAATTCGACCTCACGAAAGTATGTAAACTGAAAAGAAAAGAAAAAGAAAATATATAATAAATATTATTAATGCATTTAAATGTAAGTATTTTTAATTTACCTCAATATTTAATGTGACATCCTTTCATTTTAAGAACTTCTTCGAGTTTTCGTGGCATTGACTAAACTAATTTGCTCACTTCCTTTGATTCAATTTGGTCCCATTCCCTTGCAATGACTTCTTCCAACGCTTTTATATTTCTTGGCTGATGTGCTCGTGTCTTTCTTCCCAGAATCGATCAAAGGTGCTCGATTGGGTTTATATCGGGCGATTGAGGGGGCGTTTCCAATTTATGTGGAGCATTGTAAAGAATCCAGCATTTTCGGTTGTGTGCAGTATGCTTAGAATTATCGTGTTGGAAATAATAATCGCTGGCGATACCTAATTTTTCAGCACTGCTCTGCATATTATTTTTTAAGATGTTAATATAGGCATACTGGTCCATCTTGCCTTCTATAAAATGCAAATTTCCAACACCATTATAAGCCATACAGCCACACACCATTGTTGAACCACCCCCATGTATTAAATCTGCAAAGTTATTTTAAATATATTGAAAAAAAAATGTTTCTCCACGCTTGTATGTTTGGGCATTCGGGATCTGTTATTCATTCATGATATCAGGCAATACTTTGTAGCGTTTTGTCCGTTAAAATAAAAATACACTTTATTGTTAGCACTAGAGTCGGATATATTTTCTTTTAATTGATGCACCTGCAAGTCTCGAAATTGAATGTATGCAAACATTAGTAATGAGCAATGGCGTATTGTGAGAAAGAACAAAGGCCACGTGCCTCCGAGTTATCCGCTGGTATCTAGATATCTCAAGCGTGGCATTTTCACATTATTAAAATTGGTGCATCTGTGCACACCCCGCATGGGTATGTACTTTATTATCGACTAGCCTGCCAGCCTCGGATTTTGACGATAAAAGTAATTATGGTAATCTTACATATAAGGAACTTTAAATACCTATTGCTTTTTTGAAAGAGGAGATCCTCCTCTAAAAAATTTTACTATCTTTTAATTTACTATGATGTAAATTTGCATTTAAAAATTTAAATACACGCGTCTTGGGCCGTTGGGCTGTACGAATGTGGACACGCTACGATACAGATGAAATGACGCAAATACACATTTTGACATTTTTAAATTAAATACTTCGAAAGTACGTTTTTTTAACGAAATATCTGAAAAACTATAACCGATAAAGTGAAAATACATGCTATCATTTTTTGTGCAAAAACCTCTAAATTTTATTAAAAGAAAATTATTTTATTTACAAAAAAATTATTAAAACATTAACACTTGACCCGAGGGAACTTATGAAAAAATCCAAAAACAAACGTTAGGAAATATGAATTTTTAATGGAGCAGCACAGGGGTCTAGCAGACTTAGAGACAGATTAAAATAATAGGAATTAAAAATTTTACAAAGAATCATAATGTAACTTTAATGCATTAAAAAAGATTTAAACCGGTTCCTTTAATCCCTTAATGAAATGGCACCGTTACATTAACCTGTAACTTGCAATTAGTATACATTTAAAACAATTAATTTTATTCTATGCTACTATACCATATGATCATCTTCCAAAAGACACCGGACAGCATGTAGTTTCCGACAGTGTTAGATACTTACGCACGAAAAACAGCTCTCCGCGGATAAGCCGAAACAGACCACATAGGAACGGGTCCCTTTTCGTTCTCTCCCAGTGTCCCTTAACGGGGGCAACTGAATTATCCAGTTATCACACTGTCACCGCTGCTCTCGGTTCCCTGGGTAAATGTTAGAATCCTAGCCTATCCGCAGGAATCCATGTTGTTCCACTGTCCCCAGTTCTCCATCTTGTTCCCTACATTAATCATAACCTTCACCTCTACTCCGTCTAGAGCCAGGACAAGTAACCTCCTCTTCCTCAGGAGACACCGCAGTAAAAGGGAGGAAAATACTGCAGACTCTCTCGGGGATTCGGGGGATTTTTTAAGGGGTTATCTTCTCTCGCATTAGTTACTTGGCTACGTTCTAGAATGCATTGCCCGATTGAAGATCGCCGTATCCTAGAAGACTTCAACACTTTCGTCCATACTCCAGCAACCTTATATTTATTTTAGTAGGCTTTAAAATACTAACTTGCTGTAGCTTTGTATGCGCATTAAATGTTACGTGTTCAGCTTACCTTTGCACTGACAGTATAAAAGCAAATCAAATCGAATCTTCCGTTCTAAATTTTGCACTTTCGTATATTTGTTTGTTTGTTTTAAAATCTTGCAACTGACTTTACACCAATTTCTAATTGTTGTATCGATTGGGAATTTCGCAGCCTTATTCAATTCCGGTGACAATTTATATTACGGTACCTTCAAAACGGGGTGGGGTGGGATTAATATAATAGAAACGACCGATATTAGTATAAAATCCATAGTTTTCGGTGTCTCTGAGATGAATAATGACATTGCAGGTGTGAAATATTGAAGCTGAATTTCATTCAGTTGTAAGTAAAGCTAAAAATAATAAACTATTGAGGGAAATATTCAGCTAAGTAGTACTTGTAAATTGAGAAATTTATTTCAAATTTTTTAGTTTTTCAAAGTAACAACAAATAAAAGCTTGTTTTTAAAAAAAAACTTTTTGTTACTTTATTTTATTTTAAGTGCTATTGAGCTATTAAGAACCAATTATACTTAGAGTACACATCTAATTTGACCATACGAAACATGAGTTATTCTTTATTTTACAATTTGAATTTCAATTTTTCAATTTAGTACAGTCCAGTTCATCAATCTGTAGCAACTCTAGAGATCTAACTCGATATAAGCCAACGTGCAATTAGCCTACAGCAAAGAGCTTAGGGCCGAGAAAAATTACAATCAAGATTTTAGATATTTCTTGAAGCATCCGGCATATTAGATGTAAAATTACGTCACATAGTTTATCGTTTTGTCCTTGTCAAGCCCTGGTATCCGCATTATACTCATCAAAACCTTTTATTTGATACCCATGTCTAGGGATTGTGAAGAAAAAGGTAATCCGCCATCTTAGATCGTCCCTCATATTTGGTTTAGAATGACGTCACGCAGATCATCATATTCTACTCATCCAACCCTTTCACTTGATACCCATGTCAAGGGGGTTGTGAAGAAAAGTAATCCGCCATCTTGGGGCGCCTGCCATATTGGAATTAGAATGATGTCATATAGTTTATCGTATTACTACTTGTCGAACCCTTTTATTTGATACCCATATCAAGAGGCCATACTAAATTTAGAACAATATTAGCAAATTTTAGCTGAAGCATACATCGGGAAATGGATCAAAATCGGCTAAAAAGATTTGACTATGTACAACGGACAAGTGAAATTAATATAAGTAAGCTTGTAAAATAGTCGAAGTAATCAGATGTTAATGTCGAATTTATAGTTTTCGGGATTACTGAGATCAACAATCGCACTCTAAATGTCGTGGGATTCTATAGGCTTAAGGCACATCCAGCATCCCAGTGATGGGTGTTAGATTATTGCCTGTAAAAAAAATACGTAAAAAACTTTGAAGTTAATTAAGATATAATATATATGTATCTTATTATATAAAGGTATACTGTTACAACGATCATATTATTTTATTGTCAAATCAAAAGTGGTAGAACATTTTACCAGAATGAAATATCTTAGACTTTTTCTTATTTTCACACCTCATTAGTAATTCAATATTTTTAAAACCACATTGAATAAAGAAGCAGATGCTTGATATCTTAATCAACTTCCTAAAATTACTTGTTACGAAGAACAGCCTTTCCTGGCCTAAAATAATTTCTGAGCGTTTTGCGGAAAGTTGAAATTTAAGCTTGTTTTCGGTAATTCAAGTAGCAGTTTACCATGACAGCTTTACTTTATACCTAAGCCAAGCAACAGCCGAGGAAGATCAAGAAAAAAAGGTGGAAACATCCTAATTAAAAATATTTTTTTCTTCCATGGAACTCATATTTATTGATTTACACTTCACTGCTTGTTTCTGTAGAGTCAGTGTACTGCAACGTAATCAAGCTACGGAAGAGTGGGTATAATTTAGAAACTACAGATTCAATTCAATTCAATTTAATTCAATAATTTATTCAATGCAGCAAGAATATTTATCTTTTATAATTGGAAGTGTCTATTTACCACGCTCAAATTGCCGTGTAATTTCCGCGCGTACTTCCGTGTACACGGAAAGGAGGGTGGTAAATAGAGACCGTCTTTGTAATTGCACATAAGTGTTTGGAAGGTATACTTGACAAGATGGTTAAAGATAAATATAGTATGAAAGTAAGTAATCCAAAATGTAATGAAGTAAGTAATGATTGAAAAAATAATAATATATAAATATTTTTATATTTATATATATATATATATATATATATATATATATATATATATATATATATATATAGATATATAAACAATTTATCAAAATAGATCAGAGAAAGAATAAGGAAGACTAAAATATAATAAAGAACAATGTAAAGGATAGAGTGCACAACTAGGATTGAAATAGAGAAATTATGTGCTTCTATGACTAAACTTCAAAATGCTCCAATAAACCCTGAATGTCCCGAGCACGGCCGTTCTCTGAAAACATATATTAAGAAAGCGAGTTCCAAATTCAAATAGCCTGAACGAAAAAAGAGCGCTCCCCAATGAGAGTTCAGAACCTACTTAAAAATATATCACGAATGAAGCAACACGATTAGTGAGCGAAGGTACTCAGGGCCCTTGATGTAAATCATTTTGTGGAGAAAGCATAATAACCTGATGTTTAAGTAAGTTCTAAGAGGACAACCAACAACAGAAGACACATAAGATGCAATATGATCACTACGACGCAATCCATGAGCGAACCGAACACAATCATTAATAGCGACATTAATCTTACCAGCACAAGCCGATTCGAGACAAGGAAAAACTATTGGATCACTCACAAGTCAAATCGATTAACTCCATTCTGAATTTCTTCTTACCGTTGGAATATAAATACTTTTATTTTGAAATTCTTTTTAGAAGGTAATACAAATATCTTAATAAATAGGTCACTCCACAACTTAAGATACGATATACTGAATTCTTGGTTTTGTTTTCAAAAAAAATTTGACAATATGTAAGTGTTTATATTCTGACAGTAAGAAAAAATTCAGAATGGAGTTAATCGATTTAGCTTGTGAGTGATCCATATATACAGTTGTCCAATCTTCCTCCTACCCGCAATATCCCATATCGAGAAATGTTGTAGCGACAGCAGCTTCCTGGATTAAGAAAGGCTCTGCTTATTTGATAGTTGGTGTATTTCCCCATGGAAACATTCTTTCTGGATCAACTTCACTATATTCATTAGAGTAGCGTGCAGTTTTTCTGTCGTAAGTCCGTTCGTTATTCTGCTCTTTTTTTCCAACAGGTAATGCATCGTGCACAGTAAGTTAGCACTCGAATCCTTCGTGAAAGGTTTGAGAATCTACCAATTATTTTAGCATTTTAAATGGTACTTAGAAGAACTATTTGATGCTGACGTATTTCCTTATTTGTTTTGCATGTGGTGACCGGCAAGTCAGGCCATTGTTCTTTAGGTAAGGCGAGCCATTTTGGACCAGTCCACCATAGTGTATGTGCTTTCAACTGATTTGTGTTTACTTCCCTGGAGGTACAATCTGCTGGATTGTCTTCGGATTTTATATGACACCAAGCCTCTAGTTTAATGAAGGTCTTGATTTCTGTCCACGTACAAAAAGTAGCTTCCGTGATGTCTAATGATTTTGCGACTTTCTTGAGAAGCTGTGCAAGTAACACCGAAGCGCATAGCTCCAAGCGAGGAAGTGTTGTTTCCTTCGTAATTGGGGCGACTTTTGTTTTTGCAGTGAGCATTGTTATGGAAAACATTCCAGGTGAATTTTCAATCCTGCTATACACTACTGCTGCGTACGCCTTTTCGGAGGCATCGCAAAATCCATGTATTTCTATTCCATTATTGGTGCTATTATGCTTAATCCAACGTTATACATATTTTGATTGATTGCACAGAATTAAGTTCATTTTTGAACCGATTCCATTTTATCATCAATTCCGCTGGTAGTTCTGTGTTCCAAGATAACTTCGTGATCCAAAATTCTTGCATTAGCATCTTTGCTTGTATGATGACAGTTGAGAGCCATCCTAAGTTGTCAAAAAGTTTAGCGATGTCTGAAAGACCGACCTCTTTGTGGCTGCCTGATTTGTTGGAGATAAAGTGACTCTAAATTGGAAATAATCGCTTGATGGTAGCCAGTGTATACCTAGAGTCTTGATGGTATCCTCATCGTTGATCTCCCGCAGTCCTCTTCTCTTAAATCTTCTGGTATGCTATCTAATAGGCATTGTTGGTTCGAGGTTCATTTTCGTAATTTAAAGCCTCCAGATAAAAGAATAATTCTCTTTGAATTAATTTTGCTTCCTGACTAGTAGTCGCTCCAGTCATCAAATCGTCTACATAAAAGTCCGTAGTTTTCTTTTTATGCAATGCTAGCTGTTAAAGCGTACGTAGAGCAAGATACGGTGCCGCCGCTGTACCGTACGTTACTGTATTTAAACTGTATTATTTAACTGGTTGAGTATTAGACGGCCTCCATAGAATTTTCTGGAATTTCAAATCCTCGGTGTGTACTTTAATTTGCCGGTACATCATTTCGATGTCAGTAGTGAAGACATATCGGTGTTTAGTAGTTGTGCTGTTTTCTTTGATAACAGCTTGATGCGAAAAATAGAATCCTTTATCAATTTATATGGTTCAAACGTTTCTCATTTTGTAGTAGTCTGGCCATAGCTCTGCGTTTGGATTCTCCTAGTCTATGGACGTTATTTTTGGACGGAATTCGTACAGTGTAGCTTCCGTCTGCGTTACGCTGATGGGCTTATCGGAAATGTTCTTCGCACTGAAGGTCTTCTTGTGATAGCTTGTCTATATGACTGTCTACCTTTTTCATCCCCCAAAATCGTTTGATTGTATTGTCGAGATCAGTATAGGATACCATACAAGCTATTGTTGTATCAGTAGCATCTGCTGGCTGACTCGATAGACTCCAACCGAGCTCTGTTTTCTGGGCTATGAGGTTGCAGCTTTTCTTGATGTCTTCAAGAATAATACTGTGGTAGACATCGGCTCCAATGATGAGGTCGATGGGTCCTGAAGTATTATAAGTGGAGTTTGCTAGAATCACGCTGTTCCAGGGGTTCATCGTACTTTGGGTAATCGCCTTTTTGCTTGGCAGTAATTTTGTTAAGCGTGGTAGAATAAGTGCCTCTACATTTATTGAAAATATAGATCGAAAGTGAGGACTTAGCAAGATTGTTGTTTTATGTCGAGCAGTGCCGGACTCAGCCATTCCAAGTCCGGAAATTTCAGCGTATGGCTTCGTTCTTGGTAATCCAAGTTTTTGCGAGACTAACTCGGAGACGAAGGTTGCTTAGGAACCAGGGTCGACTAAGGCTCTCAGGTTTTCAAGTCTTCCATCTACCGTTCTTACCTTTAGGAGAACTGTCGCTAGAAGCGCGGAGGGGTTTTGTTTGCTAAGAAAAGCCTGAATTTCCTTTGCTTGAGCAGTCGATATGTGGGTAGTAGTGTGAGTCTTCTGATTTGGATGCAGAAGGGTGCGGTGTGGTTGCTTACAGATTCTGCATATAAAGCGACTGTGACATTTCTCATTGTCTCTGTTCGTAAAGTTCTTTTACTTTACTGTTAAGAGTAGCCAAGGTACATTAACCTTGACTGATTGCTGGGGTGACAGCGGTGCATAAACCACTACACCAAAATTTAAAGAAAGATGAATTGACTGCAGGCTGTAAAGAAAGTGGTAAATTTAAAAGACACTCCGCGATAGTGACGATAACTGAAAATAAAACTTAAACTTTCCGGAAAACTGAATTAAATCAAACACCACGTTCTGTGACAAACTGAATCATTTATTAAGTAAAAACATTACTTTTATTGAAACTTATTGCTATTTTAGCATTTCCTCACTGTCGCAAGTTATTAGTAAAATTGTGCTGACAGTGAGATAATGCGTACACAACATTTGTAAATATGTTGACACCGTAATTTAATATCTACATTCTAAATGAATTATATCAATATCTAGAAAATGTAATGTGGGGTCATTAACAAGAAAGTAGGAATTTGTTTTGAAATGCTTACTTGAGTATTTTCTATTTATGTTAGGATATTTATGCTTACAATTTTAATTTACAAATATTGCTGGTTAGGAAAGAGTTAATGACCTTTATAATGAGTTAATGACTTGAATAATAACACAAATATTAATCTAAACCTCATCTAATTATGACTTGTTGAATTTGTAGAACTGTGATATGTTTTATATCGTGGCCATTCTTGCTTCTTATGACTTTCATGGTCAAATTTTTGGATTACTGTATGAGCTATGAGCGGGGCCAAATTGGTAGCATGTCTATAACAAGATTGGATAAGGCGTGTAGGTTGTAGTTTGCGAATTTCTACTGCCGGATCGTGTTCTATTTTTGGTTGTGAGAGAAGTACTTGAAGCTGCTCGGAGAATAGCTTTTATACCTCTCATTGAGCAACTGCCAAGCAGTCTTGTAGTTCGCATGTGAGATTTTGAAATGCTGGAGTAAACTAGCTGCCTCTTTCCTCATACTGCATTTTTCGGCCTCTCCTAATCTACTATTATTATGGATCAGACGGACAAATATGTCGTGAAACGAAGTCCACGTCTGATAGTCTCCGTCGAATACAGGGATCGCAAGTTGTGGTTGTTTTATGTCATCGTCACTTCTTTGAAAAGAACCGAACTTTTCTTGTAATTAAATTACCATCTCCTGATATATGTCTTCCATTGTCTGGTAGACATTGTTTTCAATATACTCTTCGTATATTTCGTTTCAACCATTCACCATTATTTTGTTCCAGTAGGACTGAATGGTATTCAATTTGTGCTAATAATATACGGTCGAGTGGAGTCAATCTGATTCTCCGTGAATATACCGCACCAGTCTTTCAAACAGCTTTATCATCTCTTGCTGTACTCGAAGCAATTTGGTTGTGTATTGGAAGTCACTGGAACTTGGCGTATAATCTTCCACCAAGACTTTCCTGGCTTCTTATTTTGCTGCCCTGACCGCTCCTTCTGCTTTTGCTTGGTTAGTTTTTGGTAAGGTCTGGGCTTCTGCTAGTCTCTGCTTTTAGTCAGCCATCTTTTACTCTTATATCTCACTTTCTTCTAATTTGTTTAGCAACAATTCTGAAACTATGTTGTAGTGCTTCTCTGATTCTTCAAAAAAGTTTATTGCAAAATATTGATGGTCTGGATTGGATTCTTTGAGTTTTCTTATTTCTAAGTCTCGTATTAGAAACTCTGCCAAAAATGCCTCAAAGCGATGTAATCTAGCCTGTGCGTAGACTCTGTTTTTCCGTTTATTGGAATCTTTCTTAAAGTTTGTCTTGATTTCAATAAATTTATCAAGACGTTTTCTTTGTAAGATCGAAATGGAGTCCATTGCAATAATGATCGCAACTTTTATTTAGTGTACGTGTCTATCTGCTGGAGCGCGGAGATAGTTGGATTTGGGAGCTTTGAATTACTTTTTAATGTTAAGTTAAAGCATTTTTGATACTAGTGGCGCATATGACAGGTGTGGAGTGTAAAGTTCAGCTGAATGCTTTTCAATGTCAGGGTAAATGTGTTAAGCTTCTGGGCGGATATACACGGAAGATGTTGCTGCAAGTCGTGCTTTCAGCAGGCGTGAAGCTTAGGTTAGGTTAGAGTGGCTGCCTAAAAAGGCACACAACCCAATAAAAATCGATGCAAAAAGAGGGTAAACCTGTTACTCTCTACGCATCGAGCCAGTTCCCTGTCTCCAGTGGAAACAACTTCTCGAGGAGTTAATAAAAAATTGGCTGGGACGGAAAGGGTGTTTAGCCTTAACGCGTCACTGGTAACCATTTAGAGCTAGGTCCCTAACATCAGTGGAGCCTAATTAGGTTAGCTATTCAAAGAAAGGGGGGCCCAAAACCCGGTTCCTACGGTTGGCTAGGGCCGGGCAGTTCCAAAGGAGGTGGAGTATGGTTTCCTCTTCATCATGGCAACTCCTACAGAAGTCGTTCGTAGGTGCGCCTAGTCTATCGACGTGTGTACCTATGAGGCAGTGGTCCGTAATAACGGTCACGATACTGCTTATTAATTTGCGTCGGAGTAGGATGAGCTCTCTTGACCGTTAAGGATCAAGCTTTGGCCATATCTGTCGGGTAATCAGGCATGTGTGTTCCTCCTGCCAATTAACATTTGCAATCCTGAGAGATGTCTGTGAAAGTTGCAGTTTGCAAGTGGCCAGCGGCTTTCCCAGCTGTTGGTTAATGTACGAATAAGGACAAGTGGTACCGATTCTCGTTAGTTTGTCGGTTCTACAGTTACCCGGAATATTACTATGTCCAGGCACCCAGATGAGCCGTGCTTTCAGATGCTACAACCGTTTTAGAGGTAGTATATACTCCCGTGAGGGATTTAATAGCGGCCTGACTGTCTGTGAAAATACACATGTTATCTTTAAGTAGCGTTAAATTATTCTGACGGTCCACGGCTACTTTTTTAGCCACGATTTCCGCCTGAAACAAGCTGCAGTAGTCAGGTAAACGGAATGAGATATTGAGGTCCAAATGTTCCAAGAAGATACCTCCACCCTCTCTGCCGTCTAGTTTGAAGCCGTCAGTATAGAGCCGTTAGTTTGAAGCCGTCAGTGTATTTTGACGTCGAGTGGTTTTGTATTGCTTCATGCAGAAATTCTGCTAGATTTATGAAATTAGTAAGGGGGGTTATTCTATAAAACGATACTAAAATGCTTACCGTTCGAAAGTGTAATTTGAAACTAAAGTGGTTTCGTATTCTTTATAACATTATTGTAAACTCTAGTCTTACAAGAACTAGCTTCCATTATTTAGTAGTGTTATTTGAATTTTTAGCAAATATCTTTAAAGTTTCAAGAAATTATTTCGCCTGTCAAAAGAGGCGTTTCTATACGTTATGAAGGAGATAAGGGATGATTTTAAACATCCTTTACGGGTTACGCACATTCCCCCAATCTTGAAGCTTGGCATAATTTTAACATTTTTGGCACAGGGAAATTACCAAGGCAGTGTAGCCCAGGAATATCTAGCTCCCGTATGCCAATCAACTGTTTCCAGAATATTAGAGGAAGTGACCACAATGCTGGAAAATAAATTGTGTCCCCAAAAGATTTCCTTCTTCTTGTCGGAAGAAGATAAAGGTTCGGCAAAAAAAGCGTTCTTCGAATTGAGTAGTATTCCTGGTGTAATTGGTGCTATTGACGGTACTCACAAAAAAATAATTAGGCCGAAGGAATTAGAGCATTTATATTATGGCCGAAAAGGATACCATTTTTTAAACGTTATGGTTGTAAGTAATTACAGTATCAAACATTATGTAATTGATTTCATAAGAGAAAATTCATCCATTCTAGAAATGTGATCATATGAGCAAGGGCGGTGAATGCTCGTCATAGTGAGGAAAGATTTTTTCTAGAAAGCTTTCCAAAGCATTCCAAAGTACGGAATATAATTGAAAGATCATTTGGAGTCTTAAAAGGCCGTTTTCGTAGTCTTCTGTCTGCGCGTGAGCTACATTATACTCCCGAAAAGGCAGGAACCTTTTTAAATGTATGTGCTGCTCTTCATAATTAATGCTTAGACTATAAAATAGATTTAGATTCGGAATTAATTTTAAGTGGATATGAATTAGGTAGTTTTAATGAAGACTTTTGTGTAAATAATAATGATAATATTGCACTTTGAAGTTGAGTTGCTAATAATAATAGAAATATTATTATGGATAGCTTAAAAACATTATCAAATTAATAGAAACGTAAACTGTATTTAATATTTTTAATCTTTATAAAATTAATTTGTACTTAAATTCTCATAATACAACTTCAGTTTTTCGTGCCTATATACTTCAGTCTTGCGCAGTTTTTGTTTTTTCACGTCAACAAGTTCCTCAGTCACTTTTAATATGTTTTTATTTACTTTAAGGTTTTCATTTAGTGATACCATAATTGTTTCATAGAAGTTTTTCTGTAACTCAATTTGTCTTTCTAATGCGTTTTCTTTGTCTTCGATGTGTTTCCTTTTAGAAGTTCTTCTTACAGTATTTACTGAGGGTCCAACATCTACAGGTACTACTTCGTTTGTAATCACATTTTCACTAGTATCCTCTGCTACAAGTCCTAATTCTTCACAACCGTTTTCATACTCTAAATTGAGACATTCTTGAGGAGTTAAACACATTTCGATATTATTATTTCAGTCAAATTAACTCCAAAACATTTTGTATTTTTCGAACCATAAATGGCGTCTTTTAAGTTGAGAAGTTCATACGTCCTATTTTCTGCCTCTGTTAGATGTATCTCCTTGCTAGGACCACCGCCCGTTTTGAAAAGACTTATTTTACTTTTCCTCTCTTTCTATTTGATGTTTTGTTTGTAATCTGCCCATACCTAAAGAAAACTATGACGTCCTAGTTCAAAAATAGGTTTTTGAGAAAGTTACTTTTTTCCAACCCTCTTCATCACGAGTTGGGGGGGGGGGGGGCTAAGGCAATTCAAATCCTTTTCTAAAGCCTTCCATTTATTCCTAGATTTCTCCTTGGCATTTACATTATTAAGATAACCTTTTGCAACATGAGAATGATTTTCATGTAGGTTACCATGACATCATACATGCTTCAAAGTAGTTGGTTTTGACCTTAATTTATTAAAACGGAACAATTATAATATTGTATAAACAGGGATTCATATTTTATCTACATTTTACGCCACGTATCATGGATCTATGCATATGAATCCTAAAATAACCAACAATCGACTGTATGGGTCTTTTAAGATGAACTAAATCCAACAAAAGTTATTCGCGCATGAAACGCTTCGAAGCAAATGGTCACCTGTTTTTTCGGAATGATTGGAATTGAATGTCGCCACCGTGCCATTACAGCAACGTAGATCTGAATGGCACACCACATTTTCTTTGCAAGAAGTGTTTGGAATAGTAAGGGAAACCATTCGCAGAAGACGAATCATTCTTCACCACGACAATGCAAGCTCTCACACATCTGCTCAAACAAGTGAATTTTTGAGCATTCAAAACGTCGAATTTAATAGATCATCCGCCGTACAGTCCTAATTTGCCACCCACTGATTTCTTCTTATTCCCGCAGATCACAAATAAAATGCGAGTTCAACATTTTTCGACGCCTGAAGGAGCGGTTGATGCGATCAAATCACATGTTTTAGAGGTGCCTGAATCGGAGTGGAAAAAGTGCTTCGGAAATTGGTTCAAACGCATGCAAAAGTATTTCTGTGATAAATGGTTTATGGTCTGTAAACACTATAAAATCACAACCTTCTAAAAAGTGCCGAAGTGTTTAATAGCTAAGTATAGGGCCAGAAGTTCTTTATCAAACGCTGAATACTTCATTTCTGTTAATTGTTATTAAAAAAATTCTATAGGTTCCCAATGGCTTATATTAAATCTTTGGAGGACTGCACCAACAGCAAAAGCAGAAGCAATATTGCTTCCGAAAGACTCTTTGATAATGTTGATTTGATTGTTGTTTGTTTATATGTTGTTGATTGTCCTTGGTGGGGACAATTCTTATAAAATGATGATTGTTGAATGTTGAATTAGGTTTATAAAACAGATAAAGTACCTTACCTTCGGTAGGGAGGTACTTGATTTTAAATGTTGAAATAGTTCATTGTTCTTAACCAAATAAAATAAAATTCTTGTCGTGTGTGTGGTCACTTTATGATATGATAAAATGTTGTAACGCCAGTTGTCGAGTTCTGTGTCACTAATGTAAGTGACGAGGCTTCAGTGTCATCAATGTGATTGACGGAGCTTTGGGGTCAGCAATGTAAGTGACCGGAGCGTCTGGTTTCGGAGAACTATTATAGACGTCAGTTATCGGGGTCACCAATGTAAATGTTATGGGCTGGATGAGGCTTGCGATAATCCTGGATACTTAGGGCGTAGTCCTTCAAAGTGAGTCTCCAGTCCTTAACATTAACGGATATCTATTAAAAATCTAATAGATACAATTTATTGATTAAAAATTAAGAACGTCCCTCTTCGTTGTTTAGATTGTAACTTTTATTTATTTATTTTTTTCGTTGTTTTTAGTTTGGCTTCTACATACGTACTGAATATTTCATACATCAAAAATTTCAAAAAAATTATATTCCTAATCCAATGACAAAGTGTTCGAAATTTTATTTGCATTGAGTATTTTCTTGTCTGTGAATAAATGATAATTTTGATTTTCAAAGCGTTGGTATTGCACGTGAATAAATTTTATCAAAGTGTGTGTGACCGAAAATATTTTGACAGTAGTAGTGATAGTAGATTCAAAGTAGATTTTAGAATAATTTTACTTTGGTACTTAACAATAGTAAATAAATTCCCTTTTAAGTTAAATTATATTAAGTCTCAATACGTGTAGCAACCGCTACATCCCTAACGATGATGATGCTGCGTTTCTATTCACTGTATCTTACTTATTTTTGGAAGATCCTCTGCTCATCCTTTTCAATGTTGTACTACTGTTATTGCTGCTTATTACAGTCCAATAAGTACCTTTCTTCTTTTTCAGTTACTACTAGTCGTCAATCGATATAGTTTTCCTATCTGCTTTCGGTGTTTAACTGATCTTCGCTTGTTTTTGTGCTTTTTTCTGATGTTCTTCTCGTTTTTGTTGTAGCTTTGCCTTCTTGGTCTATAGTCCTCAATGGTGATTAGTGCGGGTCCCGCTCGTGGATTCCGCTTCAATTCTTCTAGTAGTCCTGGGTGTGGTTTGTCTTCATAGGTCCGTGTATGCAGGGTCGCCATGTAAAGAGTGTACTTTGGTTCCCTTCTTGCATTCATGTATGTTGGTATAATTTTAATAGATTATCACGAGGCGAGATTAATCTCTAGCCAACATTAAGTTTTATAAGGCGTCTTTAGACAGCAGATATATTTGACGAAATTGCTCTCAAGCCAAAGTTTTATTGTGGAAGGCGTCAAAGACAACCGAGATTCTGTATAGTTTAAATAAAACTCTAAGTTCTGTCAAAGCTAAACTAGATTGATTCTTTGTCTTAATCTATCACAATAATTATTACCTAATTTCGAATGCCTCAATATCTAACACATGTCCTGAGAAAGTTATTATTCACTTTCTTTGTAGTAATATTACCGTTCAATATGCAAACGATGCAATATGATCTTGCTTCATAACAAATTCATTGTATATAACTGATGATGGGGTAATTGTCAAATGTTTTAATGGGTTACCCATCACATGTCACTTAATGCTTCATTCAGAACTTTGTTTATGTTTTAATTTTAACATGAAAGTACTTTTGCTCGTTGGATTAAAGTACTGTGGGAATTTGAGACATTTCATTGACGGTCACTTTTTGTGATTCATTACTTAATTATGTCGTTTATTGTTGTGCTTTGTATATTAAATCACGATGCAATTTCTCTGCCTGCTAATTTATTTAGCCGTTGCTATGATATTGATGCATTACACCCCTTCATCATCTGCTACAGACGTAAATACTATGAACCCTAAAAAGGTTGCCATAAGTTTTAGAAAAAAAAGCCACCAGAGAAGCAGAGAAACAGGCTTGGATGAAGTATTGCCATTCTGTTGAAAGCTCTAGGAAGTCAGCTAAGCTCAGCAAAATTCTGTACAATGGACATACCGACCTCTATTTTTTAAAATAGAGGACGCAATACTCAGCTAAAAACTTGGAGCGATAATACAAATTTCTTCTCGTAATATGCGACATTGTGGAGAATGCTTTGAACAAAACTCAGTAGATGGTGCAAAGGGTGTGGACTATCTGTGAACTGAGTAAAGAATGAGCTGATGCTCTTTACCTCTACAACCAAAGTACCCAATTTTGCTTTAAATTTAAATGGGCATCTACTCTCATTATTGTTCAGAGTCAAGTACTTGGGAGTGCTTTAAGGGCCGAAGTTGGACTGGAAGCAAAACATAGAAGAAAGACGCAGAAAGGTGAATGACCTTGTGGTACATCATATCCTCGCCTATGGCTCCCTCGTTTGATGACTGGCTATGTAGAAGTGCTATAACAAGGCCACATTAAGTAAGGTGCAAAGAACCGCTTATATCATTGCTACTAGGGTCTTACGCACTATCCCGACCGATGCTCTTAATTTATTAAAAAAAAAATTTCCTGCACGTCCTATCTGCTGACCTCCACATCGCAGACCAGGCTTCATTCAAACTGAAAAGAAACTGGATTCTGGGTGGCCAAACTATATGCTGCCGCAATTCCTGTGAAAAAGAAACCATACCTCACCTTTTGTGCAAATGCCCAGCTATAGCGGGTACTACGAAAAAGTTACTGTGAGATTACTTCCTGGGGAACCTTAAAGCAGTCACCCCTCGTCGGACTATTAGGACTTCTACCACCTTATCTGTGATAGGCCGGTCTTACAGGTCGCACTACAAAAACGGCGCATTAAGCACTAGTTGGGGTGCTAATGGTGCCGAGCAGCACTCGCCACTTAAGCCAACCGATGCTGCTTTCATAATTTAAATCTTTCAAGCGAAATTTAAATATTAAAGGAAAAGCTAAAACATAGGTAATTTATTTATTTTTTAATTTTCAAGTCTTAACCTTTAGAAAAATTAAATCGTATTGAATAAATGTCTTCAAAAGGTTTTGTCTCTCTCTAGTCCCCGTTACCCCTTGTTGAGCATCGGGCGGGAGAACAACTTCACCGAATCCGAGACAACGATTGCAAGTCGACCTTCAATTTAAAGTCGATTCCGAACCACTGGTATTTTCTCTGCAACCCCAATGGCCTTTTTATCGCAATCTGTTGTCAGCAAAAAACAACCATCTTGGGACTTCCGGCTTTGTAGGCCGACACGTTATCATTTACTCCACCGACGACCGAAAGGTGTGGTGATGATTTGGGCAGATTATCTCTATGTAATTAAAAGATCTTTTTGCAGACACTTATTGAAACCTATGATTTATTTAATTGATAATAAAAACACTTGTTATAGTTCCAAAATCTATTTTAATTTGAAAATAAATATTGTTACAACGACGTGTCTTATTACCTTTCCAAAAAAATGCAACATGTCCAAGTAGAGAAAATATGGAGAAATTTATACGTATAAATCCTATCGGAGAATATTATAAAAATCAACAAATTAAAGAAATTGAACTGAAATTAATTCTAAAATGCTTTTTACTGAATTTAAAAATAATTACAATTAATCTTGATAAGTAACAAAAGCCGTTCAAAATGTCCACCGCCACTTTGGAGTCAAGCCAACAATCTTCTTCTAAGTCCCTGTTTAGTCGTATTGCAGCGGGAGAGACTGTATTTTCGTCGCTGCATTCCAAATTCGGCTAACTAAATCCTAAATATTGTTAACTGGGCTTGAATAAACTTCATCCTTCATTGTTTCCCATAAGAAAAAGTCCAATGGAGTAAGGTCTGGAGAGTAAGGCGGCATCAAATATGCTGTGCCGTTGTTTTGTGGAAGAGAAGGTGGACATAGCGCTGTTGCAAGAGCCCTGGCTATTTAGAAAGAGTATAAAAGGGCTCCCAGAAAGAATTGCTAATCTGTTTTGCGTAAATTCAGATAGCAGAACAAGATCCTGCATTCTAGTCAGGCGCGGAGTTCAGGCGGTTTTATTACCACAACTCAGCACGCCAGACCTTGCTGTGGTTCGTATGGGGTCCGGGGCAGGTGTGTGGGTCGTAGCCTCGGGCTATCTACCATATGTTTCGCCGACTTCACCCCCGGGTAGGGAGGTGGAGGCTCTGGTGGAACATTGCAAGAATAGAAATGTGGGACTACTGTTAGGTTGCGATGCGAACGCCCACAATACAGTGTGGGGCAATACAGACGACAACCAGAGAGGCGAAGATTTGCTAGAATTCGCGTTGTTGGATAGAGTGCTTAACTGGAGAGTGGCAGATGTGATGACGCTGTCAGATCATAGAGTTTGACATTCGATACGGGGTACACAAGAGGCAGAGTAGGAGGCTGATCAGGTTACCTAAAAACACCAATAGCCAGAAATATATGGAGGTGTTAAGGGAGAAACTGATAGCGTGCCCTGTGTGGGTTAGTGTTCGACCAGGTATGCAGGTTATGGAAGTTTGGGATATCATTCCTGTTAAATTGAAATTCATTTGTCCACAGAATTATGTCTGTGGTAAATTTCAGTCTTCTCTCGGAATCTCCTTCCAGTAGTCCTTGGGATAGGTGATGATGATATGGACGTAATCTCCCTCGATGAATAACCCTCCAAACCTTAGATGACGACACTCCTAATCGCCTTGCGACTCGTTTCGTGCTCGTCTCAGGATCCTGCCTCACGATGGTGATTATTTGCTGCTCAACGTCCGCAGAAGTTCCCGAAGTTTCGGATCGTGTCTCCATGTCGTGTGAAGTTACACTTCCTGTTTCTCTTAACCTCTGGAAAGTCCGTGTAAATACCCCTCTTTGGGGTGCTCGGCGGTTAGGGAATCTGCTTTGATATTCCAGTACAGCCGCTCTCTCTTTTCCGTCTACTACACCATAAATGTGAATAATTTCCGCGTATTCCTCAAATGTAAATTCCACCATTTTTTAAATAATTTTTGCTTAAAATCACACGTACTTATTGATTTGATTTTCAACTATGATAGGTATTCTTGCTGACTGACCCTTCTTTATAGCAAAATTTTCATAAGGTACGAGTAACAGAACGCCGGGATACAAGGATAGCTAACACAAACTAATATCGGCAATAAAACAAAATTACACTTTTATAACTTTTTTGCGGCACTAATTAATATCAATTATCTTTTAACCCACATACCCAAAGAACATTTTCTACCTTTTTTCTTAAAAATTTTGTTTCTTTACAGAATTTCCTACCTAAAGTGCAATAAAATAATTAGGTACTCAGGGAGTTCTAATCCTGTGTCTACCTACCGGATTTTCCAATCCTCTACCTTGCCACGCTGCAGCTTTTTGGAAAGGTAATAAGATGAGCAATCCAATAAAATTAAAAGAGAGATGAATTTCGGAGAAAATTTGGAAAAATGCTGAATTTTAGATAATCGTAAATAAGCATTCTTTAGATGTTTCAAGAAGCAATTGTAGGGCTTCATGATACCCGAGATAATTCGACACGAGACCAATATCATTGGAAAAAAACAGCAATGCATTAGTTTTGAAGCTTAATAAACATGAAATCACGTCAGAACAACCAAGTTTCCCTTTGGCGGTTTGAAGTTAAATTCATTTGTTAAACCCTAGAATCTTTCAAGTAAAAACAATAATAATCAATAATATTAATAAAGCTAAAAAGCAATAATAAATGAATAAAAATTAAATGAAAAAACCATGAAAATATCTAAAAGGGCAAATAATAATATTGAGGGTACGCAGCGTCTCGCGTGCCCAGGGGCCGCATTAAGGGCAAATCCGCCGCTGCAGTTAGGGTTAGTGCTCGTTCACGAGTGTGATTCCTCACGCGACTATAATCTCATTGGCTGAAGTCGTATAACCGTCACTTGACATGCTGTTTTTCTCTTGTGTCGGTGTATATACGCTGCGCAGTTGGATGTGTTCACACGCTTCGGCATAAAATAATTTTTAATTTTATATCTATTACGACATTTTGAAGTCGGTTCAAATCAAACAAACGAAACAACTACAACAAAAGTATTTAATCGTCCCTTCTTATGATCCCGTGAGCTGAAGCGTTCAAGTAGTATTATGTAATATCTTCAATTGGGGTTCTGTAGTTGCTTTATTTGTATAATTTGCACCGGCTTCAAAAAGTTCGTAATAAATATAAAATTAAAAATTATTTTGTGCTTTTTACCGCTTTTTGTGAAGTCGGTTCAACATTTTTTTAAAAAACTATTTTATTTTTCACTTTTTAGTGTCTTCTACTCTATACAACGAAAAAAGGACCATTCAAATCGGTCCACGCGTTAAAAAGTTAGGTGTAACCCCCTACCCCACCACCATCCCACTAAAATTAGTTAGACTACCCCTCCCCTTCCCCACCCCCACCATAGGACCAAATTATTCTCCCATTAGAAATGAGGGATCACACTCTATACAACAGCAAAAGAACCATCCAAATCGATCCACGCGTTAAAAAGATAGGTTACACTCCCACCCCCCACCCACAACCAACCAAAATACCACTCGTGGTATCAACCAGGGAAAATACTCTACCCAACAGAAAAAGGATTATCCAAATCGGTCCACGCGTTACGAAGTTAGACTACCCCTACCCCTCCCCCCACCATAGGACCAAATTATTCTCCCATTAGCAATGTGGGATCA
Source organism: Leptarthrus brevirostris (assembly GCA_964036015.1). Taxonomy (NCBI): domain Eukaryota; kingdom Metazoa; phylum Arthropoda; class Insecta; order Diptera; family Asilidae; genus Leptarthrus; species Leptarthrus brevirostris. Next base: position 62,540,498 of record OZ038373.1, on the reverse strand, counting down.
CACTCTATACAACAAGAAAAGAATCATCCAAATTAGTCCACGCGTTGCAAAATTAGGTTTCACCCCCACTCCCCCCAAATTTTTTTTACATCCAATCGGTGAACAATACTCTGCCCAACAAAAAAAGAATCATCAAAATCGGTTAACGCGTTACGAAGTTATGCCCGGTCAGACATAAAAAAAATCTACACGTCGAACTTATAACCTCTTAAGTCTATATTAAGCAAATACAAATATGAGTGTACAGGTGCGGTAGAAACTATGCTATGTAATGTAAAATATAAATTAAAATATTTGATGAATCGTTAAGTGTTGTTTAACTTATTTCCTCGATAGTTTAGTGATGATTTCCAACATTCCGCCCGCCTCATAATGATACGACAAAGATCGCACTTTCTCTGCCCGCCTTGATCCATCTCGTTACCCAATAAGTAGGTTGTCAGGATTATCTGTTAAAAGAGCAGTAGGTGTGAGGTAAGTACTACGGAAAAACAAGGCGTTCGAAATAATAAGAAACTAAGAAGTAGTTAAATTAGGATAGGTAATGTAACTAGTTAGTAGTTTTTTACAATAGGTAAAACGCAAAGTTTTGTTATTGGTCTAGTAAAACAGCCATCCTTATGTTTGAGGTTGACGACGCGGACATTGCTATCAGGACCTGGATATGTTTCCAGCACACGACCAAGAGTCTATTTAGATGGAGGAAGACCCTCGTCCTTAATCAAAACAAGGTCATTAACCTTAACAGAAGTATCTTTCCGGAACCATTTGTGACGAAGTTGAAGGGAATGCACATATTCTTTATACAATCTTTGCCAAATATGTTCGTACATTTGCTAAACGAGTTGCCATCTGTCGAAACGATTACTCGGAATATCCTTAAATGATGGAGCGGGTGCCGTAAAGAGATTTTCTCCCACGAGGAAATGGCCTGGAGTCAGAGCCGGCATGTCTTCAAGATCGTCGAATAGAGCATTAAGGGGCCGGGAGTTTAGGCACGGTTAAGCATCTCCTCCATTGTTAGATGGTGATTACCGATAACTCTTCTGAAATGATGTTTAAATGCTTTCATCCCTGCTTCCCACAACCCTCCAAAATGAGGAGCGGAAGGTGGTATGAAATGCCAGGTTATAGAATCCTGAAGGAGAACTTGTGCCACTTCTGAGTTCTTGATAAGCTGATTAAAGTGTTTTGATAGGGTCCTATCCTATCCGCAGCGACAAAATTATTAGCATTGTCGCTGCGATGAAAGCATCGGCAGTTAAATCTGTTACGAGTTCTAAATGGAACGCTCGAGTAGAGAAGCAAATGAAGACAGCTACGGAAGAAGAAGGGTTTCGATGGACGAACCCTTGTTGAAGAACGTTCATCCATCAATTGTTTCTCTGTGGTCGCTTTGTGGCGGTGACAAACGATGCATCCGTTAATATATTGGAGAACTTTGCTCCATCCACCCAGTACTTAGTGCGTATTCGATGCAGTGTAGCCTGAGCTCCGCCGTGAAGAGTTGTCATATGAGCCTGAGCAATGATAAGCTGAGTAAAATGGCAATCTATCGGTAATATGACAGAATATTTCTCCTCATAAGATAAGAATGATTGTTGTAGTCGTCCAAAGAGACGCAACACAAAATGGTTATCAAAAAAGGATTTATTTTGAGCAGTTTGCTGCTTGAAGGTAGGGATCGTTTTGTTGCAATGCACTTAATGTCGTTTGCAAAGAAGTTTTGTTGAACAATTTTTATCCACCGTTCTAATGTAGCATTATTTCATCGGAAGTTAAGCTGAGTACTGAAAATCGTAGAAGTATTTCATTGTTAAATTCTTCTTTTCACAGCAGCAGGACGTAATTCTTCTTCAATCGATGGGGGCGATGAACAAATTGGATATCGAAGCCACTTCGAGGACCAATTTTGCAGCCATGGACCATCGTGACCAACATAACGTACATTCTTGAAGTTGTCGTGCAGATATTCCACGAGAACACAGTCTGCACGGTTATCGCTTGTATGCCTGAGGCAATTTACCATGAATGAGTGAGGTCCGGTTTACGATAAAAACTTTCCACTTCGAAGGATGCTCCTGAAGCCAGCATAGAACAATGGTGGAATCCGTCCACACGTGCACTGGTATATTATCATTTGGCAAAATTGCTTGAATAGATTGAAGAAGTTCAGCAACAAGTGTAGCGCCGCAAAGTTCAAGACGAGGCAGCGAGATCATTTTCATCGGACTAACTCGTGTTTTTGAAGCTACAAGTGATGTTTGGACGATGTCGAACTTGTGGATGACACGTAGATAGACTACTGCACTATACGCTATCAGCGATGCATCACAAACGGCGTGAAATGCAAGTCCTATATGCGTATCAGTAATCCCTAACCACCTATCTAGTTGAATTAAATTTAACGGTTTGATATCTTCTCTGTAGCTTAGCCAGATGTTTCGCAAATCATTCGGTAATTCGTCGTCCCATCCTATTTTTGATGAGATTGTGGTAGGCCACAACCAGCCTTGAGAATCGTATATCCTGCTCACATCGGCAAGAACAGAAAGTTTGGTATGTGTTCCAATATAAGGCAGGTCAATTTTACAATCGATACCCAATGTCTTAATTTGCGTGTCATTCACAATTTTCGTTGTAATATTCTTATCAATTTCATCACCAGGAAGATTAGCTACAAGTTCTGGAACGTTAGATAACCACTTGCGAAGTTTAAAACCACGGCATTGTAAGAGATGTCGCAATTCATTGCGAAGATAGATGCCAGTGTCAACATTAAAGGCACCAAAAAGGTCATCATCAACGTAGAAGTATTCTGTCAGGAATTTAGCAGCCATTGGGAACTCTACTTCATTATCGTCAGGAAGCTGTCGGAAAATTCGACATGCTAGATATGGTGCGCTGGCTGTATCATATGTGACGGTAAGAAGTCGATATGTTGAAACTGGCTCAGACATTGAACTTTGCCACAAAATTCTGCGAAAGTCAATATCTCGACGATCTACAAGTAAGGATTACAGCAAAGACGTCATTTTGAAGCTTCGGAGCAATTTGTAGGATATCGTTAAGTAAAGTGTCATTTGTGGTCTTCTGTGAAGCATTAAAGACTACCCTTAGCTTTGTCGTAGTGCTACTTGATTTCATTACGGCATGGTGAGGTACTTTTTCAATATGATTCAACGTTAAATACTCAGACATAAATGCTTCATACTGTTTAAATAGATTCTCATCTTTCCGAAGGCGACGTTCCATTCTATATAATGCAGCAAGCGCAGCACCTCGTGACAGTGCGGTAATGTAAAGCTACAAACAATTTCTCTCAATCTTCTTCGACAGCAGTCATGCTCGATATAGCAGGTACTTCTTCCACTTCCCAGAATCTTTTTAAGAACGTGTAAATATCAATAGATGAAGTAGTGGAGTAAAAATTATGTGTAGCGATCGCCATACACGAAGAACTGCCAATGGCTCCTGAAGGAATCCAACCTAATGATGTCAATTGCGCTATTGGTGTCCCAGAAGGACCTCCTCGCACCTCATCTATCTAGGATGGTTCCCAATCCTTGCTTGTATGTGAATCTAGTTTTGATGAAATGAAATAGACAAGCCAGTCATGCCATTCTTTCACCGGTCGCTCCATATTATCCAACGCACAAACGGTCTGAGTAAAGGAGTCTAGCACTCGTCGAAGTTCTAATGAAGTTTCAGAAGTCATGCCGCGTAAGTTTACTTAAGAGGCTAAATGAGCATTGACTAAGATACGAGTATTGTCATAGCGAGTAATCAGTATTTCGCATGCTGTATTATAATTAGAATTCGTAACTTAACGTATATTCATAAATTATTCTAATTATCGCTGCAAATTTTTAACTAAGATTATAATTCACTATTAAAACTAGTTTATTAACATGAAAAAAGATTTATCTTTTAAAAATTTAGAGATATTTCTACAAGAAACCACATTGCACTTCATTGTGTAATTTTATAAATATCTACGAATTTCTCACAACTTTAAATGTAAAACACAAGCTGTCCACAATAACCACTTCACTTAGCAATAGTTTTTAAGTCAATTATCACTTTATATCACTTTTAAAACGCTTTTTAACCGACTTCCCAAAAACAAAGAGGTTATAAGTTCGACGCGTCAGTTTTTTTTTTTTTTTATTTTTTTTTTATGTCTGACCGGGCATAACTTCGTAACGCGTCGACCGATTTTGATGATTCTTTATTTTGTTGGGTAGAGTATGTTCACTGATTGGTACCATGTCAAAAAAATTTTTGGAGGGTGGGGATGGGGGGTGGGGGTGAAACCTAACTTTGTAACGCGTGGTCCGATTTGGATGGCACTTTTTTTGTTGTACAAAGTATGATCCCCCATTGCTAATAGGAGAAAAACAATATGGCCTATGGTGGGGGGAGGGGTAGTCTAACTTTGTAACGCGTGGACCGATTTGGATAATTCTTTTTCTGTTGGGTAGAGTATGTTCCGTGGTTGATACCAGAAGAAAAAAATTTCGGGGGGATGGTGGTGGGGGGTGGGGTAGGGGTGGAACCTAACTTTGTACCGCGTCTTCCGATTTCGATAGTTCTTTTTCTGTTGTATAGAGTATGATCCCCCATTGCTAATAGGAGAATAATTTAGTCCTATGGTGAAAGGTGTGGGTGGGGGGGAGGGGTAGTCTAACTTCTTAACGCGTGGACCGATTTCGATATTTCTTTTTCAATTGGGTAGAATATGAGCCTTGGTTGATACTACGAGAAAACAAATCTTGATGGGGTGGGGGGGGGGGGTGGAACCTATCTGTGTAACGCGTAGACCGATTTGGATGGTTCTTTTGCTGTTGTATAGAGTGTGATCACCCATTGCTAATAGAAGAATAATTTGGCCCATGGTGGGGGGTTGGTCTAGGGGAGGAGTAGTCTAACTTCGTACCGCGTGGACCGATTTGGATATTTCTTTTTCTTTTGGGTAGAGTATGCTCCCTGGTTGATACCACGAGAAAAAAAATTGTTGGTGTGGTTGGGGTGGGAGAAGGGGATGGAACTTAACTTTGTAACGCGTGGACCGATTTTGATGGTTGTTTTGCTATTGTATAGAGTTTGATGCCCCATTGCTAATAGGAGAATAATTTGGTCCTATGGTGGTGGTTGGGGTGGGGGAGGGGTAGTAACTTCGTAATGCGTGGACCGATTTCGATAATTCCTTTTCTGTTCGGTAGAGTATGTTCCTTGATTGATACCAGGAGAAAAAAAGTTGAGTGGAATAGGGGTGGGGTAGGGGGTTAAAACTAACTTTTAACGCGTGGACAGATTTGGATGGTTCTTTCTTCGTTGTATAGAGTCGGAGATACTAAAAAGCGAAAAATAAAATAGTTTTTTAAAAAAAAATTGAACCGACTTCACAAAAGGCGCTAAAAAGCATAAAATAATTTTGAATTTTATATCTATTACGACATTTTGAAGTCGGTGCAAATTAAACAAATAAAACAACTACAGAACCACAATTGAAAATAATACATGATACTAACTGAACGTTTCAGCTTACGGGATCATAAGAAATGACGATTAAATATTTTTGTTGTAGCTGTTTTGTTTGTTTGAGTTGCACCGACTTCAAAATTTCGTAATAGATATAAAATTCAAAATTGTTTCATGCTTTTTAGCGCCTTTTGTGAAGTTGGTTCAACTTTTTTTTTAAAAACTATTTTATTAATTTCGCTTATACCCGGCATTCAAGGCCAGCCAAACTAGTTTTGGGAAATAAGCTCCCTTGAGTTCATTCCATCTCACTTTCTCTTGGATATTCGTTCTCATCTGGAAAAAACACGCTCATTTATTCGATTCATATACGCTATCGCCATTCCTGTTTTGTTTTATATTCCAAGGAAGCATCTCACAACTCCAAACATACTTTCCACTACAAACGCATTTTGAACATGGCCGTAGTAATTTTTTTTCTAGGTAAATTTGTGAAAAATATTTCTTTAAGTGCAATAGCTCCAAAAATATTATATTTACGACGTCTCTGCGCCAAATCGAACCAAGTTCAAGCTAAATAAAAAAAAATTGCCAAATGTAAACAAGAACGAAAATGAATTTTCCTTACTACTTTTAATTAAAATTGCTACTACTTTTGCTAAAATTGCTAATTAACTTTGTTTACACGTTTAGAGCATATTTACTACCTATCTGTAGCGAAATATTTAGAAGAAACTTACGTATGAAATGATATTCCGGGCAATCGACGATGGACGTAATTTTCACAATTTTGCACAATGCACATGTTATTTAGTTTATTCTAGTTGATTTCACAATGGAAACTATTTTCACTATAGCCATTCCGTTTAGTTCTTTCTTCGTAGGTTTTCGCTCTTCTTTACATTTTATCATGTAGACTTTTTTTATTTTGCTCATAAAAATAAAATTTGTGGGTGTCTGTTCTACTTAAAGTAATATCTTACCATAAAAAAAAATTACTGCGGCCGTTCTCAGACTGAGTTTGTAGTGGAAAGTGTGTTAGGAGTTGTGAGATGCTTCAGAAAATTGAGTTTATAGCCATTCCTTTAGTTCTTTCTTCGTAGGGCTGGTTTAATATAAGAACAGCTCTACGTGTAAAGGCGGAATTACAATGAACGCAGCGCATGCATCACATGCTTTGACACCCAAGTTGAACATAAGAAAAGCAATATAATTTGCTACAGTAGGTGACGCATGCGATGCTTGTGATGCTAGATTTGAGCAATGTTGAACTTTCCTCTGCGGCAATGATGCTCCTGACAAGTTAATTGATAAGTGCAGTGTAATAATAATAACTATAATAACAGTGTAATTAAAACTAAAAAATGGGAAAATATATCAAAAGAAAAGACAAATGAATGAAATGTCAAAAGAACGCGTCGCAATAATTGTACTTCATTCATAATGATGCCTATACCGCGCTGCTTGTCAAAATCACTGCATGCATGCGCTGCGTTCATTGTAATTCCACCTTTAGGAACTAGATGGAGTGGCCCTAGCGTGTAACATACGTATACATGAGTGTGCCGCTTTCGACGATTTTTTTTTTGCTCTCATTTTTCTTCTCCTGCTGTCACTTTGTTTGAAGTTTTTCCTTAACCGAGTGTTGTAGATGAAAAAGCGCTAATTTTATCGTCCTGTAAAGTTGAAATAAGAATTAAATTGATTGGGAAAGTCAGAATTATAAAACTATTACGTGTTGTGTCAAAAATATTTCAGAAAAGTTCAAGTTTTAAACAATTAGTGACAATGAAGTGTATAGTGCAATATTGCAAAAATTCAAGTTCTTTAAAACACCCCGGGATTCCATTTCACAGGTAAACTAGAGAAAAGAACTTTCTTTTGTGGTAAGAATATTTCAGGCAGTATTAAAGGCACTATTATTTTGTGAAATACCAACTTTTTGCGTTAAGGTAGACTTTGTTTACCTTTGCCTCAGCAGCCATATTTTCTTGAGTTACCACTGCCAAACGCGGTGGTGTAATTAAATTTTGCAAGGAGTTGATAGATGAAAGTTTTATTATTGAAGTGTTTACTGATTTGCAAATTAATTAGTTAAATTTCTTGTTTCATCAATATATTAATGTGGAACTATTGTAATGTGAGCCACGGCTAAATATTTTTATTAGGCGAAGCTCGATGCTCGCCAACTCTGCCCTCGTTGGCGCGTAACTGATGTGCTACTTCTGTCAAGAAAAAGATTCATTTTATTCCGTTACAGCAGGAACAGGTGGCGAGCATACACAGGATGTAAATTTCTTTGATATTTTAGAAAATAATCCCATTTTATCTGAACCATTGTAATGTGAGCCCACGCCTTACCTTTTCGGTATAAACATACTGATTCGTACTCTGTAGTTGTCACCCCTGTACGCTGTCACGGATGTGATCTTCTAGAGAAGAAGAAGAGCGCATTTCGTGACGGCTGCCAGAGGTCTGACAACAACAAGACGTAAGTGGAAAATTTATATAAATATTTTCCGTAATTATCCGAGCCATCCGAACTCGGATGAGTTCTTACTTAGCAAATTTCAACCCACAGTGAGTCTCAGAGGCCAACCAATTGGATTAATTATTAATCGCAACAAGAAGACGATAGTCACAGTGGAGGGATTGCCTCTTAGGGCAGATAATTATTTCTGCAGGAATTTTCCCCGGGATCAAGGTAAATTTGCTTAATCTAAAAACACCACAGGAATCTTTAATTAAAAAAAGAAACTCTTGTCCCATTTTAGTAGGTCAAAATTGGATTGAGCTAAAAGCTAGCTTCTGCAATTGAGCAGTTGTTCCCTGGAGATCTTTTAAGTCCGCCAGCGCCGAGTAGAAAACCACCCGACGACGTAAATGGAAGTGATCAAGTTTAAAAAGCGGCAAATCTATTCACTTAAATGACTTAAAAAGGATTCTCTAAGTACCAAATTAATAGCACCGTATAAATATGCATTTTTACTAGTGACAAGTAAATCCAGTCTATCATTTCTTAGAGAGAAAAAAAGAAAATTATTAATGACTAAAAGATTATAAGAACAGGAAAAGGGGAAAATATTTAGGATACAAAGTGCTCAGACCTAGAACTTGCTCCCATTTTGTTACTTTAGGCTCATTGTAAGATTAGGTCTTAGCTTTTATCGCTAGAAGTAACATAAATAGAACCAATTTTTCACATTAAGAATACTTTTTCAACCGATAGTTAATTAATTTGAACTCTCTAACAATTTCAATTTAAATGTAATGGAATTCAATGATCGATTACCATTTTTTTCTTTTAAAGGCTTAATACTCTAATTGAGCCGTTTATTTTGAAAGTGGTGCAAGTCCATTTTGGAAGTACTTTTAATTTCATTTTCCAATTTATTAAAAAAATTTAACAAGCTTGAAATATTTTTGTCGTTGTAACTTTTAAACATAATACTAAACCTTTAGAATGAAAACAACTCTATTCAAGATCTTACGCTTATTAATAACTTTTTGTTTAACTGAAATCTCAAATTTGGCAGATTTTACAAGTGGACTTACTCCACTTTCAAAATAAATGGCTCAATTCTTGTTAAATGTATTGAAATGTAGCTAAATTTCTCAGTGTTAACTTCAGGTCTTCATTGCAATATTTGAGTACTTTTTATATTTGACATGTTATATGAAATCGTACAAATGTATTTGTTTGAAATGACCATTTTAATTTTAAAGACAGAGCAAATTACAAAAGTTTTTTTTTGAGGTTTCAAATTTTGCATACAGCATAGCTCATACTAGTGTCATACTGTTATATTATTCAGAGACTTATTCCTAAATACATATATTCGTTAGCATGTTGTTTTAAGTTAAGTGCTACCAAGTTCTTGTACCTTCTTATTTTACAAAATCATTACTATTTTACATTTCTGCTTTAGATTTTGAAAAACAAAAGTAGGGAGATTTCTTCCTTCATATATTGCCAACATTTTACAAACCTCTCATGACAGATTAGTGCTAGTGCAGAACTTGCAGTGGACACATTCGTTTTGATAGGCTTATCTTCAGTGCTCGCCTACCTGAAAGTGCTAATTTAGGCAGTTATTTTCTTCATTTCGTTATTGACTGTTATTGCAAATTTTAACCCTGATGAAAGTGTGCACATTTTCTCCCAGAGAATATTCGCGAGGCGTGATCAGCTAGTATTAATCGCGATTTGAAAATACCCAACAGTTTTTCCTTAATTTTTTTTACCCGTGGTAGTCACGTGTGATTTTGTTTGCCCAACATTATTTTATTGATTTTGGTTATGGTTAATTGAATATTCAAATGTATATATGTATCTTGGGAATGTCCCATGAATTGAATACGTCTGTTAAAGGAGGAATGAAACTTAGAATTGATCCAGTTAGCTTAATATGATTTCCCTTACTATAGTAAGAGATTGCTGACTTTTAAACTTTTTAATAGACTTTGCATTAAAAAGCAAATAAGTGTATACGTGCAGAACTATTGAATTGAGTAAGAAACTATAGGGTAACATTAGACTTAAAAATTAGGAATAAGGCTTAGATATTTTGAATTTGTATAAATGAGCCAACCATTCTTCCATGAATTATATTACATATTTTGATATGATACTGATATAATAGTTTAATTTCAGCAACCCCTTCTCCCTCTATCCAAATGCATGTAATTTAATTTTTGTTTGTTTTTTTTAGCATTCCTTTTCAGGTTGGGCCTATACCCTAGCCAGGTGTAGAAATGGAGTGGGTTGATACCTGAGCTATCTATTAGGGGGTAAATCTTCTTGTTTGTGTTTTCAAGATAGTTCAGGGTGGCTGGGAGTGACAGAAGTCACCAAGCCTGTTGCTCTCCTTTCTATCTCTTTCTCGTTTTTTATCAATTCGTGGCAGACCTGAAAGAAAGATCCCACAAGCTTCTAAAAATCTTGTTTAATTCAAAACATCACAAATTAGTTGGCGATGGTAACTTCAATCTCAACGCCAGGTTCAATATTGATGGATGTGATCTTTTTGACGATTTCAGACGGCGAATGTAAATCGATGATTCTTTTGTGAATCCTCATCTGAAATCTGTCCCATGTTTTCGAACCTTCACCGCAAGGTGTTTTACGAGTTGTGATACGTAAAATTTTCGTCGGCATGCGTACTGGCCCCTTAACATGGAGTTTCTGTTGTTTGGCTCCTTGGATTAGATCGCGACAAACGTTTTCCAACGACCGAACATTCCTAGAAGTTAAAGTTATGCGAATACGATGAATTGACGCTGGGTCAGCTTGGGGCTTTTCGATGTCTTTAGCAACAGCAGCCATATTTTTGCAAAGGAGCTGATCGAGATAATCACTTTATCGAAGGAAAATGATCAGCGCTGAAACAGTCGCTTTGCTGTACCCAATCAAAATGGAACCACAGGCACGCGAACTTCAGTTTGTTCAAGGACTCATACCGAAGAGCTAGAAAGTGCTGCCAGCTAGCGCGAGTTACATCAGCAAAAATTAAGTGTAACCCTGAAAACGGTCAAGTTATTTACTCACCTGAAGTGAAACGTGACAAGGAATCACATTTCATTTTATATAATATTTGAAAGAACTTTCCCACCGAAACTTACCTGAAATAAAAGAAAAGGAAATACGTCAGCAAAATTAAAACGATAAGAGAAGCAAAATTTTCCAAAGTAGAAGGTAACATTGTAAAAACAAATTCTTGAGTTAATGAGTCTTAAGATCGTCGCGAACTTGAATTGTCGCAATTTTTAACAGTTAATAAATTAATCTAGAATTTTAAAAAGTTTGTGGTTTTTTTATTTTCCTTTTTTTTCTCCTAAGAGATTATAGGAAATATAAGTGGCGCAGTCGGTTTAAACTATCCTTCCAAAGAAGCGATGTTAAATAATTATTAATCATAATTAATCGAACAAGAACGAGATCTCAATTAGTGCTGTTCGGGCCGAGCTTGAATTTTATTACAAGCCTTTTTACTTACGTTAATAAGTTCTAGTGGTGTTATATAAGTGAAATTGAGAAAGAACTATTTTAGTGATAAACAGAAGAAAACTACATGCCGAGAGTGAGAAAAGAAAGTGAGAAAAAGTTCAGAGTTTCACCTGGAATAACTAAAAGTGGTACAGAAAGTGACAGTGAAATTTTAGAAAATTACATATATATAATGTTGGAACAACAGAATTCAGCAGCGAGCATTTTGCGACCATCACAATTGGGACAGCAAACCGTAACATCGCAACCAACACAACCCAGTTTTGACCTTACGGTAAACGAAGTTTTAAAAGATGCACAAAGGATACATGAATTTAGAGGAGATGGACAAGTGGCCCTTACTTCCTTCTAACGAGAAGTTGATTCCATTCTCAAATACCTAGAGGGACATCCCCAAGCTAAACAATATGTGTACCAGCGAGTTATTATCAACAAAATCCAAGGACAGGCACTGGACGTTGTTCGTACCTTAGGAATCAATGCAACATGTAATGAAATAAAGTCAACTCTAACAAGCAACTTTTGCGTAAAAGAAACTTACCACCAACTATATCAGAATGCTTTGTCACTTAGAAATTATCAAGTAAGTGAGTACTTTATTAAATTGAGGGAAATTTTATCAAAACTTAATTAAAAATATGAGTACGACACCGGAAAACCAACCGAGTTTTGTCCTAAGACAAATGAATTAATTATTTTAAGAACATTTTTAAATAATATAGATGCCAATTTAGCTTCGGTGATTTTAAATAAAAATGTTAATACATTGAAAGAAGCATATAATTTATTAGATAGTCTTGGTTTATTAAGAAATAAAATAAAATACAATAATTATGTAGGTCAGAACGATCGTAGACGTAGAAATAATTGTGATTATCCTAATTCATTCAATAATTTCAATAGTCGCAATAATTTTGACAATAATAATGGTCACAACGATCGACAAAACCCAAACAACAAATACAGACCAATCAGGCCAATCTAGAAATCACCATAACAATTTTCATAACAACCTTCAAAATCAGGCACAAAACAGACCAGAGCCAATGGAAGTAGATCACATTCAAGAGATAGAACGTGAAGTAAATTTTCCATTAACACCTCAAAAACACACTTACCAATAGTACTGTTGACTGTTGGTAAAGACAAAATCAAATGCCTTATCGATACAGGATCCTCCACCTCTTTTTTAGATGAGGATAAATTACCCCAATATAAAAGACAATATTTAAAACAACCCATCAAATTTAATACTCTAAATACTGAGACAATTATAAATAAAGAAATCAAAACTGATCTTCCAATGGAATTCAAGGAAGATGCCTACATGATATGGAAATTAACGAAATTCCATAACAAATGTTTTGACGCCATTATAGGACTAAACCTATTAAAGCCTTTAGGTGCCTTTATTAATATATAAAAAGGAAACCTTACAATAAATAACAGTGAAATAAAATGTCTATCAAATTGTCCCTATACAGATGAAGAAATTCATCAACTAGAATACTCAGAAATCAATGAGAATGTTAAAGAAAATCTTTTCAAGGGCCTTAACTTCGAAGAGAAGGCATTGCTTGAGGATTTATTGAAGTCATACAAAGATTTATTCTTCAAAGAGGGGGAAACGTTAACATGTACCCATAAAATAACGCACCAAATCGTCACTACGACAAATAGACCAATTTACGCTAAAAATTATAGATACCCAAGAATCCATGAACAAGAAATCACTGCTCAAATAAGTGAAATGTTAAATAATGGAATTATAAAGGAAAGCAACTCCCCATACAATAGTTCATTGTGGAGCGTTCCAAAGAAATTAGATAACTCAGGGAAGAAAAAATGGAGAATTGTCGTTGACTATCGTAAACTGAATGAAGTCACGATAGACGACAGATTCCCAGTACCAAACATTGACAGTATCCTTGATAAGCTGGGCAGAGCCCAATATTTCAGCACAATTGACCTGGCAAAGGGTTTTCACCAAATACTCGTCAACGAAAATGATCGTCCTAAGACAGCATTTTCGACCCCCCACGATCATTATGAATTTATTCGAATGCCGTTTGGACTGAAAAACGCACCAGCGACATTCCAACGAATGAGGAATTCGGTCTTAAAAGATTTCATTAATAAAATATGCGTTGTCTATCTTGATGACATATTAATCTTCTCGACTTCCCTAGCTGAACACATTGACAGCGTTAAGAAAATATTTAATAAACTAAGGGAGGCAAACTTAAAAATCCAAGTGGACAAGTGTAAATTCTTGGCAAAAGAAACAGAATATTTGGGTCATATCCTGACACCCGAAGAAGTCAAACCAAACCCGAAAAAAATCGATGACATTTTAAAACTGAAACTTCAAGAAACTCAGAAGCAAATAAAATCCTTCCTCGGTATTACAGGCTACTATAGAAAGTTTATTAAAGACTATACCAGAGTAGCCCAACCGATGACTAAGTATTTGAAAAAAAATGCCAAGATCGACCGAAATGATCCAAATTACATAAATTCCTTCGAAAAGCTAAAAATAATTATCACGGAAACCCCTGTATTGAAATACCCGGATTTCAACAAAAATTTTAAATTAGTTACAGACGCCAGCGCTTTTGCCATAGGAGCAGCCCTCCAACAGGAAAATCATCCAATATGCTTCACTAGCAGAACGCTAAACGAAAACGAACGGAATTACTCAACTACGGAAAAGGAACTCCTTGCAATTGTGTGGGCTACAGGCTACTTTAGGCCTTATCTTTATGGCACCAATTTTGATCTACTAACTGATCATCAATCGCTCAACTGGTTATATACTAAAACAAGAGGCAAGGATGTAAATCCTAGACTGTATAGATGGTTACTTAAATTAGGGGAATACAACAAAAATATCGAATATATTAAGGGGAGGGATAATAAAGTGGCAGACTTTCTAAGTCGTATAAGAACTGACATCAACGAGATAAATGTGATTGACTCCACGAAACAAAATAGCTCAGAGAACGTGATCGAGACGATCACTCCTGTAAAGGGAAGATGTATCCATTCAAATGAAATTAATGCAGTTGAGACAAACGAAGAAGATGAAAACTTATCTCAAATTTCAATGCAAAATAACGTGGAAACCACTGCAACGATTCATTCTCATGAAGAGAATCTAAATAATCATATTCCCATCCTTGACACAGTAAATAGATTCAAAACCCAAATTATTTTAGCAAACAATAAAACAAAAGAATTCGAAGTTATACATAAGAATAGGATAATATATATACATAGATACAGAAGACTTAAAGAGCAATTTGCCAAATATCTTACGACGATATATAAAACCTGGAAAAACAGGCATCTACACGGAACTTAGCGATAATGAGTACAACAAAAAATCATAGAACTCTTTGACAACATTAACAATATAAAGTTTGTCAGATGCTCCTATTATGCAAGGAATATGAACAGTGAAGAAGAAACTTATGCTCAAATCCAAAACTACCATAAATACGAGACAGGGCATACAGGGATTAACGAAAATTATGAGGGATTAAAAAGACGTATCTATTTCCCAAACCTCAAGACTCTAATACAGAAATACATTAACAATTGCGATCGAGTGAAATACGATCGAAATCCCATTAAAGAAAAATTTCATTTTACCGAAACCCCTAAAGACACAAAGCAAATTATACATATGGATATATACACTAATTCAAAAGCTAACTTTTTAACCTTTCTCGATAAATTCTATAAATTCGCCACTTATTATTTAGAAGATAGAAATCACCGAACCATAATAGAAAAAGTAAGGGAATATAAATCACAGAGGGGACACTTTCAAAAACTAATAACAGACAATGAATTTAAGAGCACCAATTTTAAAGATTATCTTAGACAAGAGCAAATTGAATTGCATTTGGTAAAACCAAATAACCATACGGGAAATGCAGACATAGAACGTCTACACAATACGCTTGGTCAAAGAATTAGAACCCTAGGTATAGAAAATAAAGAGCTAAGTATTAAAGAGAAAATGTGTAAAGCCATAGAATGGTATAATAATAGCTACCATTCAAGCACTAAAGAAAATCCAATGGATATACAGGAAGGGAAATGTGATAGGCTTCAAAAAGAAAAAACTAGATACATTAATAAACTTAATATCGGTAGGGAAAATTATTCTGAAAATAGACTGGAAGGGTATATAAAAAACTATAAAGGTGTTAGACACAAAGAACAGCCAAAATACATTAAGAGTAAATTAGAAAATATACAGGTCTCAAACATTAAACGAAAGAAAAAAATTTCAGATCAAATGGATCCTCGGAACATTCCTTACAATCTGGATGCTTGTAACAACCCAGGCACATCTAACAATTGAAAGAATCGAGTCTGATCCCGGCTATCTAGAAATAAAGTTAGAGGAGGTCGACATAGTGAAAACCTATAATACAATACTACATATAATTAACCCCATAGAAATCACATATATACTAGATCAATTAGAAAACAACATAAATAACTCAGAACTTCAAAACAAAACCACAATTTTAGAACACCAAATAAAGACTTTACGAAACAAAATTAAAACACTAATTCCACACCGACAGAGACGAGGTCTATTGAACTTTGTAGGTACAATACATAAATGGCTCTATGGAACCATGGACGATACAGACAGACAGGAGATCGAAACCCACCTTAACATTATTGACATTAACAACCATAACGCAATAGCGAATTTAAATTCACAAGTTAAAATAAATAAAGATTTTAACGAAAGTTTCACTAAAATAAAAGAGATAATTGAAAAGGACAGACAAATGTTGGTAAAGCAGATAGGTGAAATTAAAGATTATAATGAAATTTTGTATAGACGAACTATGTTCACAGATTATGTATTAAGATTAAAAATATTAGAAGACAATATAGGTCATATACAATAGCTAGGTCATATACATATAGCTTCTGCGAGACTAGGTATAATTAATAGTAATATTCTGACAAATGAAGAAATTATTGAATATGAAATCGATATCCAAAAATTAAAAAACATCAAATTAGGCGTTGTAATAAGTAATAATACCAATATTATATTTGTAATAAGGGTACCAAAAGAAATAGTAACCTTACAGAAAATACTAATTGTTCCAATAGGTGATGAAGAATACAGAGAACTAATATTTGATGCACAGGAAATAGTTAAATACGAAAATGTAACCTATAGCTATGTGAAAGATAAAGATCTAAAGAATTTAAAACCCTATAACAATTGTATCACAAAGAAGAGCTGTATCAAAATATTTAATAATGTATCTGAAGTTATAGAACTAAGAAAAGGCATTTTATTAGCAAAAAATCAAAAATCAGTCAAACTTAACAGTACCTGTAATGAAAGAAAATCTATAATAAATGGAAACTATTTAATTTAATTTAGCAATTGTTCAGTAGAAATAGTTAAGAAAATTTTTGAAAATAGCCTGAAAGAATTTCGGCAAAGTCTTGTTATTCCCAACTATGTAGAGAAGATAGAGAGTCCTAAATCTAACGAGGGAGGAGTTACATCAGCAAAAATTAAGTGTAACCCTGAAAACGGTCAAGTTATTTACTCACCTGAAGTGAAACGTGACAAGGAATCACATTTCATTTCATATAATATTTGAAAGAACTTTCCCACAGAAACTTACCTGAAATAAAAGAAAAGGAAATACGTCAGCAAAATTAAAACGATAAGAGAAGCAAAATTTTCCAAAGTAGAAGGTAACATTGTAAAAACAAATTCTTGAGTTAATGAGTCTTAAGATCGTCGCGAACTTGAATTGTCGCAATTTTTAACAGTTAATAAATTAATCTAGAATTTTAAAAAGTTTGTGGTTTTTTTATTTTCCTTTTTTTTCTCCTAAGAGATTATAGGAAATACAAGTCGCGTGCCACTTGAACATCGCGCTACAACTTACGTTGCTCACACGCGCATACATTACACCATCTTGGCTCAGACATTAGTCTAAAAATATTATGTCTTTTTTTAAGCAAACGCCCCATTTTCAAATAGTTGAAATTCTGTCGCATTTCCATCCGATAATTCATTTTCCTCCAAGGAAATAAGAAAGAAAATACACCGCTGCACACCTTTTTGGGAATTAAACACAGACTTGGCCTTCATTAATAGCCAATTCAGCGGATGCAGATGTAAAATCTCCCTGTGAATTTTTTTTTTGGTGGCAGCAATATTAATTGCCAGGTTGTTGTGGCCACTTGGATTACATCCACTGCGCCTGCCACTCGTATCCAGACCTCCCAAAAAACACAAAAAAAGGTAATTGTTTCAGCATCTATCTCACCAAAATACATAGGCTAACAAAATGACATGTATTTGTAGACAAATATCAGGCGAGAGCCTCGCCAAACTAGCCGTCTGCTGCAACAAAACCTCGGCCAGGTCCCTTGCTCTCCGGACACTAGCCTGGAACCGTTTTCCACATTACTTCAAGCTAGGTCCTTTCCTTTAGCCCGTCATTCGACCATCTCTGCGGCGGCCTGCTCGTCTAGGTCATTCTTTTTCCTGCGCAGGACATCTTCCGCGTACCTGACTGTGAGATTCCAGGTTTCTTCGTCGGCGATCATGGCTTGGACTATAGTTTCCGGGGCGATCGCCCCTCCTAGGTGGACTCTTAGTGCTCCCCTCACGGGAGCCCATCTCTGACACTCAAAGAAAGTGTGTTCTGCGGTGTCCGTTTGGCCCGGAGACAGTGCCGTACGCTGAGGCCACTCTCAGGGCTGCGCGCCTTTGTACCTGACCAAGTCTTTTCCGATATTTCTCCTTACTTAGGGCTTCCGCCCATACCTCTGCACCATATGGTAGGGTTGACTGTACTGCTGTCATCAGGAGGCGGCGTTTGCTCGAGCTTGGACCTCCCACATTGGCCATCAGCCTGCACAGTAATGTGACGCCTCTTGCTGCTTTATCTGCAGTTTCCTTTATCTGCTGGAAGAAACTCATCTTGGTGTCAATTGTAACGCCGAGGTACCTCACCGATGGTCTCGTTCGTATGGTCTCTTCTCCGACTCGCACTGGAAGGATGGTCGGGATTCTCTTTTTGGTCAGGATAACGACCTCCGTCTTACTAAGGGCTAGCGACAGTCCGTGCGCCGTCATCCAGCTGTTTACGGCTCGCATCACCTGGTTCAGCTTTAGCTGCGCCTGTTGCACGTCGCGTGCTGATATCAGTGCAGCAACATCGTCCGCATACCCGACCAGGGACGTCTCTTCGGGCAGTTCAATTCGTAGCAGGCTGTCGTAGGTGGCGTTCCAGAGATCCGGTCCTAGTATAGATCCCTGTGCTGCCCCCGACGTGATTCTCCTTATTCGCTATCCTTCTTTAGTCTCGTACAACAAGCATCGGTCTTTCAGATAATCGTCCAGTATCCGCAAGAGGTATCTCGGCACTTGGAACGAGCCCTCTAGCGCTTCCAGCATGTCGACCCATCGCGCGGAGTTGAAGGCGTTCTTGACTTCTAGTGTTACCAAAAGCACCACTCTACGCGAGTAGCGGCTATGGTCTTCAGCTTTCCTGACCGCCTCGATAACCTCCAGAATTGCATCCGCCGTGGCCAGCCCCGCCCTGAAGCCATACTGTCTCGGCGAGAGATCGCCGGCGTTTCGGATTGCTGCTGTAAGTCTCGCCCTAATGAGCTTTTCGAAGATCTTTCCAGCAGTGTCCAACATGCACGAGGGGCGATAGGCAGACGGCTGTCCGGGCTCCCCCTTACCTTTGCTTATTAAAACTAAGCGCGCTATCTTAAGGCGTGAGCAAAAGACCCCCGATTCCAAGCATGTGTTGTACATGCGCAGCAGCAGCTCCGGGTTTTGCCAGTACACCATCTTCAAGACTTCACTCGGTAGACCGTCTGGGCCTGGTGCCTTCTTGTTTTTCATGGTAAGTACGGCTCTCTCCAACTCCTCCGCTGTGAACATCGGGAAGACCCCAACTGAACCGAAGTCAGCGTCTGCTCTCACCGGATGCTCGGGAAAGAGTGCCTCCACGATGTTTTCCATGGTGGCGGCCTCCATCACACACGTTGGTTTTAGGGCTCCCAGTTTCTGGGTCACTAGTTTGTACCCGAGCCCCCATGGGTCCCTGTTGACGTCATCTAATAAGTCTCGCCAGCATCGGGCTTTGCTTCGGTTTATTGCCTGCCGAAGCTCCTCTTTCGCCGATTTATACTCTGCGGATCGGAGATTTGCCTCGTTCCGGTTTCTTGCCCTTTGTGCAACGCGCCGAAGTCTGAGGCACTCTCTGCGTAGGCCCGCGATCTCCTGAGTCCACCAGTACACCTGCTGTTGTCCGTGGAGTGGTTTTCTCCTCGGCAATTCAATAGACTTTGAAAGTCATAAAAGTGAAATATCCAATTTGTCAGTTAAGTATTCACGGTTGTCGTAATTTGTAGTTAAAAATTTAAAGTTAATTAATGTAACCAAACATTCTCTCGAATAAGAGATGAACTTTGTAGTCCTTGGAGTAGCAGGGTTCGTTGAATAATTTTTATTAGATGCAAACTCGGGTAAACTCAGACTTCTTTTTCTGAATTAAGAAAAACCTTGGAGAGATTTTGGACTGTGTGTAGGAAAATTAGTTAATCCTCAAATTTATCGATTATGGCAAAAATTAAAGGCAAAAGGCAAAAGTTAAAGTAACATAAGTTACTTTATTGTTATGAATTCTATCACTGTTTGTGTATGATATAATTATTCCGTTTATATGAGCTAAATTTCTAGTTTTATTTCAGGAACCCCAGGAAGCTTCTTCACCTTCTTGATTTCCTCATCACTTCTCCCTCCATCCAAATGCTTTTGCTTTAATTTACATTTGTGCTTTTGTTTCAGCATCCCTTATAGGTTGGGCCTGTACGCTAGCAAGGTACAGGGATGGCGTGGGTTAGTGTCCGAACCATCGCTAATGGGTGTAAATTTTTCTTTGCGATTTTTCAAGATGGTTCTTAATCTGTTTTCGCTCGTTTTGTTTTTATCCACACAGGCACGCGGAATTCTGTTGCTGTGTGTATATTAGATGTTCAAGGACCTACTTCCCTTATCGACGAGCTAGGACGTGCTGCCAACTGGCGCGTGCTACTTGAACATCTCGCGGCAACTTCACGTTGCACATATACCGCGCACACATTATACTGTATTAAAAATGGCAAATTTCAATGAATAATTCTGCTTTTGAACTGAATTTTTAAACAGATTTCTCCAGAAGTTCAAAAATTGCGCCAAAGCACCCTCATATAAAGATTTTTTCTTCAGCCTGTCCTGTGATTATTTTGTTGTGTGCGTGTCAACCTGCACATTTTAGAACTTGCTTCAGAAATCTTTGCTGTTTTTGATAAACAGGCAAGCATTATATTTACCGAATTATTTAAATCAATCTAACAAAAATAACTACTTATTAAATAAAATTATATACTAATTATATCATTATTACATATTATACATAATTTTTAAAAAAAAATTCAATAGAATAATTAAAGTAAAAATAAATTCCATTTAGTTACTTACTCGTAGGAACAGCTATTTTGCTGTAAAATGAGTCAGGTTCAACAATAGAAAAGTGACCAAAATCATGATAATTAAGTTCGGTTTTTCCAGATTTTGCTATCAGTACTTCCATATATGCAATATTAAGACATTTTATGCTGCTAAAATAACAGGAAGAAATATTTAAAATTAACAATATTTTTTATTAGAACTGAAAATATTTATTAAGTTAAATAACTAAGAATTTATCAGAAAGTTACTGTAAAAAATAAATAATATCTTCTATTCGTTGTGTTATTAAATAAAACACCGGATCAATTTCAACACAAATCTTAACAATTTATTAGCGAACTGGGTCTACAAGTGTTCAAGGAGAATGCTTAGCAGAAACTAAAAACTGACTGTAAAAGTGTGAGAATGAATAACAAGAAGAAGAGAATTATTTAAATGTAAGAGAAATTGACTATGTGTTCTTTACAATGATTTATAATTGTATGTAGGCAAAAATATGTGACGCCATTAAATTAATCTTCTACAGTTACCTTTCAAAAGACTCTTGGTGGAAGTTATTTAAATTTGAAAAAATTAAAAACATTTGTTTTACTTCGACATAATAGGAGTAACAAAAATTTTTTTTGCATGGTGATCGCTCAAAAATATGAACGCTCCAAAAAAAAATCACTATTACAATTTTTTTTGAGCGTTCATATTTTTGAGCGATCACCATCCCAAAAAAAAAATTTTGCTACTCCTATTATCTGGAAGTAAAACAAGTGTTTTTACTTTTTTTAAACAAAAATAAATAAGAATATCTTATCGCATTTAAATATTATAATATTATGAACTTTCTGATTTACATTTCTTCACGTAAGTTTCTTACTGCGGATGATGTTAGGCTATATCCGGAATAGTTTTGAAAAATAATCGTTCTAATTTAAAATTGTTATGATTTCTCTGTTAATTATTTCCTGAAAATTCTCCGAATTTCGAATATTCAAATAAGAAAGCAGGTAACATGCCGTAATTACCAACCATAAAGATAATTGCCGTTACCTTTTTAAATTAATTCATGTTTGTATATCAAAGCCATAAATTGGTAACAATAAATATTTTTGAAGAAAAGTGATGGCAAGTAATAAGTGTTTTATGAAATTTTGCGACTGAAATAGAAAATCTATTTCCATTTGTAACGATATATTATGCTTGGAGATATTTTTAAATGAAGTGTTAATTTTTAAATACTTTGTTTTAATTTCCCAAAAAAGGAAAAGTGCAAAATTTTGGAAGTGAGTGCTGTTAATGTACGTGAGTGCAATATTAAAATTTGCAGTAGGCATTTCAAATCTTCTGATTTGATCAGAAGAAAGTGCAGGGTTTATTCACAATCTGATACTTGCCCTATTATAGTAAAAATTAAGTTGAAAATATATAATATAATATTATATAGTATTTCATGTTTAAATTGATACCTTGTCTTACTTTTTTAATGCACAAATTTTTTTTTTATTTCATATAATTAATAATATGATTAAGAACATATTAATAAATAACAAATTACTTAATAATTTACTTAAAATGTCTGTTCAAATAAATCGCCAAAGCGGAACTTTGTTTGTTTGATTTTGTTAAGTTGCACACTAGGGATTGACGGGAAGAAACAGAATCCAAAAAGTGGACCATGCATTGTTGTTGTTTTCCCGTGCATTTCGCAACTGGTGCTATCTCCATTGGTATTTATCTCAGTGCTGGTAGTACCATCGGATCTTATTTCTGACTACTGCTAGCTGGAGGCTTGGGGTATAATTACGTCAATACTAATTTAATTCAACAACTAAGTGAAATGCTTTAAGTTTTCATTAAAGGAAATAGTTATTTTTAGTAAACAACAATACTTGGCTATTGATGTTATCTTATGAATTAACAATAATCAAAATTTTTAAGAGTTCATAATAATTATTTGCCATTACTTTTAATGATTTTAAATAAATATCATATAATGTGTGTGCGGTGATATGCAACGTGAATTTGCCGCGTAATGTCCAGGTGGCACGCCTAGCTGGCAGCACGTGCATAACTTGTCCAGTGCCGCGGAGAGGAGGAGGCGAAGAGGGTAAACCCCCGGGCCCGGGCTTTCAAATGGGGCCCCGTCATCAAAGTCATCAACAGAAAAAAATTTCTATTTTAATTATATATATATATAAAAAATTTTCACGATCCAAAAAGTGTAATATACTAGACAGATTTTAAATTTAAAGTGACTCATTCGATTGTATATGGGCCTGTAAACGCTTAGTCTCGGGCCTGAAATTCCTTTCGCGCAGACCCGTATGTGGTACCCCCCGGGCCCGCATTTTGTCTCTACGGGCCTGAGCTTGTCGGTTTGGGGTCTAGGTTCTTGGATATCATCACACACCACAACAGTAGTTGCGTGCCTGTGGCAAAAGAAGGTTGTGGAATCCTTCCCTCAGTTCTGCCACAAAGGATAAAAACGAAACGAGAAACAGACATTGAAGGAAGAACAACAGCTCTGGTGTCACCTGTTGTTCCTAGCCGCCCTGAACTATCTTGAAAACACAACCAAGAAAATTTACCCCCTAATCGATAGTTTAGGTATCCAGCCACTCCATTCCTTCACCAGGCTAGGGTGTAGGCCCAACCTATAAAGGAAAGCTGAAAGAAAAAATTTTAATCAAACATAAATAAAAATAAACATTATAACAACCTAGGATAAGGGGATGGGGGATGAGGGAAACAAGAGGAGGAAGAAGCTTCAAAGGGGTTCCTGAAATCAAATCAGAAATTTATTTGGTAAGAAAAAAAAACTATAAGTATGTTGCAATCAAAATTCACAAAAAAGGATTTAGTACCTATCGAATTCTAGTAACAATTTATAGTGCCCTTCGTAATTATCAATATGTAGATATGTATACCTTATAAACTAAGAGTTGCATGTGATCTATTTTCTCAACTAGCGCTATTAAATTTATACTATTTATCAAACAAACAAAATCTGAGCTGATAGATTTCTGCAAAATTAACTTATAATCATTTCATTATTGGATTAAGTTAAGTACTTTGTTTGACTATAGCTGTCCCTATTACAAACTGAAACCGAGAAATCGCTATCTTGTACTGACAATATTTCAGTAAGAATTTTTATAATTACCACGCGAAAGACAGACAGGAAAATAATGAAGTTGCTTATGTGGACATAATAACGAGGGAAAAATCAAAATAAACTACTGTATGTCCCGAAGAAAAACTCCAAGTGCTTTTCGACTACACATCGCCATCCTATGATCAAATTGTGCACAATTTGAACCTATCTCTTCATCACCCAATTAACCGAATGAAAACTTATTTTAATAGCTCCGCAGTGAGCTAACGACATAGTGTCCTAAATCAAATATATTAACTACGAATCAATATAACCGCATTTTAATTCTATAATATGTATGGCTATACACATATATACTTTAATAATGAGAACTGACCACGTACGCTGTCTATATACTACCCAACCACAAAAGTATTAGGACACTCACATTTTCAACTTTGGGGGTATAATAAAAAATTGTATAATATTTATAAAAGAAAATTTCGTTATAGCAATTATTATTTTATTTGTTTTGTTGAAAATTCTTTTCACAGTTACAAAAATTCAAATACATAACAACAAAATAACGAAAATAATACATATTCATTGGAAAAATAGGCAAAATAAATTAATTTTACTGTAGATTTCTTTATGTTCAGCATTTCGTTTTTGTTTTACAACCTCTTAAATATGGAGTGGCATTGATTTAACAAGTCTTAATCTTCCTCTTCACAATCCTCGGCGGTAAAAGAATACAAAATTTCCTTTATTTTCTCACGAAAAACAGTTTTAGTCCTCCTGGATGGATCCGCCCCAAGTCTTTTCTTAATAACTCCCCATATATACTCTATTATGGGACTATTAGCGGGCCACATTGTTGGTACTCCATTGACCTGCAACCAGGCTTTACTGGATTTTGAAGTATGTCTTGGTGCTCCATACTGTTGAAAAACGAACTCCCTTCAGGAGACTGAAAGAGAGGTATTGATGGCAGCACATTTTGGTATTTTTCGGAGTTAATTGCACCATCAATAAAATGGAGAGACTCAACTCCATATCAGGACATGCAGCCCCAAAACTATTACAGAAGTTGGAAATTTGGCAGGGTGCTTCAAGCATTCTGTCAGGTATACTTCGGACTTTTTCCGTATAACATGACTACGGTTGTCTTTGTGCTATTGTGCATTATTTTCGTTTTTTTTTATATTTATTTAAATTATTTGTAACTGTGAAAAGAATTTCGAACAAAACAAATAAAGTAATTATTACCATAACGAAATTTACTTTTATAATTTAACACTTTTTAATATACCCACAAAGTTGAAAATGTAAAAAAAATGCAAGCGTCCCAATACTTTTGTGACTGGGTAGTATATATTCTTGTAAACGTTTTATAAGTAAAAAAAAATTTTGTAAAAAATGAAACTTGAAATTATTAATATTTATTAGTATAAAATAACAAGTTTGGTAGAGTTTCCCGTAGGGGATATTAAATTTTTTTTTGCATTTTTTTTATTTGATAGTACAACTCTTCAAGAGTATCTAGTTGAACTTTGAGGTCGATTGGAGCAAAACTGCAGATACAGTGCCTCGGATCTCCCTCCTTTCGATACATCCCATATACCAAAGGGCAGTGTTAAAATTTGAACCGCGTTTATCTCAGATTTAGTTTTTCAAAGTCGGTGATCACTATAACTCAAAAATTACACATTCGATCCTTCTCAAATTTTGCACCAAAAATTTAACAGAAGGTTCTTGAAAAATGTTGTACTATTTTGTTCTGAACTTAAAAATAAATTTATATTTACCATACTTTTTGTTTGTTTATTTAAAAATTTGATTAAAATATTGAAAATTAACCGTCTTATTTTCGACAAATTTGTGGTAATTCTCGGGAAACTCTGACTGAAACTGGAACAGGGTCGACTATTAGGATTCGTGCTTGAAATTCGGGCAGCTAAAATTGTGCAGCTAATTGACACTTGATCGCTGAATATTGTTCGGCTGACTGCAATTGGAGCGGCCAATGCACAATTGCTCCTGCTCAGAACTGAAAGTGAAAATGAATTTTCACCTCTTCGAACTCCTGCAAGCACAGTATGAAAGTTTATAAATTTATCTGAGCACTGATATTCAGATAAATTTAGGAATTAAAATTTGAAATTTTTACCTTCTGATGGCGTGGTATTGAGGCCACCTGTCACGATTGTATGTGCCTTCTTCGTCTTCCGGGAGGGCTACATCCAATCATGGCAACAAGCAGGGCTGACAACCACGGAAGTCAAAAGGGTGCGTTCTGATTATAGGTGCAACGCATATTGCACCATCATCACCCAGATGGCGTGTATTATTTAGACAAAATTGGCTCACATTACAATCAAATAGGGTTTAAGTTATTACTACATTATTTTCAGCATATTAAAAAAATACAGAAAATAGTATGTTAAAATTACTAGATTATTTTTCTTTTTAATCTAATGTGAAATTCTAAATCTTAGTCAGGAAAATTCATATAAGTGAAATGATATACGGAATTAGATTTTCCGTTCTGGATTTCATGTTTTGTAAATAATTTCGTTTTGTAATAAATGTTCATCTTGTGTAAACTAGGAATAGATGAAGAAGAAAAAAGAGCTAGAAATTGCTTTAAAAGTTTTCACACACAGGTGTCTCGATAATCTTCTACTTCGACTGAGTACCACCGCAAAAACAAACTAAGTAAATGAAACAAACTGCAAACTGATGCAGTTTACAATACTAGTCTGAATCGCTCCGTTAATCCGACATTATTGAACTGCCGACTTTTCTTGCTCCAAGCTCAGAGATTTCTTCGATCGATAACTGAAACCGCTCCAGCATGACTCCATCTCTGCTCCGATATTGAGTTAGTGTATCGGTTGCAAGTACTTCGTGATCGCTTCATATGTACACAGGTGCCGGAAGACTTTAATTAATTCCTGTTGGCCACCTTTTCTTGGAAACCTTCGCAAGTCGGACCAATCCTTAACTGACGCTGATTTCCACTCGTGTTGCTGTTAGTGGACCCTAATGATCACAGATTTACTGATTTGCATAATTATAGCGTTCGGAAACATCTCGCTAGAATATTTTCCGTAGTCTTGTTGGAAGTGATGCGATACTTATCTACTTTCACAGATAACCATGAAGTGAAATGGAAACATTGATAGAATATTGTGGGAGGGTTAAATTTCAAACTTCAATTGCACAAGAACATACAGACATACACCCTATTTATGGTTGAGTACTTTATTCCACCGACCGCTCATAGATAAATATATGTATGTTATAAATTGTTCGAAAGAATGAGAAAATAATCAATATTTTCAAATCTTCATGATCTAACTTAAAAAGTCCTATGTAAATCTGGCTAAATAAATTTTTCTGCTATCCAAGTCGAGGTTTTGCTTATCAAAAAAAATTTTGTGCTATCGAACTCGAGGTTGAGGTTAAGATCAAGGTCAAATTTTAGGTTAATGCAAAATTTTTCAGTAATGTAATTACACGGGATAGTAACTATTATCCGAAAAATTTTTATCAAATTCGCTCAAGTCCCCTTTTAAAACAAAAAGACTGCAAATAAAGTGGGTTTCAGGATTTTTTGAAAAAGATTTATCTATGCATCAAGTGCATTAAAACTTCATTTTTAAACTGTTTTTCCCAAAGAACTACCCTATATTTGAATACTTTAACTTGGTTACACATGTTCGTAATGAGCTGATCTTTTCCTTGCAGTTTTCAATTTAAATCGGAAAATTCGAATAAATTTTACAATCATACTGGATTCGTAAACGAGCT
This sequence comes from Leptarthrus brevirostris, assembly GCA_964036015.1. Lineage (NCBI taxonomy): Eukaryota > Metazoa > Arthropoda > Insecta > Diptera > Asilidae > Leptarthrus > Leptarthrus brevirostris. The sequence goes on along the minus strand of OZ038373.1, from coordinate 62,512,565 downwards.
TCTGTCTCGATTTTAAGCTATTAAAAAATTGTTTGAAACAAAAAGTTGTCACTCTAGGTACAAAACTTTTTATGATTTACCACTGAGGAAGCACATTCTGTAAAAAGAATTAAAATTATTAAAATCGGTCTACGCCTTACGAAACTAAGTCCCGCCCCTCCTCCAACTCTCACCATAAACAACAATTGTTGTCATGGGACAAATGACACTATGTTCATTAAGAATCATCTAAATCAGTCCGCACGTTACAAAGTTAGACTACCCATCCACTCACCCTCACCGTAGGTCAACATTTTTCCTCGTAGTAGCAATGAAGGATCATACTGTATACAGCAACAACAAAATCATCCAAATAGGTCTATGCATTAAGAAGTTGGGTAACACCCCCTTCCCACCCCACCCACAAATTTTTGTCGTGGTATCAACTCTACACAACATTATTGTAGCTTATACTTTCTATTTATTTATTCTTAATTATTCATTTATTATAGTCTGTAGAATTAGTATTAAGTTATAGCTTGTATTTTATTTTTTTATGCAACAGCTTGTATTAAGCTTAAATAAATAAATAAAAAACAAATAAAAATCATCAAAATCGGTCCACGCGTAATAAAATTACAAAAAAATGCAATTGGAACTTATAACCTCTCATTTTTGATAAGTCGGTTAAAAAACATATTTCTTCTTTTAAGTCCCAGAGTTTACGGAGAGTTTTGGTCATAGGCAAACATTTTGGTTGTAATGTGAGCCATTCATTAAGTCGTCCGCGCCACCTTTACGTTAATGGCGCAGTGGTCAAAATTTCACAGGCTTTGTAGGTGTTGCAGTTGGTAATGATGGTAAAAACATAGTTGCAACTCAGATGTTAGTTTTCTTAGTCTTGGAAGATACCATTAGGTTTCTTTCCAATTGTTTCACTGAATGCAAAGCAAGGGGAAAATATTATTATGTTATGCAAACAAAATTTCATAGATACTGGCTCGGAAGTAGTTGGACTAACCTTTTATGGTATGGCAACTAACCCAACCACGGCAAAACTTCTCGGCAGTGATATTAGCGAACTAAAAATAGTTTTAAAAGAAAAAGTTGAACCGACTTCACGAAAAGCGCTAAAAAGTATAAAATAATTTTTTATTTATTACGACATTTTGAAGTCGGTGCAAATTAAAGAAACAAAACAACTACCCAACCAAAATTGAAAATAATACATAAAACTACCTGAACGTTTTAGCTCACGGGATCATAAGGAAGGACGAATAAATACTATTGTTGTAGTTGTTTGGTTTGTAAGAGAAATAGAGAGAAATCCCTTGATTGCAAGGAGTTCACTTTGGTGGCCTTTATGGACATTGAGGGAGCTTTTAAGAATGTTCAATCATGGAAGCACTCGCTTCTCTGGGTGTGAATGCCAATCTTATGTCGCTGACCGGCCAGATGCTTCATGGCAGGACTATCAGCTCAAGGCTGGGAGAGGCTCATGTTACCAGGACTGTGAGTACGGGCACACCGCAAGGCGGGGTCCTGTCTCCTCTTCTTTTGGAATCTGGTGGTAAATAGACTGCTTTTAATCCTGGAAGGGGAGGGCTGTGGAGTGTTTGCCTACGCGGACAACATTGCTATAGCTATCTCGGGCAAATTCCTGCCTGTTTTAAGGGATCTTATGCAGAATGGCCTCACTAAGCTCACCAATTGTGGGCTTAGCGTTAACCCTAATCAGACCGAGACGGTCATCTTTAATAGGAAATACAAAATTCCTCATGTTGACCCTCTGTATCTGAATGGCACCCGCCTGGCTTTTACCGAGGAAGGGTATCATCCTAGATAGGAAGCTCAGATGGAAGCCTAATATTCATGAAAGGGTCAAGAAAGCAACTGTAGCTCTATACTCCTGCAAGAGGGCCATCGGTGGGAAATGGTGTTTTCAGCTCAAGCTAACTCACTGGCTCTATGTTGCAGTCATTAGGAAAATCCTGTTGTATGGTGGGTAGTCTGGTGGATAGCACAGGACAAGGCTACTTACCTCAACGTTTTGAAAATGGTACAGAGGTTGGCCTGTATCTGTATCACCGGGGCACTACGGACCACTCCTACCGATGCTCTGGAGATGCTTCTTCATTTACTTCCATTAGATCTGGTGGGTAATCAGATGGCTGCTAATGCCGCCGTTTGGCTTACAGCCGCATCTCAGATGTCCAGTATTAGAGTTGGGCACTCTTCAATTCTAGACTCCTTTTCGCTCCAAGTGGGGCATCTTGCTTGCACCACTCCTAGCTACTCCTTTGTTAAGCGGTTCAGATCGACGATCCCAACCAGGCTTGACTGGGATGGAGAAACAATTCCCTGTGGGAAATCCGTTCAGATTTACACTGACAGTTCAAAGCTACAGGACAAGGTGGGGGGGAGATTTCTCAGAAACACTGAACATCAGCCTGTCCTTCCGGATTATTGCAGTGTGTTTCAGGCAGCGGTCATGGCAATTCAGGAAGCGTTGTTTCGGTTGAAGGGGAACGAAGTTCCTGTAAAAGACATCTGTATCCTTACAGGTAGCCAGGCTGCTTTGATATCCCTTGATTCTGTCCTATCGACGTTGAGGACTGTTAATAGCTGTCCCTTACACTTTAATGAATTGACTGAGCGGTACCAAATTCACCTGTGCTGGGTCCCGGGGTACAAGGATATTCCAGGAAACTGTGCGGCAGACGAGCTTGCTAGACGTGGTTGAAAAGGACTCACCTTAATTCCTTTATTTATCGTTTCCAAAAATGTTATATATATAGGTTTCAAAAAAATATAATTCCGAGAGAAAAAAGTTAACGACGGCTGTAGGATTCGAACCCCGACCTGCAGAGTGATATTCACACTTTTTGTCCACTACTCCAATTTTACTTCGGATAATTGTATGTTTGTCACTAAATAAGAACAATTGATTTAAGTTTAAAATACTCGATTTAATGTTTTCAAATGGATCACAAATTTGAATTTTTCACAATTTTGAGTTCTTCACAAGTTTGAGTTCACAAATTTTTTGTTAACAATTCATTTAATTTCACTAGTTCAATTTCCATTCAAATTAACTTCACATCACACGATAACGATTTTATTCTTTTTAAAGATTTCAAAGGCAGATTAAAGATTTCAAACTTTTCACTAGATTTCGATTTTTCTTTTTGTTGGTTTATAGGTCTCGACTGGTTAAGCAGATTCTTTCGACTCGTTAAGCAGATTCTTTCGACTCACTTTCTCCCCGTTTTCCTTTTTCCCCTTAGATCATTCGTTATTGATTTTAATTTAAATGTTACCATATAAGGATATAGGGGTTAACCGTTATAGAAATGTTTTCCTTTTTTGGTAATATTTCAAGAATACTTTCCCCTTTAAATATATCGTTCTCATTTTAGAAATATTCTTACTCATGATCAGTATTGGACGAAAGTTGTTTTGGTCTAAATTCTGCAAGGTTAACGAGGAAGATCATAAAGCAAAATTGATGACACTTTGATCTTATTGTCATCTCAAAGTTAAATAAACATTGTGAGTTCTGTGATTAATCGAAATTGTATTTTGTGTTTTTTATGTTATTCGTGAGTTTTGTGCTGTGTTTTTCTTGTGTAAAGTATTTGTGTCGTCAGTTAAAATCATTTTCGTGTTTGTGAAGTAAATTTACCTAGTACTTTTCTACATGTTAAAAAGAATTCAAATATGTTTACATGAGTAATTAATATGATCTATTTTCAATTTATAGAACTGAGTATGAGGAGAGTTATATTGGAGGATAATTGGACCGGACGGACGGACTGTACAATTAGATAAGTATTCTTAACTAATAGAATCCAATTCTTTGTTAATGATTTTTTAATTTTCAGTGATGGGTTCACCTCTTCACGGAACATACTCCCCGCCTTGGAACCGCAGGTTGCAATGTCACCTTGTTTTGGTTTGGATTTTTGTTTTGGAACGTCATCATAAATCTCCTTCAATGTAACGATGAAGATGATGCTTATAGTTGTGCAATGCTCTGTAAATATAAGAACAATGGTGGGAGGATGATGAAAAGGAATGTGAAAGAGGATTTTTGGATATGAGATGATTTTGGTTTCGGTTTCATTTCTTTTGGTTTCATTTTCATTTTGGTTTCATTTCAGTTTTGATTTCATTTCTATTTTGGTTTCTTTTCTTTTTTGATTTCTTTTTTAGTTTCATTTTTTCCTGATTCTGATTTATTTAGCATGTTGTATTTACATTTCTCGGTTCATTACCTTTGACAAATTAATGATTTATGTGACTCAATTTCGATTGGTAATAAACATATTTTTACAATTGGTCGTTTTAATGTTCCCTCTTTTGTCTTAACTGTTACTACGCGGACGAGTCCGTCTGTTCCAGGATGCGTCTTTATTATGCGACCAAGTAACCATCTGGATGGAGGTAAATTGTCTTCTTTGATGATCACTAACTTGCCAATTTCCACATTGTTACCTCTTTTTGCCCACTTTGGCCTCTGTTGCAACCGGGACAAATACTCTGTATTCCACCTTTTCCAGAACGTTTGATACAGCCTTTGCAGGTATTGCCATCTATCCAAGCGGTGAATTTTTTCATCAAGTAAAGACGGTTCTGGTGGTGTAATTAATATATCGCCGATAAGAAAATGTGCCGGAGTCAGAGGCATTAAGTCATCTGGATTAGTGCTGATTTCACATAAGGGCCTAGAGTTTAGACAAGCTTCTATTTGCGTCGTAACAGTGCTGAGTTCCTCGTAGGTTAAACATGAGCTTCCTATTATACGTTTGAGATGGTACTTGGTTGATCGAACACCTGATTCCCACAGGCCACCCATGTGTGGGGAACTCGGAGGAATATTATGAAAATTTACGCCTTCATTTTCTAATATTGCAGCGATTTCATTGTTCAGTTGATCTACTAATTCTTGTTTCAATCTGGTGATAACCGTTTTGGCGCCGATAAAATTAGATCCACAGTCCGAATATAGATCACTACACAGACCTCGTCTTGAGACGAATCTTCGAAAAGCCGCTATGAATCCTTGACTGCTCATTTCTGTTACAATTTCAATGTGCACAGCTTTCGTTGCCATACAGACAAAGATTGACAAATATCCCTTATATTTCTTGGCGCCCCTGCCTTTGTGCATTTTTAAATCAAATGGACCACAATAGTCCACGCCAGTATGACTGAATGGTCTTGACATCCTTACCCTGGATATAGGTAGATCACCCATAAGTTGCTGTTGGGTCTGCATTTTTTGCTTGTGGCATGTTATGCATTGGTGAATGATGTGACGAATAGTATTTCTTGCGTTGAGGATCCAAAATCGTTTACAAATAACATTTATCATTAATTGAGGCCCACCATGAAGTGTATCCTTGTGGCCCTTTTCTATGATTAATTTGGTTAGGTGGCATTTATCTGGTAGAATTATGGGGTGCATCTCATTGTAGCTCAAATCAGCATTCCTAAGTCTTCCACTAACTCTAAGAAAGCCTTCATTGTCAATGAAAGGTGTTAATTTATATAAACGACTTTGTCCATTCAGTGGTAACGATTTGGAGACAGTTTTAATTTCTTCCTTGAAATACTGAAGTTGTACTCTTTTTATTAGTATATTTAATGATTCACGTAGTTCACTGGTTGTTAAATAGGTTTTAATTCTATCTGTAGCTGCCTTTTTTGAGTTAAATATAAATCGTCGGACATATGCAATAGTTCGAATTATTTTAGTAAGTGTTGAAAATTTATTTATTAAATCATCCTCATTTTGAAAATTTACATGAAGAGTTGTGATTTTTCTAGCTTCCAAATCTGTCGTATGTGTGAGCGAAGAGCTAGGCCAAAATGATTTTGACTTTGATAGCCAGTCTGGACCATTCCACCATAATGAATTGTCTTTCAAATCCTTGAAAAATAATCCTCTTGTGGCGAGATCTGCCGGGTTCTGCTTTGTTGGAACATGCCCCCATTTTGTGTCCTTTAATAATTCATGTACAAGAGATACTCGATTTGCAATAAACGATTTCCATTTTGTGGGATGTCCTCTTAGCCATGCAAGAACGATTTCTGAATCAGTCCATGTGTATACTGAGATGTTAAAGATCCTTTGTAACGTTTTCACGACATGATTCATTAGGTTTGCTAGCAACACAGCAGCGCAAAGTTCAAGCCTCGGTAAAGATATTGTCTTAATGGGCGCTACCTTGGACTTGGCTGTAAGCATCGTAACCTTTCTCGTGCCTGAAGATGTTGTGCTACAGATGTATATAACTGCGGCGTAAGCAAGTGTGGATGCATCAGCGAAACCATGAATTTCTACGTTATTGTTGGAATTTGAAGTGTTTATCCATCTAGGTATGTTGATTTCTTTGACATTAGCAATTTGATCCCTATATTTTACCCAATCTGTTTTGATATGCTCCGGAACTTCTTCATCCCAATCGATGTGCGCCAACCATAGTTTTTGAATCATAATTTTTGCTGATATGATGACTGGAGATAACCATCCTAATGGATCGAACAGGCGTGCGCTTTGTTGATGTTTGTGATGTTTTTTCTAATTTTATTGTGTATGATAATGTATCAGTTTGTGGATTCCAATATAATCCTAAAGCCTTAAAGTTTTCGTTAATATTGATGTTGAATGGTGAATTAATTTCTGTTAAATTTTCGGGAATTGTTTCCAAAAGCTGTGGCGAGTTCGAAATCCATTTTCTAAGAAGGAAACCTCCTGATTGCATTAAGCTATTTAACTGCTTTCCCTTTTCAATTGCTTCTTCAATGGTATCTGCACCTGACATCAAATCATCAACATAAAAATCGGTCAATGCTGAAGCAGAGCCTTCTGGAAACCTTTCTAAAGCCAGTTGTTTTATAACTCGAGTTGCGAGGAACGGAGCACTTTTAGTACCAAAGGTTACTGTCTTCAGTCTAAAGTCCTTTAAAGGATGACCTTGAGAAGTTCGCCATACAATTCTCTGCAGATCAGCATGTTCGTCGATGACTCGAATCTGCCGGTACATCTTTTCTACGTCGGCCGTAAAAGCTATTTTAAACGTTCTCCATCTAAGTAAAAGAGTAGCTAGGTCATCTTGAATTGTTGTACCTTTCAGCAGGATGTCATTTAAAGAGGTTCCGCTAGTAGTTTTACTGGAAGCATCGAAGACCACACGGAGTTTCGTGGTGGTACTGTCATCTTTGGTAACCGCATGATGAGGCAAGTAACAATACTTGTTCTTCTCGTTTTCCGTTCCTGTAGTCGTTTTGCTATCAGATACAGCTTCCATGTGTCTTAAGGAAATATATTCCTGTAAACATACTGAATATTGTTGTTTTAATGATGAATCATCTCTGAAGCGCTTTTCCATTTCAAAAAGTCGAGATATAGCAGCTCCTCTAAAATTCCCAAGTTGACCTTTAGCATTTTCTTCAATAAAAGGCAATTCCACAGTGTATCTTCCATCCTTGTCACGTTTATGTGTTCGTACGAAAATTTCTTCACAACGCTTGTTTTCTTCCGTAATTGGTTTGTCGAATATGAGTTCCTCAATTTCCCAGAATTGTCGCAACTGTTGATCTAGGTCCGTCGAAATATGAAAACTGGAGACGTTAACTGAAGTGTGTGAAACTGATACTTGACCTGAGAGAATCCATCCAAGTGATGTTTCTTGAGCAATTGGTTCTTCTACTTTTCCTTTTCTCAAACCATTTAATATAATTTGACTAAATACATCCGCACCAAGTAATACATCGACTCTTGCCGGTTGATGGAATGTAGGATCTGCTAAGCTTATTCCCTGTATATGATCCCAATCAGACGAGATAATTTTGCTTGGAGGGAGCAAATGAGTGAGCTTTCGAAGAACTAAACTTGACATTTTAAGGGCAACATTTTGATTATAAAATGATTTTAATGTGAAATGAACTCTGGAATTTACTTGACCTGCGCTGACTTGACCTATGCCAGAAATATTTGCCCTGATTGATTCCTTTCTTAAATTCAAACTCTGCACAACTGATTCTGTTACCAGAGAAATCTGGGAGCCGGGATCTATTAAAGCTCTAAATGTACCTTCCATTCCCGCTGATGAAACAATCTTAACAAGAGCTGTCGCTAATAAAACTTGTCTATTCTGTGCCTAATGAATTTAGATTATCTACTTCCGAATTATTGACAGTAGGCTTAAAACTTGGGGATATTGGTGACAGGTTGGATTTCACTTCATTCTCGGTTACATCTTGAATGGTATGGCTGCTGTGATTTTCTCTATTTGTCAAATTAGATTTGCGATGCAATAACGAATGATGCTTTTGCTTGCAATACGAACAACGTTGTTGACTTGGACAATTGCTTAAAATGTGTCCATAACCCAAACAGTTGAGACATAATCCTTTGCTCTTTGCTACTTCTAGCTTTTTGCTGGAATCCATTGATGCAAAGTTCGGACATTGGCGAATGTTGTGATTATCAGCACAAACACAACAAATTTTTTCAGAAGAAATATAAAATGATTGCATTGATCGAAATTTAGAAGAACCTTGATTACGAGAGTTATTTGAATTCGACTGTTTGTGAAATGGAATTGCTTCTAAAGTTCGGAACCGATAATTCAAAAATTCTTGAAATTCACTCCAGCTAGGAAGTTCCTTTTTCTTAGCAATAGTTTGTTCCCACATCATGTGAGTTTCTGGTGGCAGTTTCTGAACTATTGAATAAATAATTAATACGTCCCAATTACTTATATTTAATTTTAAATTTTCCAATGCTTTCAAGCACTCCGTAGTAGTGTCTAATAACTTTTTAATGCTTTCAGCTGACTCCTGTTTTACATGTTCTTGAGAAAAAAGTGCTTTTAAATGTGCACCAACCAAAACTCTTTTGTTGTCGTATCGGTCTTTGAGTAATTCCCAAGCTGCTTGATAATTCTCTTCCGTAACGTGAAAGTGCCGCAGTAAATTCTCAGCTTCGCCGCCTAAATGCAATTTTAAGTATTGGATTTTCTGTACCGATGCAAGAGAATGATTATCATGAACAAGAGTTTTAAATAAGTCATGAAATGTGGGCCACTTTTTGTAATCCCCATAGAATTTTTCCAACGATATTTTTGGTAATTTAATCGCACAACAGTTTTCTGATTTTTGCCTCAAACAAAATGATTTATCTTCACTGTCAGCCGTTGGTGATGAAGTTTGTACCGACACGGGTGGATATTCACGAATAAATCTGTCTTCTATATTCGCGTAGTTTTCCATAAAATGACATTCCATTTGCGAATACACATCGTCTTTGAAATACGATAATTTTTCAGATTCTGAGGGATTTTGTAGTTTAATTATGAGTAATTCGCGGTGTCTAGATCTTGCATCATCCCATAAACTTTGAAAATCTTTAAGCCTCTTCTGATAATAAGATACCGATCGCCTGTCCTTACCGTCTTTTTTATAATTTAAAATAAACTTTTCTAAGATTTCCTTTTGCGCAAGTTGGACACATATAAGTTCTGATAATTGTTTGTCGGCCATTTTTTAACACGACTGATCTGAATTTTGATTCACTGAAATACCTTATCTTGCTTTAAATCTGCTTTATATTTAAAATGAAAAACACCCAATATTTATGGCTCGAGTTCAAAAATTTCACTTGCACACAGAATGCGATCAGTTTTGAGATTAATATAAAAAAAAGAGAAATTGATTTCACTGTAGCTTATTCGCCTAATTGTTGTCGCCTAAAGTTCAATTTTGACCCCTTTCTGATTTTAAAAGAATAAATTTCAATTAGAGTTCACTTTACGGATTTTCAAAATTTGAGTTCTATTTATTTCACAAGTTAAATCAGTTTTCTAGATTTCAATATTTAAATTATGTAATATATCCGGCTCGAAGGACCATGAAAAGGACTCACCTTAATTCCTTTATTTATCGTTTCCAAAAATGTTCTTATATAGGTTTCAAAAAAATATAATTCCGAGAGAAAAAAAGTTAACGACGGCTGTAGGATTCGAACCCCGACCTGCAGAGTGATATTCACACTTTTTGTCCACTACTCCAATTTTACTTCGGGTAATTGTATGTTTGTCACTAAATAAGAACAATTGATTTAAGTTTAAAATACTCGATTTAATGTGTTCAAATGGATCACAAATTTGAATTTTTCACAATTTTGAGTTCTTCACAAGTTTGAGTTCACAAATTTTTTGTTAACAATTCATTTAATTTCACTAGTTCAATTTCCATTCAAATTAACTTCACATCACACGATAACGATTTTATTCTTTTTAAAGATTTCAAAGGCAGATTAAAGATTTCAAACTTTTCACTAGATTTCGATTTTTCTTTTTGTTGGTTTATAGGTCTCGACTGGTTAAGCAGATTCTTTCGACTCGTTAAGCAGATTCTTTCGCCTCACTTTCTCCCCGTTTTCCTTTTTCCCCTTAGATCATTCGTTATTGATTTTAATTTAAATGTTACCATATAAGGATATAGGGGTTAACCGCTATAGAAATGTTTTCCTTTTTTGGTAATATTTCAAGAATACTTTCCCCTTTAAATATATCGTTCTCATTTTAGAAATATTCTTACTCATGATCAGTATTGGACGAAAGTTGTTTTGGTCTAAATTCTGCAAGGTTAACGAGGAAGATCATAAAGCAAAATTGATGACACTTTGATCTTATTGCCATCTCAAAGTTAAATAAACATTGTGAGTTCTGTGATTAATCGAAATTGTATTTTGTGTTTTTTATGTTATTCGTGAGTTTTGTGCTGTGTTTTTCTTGTGTAAAGTATTTGTGTCGTCAGTTAAAATCATTTTCGTGTTTGTGAAGTAAATTTACCTAGTACTTTTCTACATGTTAAAAAGAATTCAAATATGTTTACATGAGTAATTAATATGATCTATTTTCAATTTATAGAACTGAGTATGAGGAGAGTTATATTGGAGGATAATTGGACCGGACGGACGGACTGTACAATTAGATAAGTATTCTTAACTAATAGAATCCAACTCTTTGTTAATGATTTTTTAATTTTCAGTGATGGGTTCACCTCTTCACGGAACAGGTATCACCCTAGAGATCCAGCCGGATAAGACTACTCTTGGTAGGCCTCTGGCCACCTGCAAGCTGTTGCTGGGCACGAGGGCAATCAACCTAGCGAACCTTAGATGGGCAAATTGGAGTTATCACAGGTCATTGCTCTATCGGCTTACACGCGGGGAGAGTCGGCATCTTCTCAAATGACTTCTGCAGAAGCTGTATGGACGAGGAGGAGGAGGAAACCATTTTCCACTTTCTTTGCCGGTGCACTGGCACGCAGGCGGAAGTCTTTCTTGGGTGACTATTTCCTTTATAGTCTATCTGGAGGCGACTGACGTTGCAGATCTCTGGCGCTTCATAGATAGCTCCGGGTGGTTTCAGTGAGGAGGTGGTGGGAATTCTTACATTCCCGTGGCATCACAATAGGCCTATTGAGGTCTAAGTGTGTCCTTCCGGACGGCCACACGAACCTAACCTAATCTTTGTTTGTTTGATTTGCACCGACTTCAAAATGTCGTAATTTTTTTTAAAACTATTTTATTTTTCGTTTTTTAGTGTCTCCTATTCTGTACAACAAAAAAAGAACCATCCAAATTGGTCCACGCGTTAAAAAATTAGGTTCCGCCCTCTACCCCTACCCCCATCCCACACAAATTTTTTTTTTCGTGGTATCAATCAGGAAATATACTCTACCCAAGAAGAGTCCACACGTTACGAAGTTAGACTACCCCTCCCCCACCCTAGGCCACATTTTTTTCTTCTATAAGTAATGGCGGATCACACTCTGTACACCAAAAAAACTATCAAAATCGATTTCACCCCCACCCCCCAACACACGCCACCAAATCGTCAATATTTAACATTAACATTACTCGGTTGAAAGAATATTCAATTGACTTGACAACCGACATATTTTACTAATTATTGTTTTGCCTAATAACGAATGATAAGAACAAAAATACATGGTTGTATTTACTTTTCCTTGTACTACTTAATGACCCTAGCTTAGAGAATTATGTGTTTCTGGATAGATGTTGATAATAATAACTTGCGGTGTATTTCTTTATTCATTCTGTGGAAGGAATAGACGGAACAGAATACGCGGCGGAATAAACGGAGCAGAAGCAACATGGAAACACAAAGGAATACTTCTGCCAGTTGAAGGTGGAAGTCAGATTAAAGCACCACCGAAATTTTTTTTACATGGTACCAATGGGTTAACATACTCTACCCAACAAGAAAAGAATAAGAATCGTTCAACGAGTTACGAAGTTATGCCCGGTCAAACATACAAAAAAACATACACGTCGAACTTAGAACCTTTTTGTTTTTGGAAAGTCGGTTAAAAATCGCCACGGTTTTTTCAATAGATGATATACAATGATAAGGATGGCAGCGAAATAAGATGGGGCTACTTCGTAGAGCTTGTAAATCTTCAAGAAAAAGAAGGACTCCATCTTGGAAACAAGATTCAGAGTGCATATATTTACTTTCATCAGCAAGAAATGAAAGCAAAGCTAGCGGTTCAAGTTTTGAGCAAATCAGTTGCAGACGCACTTTGCTTTTGAAGAGAAATGTTGGCTCTCCCAGAATTTGCTATTAGCAAGGTAACAGCACACTTCCTTCGGATCTTCAATGACACTGTACTTTATGCAATACATTATATTTCTAAAATAAAATCACCTTCAACAGAGTTATTGATCTAAAGTTCTAAAAGTGTTGCTTTTCTCGGTTTAATGCGTTGTTTACAAAATATTGAAATTATTTGCGACAGGTGTATCACAAGTGGGACTTTATCTTTCTTTCTACTATATAAAATAAGTCAGGACCATATCGAGTTATTTTTTTCCTCCATTCGAATGAGTCTTCGCAGCAACAATAATCCCTCCGTGAAGCAATTTATTTCAAGATATATGTTATTGCAGGACTGTTTTGCCCTGTTTTGAAGTCCTTCAAAGTTGCCCTTCTATGCTGAGGCATAAACGGCACTTGAACCGCTATAGCAAGGTTATGACTTTGTTTTTATTTTAACTGGTATAAAAAGCACTTGAACTGAATACCAGAGCTGTAAAGGAAAAAATTGTTGAGTACAAAAAAAGGCACTCGTTCAAAGATCACAACTAATTAAAACGCACGAAGTTGCAGAACAAACTGAACATTTTATTACTATTAACACGATCTTAAGTACAAAATTTACTCTAACATTAACAATAATTAACAATTGAAAAATAACAAAGTTTAATCGATATGCAAAATGCTTACAATGCGTTCAAAAATATTGCATGAGTTAATGATTAAAGCTCGATATTGTGTTCATTTAGCGGCTAAATTTTGTAGCAGCGAACCTTTTATCACGCTAAATTTTTGACAGCAATACGGAATATGTTTCAGAATATATTGCTGGCTACATAGTCTTCACCTTAAATATATAATAATTCTGTTCACCGTGTTTAGCAGCTATTCAAGGTACCATTTCATCTTCTTTATTGATTGCTTACAAAGCCAAAGGTTTTTAAAAATCCGATCAGAAAACTGCGAATAATTTAAAAATAAATCCGTTGCACTTTAAAATTATGTAGCAATCAGTACAATATATTAAATACCAATGAAAATAAAATGATAAGGGCACACAAAAATCGGAATAGAGTTATTTACTGATGAAAACCAGCATCTAATACGTAGTGGCCATTAAATTTAATTAAAGATAATTACTGAAAAATATCTAAAGATTAGGTTTCAGTTTATTGAAAAGTCGGCAAATGACAAAATAGGTATCAATCCGCGAGAAGTATAATGAGATTATATTATGAAATTAAGGGCATGTAGGTTCAAGAAATAATTTACTTTAAGTAATTTGTTAAGTGTTTTATTTATTACAATAGCACATGGAACATGTCGTTGAAAGTACCTATTAGTTAAGAACTGGGAAAAACGTAATGGTATAGAACCGAATTTTAATAATTTAATAACATTTTAAAAGATGGTGGTAGGCCTAATGCGAAACCATTTAAAATAAACGGCAACGCTCCTAGATCCATTACCTCAAAACGTGCTTTTACGGATTCAACATGTATTGGTTTCTGAATTTCAATCATAAATACTTAATGAAAGGAAAAACATTTTACTACTGTAAATATATCAAAAGGTTATGTGGAAGAATGCATTGTTTAATAAATTACAAAACATATTATTGTTCCAAATATTGTTATTACTAAAAAAGTTATTGACTTTTCAATCTTTGACACCTTTTATTAAAGTAAATTAATTTATTTTCAGTGTATGAATTGTTTTGAACAAATTTAATTTAAAAATTATAATTTTAAAAAAAGCTCCAAACATCTTTAAAATTGCCACGCTCCACTAAGCTTATAGGCTTCTGTTTTAGCGTAGCTTACATGCAAACAGAAGCAACTTAAGCAGACGAAGTGATGGCTCTGGAGTTCATACACTACCTGAAAATAAAGTTTGAGTCAAGTTTGGGTCCAGACCACTGACATACAGCTATGGACCGACCGTATGCTATTTCATTTTGAGACAACTTTTGTTACCAGTATGTGGGAAACCTTCTTTGCCTGCATTTTTATTTCGAGTATTTTGCTAATACTGTCGAGAGAAAAAACCATTATTATATACAGATTAAATTACCTTCTCCGAAATTATTTTTTATAATAGACTTTTCTTTGTACTCCTCTTATTTATTAAAATTAAATTTAGAAATAAATGGTTAATTTCCTCTGAAATGTGCTCAACCAGAATGAGAGCGAAGATATTTTCCTGGTCGTTCGTCTATTTCTATTACATGTACTTTCTTGTTTTCAATGTGCTTACAAAGCTACAAACCAGGGTTCCGAATCGATACGAAATTTCGCTCCAAATATCGCTCCAAATCGCTCCGGATCGGATCGGTGCGATATCTGGATCGATTCAGCCTGGAGCGTTATAAAAATATCGAACCGCTCCGGAGCGGATCGTTATTTTCCAAATCTGTTATCGAACCGCTCCGGAGCGGATCGTTATTCTTTAAATCTGATATCGAACCGCTCCGGAGCGGATCGTTATTTTCCAATTCTGTTATCGAACCGCTCCGGAGCGGATCGTTATTATTTTTAATTTCAATCGATCCGAACCGCTCCTGGAGCGATATTGAATCGATTCGGAGCGATTAGAATATCGCTCCACTGAATCAAAGGAATATGTTTGGTAATTATAAGAAAACAATCCTCACCTGCAACTTAATTACTAGGTGTTTTATACTAGGGGTGATGGGTAGGCTAGTGGTTGGTGGTGGGGTGGGTGTTGGGATGTGGATGGTGAGTGGGTGAATGAAATGAAGAAATCTAGTAATTATAAACGTGCACTTCACCTGTAATTTAATTACAAGGGGTCTTGAGCTTGAGTGTTTTGTGAGCTGGTGAGACGGTTTTGGAGTAAATGGGGGTAGTATGTGGGTGATGGGCTAGAGGGTAGGTGGTTGGTGATGAGCTGAAAGTGAGTGGTAGGTGTGTGGTTGGGTTGGTTGTGGTTGGTGTGCTACCCATATTCACTCCTGGAGCGTTATTGAATCGATTTGGAGCGATAAGAATGTCGCTCCACTGAACCAAAGAAAGTAGTATGGTAATTTATAGAAAGTGCTTCTCACCTGCAACTTAATTACAAGGTATCTTGCACTGAGAGAGCTTTTAGAGTTTATTATTATTTATTTGGCCGTTTTTCATTCTACTGCGTGTTAAAAATTTCAACCAACACTTCACGGCTTTTCATTATTCTAAGAATTTTAAGTGAAGGGTTTCCTTTTTAATTTTTAATTGATGAACTCAATGGAGTCTGTCTGATGCTAAACTATTTGAATTATTTAGCCAAATCAAGGAGCTGACTACAGAAGTTGAGTAAACTTCGCTTGCTTCAAATGTGCATAGGAATCCAAAGTAATAAAACAGAAAAATCAAATGTAGGTTGATTCCCAGTTTCTGAGAATACAATTTTATGAGGGTAAAGTAGGCCTTTGTGTTTTTCAGAGTAATATAATTTTTGAACATGCTTTTGTATGAATAAAAACCTAAATACTCGGAAAAAAACGCGAGCGAAATTTGTTCGACTTCTTTAAGTCGGCCAAAGGCGCGGCACAACGCACAGCGATATGCAAACAGAAACTTCAATTGTCCAAAATAAACATCAATTGTTTCAATTAAACCAAATATTCAAGACCGTAAATTTAAACATACCCTTAATGATCCCATGCACTTGGTGTTTTCCACATTATAATGATTATCACTCTTAGACTGATAGTAGGACATAATTTCGTCGTCTGATGCGCACTTAATATATGCCTCTTCTTTTATTTATTCCGCTGTTCTCTCATAATTCAGGTTAACTACAGCAATTTATCTAATTCGAAAGTTTTTAAGGTATTTATGTATATATATATATCAAATCTTGCTTATTTGGTTATATTACTTTAAGTTTCATGAGGGAAAGTTAGATTAGGAAGTTACCTTTGCGGATATTTGGGCCGCATGCAGCCTTTCCTCCTTTCCCTCATCACTGCCGTCTCATTGCCTTCCCTTTACTCTTCTCCAACATCTAATTACCCTAACACCCGCTGCCCCCTTGCTACTAATAGCCCCACACCCCGCCACTCGCTCCTACCCAGCACCTATTCATCACAACTCTATAAACCCTATATATAGGTCAGTACAAGACACCTTGTAATTAAATGTCAGGTGAGGTACACTTTTTGAAAATTACCAGTCATATTCCAGAATAAACGCCTTACCCATCATCTCCCACAACCCACCAATCAACCACACACACCACACACCCTACTACTCACTACTACCCAGCACCCATTTACCCAAACTCTAAAAGCCCTCTCAGTACAAAGCACCTTGTAATTAAGGTGTAGATGTGAGGCACTTTATAAAAATTCCTAGATATATTCCCTTGATTCAGTGGAGCGATATTCTAATCGCTCCGAATCGATTCAATATCGCTCCAGGAGCGGTTCGGATCGATTGAAATTAAAAATAATAACGATCCGCTCCGGAGCGGTTCGATAACAGACTTGGAAAATAACGATCCGCTCCGGAGCGGTTCGATATCAGACTTGGAAAATAACGATCCGCTCCGGAGCGGTTCGATATCAGACTTGGAAAATAACGATCCGCTCCGGAGTGGTTCGATATCAGATTTGGAAAATAACGATCCGCTCCGGAGCGGTTCGATATTTTCATAACGCTCCAGGCCGAATCGATACGTGGAGCGGAGCGATATTTTGTATCGATTCGGAACCCTGCTACAAACATAAAAACGCAATTGTATTTGGTGGGGGGCAATTTGTAGTGTCTTTTATGAAGTATAAGATAGTGATTAAAATTAAATAAAGAAAAATTCGTACTTTATAACAGAACATTCCCAGAGTCTTCATGTTGCTAGGTCCGAAATAGTTCAATGATTATGATTACACGGTTCGCGGAAACGTGCGCTTTCACGTGAGGCATCCCGCCTTCATGTTTACACTTACGTTCGTGACGAACCAAATGATGTTGATAATGGAATGATTGGAAATGATTTTATTTCGATATTTCAGATTTTTTACATTGTAAAGTTCAGGAAATTGTTGATAAATTTCAATGAATAATGTCGTTTGAGCTTTATTCCAGTTTGACATTTTCAAAGTTTTTTTTTTTTGAAAAGTTTAATTTAATGTAATGATTTTGTTTAGGCTCAAACTATTGTTATTTTACCACACACAGTCTTAATTTAAACGCAAACTGTTTTTATTTAACTACACACAGCTGTTTTCTTTAATCATACACAGTTTTTATTTAATCACACAAAATTTTTATAAAATCAGTTTTCTTCAATTAAATTTCGCGCTAAATTCATTTAGCTAGCAACTTGTTCACAAATGAAAATGAAACGCGGCCATGACATCTGTTTCGTTCCGAAGCGCACGTCATTTTTAGTTTTCATGCGCTTTTTCCTATCATGTTTCCCACCTCGCCCTTCGTCTATGGTTTCGTGCAGAACGTGCGCTTAAGCGCATCGTGTAATCATGGTCAATAAAATGTGTACGAATTTACCTTTTAGAGTTCATGTTATGTGCTTATAGGGAAAAGGACACACATATAAAAGTGTTTCACCTTGCGTCAAGGAATTTTGATAGCTCTTTTTGCCCATAGTTATAAGTCATTGCTCCAGACAAATTTCCCCTCAGATGGTAATAATCATAGGCAACCATTAATTATCACGTTGACCAACACCATCACCAATTGATTCTCAGACACTGCTAGTTGTTTTGACAAGAATCGGCATATGATTCTCAGTTTAAAACTGTTAAAAAATTGGAAAAATACATATATTAACACTTAAACAAACATATCGCTGCACTATTGTAGAATAAAACAGTTTCGGCGAGAAGGTACCAGATATTTGTAAGTATTGCGGCAGGCAACGTGTTATATGGCTTTTCTTGTTATACACTCGGGATATCATTTCCCAGTTCATCCCACAGCTCATAAATGAGCACCTTCACGGAACAATTCCACTCGACCACCTGTTGAACCTCAAAGCGACACTCCGCTATAAACCCCCAAAAAAGACATTCGGTTGCTACATCCCCGAAGCAATAGGTGCTCAAGAGAAGAAACCAACCAATATTAACGCTGTGAGTAAGATTCATGTCTTATAAAATAAATACAATTTACTTTTATTAGTAAAACTGTTTTATGGATGTAAAATGTATATTTTAAGTGAGATGTGTAATAGTCATACAGTTAATAATCGAATAATATGAATATTAAACTAATTTATAAAAAGAGAAGATATATAAAGCTGGTATTTAAGCGAATAATGTTTGCAACAGCCGCGAAGTGCCTACGATCACTGAAGTATATACATCTTATGTTTAATTTTTAAACTGTAAACAATTACCAAATGAAAAATTATTGATCGATTCTAATTTAAAAACACTTTATATAGCTTAGTAGTAAGACCCGGTTGCAAGATTTAAGGGCAAACTAGATTTAGTTGATATTTTATTGTTTCTCTACTCTATATAAAACTAAGAACACGATTAATGTAACACAAATAGAGATTATAGGTCCGTTCCCTAACAAGCACTAGTGATTACTCGTGCTCACTAAAAGACACTGAAAGCTCTATTTGAATTGTCAAATCAACTTCCCCTCAAGCACTTTTTATCACTGAAAATTTTCTCAGTGCAATTGAGTGCTCCGTGTTATGAATTGATAGAAATTATCAGCGTATACTATGGAGAGAAGGGTCTGATCAGCATGTTTAGCATAACAGATTAACTACTGTGACTTACGGCACGTCATCTGCACCGTTTCTGGCTACGAGGGCATTAAAACAAGTGGCGGAGGAGTTCAAGGATCAATACCCAGAAGCAGCAAGGGTAATTTACGAAATTTTTTTACGTCGATGACCTGATGGGTGGAGCCGAAGACGCCGCGACTGCAGTTAGACTTCACGATGAATTAACCACAGTGCTAGCAGCGAGAGGATTTCCATTACATAAATGGGCTTCAAATTCTACTAAATTTCTATCCGCTATTTCAGAGAAGGGTATAACCACCACTGTAGAAATAGACCCGAATCCAGTAACAGTAAGGGTATTAGATTTAAGGTGGACACCACGTGAGGATTTCTTTATCAGTTTTGATGTTTACATAGCAAGTAATACTACTCCTACTAAGCGACAAATTCTGTCAGAATCTAGCACTATCTTTGACCCTCTTGGTCTTTTAGCGCCAGTAACAATTAGCTTTAACATTTTGCTGCAGCAGTTGTGGCTAGAAAATTACGACTGGGATGACAAAATTGGCGAACATCTAATGGAGAGATGGAATTGCATATACGTAACATTACAATATCTAAATAACCTGCGCATACCCCGATTGATACAGATGTCTAAAGATAATTACGAACTACGTAGGTTCTCGGATGCGTCTGAGCTGGCATAAGCAGCAGCAGTCTATTGTAGAGCGGTAAGTGTTACAGGAGAATGTACAAGAACGTTGATCGTAGCCAAAATAAGAGTTTCACCCTTGAAGCAAATCTTCATACCAAGGTTAGAGTTAAATGCAGCCTTGCTACTAGCTAAACTTATACAATTAGTTAAAATAGCGCTTAACAAACCTATAATCAATTGCATAGCTTGGTCCGTTTCTAAAGTAGTCTTGGTTTGGTTGTCATCACATCCTTGCAACTGGAAAACATACATTGCCAACCGGATATCGGAGATCTTAACAAGACAACCCGGCAGACTTGACCACTCGTGGGATAGCGCCTAATGATCTACTCACTCTAGATGTATGGTGGAAATGACCAGTTTGGTTACATTCTAACTGGAAGTCTTACTTACACGATGACATGGAAAGAAAGCCACGTATTATCCAATCCCTTCATTCTACGGTGAAAAATTACACGTTAGCCGACCTGTTTCGACGGTGTTCATCCTTAATCAAGATACTTAGAATAATCAGCAGATGCATACAACTTTCAAATCACTGCCGGCGTCTAAAATCACATGTTGAAAATACTTGAATGTCTTCGAAGGAATATGAATCTTCTCGAAAGATTTGCATTAAATGGGTGCAATGGAACTCGTTCAACAATGAAATTACTACTCTCCGAAAATGTAAATCACTTCATCGCTCCAGCGCTCTATTATTGTTATCAGCCTTCCTCGATGGAGAAGGAATCCTACGCGTGGGTGGCAGATTGGATCGGTCTTCGTGCTCTTATGACACTAAACACCCTATTATTCTACCAAAGGAACATGTATTTGTAGAACTCTTAATTGCACATCTGCACAACTAGCATTTACATGTCGGAACAAATGGTTTATTAAGCATTATCAGACAAAATTATTGGGTTATCTCTTACCGCACACTTATCAATAAGCACATCAATGCGTCAGATGCATGAGACAACGTGCACAGTCCGCTCAGCAACTCATGGCTAGTATTCCTTCTACAAGGATATCTGTATCTATATCTACAAGACCCTTTGAAAATATAGGTATCGACTACGCTGGACCAATTACATTGCTTCGACATAGGGGCCTCGGAGCAAAAATCACGAAGGGATATATTGCCGTATTCGTTTGCTTCAGCACTAGAGCTATTTATTTAGAGGTCGCCAGTGAATTAACTAGTGATGCATTTCTTGCCTGTTTTAGGAGGTTTATTGCTCGTAGCGGTATACCGACCCATACAGTGACAACGGGACCAATTTTGTAGGGGCTAACCGAAAGCTCTGTGAACTATATCATTTAACTTCTTCTAAATATCACAACAGTTTAATTGCAGATTTCTCAGTGTCCAACAACATCAACCGGCATTTCAGCCCCCCATCCGCACCTCATTTTGGAGGAACTTGGGAATCCGGCGTAAAGCTAGTCAAAACCTTCGGCGCACAATTGGGGAGACACGACGTTACTGGCTCAAATCGAAGGACTATTAAATTCACGCCCCCTTACACCAACCAGGACCGACGTTGACTGTTTCGATGTCCTCACACCTGGGCATTTCTTAATAGGGAAACCCTTAGTAGCATTACCTGAGCCTTCACCAGATGCCATCAGCCTAACAATGCTAACACGATCGAAATTAGCCCAGATAATGTACCACGATTTCTGGAAACGTTGGTATAAGGAGAACCTCATCACCCTGCAACGTCGCCCAAAATGGAGACGCAAGGAAACTAATTTAGCTAAAGGAGATCTTGTATTAATCAAGGAAGACAACATGCCACCCGCAACATGGGCCTAAGGCCGCATCTTACAACTACATCCCAGTCGAGATAATCTTGTTAGAGTTGTAACATTAAGGACCGCGAAAAGTGAAATAAAAAGACCTATCACCAAGTTATGCAAATTGCTGAACTATTAAGAGCTCTTAACGGGGGGAAGATGTTGGAGAGAACATCAGAGATAACAATTTTTCTTAAATATCATATAGTCGACCGCATAATTATTTCCAAACTACTTACCTCGGGGTAGTCATTAAATTTCAAACATACTGTGGAGTGCCTATTTTGAGCTTGATTTCCGAACAACAACATACACCCGCATATTAAAATTACTGTACAAGTACCGCTTGTTATTGCACTTTGCAAATGTTATCAGTTGGTCCAGCTTTTTTTGAACTTACTTGCTTGGTAACAACCGCTGTGGATAGCCACTTGTTTTAGGAAGAATTATATCGCAGTAAATACATATTGTATTAATACGTGTGTTTCAATTATAAAATCAATTCTCTGCATGCGGTTAATCTTCTGATAGCAAAAACACAGGATTCAATGTTCAAATTCAAAACAAGTTCCAGATGTACAGCGCGGATGGCACCGCAAGTGAATGGCATAATAAGTATAAACCTTCCGCGTGTAATATTCTTCTACACTATTTTTTACATACAAGGGACCCGCGACGTCCACGCCAGTAGTTTCGAAGCGCCTAGAAGCGATTAATCTGTTCCTAGGCAACGGTTTAAAGGGTTGAGATTTAGTAGAAGGGTTGCAATTTAGTAAGAGTCGAATTCACACCGTTATAAAGAGCCCTTTCATAAAAATCCAGTACAATGAGTTTTGATAAGTAAGGCGATTTAGGAAGAATTATAGTAAAGATAATTTCTTGCTCCAACCCTGATTCTTGTAACCGACTTCCTACGCGAATTATTCTATCTTCGTCAAGTATGGGATTTAAGGACAAAATCAAAGATGAGCTTTGTATAAGCTTCCTCTTTCATAAAATTTGGATTTCGTTATTATACTTCGTGTCTTGGACCAATTTTATCCAATAACTGTCTACCCAGCGCATCTCATCCGCAGTCAGCATCCCTTCCCTTACCCTTTGAAAGTTCAATAAACGTTTTACAATAACCTGCAGCAGTCGACGATACAAACTAAAATCTTCGATATACATCAAGGGTTAAGGGCTTGACGAAGTGAATCTTCTAAATCAGGGCACACAGGCCAACAATCTCTCGTACCGGATAATCACGCTGGCCCATGACGCCATAGGTCTGAACTCCCTAACCGATCTCCTGATATTCTTCGTGTGATCAGCAGGATTTTGATTTCCAGGACAATGTGCCCACTTTTTTGTTGAAGTAAGACTACGAATCTCGTTGACGCGATTAGAAACGTAGGGCTTCTATCTGTTAGAATCTTCATGAATCCAAAACAATGTAATTTTTGAATCCGACCAGAAGTGAATGGAATCAAGACGAAATTTTAGATTTAGTGCTATAAATGTCGATAACCGGGCTGCGAGAAGGGCAGCAGTCAACTCTAATTTAGGTAAAGTCTTTGAGCAAGCTTATTCCACGAAAATTTTTCCATTTCCGTACTCGCTCCTAATGTAGGCAGCCGTTTCGTAGGCTGATGGACTAGCATCGACTTACAGATGCAGCTGAATATCCTTACGTTTTAAAGAACTAGAGGCACATCGAGGTATAAAAATCGTTTTAAGGAATTGAAGATGTGTAACGCAGAAGTTCCAGGTTGACAAAAGATTACTCGGAAGTGGGTCGTCGCAGCCTAACTTTAAGCGCCAAGCATCTTGGAGTAAAATTGTCAATTTCATTATAAATGGCCCCAGCAAACCTAAGGGATCATAGAATTTGGCGACGAATTGTAACAGGTTTCGTTTAGTAGGCACAACTGGACATGCTCTAAGGTTACCGCTAACTCGTCTGACGAAATCTTCCATAACACGCCAAGAACCTTTTGTACACTGGGTGCTTCACATATAATTTTCGAGCGTAGACGTTGATTATTGTTGTTCCATTTGCATAAGTGCATGGACGTCTTCTTAATAACCCGGGTTTTGCTCTAGAACCGCCCCCCCCCCCCGCCAACAACAACGCCACCATCACCACCCCCACCACCACCACCAACGCCACCATCACCACCCCCACCACCACCACCACCCCCCAACACCAACAACAAAACCACCACCACCACTACCAGACCTGGTAAAAGCTGTTCATAGACCTGGTAAAGCTGTTCATAGACCTGGTAAGAGCTGGTCGTAGACCTGGTAAAGCTGTTCATAGACCTGGTAAAGCTGTTTATAGACCTGGTAAGAGCTGGTCGTAGACCTGGTAAAGCTGTTCATAGACCTGGTAAAGCTGTTCATAGACCTGGTAAGAGCTGGTCGTAGACCTGGTAAAGCAGTTCATAGACCTGGTAAAGCTGTTTATAGACCTGGTAAAGCTGTTCATAGACCTGGTAAGAGCTGGTCGTAGACCTGGTAAAGCTGTTCATAGACCTGGTAAAGCTGTTTATAGACCTGGTAAGAGCTGGTCGTAGACCTGGTAAAGCTGTTCATAGACCTGGTAAAGCTGTTCATAGACCTGGTAAGAGCTGGTCGTAGACCTGGTAAAGCTGTTCCTAGACCTGGTAAAGCTGTTCATAGATCTGATAAGAGCTATCCATAGACCTGTTCAGATAAGTACAACTCAGTTGACAGACCAGTTCAAATCTCATTAAAAGATGGGTAAAAAGAGATAGAAGGAGTAATAGTATATAATATGGAAGAAGAATTGCAGTGTCCTAATATAGAATGTTTAAAATCTTTTTATAGTAACACCCCCTGCTGTTTATGTCATCAGGGACAATGTGCCCAAAAAATGTATACCTGTTTAAAAAATTTTTAGATAATAGCAAGAAATAAGAAATAAATGTTTTATAATTTTATACTAATAAAAGTCTTTCTGGTAATGTTAAAATAGCATTTTATTAATTTACTCATTTATTTTCCTTCTACATATATTTATTCATAATTCTTATTTTAACTATTTTTAGATAATCTATAGTGACCCCAAGCATATGTTTGGATATCATCTTCTCTTATAAATCTTTTATCGTCAAATGGACTCAACGCTACTTTATTAATATATTCCGTATATATTGTATGCAATTTACTTCTAAATCCTAACATGTTGACATAAAATAATTTTTTCTTATATAAACAATCTCTGTAATTATCTAGAGTTAAAGTATTTACAGCTGTTCTTTTAATACCTTTAGCTTTTTTTATTTCCGTTTTTTCTTCAATACTTAAAGAGTACATCTTAGATCGTAACTCTATAAACTCAGTCATAATTTTTCCTTTATTCTCATCTTTCATTAAACCTAAAACCTTTTTATTTACTAACGGTATATTATAAGGATTGTCGTGGGGATATTCTGATGTATCGAATCTTTCATTAATATCTAAAATAATATCATTATAAAAATCGTTAACAGAAATAGAATATATAAAAGAATCTGTGTCCATATAGTTTAAGGAGACCATATCTTGGTATTTAGGCTTCATATATTCATAATGAAAGTTATACATTTTTAGCTTTGATAGCTCTAAGACTGTGAAGCCTAAGTAAATTGGTTTATTATAAGTTGTGTGGACTCTTTTTAATTGAACTGCAGTCATATTTGATGTAAAATGAGAAAGACTATGAAAATTAGGTTTCGCTATAAGAGCACGTAAACCCTGATGTCTACCACGGCTTTCCCACTCTGTTGCAATTTTTACATCTTTTCTTTTATCTACATTTTCCATAGTCTTTCCATATACCGAATTATTTAATAATTTAAAAAAGTCTTTTTCAAAATTATTTTTTGCGGCAGTTCGATGGAAATTATTTAAATCGATGTAGCTCTTTAACCAATTTGATTGTTTAAACATTAAAACTCGATGAATACGCTGCAGTTCTAATCCGTGCTTTACACACTGCTGTAAATTTCTATAGTGGATAACATAATTATATTTATTTTCTAAATCAGCAATTAACTTTTTAATCTTGGCTTGAGGGGGTAATTTATTTTCAGGACAAAAGGGGAGATCATTATGAGCGTCATGAGATAAATCTGGATAAATTAAATCAACTTCTAAAATATATCCTACTTCTGAATTTTCAGGAACTTTCATGAAATCTATATTATCAAAGTTATCTACCCAAACAAAACCTGCATATGGAAGTGATTCCGACATAGCCCATCCATATAAATTGTTAGCATCAAGATAAACCAAATATTTTGAGTCGATTGAAGGATTAAAATTTTTCATATATTTATTATTAGCTAGAGAATGTCTTAGGGAACATTGCGTTAAACCTCCTCGAATACCTCTTTTCATGAAATTATACATATTTATAATTATTAACAATTCTAATTTAATTTGAGTGTGTTTTAACATCGCATCCCACGACAATCCTGGTGCTGTGTAATAATGACAGGGGTCCAACTCATAGATATTTATGCATACTCTTCTAAAATTCTCAAAAATATCTGCTAGCAACAAAACATCACACTTTAAATATAATAGTAAATATTGGGAGATATTTCTACAATTAAATCTGTTCCATACGTTAACAGCATGCTGATATTCTCCTTCTGTGCATGCATTGTTCGTAAGTTTATTAAAAAATTGCTCGCGAGGAGGTAGACATGTTTCATTTAATTTATCAAAAGAATTTAAATAATCATATGGAAAAACCCCCTTTCTCCTTATTAAATTAAAATATTCATCATCTTTAAATTCATTACGGATTATTCTAAAGTCTTCATCAGGTAGATTTTTTGCCAGAGTATCTAAACTCGCAGGCATAAAACGAACGGAATCTAAAAACCGTAATTCAATCGTTTTATTCTCAAATAAAATTTTCTTTGACATTGATATGTATACCTCTTTATTTAAGGGAATAACGTTAATAGAACCTTCAATTTCATTTAATGATTTAATAAATAAATGACTGTCATAACCAGAAAAATTATGTAAAAAACTGGGAAAAATGTTGGAACCCTATATCTTAGATTGCATTTATTATGAGCTGGACCCCTGTATTTTCCTGTAAGATGACAATGATCAATAACCCTATCACTTGTTAATAATTGTTTACAAATATGACAGTATTGCTCTTCTCGTTGCATCCTTATTTCATCTGGTGACATGGGAACAAGTGGCTTACACTTTGAAACTTGATTTTTATAAATGTCTTTCACATCGTCTGCTAATAACTGTACAAATCGGCTAACAGCATCTTCACCTTGAAAAATCCTGAACTTGCTTAAAGCGTCATCATAACAGCAATGGATAAAATAAGAGAAAGCACAGGGTATGTGCTCCTGAGTGTTGGTCGTTGAAGACAGCACAGGATTAGGTATACACGTTTTAATTTCCTTCAGCACGCATTCAAAGTCAGCATAAATAACAAATGGCACACTTAACTTGCGTTCATACTTCTCAAATTCCAAAAAAGCTTTTTCCGAGGTAGGCATAGTAGTCACTATTTTACAGCATTCATTTTTATGTATAACAAAAGATTCTTCATTATAACAATGTTGAAAGCACGAATTACAAAAGTAAATTTGTGTTTTATGATGTGTTACTTGCTCCTTGATCAATCTGGAAATATTCTTAATCCAGACATAGTGATTTAGAGTTTCCTCTTGAAGAAGCAACAAATTTAAATGATTTTCTTTCTCATTTGATGTACAATAAAAAGGTCCCACAATCTGACAACTACTTTTCACTACTTCATATCCGAAAACATTTACGCTTATATTCGGATTGATCTCTTCGAATACTTTTATATCACACAAAGTCATGGGGAATTCCAGCCCAGTAAAATCTAATTTCACTCCATTTACAAGCTCTATTTCGCTATCTGATATATCAGAAACTGAATATGAAGATGTTCTATCAGAATGTTGAGTGGGTGGGTGTAAAGCTGATATAACAGCCCACTTAAAACAGTAAATATCATTATTTTTCACATTAAGGCATGCTTTCTTGTCTATTATAACCTTTGGTAAAGGTATGTAGGAAGAACCTCTTAACGGGTGATATTGATTAATGTTGATTTCTAAATGAATTATTCGAATCAACGACCATCCGCTATCTTTCTCTTGAAATTCTTCTGATTTGGTGTTAATGCAGTTAATCATATTCTTACATAAAGTTGGTAAATCGCTGGTGTTGAATATAACAATCATTTTGGATTGAAATGATTTTATTGAAGAAATAATTTCATTTTTTTCTTCTGAGTTTGCAACTTTGATATATTCTGCAAAAAGTTCGATATTAAACTTACAAGAAATATGTTTTTCTAACGACATATTTAACACTTCCAAAAGTTGACGTTTAGATTCTTGTAAGAATTTATTTATATCGAGTAATCCTTCATCTCCATTTTCAAGAATAAATGTTTCAATTCGTTCCCCGAAATTTTCCTTAACACACCTAAGATGTTCATTTATAGATATAGACGCTTTCTTTTTATAAGCATTGGTACGTAAATGATGCGTCCAGTCTTTCATTTTAATTTGCAAATTACATGCCTGACAAAGCATATGTGTTAAAGCGTCCTTTAATGGTGTTTTTAATGATGACGTTGATGGTGAACCTGATAAAGATATAGATGGATCCATATTTTTAGTATCTTCTTTTAGACGAGGCGATCTTGTATACAATGGGTTGCTATGTATACTTTTTATATGTCTCTGTAGGGTGAAGTTCCTTTTAAAGGTTTTTCCACACACTTCACACAATATGAACTTCATTTCTATTATATTACACTTTCTGTATAATTATCAAGAGTTCTTAAGTAGTCTTTTAGTATTAATAGTAAACTCGCTGTGTACTTTAAAAGTTTAAAATAAAGTTTTCTTATTCTTTTCTGTTTAGTCTTAAAAACATTTAATAAATCACGCTTGATTTAGGTTACAAAACACACGTCCGACTCTCACCTAATTCAAAATTGAACTGAGGTAGATTGTGATGTGTGGTAAAATTAAATTTGGTGGGAAAAAGATGACCGCAAACATTTTGTTGTTGTTGTTGCATGTTAAAATATGATAAATTTCAAGTAGCTTCGAAAGCAGGAAATATTTGCGGTTTATTTGATATAAAACTGAAATATTCCCAATCTGTTCTGATTACGATTAATTTTAATTAGCTCTAAAAAAGTTGCGGTTACCTTCTTTTGAATAAACATGAAATGTTCCCATGATACTTTTTGATAACATTCAATTATCAGTAAGCTACAGCAAATGCCAATATTGTTTTGAAAAAATTAAAAACCCGCAATTTCCTTTTGAATCTACATTATTGAGAACATGTTAAAACTTGCTTGGAAACAAATGATCTCATAGAAATAAGAAGTTGCAAAAACAAAAAGACAATCTTCACCCATTTACTCAAAGTGGTGAAATCTTTATTAAGAAATACTATAAATAAAAGAATAAAAAATCACAAGATTAAATACAAAGATAAATACAATTCAAGAAGAAATATTCCTATACTATTTTACAAAATTTTCTCACGCTCAATTGCTTAATTTCTCTGCAGTTCCCCCTGTACATTCATCATTAGCACAAAACGTGGTTAAACACGAAATTATTTTCATAAATATCTTCCAGAAAATATATAGAAAATGTTCATAACAATTTTAACTTCATAATTACTGACCATACTCAATATCTCGGAAATCCATTGACCTCAAGATATATTACTGCCCAAATTACGTAATCCTACACTAGCAACTTATTTTATCATCACTCGTAGTAAAAGCTCCCGCCGAAAATATCCGGCATAGTAAAAACTCAAAGCAGCAAACTCTTATCTTCAGCACGAGCCCAGGTTCATCTACAAAACCTTATCACCCCACAACCACAACATTGCGACCAAATTATTAATTTCTATAGTCAGCTCCCTTATCAATTAGCTTAACAGTCGTTTCTATAGCCGTGATCCAGGTCCAGGTCCAGGTCCAGATCCAGACCCAGGTGCAACTCATACTTACCTTTACTAGCGCGCCGCCGCCAAAAAACAATCAACAAAATTGACCTTCGCAATCACGCAACCGTCCGCCATTTCCTTATCTCCAGCCATTTCCTTATCTCCAGCCATTTCCTTATCTCCAGCCATTTCCTTATCTCTCTTCTCCCAGAATTGTTATGTATGTTCTGCCCCAAATGAGCAAAAATGTGACGTCAGACCTCAAATTCCCTCACAATTTAACCAATTTTAAGGTGCTCCTGCTCATTTGGGGCAGAACATACATATCCCTACTACTGATATAAATATGTATAATTTCATGAAAAGAGGTATTCGAGGAGGTTTAACACAATGTTCCTTAAGACATTCTCTAGCTAATAATAAATATATGAAAAAGTTTAATCCTGCAATCGATTCAAAATATCTCGTTTATCTTGATGCTAACAATTTATAAGGATGGGCTATGTCGGAATCACTTCCATATGCAGGTTTTGTTTGGGTAGATAACTTTGATAATATAGATTTCATGAAAATTCCTGAAAATTCAGAAGTAGGATATATTTTAGAAGTTGATTTAATTTATCCAGATTTATCTCATGACGCTCATAATGATCTTCCCTTTTGTCCTGAAAATAAATTACCCCCTCAAGCCAAGATTAAAAAGTTGATTGCTGATTTAGAAAATAAATATAATTATGTTATCCACTATAGACATTTACAGCAGTGTGTAAAGCACGGGTTAGAACTGCAGCGTATTCATCGAGTTTTAATGTTTAAACAATCAAATTGGTTAAAGAGCTACATTGATTTAAATAATTTCCATCGAACTGCCGCAAAAAATAATTTCGAAAAAGACTTTTTTAAATTATTAAATAATTCGGTGTATGGAAAGACTATGGAAAATGTAGATAAAAGGAAAGATGTAAAAATTGCAACAGAGTGGGAAAACCGTGGTAGACACCAGGGTTTGCGTGCTCTTATAGCGAAACCTAATTTTCATAGTCTTTCTCATTTTACATCAAATATGACTGCAGTTCAATTAAAAAGAGTCCACACAACTTATAATAAACCAATTAACTTAGGCTTCACAGTCTTAGAGCTATCAAAGCTAAAAATGTATAACTTTCATTATGAATATATGAAGCCTAAATACAAAGATATGGTCTCCTTAAACTATATGGACACAGATCCTTTTATATATTCTATTTCTGTTAACGATTTTTATAATGATATTACTTTAGATATTATTAAAGATTCGATACATCAGAATATCCCCACGACAATCCTTATAATATACCGTTAGTAAATAAAAAGGTTTTAGGTTTAATGAAAGTTGAGAATAAAAGAAAAATTATGACTGAGTTTATAGGTTTACGATCTAAGATGTACTCTTTAAGTATTGAAGAAAAAACCGAAATAAAGAAAGCTAAAGGTATTAAAAGAACAGCTGTAAATACTTTCACTCTAGATAATTACAGAGATTGTTTACAGTTACAGTTTTAAGAAAAAATTATTTTATGCCAACATGTTAGGATTTAGAAGCAAATTGCATACAATATATACGGAATATATTAATAAAGTAGCGTTGAGTCCATTTGACGATAAAAGATTTATAAGAGAAGATGATATCCAAACATACGCTTGGGGGCACTATAGATTATCTAAAAATTGTTAAAATAAGAATTATGAATAAATGTATGTAGAAGGAAAATAAAAGAGTAAATTAATAAAATGCTATTTTAACATTAACAGAAAGACTTTTATTAGTATAAAATTATAAGACATTTATTTCTTATTTCTAACTTTTATTACTTTTCTAGAAAATTTCTTAAAAGATAAACATTTTCTTGAGCGCATTGTCCCTGATGAGTTAAACAGCATGGCACTTTATAAAAAAGTTTAAGAGAGGATAATTTTGGACACTGCAATTCTTCTTCCATATTATATACTATTACACCTGTTACGGGTTCAAATACACCGAAAACTGAAGCCTAAAGGAACTCTCTCCATCTATGTCCTTATAAGCCAATATTAAGAATGATCCTGCAAAGAATTTTGTTTATTTACAGCTAAAGATACGAGAAAATTCGCTTACCTCATTTCGGGAGACGGACCAGATAAATCCTTTTTTCTTCGCCTGAGTACTGCAACACCAAAGGATGATGATGGTCAACTTGTCAACATTTGAATACTTCTATATATCTACGTAAGATTTATCGTCGGTGCAATCTGAACGGCTAAAATAGGAAATTAGAGATAAGTTCGTTATTATAGATAGTAACGAATGCCAATAAATCTTGGAGAAAATACTCACCATGTAGAGAAGACTATTGTTTCTTAAGTTAAGATATCTGAAAGTAGGAATAAATTAAAGAAAGTAGTTTTGTATAATTTAGTAAATGTTCGACTTACCTAATCCGAATTTTTCTTCTTAAAGGCTATAATATATCTTTTTATTGGAGACACATAACCTTAATACACACCGACAAGACATAACCAGTTTTCACTATTCTTCATTGTCCCGAATGAAGTGAGATATCTAATATAGATTTCGGCAACCCAAAGTATATAGAATAGAATTCATATGGCCACAAGGAGGCTCACAGAGCAAATTTAGAGCACCTAAAAGTGGTTGTCAAATTTTTGAAAGAATAGCAAAATTCACGATTAAAACGAATTTTTATAAATTTTCGGGTATCACCAAAAGACATCAAAAAATTTATAGATTATTGTAATTAAACAAAAATGAATTTATAATTTTAGTAATCAAACCGATTCAAACCGATTCGGAAAATCAACTTGTAGATTGAGTATAAGACAAAATAGGGGGCATCTGTCTATAAATATAGCCACCCCATATGACAGTTCCTCTTCTTTTTCTTTTATTTTCTGGCGGTAAGATAGTCCTTATAAAACGTAAATGGGAAGTTAAGTTGAGTCTTACTTAAAAAAAAGGGTGTAAAGAAGTAAAAGAAGTAAAGTTCCATATAGAATTTTACCGGGTTATAGAGGAAATCATCGACATCAAGACGGATTTATAAAGCCAGAGAGAAGGAAAGTTCGGATTACGTCATCACAGGTTAGAGCAAAGTTAAGTACTTTAGAACGTATTTTGTTATCTTTTTATTATAATATAATTTTATTTTGTAATTTTTTTGAATTTTGGAGTGAGTTCCTTTCCTCTGCGAAACAATAATATTTCCTTGCTGCGATTAGGGTAATAAAAGTGACTAAATATTTGAAGATTAGTGTAATCGTTGTTTGATTTAGAGAATTTACAAAAATTAAATTTTGCAGTATTCAAGCAATTGTTTTTTTTTATTTCGACGAGTTCGTGGACTCAAAGCATACAAAAACCACGTGGCGCCCAGCGGGTGTTAGGTTTCCATCACCTACTCCCTTTCTCCATGCTAGCCGGCATAATATATGCTTGTATAGAAAGCATATAACATTCTGGCGCCCTGACGTGGGGCCCAAGAAAGGGGAAAACATTAAAACGCCCGTCATCCATCATATCATAATACCAAGTCATAATCATAAATAAATAAAAAAATAAATAAAATTTTTCTTTTGTGCTGCAGCAGGAAATGTCAAGTGGAATGTTTCGCAACTTTTAGGCTCAGTTTATTTTCGGTCTCGTCGACTTTTACAAATTTACGGCAACAAAAGTTTATAACAAATTATATGTTTAAACACAAATTATAGGAAAGGGGAGGATATATTTTGAATTAATATTGAAGGAGAAATACGACTATGTGAATGTGTATGTAGATTAACTCACCACATCAATAAAATTTCCCTTGAAATATCCTATGCATAATTTTTGTTGAAAATAAAATTTTCAAAGAAGATGAAAACGATTTATTAATAGTAATTTTAGGCACACTTATTTGCACTTATTTTCATATTATCATTAGTATATTCACATTTGAGCACTAAAACCATCGTAGGGTTTTCTTTTATATACATTTTTGTCAGAACATATTCACTAGTCACTCACTTAATCCCTAAACGCAATTTAAATTTTTAACAATAAAGAATTATTGTCACTAAAGCCAAAACGATCAATTTTTTCAAGCACTGGTACGATACTTAACTATACCCGAAACTCGCGTAAACTTATTGATATCAAGCCAACTGAATGGCTTGGGAAATGTTGCTTGAATAACAATAATTATTCGGGAGAGTAATTTGTTGGTCGCGTGATTCTTAACTTCGCATAAGTGTTGTTGCTAGCCAAGCGATGAATTGTTTTGGAGTTCTCAGTAACTGACCTGGGTTAACAAGCGACAAAGTTGGGTAGAATGAATCTCTCATCGGACGTTAGGATTACCGAGTTGGCTTGACATTGAAATTTTTGGAAATTAAACAAAATATTGATAAATTTTGGATCTGGAACACGTTTAGATGCCTCTCTTAATCAAGAAGTGTAGAAATTGTTTTGAATTATAGGACTCATGTTGATCCGTTTATACGAGTACTGGTGCATGTTGCAATAATTTACTTGTACGAATATTACAATTTTTTTTGATCTTTCTTTCAAAACAAAAGTAATGTTATGGGATTGAATCAATAAGTTCACATTACTGTATATAGTATTAGGTATTGATACATAATCGATGTACGATTAATATATTCACTTTGGGTCGTTGATTTAGCATTGAAATAATTGAGCTCGAATGCGAAGCGACGATAAGTAAATACAAATGGTATGTGAATAAGAAAGTCTTGTCTTTGCATATTCATATTCTGTATGTTGCTGTAGTCTTCGATTTGATTTTGTTGATTTGGGGTTTTAAATTCACCTGGAACTCATTAAAATTTCTTAGGTTGGGGAGATTTGTTGCTATTTAACAAACAAATTATTTGCGATCTTATTTTCATTTACCCTTATACACCGATCCACCTCGTCCGCAGATATTTTTGGTGTGGTTGTGTAGCATTAGTTGAGTACTAAAATGGAGATCAACCGCTTAAACTAAGAAGAGTTGGCCTATGAGCTAGTGGTCCGGGGTTTGCCGATTGGGAAGGTCGATGAAATGAGGGTGACTTTGCGAGCGGCCTTAAAAGTAGAAAAGGAGGGAAAGCAATATTTCGTAGATCCATATCCTTTTAATCCCGAAGAAGATATAGACGCTCTGAAAAAGAAAGTAGAAGAAATCAGGGAGCTATTAGATAATCTTGAAGGTCATAGGGATAGCTCAGATTATAGAAAGATTGTCACAAAATCCGAGTGGGCTTTCACAAGACTGCAGAGATGCACGCCGGCAGACGAACAGCAGAAGAAGGACAAAACAAGGGTCCGAGCAGATTTAATTCTAGCCTTAGGATCTCTTCATTTTAAGGCGGATGGGGAAGAGAATAATAGCGATGATTCCGATGCAGCTGAGAACTTGTCATTGCCAGCGGCTGTGATTAATAGCACGCGCACGCGGGTACCACTATATAAGTGGGACTTAAAGTTCACAGGTGATCAAGGACAGTCCCTCAACTCATTTTTGGACCGGGTTCAAGAGTTAGCTGATGCCCGAGGAATCAGTAAGCAGCAAGTATTCAGGTCAGCTCTAGATCTGTTCAGTGGGAAAGCTTTTATTTGGTATAGGGCAAATAAAGCAACATTTCATTCTTGGTCTGATCTAGTACGGGAATTAAAGAAAGAATTTCTCCCCGTAGACTATGACGAAAAGCTACTCGAGGAAATCAAAAGAAGGACACGACGATGGGAATGTATACTGCGGTCATGAATAACATGTTCACGCGACTTACCGGTCCCCTCACAGAGTCGCAAAAGTTAGGAATACTGAAGAAAAACATTAGTCCGTTTTACCAGACCCAACTAGGTTTGACCGATATAGAAAATGTACAGGACTTGATTGAATTTGGAAGGCGTTTGGAAACTGTTAGGGCTTTAGTGGAATCTTTTGTACCTCCCCCATCAAAAAGAAACAATCAACTTTTAGAGCCTGATCTGGCTTACGTATCCACACATTCACCTAATCTTTCAGCTATGTCTAATCAGAATGAACGCGAAAACGAGCCAAGAGTACGCAAATGTTTTAAATGTGGAAATTTAGGACATATTGCGCGGTTTTGTCAAACAAGGCTAAGATGTTTCGGATGTGGAGCTCCAGGAACAATATGAACAAATTGTGTCAATTGCAATACCTCAGCCAATACCAGACAGGGAGCTAGTACTAGTCAAGGGGCAATAAATGGTTCGGGAAACGCGAACGGGGCTCGAGCTTAAGCGGCGAGTCGAGAAGTCCCCAAGGAGCCGCTACGGTCAGCAACTTAGAAATAAATGGAATCCAGGGAAATCGAAAAGTAGAAGACTCATATCACACTTTGGTGGATTACATTTTCGCACAGGCGGGAAATGATAAGCGACCTCACTTGGAAGTCTCCATATTTGGCAAAAGGTTTTGTGGCTTGCTTGATTCTGGTGCCTCTCGAACAGTATTAGGGAACCAAGGATGGGAATTAATAAGAAATTCGGGGTTGAAGCTTAATGTAACCGAGGCGAAAAGGATTTACTTGGCAAGTGGGGACTCAATTAGTGTACTTGGAGAAGTTAGTCTACCAATTAAATTAGGGGATCGGGTTACAGTTTTAGACGTGTTAGTGATTCCAGATTTGCCTCTTCTGATCATACTGGGAATCGATTTCTGGCGCGCGATGGACATTCAGGCTAATTTCCGTAACAATTCTTGGCAGTTTAGCAACAGAGAAGAGATGGTGACGATAAGTGCTCTTCGAAGCCAAGTGAATTTGTCTGGGAAGGAGAAAGTGGAGCTCGATAAAATTATACAAGGGGCTAAAGCTAAAATGGGCACCGGGATAGGCTGTACTAATAGGGTTGAGCACATAATTCATACTGACTCGCCTCCAATCAAACAGAGGTACTACCCTGTTTCTCCAGCCATACAAAAAATTATTAATGAGGAGCTTGACAAAATGCTAGATGCGGGTGTAGTAGAACCCAGTAACAGCGCATGGGCATCACCGATTGTAATGGTTAGGAAGAAGGATGGCCAATATCGCTTTTGTGTGGACTTTAGAAAACTTAATAAAGTCACAAAAAAAGACGCGTATCCCCTTCCATATGTGTCGGCTACGCTTGACAAGTTGAGGGATGCTAAATTCCTATCCTCGTTAGATATTAAATCTGCATTTTGGCAAGTGCCGCTAGAAGAGAACTCGAAGCAATATACTGCCTTCACAATCCCGGAAAGGGGCTATTCCAATTTTGTCGAATGCCATTCGGGTTAAGTAACTCGCCAGC
Source organism: Leptarthrus brevirostris (assembly GCA_964036015.1). NCBI lineage: Eukaryota > Metazoa > Arthropoda > Insecta > Diptera > Asilidae > Leptarthrus > Leptarthrus brevirostris. Next base: position 62,475,430 of record OZ038373.1, on the reverse strand, counting down.
GACGTGGCAACGACTAATAGACACCATATTGTCAGGTGACCTCGAAAATAAAGTGTTTGTTTACTTAGACGACGTCATTATCGTCACTCCAACTTTCGAGGAGCATAAGAGAGTATTAGTCGAGGTCCTGAGGCAGTTGTACGAAGCGGGTCTTATCATCAACTTCGAGGAGCATAAGAGAGTATTAGTCGAGGTCCTGAGGCGGTTGTACGAAGCGGGTCTTATCATCAACTTCGAGAAATGTGAATTTTGTCGCGCCGAGTTGAAATATTTAGGCTATGTTGTAGGGGAACAGGGCTTACAAGTCGATCCGGACAAAGTTAATTGTATTCTGCAAATTTCGAATCCAAAGAATGTGTCCGAGGTACGCAGATTCGTGGGGATAGTCGCTTGGTATCGAAGATTCATTCCAAATTTCTCCACAATGATAGCACCAATCACTGCTTTGTTAAAGAAGAAACAAAAATTTGTTTGGTCGGACGAATGTGAGAAATCGTTTCGACTTGTGAAGGATAACCTTGTCAGTGCACCGTTGTTGACTTGCCCTAATTTTGAGTATCCATTTGTCATACATACGGATGCATCAGGTTATGGACTAGGTGCAGTGTTGACGCAGGAAATCAAAGGAGAGCCGAAAATTATCGCGTATCTGAGTCGTTCGTTAAGTAGATGCGAACGAAATTATTCTACGACAGAACGGGAATGTCTGGCTGTGCTATGGGCAATAGAGAAACTTAGGCCCTATGTTGAAGGTAGTCGGTTCACTATAATAACGGACCACGCCTCGCTGGTCTGGCTTCACAACTTGAAGGATCCGACTGGTAGACTAGCAAGGTGGGCGATGCGCCTTCAGCAGTACGACTTTAAGGTTGTGCACAGGAAAGGCAAGGAACATCTGTTGCCAGACTGGCTATCTCGCTCTGTGCCAGTAGTCGCTAGCCTAGAACTGGACGAACGAAAACAGGACAAGTGGTTTAATAACATGCGGATAAAGGTTATTGCAAATCCTCTTACGTACCCCGACTGGAAGGTAGAAATTGACACTTTGTGGAAACATTGTCGACCAAACCACCTAGACCTAGATTCAGGAAATGATCACTGGAAACAGGTAGTCCCTAAACAGGAAAGAAAGAATATTATCTTTAGAGCCCATGACGAACCAACTTCCGGACACTGCGGAGTAAAGAAAACTTACCACCGGATACTACAACGGTTCTATTGGCCCAAAATGAAGAGCGACATAACAGCGTATGTAAGACGGTGTCAAACATGTCAGTCGGTAAAGCCGGAACTAAAGAAGCCAGCAGGTCTTATGGCCTCTAGGAGTGTAGCGAGTTACCCATGGGAATCGATAAGTATGGATCTTATTGGCCCTCTCCCCCGTTCCACTCGTGGATATAAATTTATACTTACGGTCGTAGATGCTTTTAGTAAGTTCCCGATGCTTTTTCCCCTGCGCTCAGCGACAGGAACCTCTGTCCGACAACTGGTTGAAGAATATATCTTCCTTCTATTTGGTGTACCTAAAAACCTTGTTTGTGACAATGGTGCGCAATTTAAGAGTAAGGAGTTTAAAAGACTCTGTGATGAATACGGTGTTACAATTAATTATACGGCCTTCTATCACCCCCAGGCTAACCCAGCAGAACGAACAAATCAAGTTATAAAAACTATGCTCCGTGCTTACGTGGCGGAAAACCACAGAGTGTGGGATCTATACCTAGCCAAGATAGCTTGCGCCATTCGTACATCGGTGCACGAAGCCTCTAAGTTAACTCCATATTTTGTCAATTTTGGGAAAGAAATGGTTACACACGGGGAAGCGTATAGTAATAAAGGTGGTGAAATAAAATACGATGCTGTTACAAGATGTAAGGTTTTAGAAAAGGTTAGGGATGATGTTAAGGCAAGGCTTCTTAAAGCTGCTAAATTATCGAAACATGCATATAACCTCCGTAGGCGGGACCAAAAATTTTATGTAAACGACTCCGTAATGCGAAAGAATTATGTTCTATCAGATGCATCCAGATATTTCAATGCTAAATTAGCACGCAAGTACATAGGACCTTTTGTAGTTGCAAGAATTGTTTCGCCGTGGACATACGAACTTCGAGAACAAGCTACAGGCAAGACTGTAGGTATTTGGCATGCGAAAGATCTTAAACTTTTCTACGCAAATGATGCAAATGAATAACGAACCCTAGAGAAAAGTTAAATATTTAAAATTTACCAGTTTATTTTAGCATGTTTTCCTCATTATAGATTGTTATAGACCAAGGGGGTTATTAAGAAAGATATTGGGTAAAACATACATTAGTTGGATAGTAAATAGGATGTCCGGAAAACTTTCCTTTTGTTCTCTGCAATTCGTTGGGAGCGAATATTTATAGGAAGTAGAGCGAGCGTTGATATTTAGATGGTTGGTATAGATTTAAGAGTATTTGAAATTTTCTCACAGGTTTAGTTACAGTTTTTTCTAATCTGAATAGAGTAGTCGTTTATCTTAGTATTGTAGTTACATGAATTACAAATTTAAAAAAAAAAAAAAAAAAAAATCGGAAAAGACAAAGTAAGGAGAAGATACATTATAATTTTTATATGAATTGCTTAAATTAAAATGTTTTGGATGAAATTTAATTCTCTACTAGGTGATATGCATATCTACATATAATACAATTTTTATGAAAAGGACAAAATTAAGTATAACATTATTTCGTTCCTATTGGTAACGTAAAAGTGTATTTAAACAGAATATATACTCGTAGTTGGAGGTATGGTTTGAAAACTTCCGGGATTTAAGAGAAAGTTGTTGAAAAAGAATGTTGGGACCAGAGAGGTTATAGTTTTCGTTTAAACGTACAAAAAAAAGCGAGAAGCTGGTATGGCTGAGGTCTCGGAGACGCTATGCGGATTATAAATCCTGACTGAACAGCTTACCAAGCAAAACTTTGCTTTACGTACGGAAAAATACGGTGAGCCGGAATGCCCGAAAACCACCGAGAACCTAAGCGAATTATAACTCTTTCTGTTAGGACCAAATTTCATTACAATTGGGAAGGTTTCATGTCTAACCCATGCCAATCCAACTCAAATGTACAAAAGATTTTCCTATGGCCTAACATTTATTGTAGTGAACGATTAATTTCGATCATTAACTCTAGTTTTAATGTACTACATTTTAAAATTCAATTCGTAAATTAACTGACGTGTGCAGGATTTAGTAGACTGTTGCCCGATTGGAACTCAAATATATGTTACTGGTTTAGTTATAAATATGTATATATGCATAAGCATTACGTGGAGAAACGTGCGGTTGCAACACTTTCGAATTCTTTTTGAGACTATGTATCAGATCACTTATTTTGGACTATTCTCAAATTGGTCTGCGTAATTCCCACAGCGTTGTATGAGGTAAATTCCAGTATATTCGTAAGCAAAGCTTCATTTCACTACATAGTGTTGTGGTAGATATTTCAGGACCTAGTTATTTTAAGAAGGCATAAGGGAATAAGATACTCTACTAGCTTTTATTGGGAATGTTCAATCAAGAAGTATAATTTAAATAGATTTCAGTGAAATCTCTCGGAGGAAGGAGTGGGAACGTTACGGCTTCAAATACACCGAAAACTGAAGCCTAAAGGAACTCTCTCCATCTATGTCCTTATAAGCCAATATTAAGAATGATCCTGCAAAGAATTTTGTTTATTTACAGCTAAAGATACGAGAAAATTCGCTTACCTCATTTCGGGAGACGGACCAGATAAATCCTTTTTCCTTCGCCTGAGTACTGCAACACCAAAGGATGATGATGGTCAACTTGTCAACATTTGAATACTTCTATATATCTACGTAAGATTTATCGTCGGTGCAATCTGAACGGCTAAAATAGGAAATTAGAGATAAGTTCGTTATTATAGATAGTAACGAATGCCAATAAATCTTGGAGAAAATACTCACCATGTAGAGAAGACTATTGTTTCTTAAGTTAAGATATCTGAAAGTAGGAATAAATTAAAGAAAGTAGTTTTGTATAATTTAGTAAATGTTCGACTTACCTAATCCGAATTTTTCTTCTTAAAGGCTATAATATATCTTTTTATTGGAGACACATAACCTTAATACACACCGACAAGACATAACCAGTTTTCACTATTCTTCATTGTCCCGAATGAAGTGAGATATCTAATATAGATTTCGGCAACCCAAAGTATATAGAATAGAATTCATAGGGCCACAAGGAGGCTCACAGAGCAAATTTAGAGCACCTAAAAGTGGTTGTCAAATTTTTGAAAGAATAGCAAAATTCACGATTAAAACGAATTTTTATAAATTTTCGGGTATCACCAAAAGACATCAAAAAATTTATAGATTATTGTAATTAAACAAAAATGAATTTATAATTTTAGTAATCAAACCGATTCAAACCGATTCGGAAAATCAACTTGTAGATTGAGTATAAGACAAAATAGGGGGCATCTGTCTATAAATATAGCCACCCCATATGACAGTTCCTCTTCTTTTTCTTTTATTTTCTGGCGGTAAGATAGTCCTTATAAAACGTAAATGGGAAGTTAAGTTGAGTCTTACTTAAAAAAAAAGGGTGTAAAGAAGTAATAGAAGTAAGGTTCCATATAGAATTGTACCGGGTTATAGAGGAAATCATCGATATCAAGACGGATTTATAAAGCCAGAGAGAAGGAAAGTTCGGATTACGTCATCACAGATTAGAGCAAAATTAAGTACTTTAGAACGTATTTTGTTATCTTTTTATTATAATATAATTTTATTTTGTAATTTTTTTGAATTTTGGAGTGAGTTCCTTTCCTCTGCGAAACAATAATATTTCCTTGCTGCGATTAGGGTAATAAAAGTGACTAAATTTTTGAAGATTAGTGTAATCGTTGTTTGATTTAGAGAATTTACAAAAATTAAATTTTGCAGTATTCAAGCAATTGTTTTTTTTTATTTCGACGAGTTAGGTTTCCATCACCTACTCCCTTTCTCCATGCTAGCCGGCATAATATATGCTTGAATAGAAAGCATATAACACACCTTCACCAAATGTATTTTTGATCCAGCAAACTATTTCACAGCCTTTCGCATACAGTATTTTGTTTCTTATTAAAGGCGTCACTATAGCACGTTGATGATAGGGAATATATCCATCGGTCCATCTGAATCCATGATAATTATCATGCAGCCATTTCACTTCTCTTCTCTTTGCAGGTGTTAAATCCTTAAATCTGAATGGAGGTTGAAAAATAAAGTGCTGTATTTGGTTTCCGTTGGTCAAAATTGCCAATTCCTTCACAATAAACTTGCTATGATCGTCTTTAAATCCTTGGATATCCACAATTGCAGCCATTTGTAGCCTTAAATTATTTTTCTAACTTCACTCGTCAATGAACTATATTCGACTATTCTGTCATGCAAAAGCAAAAAAAAAGCGGTTGTGTTTGCGGGAATATTACTAAGTGTTTTAAACTGTATACGAATATCGACTGGTCCTGATTCGATCACCTCGTTTAGATGTGAGCAATCGATAACAGCAATTGGAGCGCTTTCCTTGAACTTCTCTCGGGTAAGCAGCGGTTGTTGCAGCCGCCCATAATACGATTGTTGGAATTTAGTATACATATCATACAATAAAGCATATCTCTCACGATCAAATTTAATGTTTAAGTCTTCATATGGAAATGTTTCAGAGTTTAAGTAAAGCTTCACATCTGAAAGTTCGCAATGATCAAATTTGCTTGCATCTTTACTTTTCTCGTTTTTTCGATTCGCCTGAAGTGCTAAAATTACATAGCGAGGTTTTTCTAACTGAGTAGATGTTTTAATTGTCCAATTATGATCGACAGTTGTAAGTAATATAGGATATTCGTATATATCCCAACTACGAAAACTCATTTGTATTGGCCGCCCAGTATCGATTAACTTAAGCAGCGATAGTTTTTCTTCATCAGCTACACTTATGTGGGGTACTCGCCATTGTAGTTTGAAAATATCTATTTTAACTTCATCGTCTGGCGATATAAAAGCATTTTCATCGCCTCTACTTCGAATCAATATAAGTTCATGTTTAGCATTTATAACAATTTTCTTATAGTCTTCAGCAAAGCCAAGCAACAACTTTAAAGGAATGCAAAAATTGAAAAATCCTCTTGTAGGTAATATTGAATTATCTGGAGACCAGGAAGCATTTAGTAACACATTGCTTTCATTTTGATTTAAAGATATATAATTTTTTATTGTTGTAGCAAATCCCAGATTTCTCGTGCGATCAATTTCTACGCCATTTAATTCATAGCGAATTTCGTCAAATAGAAAAGCTATGGCGTTATTAGTTAATTATGCCGTTGTTGAGGCCAACCCATCTGATTTTGTTATCGCGCCTTCTATATATAAGGAGCTTTCACTTGGTAAAATATACAAATCCTGATGTTGTAATGATATTCGAACTTCATCGCTATTCTTATATGATGCTAAAAACGGAGAGTAGCTGTGATACTCAACTTTTGTAATACTATTATCATAGCTAGCACCTTGAGTAATATCGAGTATTTCACTCAGTTTTTAACTTAAGACCAAGAGTTTTTAAGAATTGCTTGTTAGCGACTGTTAGCTTTATTCCCGACTGTTGCGTGGCTTTAGGCTGACTAGAAGACTTAACACTTTTGTGTTTTTATTTATTATCAATAGTATTATTGTATATTAACATGCTGCGGCTTCAAATGCAATCTCACTGTAATCGTTTCTCCTCTAAAATTAATTAGATCACCGTCTTGATCCACGAACTTCAGTGTAAGAGAACTTATCCGTTTGATGTTCAGTGGCAAATAAATGACATTCTTGGGAACTTCAATTATTTTATATCCCGGACCTACCGTAGGAGAGAACTCGTGTAATGTATGCACTTGTTGATTATTTATAAAAGAGCCTGATACTATATTACATTCAACTCGAATCACATTAACTTTTATTATATTTACTGGTAAATCAGATTGATATGAAATATTAGGTTCTAGAACGCGTTTACTAAATCCTAATAATGATCCAATAGAGTTATTTTTATTCAAAAATACTCGGGTAGAACTTTTGATTTCTGTTTTCAAGGTGTTATTATTAGCTGTTATTTGTACTATACGTTTAGTTTTCGTCTTAGCCAGTTCCTTTTTGATAAATCCTGCAATATCATCAATTTCATAGGAGCCATCTTGAATTTTAATTTCATCATCATCCAGATGAAGTAAGTTATTTCTATTGTCCACATTAGGAATTGAATTATATGTCTGTAAATCAATAAGTCCGCAAACGTATTCTGAACTTAAGTCCAACGGAGGAAAGTATTCAACTGTAAGCACAGATGAATTCCCAGTCAAAATCAGTGTTAATGACATAGTAGCTCAAAGTGAAATGCAGATGTTATTTTATGTAAAGTTTATTTATAGTTGTTATCTTACAATGTACAATTATACTATTAAATTAATAGTTACTTTTTATTATTGTAATGATTATATAAAAATTCTAAACATAAATGACCGCAATTTATCGTATTATAATTTTGGTAAGACTTATAATTGTAAACAATGTTTTTTCCTAAATAGCTTAATATTTCCTTTGGTGGTTGCAAGTTACCAAAGCTGTCAAGGTATTCTTTTTCGGATTCACTTTTGTAATATGCTACCCAATGACTACCAGGACCTGATATAGAGTCCAAATTTACTATTCCACACTCATATTTTCTAGGCTTTTTGGGGAGAGCATCAAGCATAAAAACACCTCTAAAATGTGGTAAATTATTCGCATATTTATATAAATCGATTTCATTTAATGCTCGATTAGGTAGCAGTTTTAGACGTTTTTTGAAGGTGGATTTAAGAATAGACCAAGTCCTTTTCTGTATGGCTTCAAATATAAGCCGCTTCCCTTTTTTCCTAATGCAATTGCTTCCATCGTATTATTATGTCGATTGCTCTCCTTTAGCTGCTCTTTAGCATTTGTTGCAGCATTAACAGCCTTTGCGACACCTGATACTCCTCCCGCTAAAGCACCTAGTGCTGAAAGACCAGCAAAAATAGGAATTAGAGGTAGCACTCCTCCAGCCTTTGGAATCGGAATAATTCGAGGTGGTCTTACATCCTTCTTCTTTCGCTTAAATACACTTTTAGTAGCAGCAAGTGCAAGACCTATAGCTTCTTTTAAGGAATCAGGCTTTTTTAACTTTAAAATATTTCTTGCTTCATGAACTCCTTTTTGTAGAGTTAATTTTCTTTTTGGCTTCCTAGAGTGAATTTTAGGTTTTTTCTTAACCCCATTCCAAATTTTACTTTCGCCTTCATAGCGTTTGTTACAAGCCAGGCGTTGCTACGTTCACCAAGGGATGCGTTTGAAGATGTCACTCGTTCCCAAGCTTTACCGGATAATATACGATCAGCAATATGACGATCTTCGATATTTTTATGTTGAGAATATGCGATATCGTGATCTCTACAAGCTGCGTCAAGAGGATTAATTCCAGGGTCACCCCTTGCTAATCTTTTTTGTAGTTTAGTACCAGGACCACAATATTGATATCCAGGCAAATGGAATTCAAATGGTAAATTGCTAATTGCTGTATTTAGCAAACCGCCTCCTCTTCGACATTTACGTTGGCGAGAACGATTTTGATTCTTTGAATGATCAATCATTCAACTGATAAGATAAACCTTTTAGACGTCCTCACAACAGCACATTGAGTTGATGACTGATATAAAAGTTCAGTGTTGTGTAATAAATATTTTAGTTCTAATAATGAAGTTCGTGAAGCAGAAGGACTCTTTATCAATAAAAAATCTTGATTTTAAATCTACAAATGAATTCAAAAGACATAGCTCGCTTATACCTAATAATATAAGAGGTATTCTTGTGGGACCTTCAAACTGCGGTAAAACCAATCTTATGATTGGGCTTATGTTCTATAATAATAATCCGAATGGACTTAAGTTCGAGAATATTTACATCTACTCAAAATCACTACATCAGCCTAAATATAAGTATCTGGAGCAGTTGATAAGCCCTATTAATGGTCTTGGGTACTACCCATTTTCTAATAATTGCGAAGTTATACCTCCACAGGAAGCCAAACAGAATTCAATTTTTATTTTCGATGATATAGCATGTGGGAAACAAAATAACATACGTGATTATTTTTGTATGGGTCGACATAATAATATTGATAGTTTCTATCTCTGTCAGACTTACACCCATATACCGAAGCACTTAATACGTGACAACGCTAACTTTCTTATTTTATTTAAACAAGATGATATGAATCTTAGGCATATATATAATGATCATGTTAACACAGACATGACCTTCGAAAAATTTCGTAGTATTTGCGGTGTTTGCTGGAGGGACAATTATGGCTTTTTAGTAATCGATAAAGATAGTTTGTTGAACAAAGACCGTTATCGAAAAGGAATCGATACATACATTTCGCTATAAATTTAGAAGATCTAGTAAAGAAAATCAGTTAAAGCTGTTCATAGACCTGCTAAAGCTGGTAATAGACCTATTAAAGCTCATAGCAGACCTCATATAGCTGTTCATACACCTGGTAAAGCTGTTCAATGTTCATAGACCTGATAAGAGCTGTTTTATAGAGCTGGTAAAGTTGTTCACGGAGCTGTCAAAAGCTGTTCACAGACCTGATAAGAGCCATCCATAGACCCATTCAGATCAGTATAACCCAGTTCACAGACCAATTCAAATCTCATTACAAAGAAGGTTAAAAAGAGAGACGAACTATTAAAAAATCTTATCAAAACTAGAAATGCTATTAAGAAGAAATTTCGCACTGTGAAAACTGGACGAGTTGAAACTGAAACTCGTCTTGAGGAGACATTTAAGCCCATAACAAAACCACTTCATGAGTTCATAACAAAAGCAAAGCATGAGACTAAAATTAAAGATGAATATGGAAATGATGATGATGATGATGATTATGGTAATATAAAGCTTACTCCTAAAATGAAACTTCCGAAAATGGAACCGACCAGTACACCTATAAAACGTTCAGATTATTCCTTAATGTCGGAAGATGATAACTTTGCAACACCTACACATTCTAGAACTTTGATGGAAAAGAGAGATTCTCCTCTTAATTTATCCAGCGGTAGAGTTGATAAATATTTAGAACTCTATCTTAAAAAAAGTCCGATAATTGACAACACTTATGGAGTTTATTTAGATGATGATAACGAATGGAAAATTGGAAATTCCAAGATTGCAATTGAGGAAGATTTCTTCCTTATTAACGGAAAATCGTTTAAAATAACGCTAGGTCTATGTGAATTGCTTTTTATGAAACAACCTGCAAAAACTTTGTATAGTAAGGATGACTTGGAAAATTATCAAGCTATCTTAAAAGAAACTAACGCCTATAAAAGAGACCATAAAGCGGCTGGTCAAATAAAAGGAAGTAGAGCTTTAAAGTACTTAGAAATTATAAGTAAACTGGTTTCTCATGAAGGCAAGGGTTTGATGCATGTACCCAAGAATAATATTGATTACGTTTATTGGAATGATCCTAATGAACTTGTGGATAGACTTCGTCTTTTAATAGCATCACAAAGTGCTGGGCATACTAATCACAACAATGAAATTATATCAATTATTGAAGAGTTAAAAGAAGGCGGTATTATAGTATAAATCATATTCAGTTTTAATGTAATAAGGAGTGTCGACAAGTTTGGGAGATATTCTAAAAAGGTAAAGTTAGGATCTACTGGCAAGCGTGGTCCTAGAGCAGTGATGGCCAAACTCACACTACTTAATTTGAGGAATGCTTAAAGGCTTCATAAGCATTTTGTACTGTTTGTTTAATTTAGAACCTTAAAATGTTTGCAAAAGGTTGTATATCTTAAGATATTGTATAATTGCTTACAAAACTACTTGAATATGATAATTTCTTTTAACTTTTGCATGCTTTAACAATTAAAAACGCAAAAACAGAAAACCGAATACATCCAAACATATGCATATACGAATTTAAAAGCTCAAAAGCTCACTTGCCCGCGGGCATAGGTTTGGACATCACTGTCCTAGAGGCTTACCAGGCGAACCTCGTCCTCAAGGGGAACAAGGAATACAAGGTCTAAGTGGCGTGGGCTTTAAGCTCACTGAAAGTGGAGATTTCAATCTAAGTTTTAAAAATTTTAAATACCTTAAGAGCCCCCTAGAAAGGGATGATGCAACCAATAAAACATATGTTGACGATGTACCTGACAAGATCATACATTTAAGTAATTCCTACGTTAATGAAAAAATCCAGTTAGTCAGCAACAATCTAACTGAGCAAATACATAAGGAAAGTGCTGTACTACAAGGAGAATTAAAGGAGTTATACAACATAATCAATATAACAAGTGAAAAAGATAAAAACACTAGTCAATTGTATACGAATGAAACAATTACGAATCTGCAAGAGCGATTGAAGAGAGCAGCCGAATTATATGCAAATGAAGCAATTGTTGACGTTAATGAGAAGTTGATGAAATATATAGATCTAAATATACAAGAAATGAAAGACACTTTAAAGGCGTTAATTAATGTAGAATCTCTGACAATTTCAAAATGAATAAAACACAAGTAGTTAATGAGCTTCATAAACCAGCCAGAAAAAATTTCATAAGAAGACGTGTTATAATTAAGGGAATAGATGACTTATGGCAAGCCGACTTAGTTGAAATGGGTGCTTATACTACAAGCAATAATGAACATAATTTTTTATTAACTGTAATAGATGGGTTTTCTAAATATGCATGGGAAATTCCTATTAAAAGAAAGACTGGTGTCGAAGTTACTCAAGCTATGAAATCCATACTAAAAGAAGGTCGGAGTCCCACAAATTTACAAACTGATGATGGAAAAGAGTTTTTCAATAGCTCATTTCAAATCTTAATGAAAAACTCCTGCATTAATCATTTTTCTACATATAGCCCTTTAAAAGCATCTATAGTTGAACGATTTGATCGAACATTAAAAAGCATGATGTGGAAAGAGTTTAGTATGCAGGATTCATACCGATGGATAGATATGATTAAGAAATTAGTCGTAAAATATAACTCAAGTAATCATCGAACAATAAAAATGAGGCCACGTGATTAACAAAGCAGAATGAGAAAAAATTGCTAACAACAGTTTACAATCATTTAAAGACGTTTCATTTGCCAAAATTTAAGATGGGAGACTTTGTTCGCATTAGTAAATATAAACATGTATTTGAAAAGGGGTATACACCAAACTGGACTACAGAGATCTTCAAGATCACAAAAATTCAGATAACGAATCCTGTAACATATCTCTTGGAAGACCATGAAGGAAACGCAATAAAGGGCAGTTTTTATGAAATGAAGCTCCAAAAGACGAAGAATCCTGATGTTTACCGCGTAGAAAAAATATCGAAGAGAACCGCAGATAAAGTTTATGTTAAATGGCTCGGATTTTCATTAAAACACAACTCTTGGATTCAGAAAGATAATGTATTATAATATTGTTATACAAATATATATTTTATATTAAAAGTACTTTAGTTTCAATTTACAACTCTATTTGAAATTTTTAAATGTTAAACTATAAATTTTATTTCTATGCGAGGTGAATAAAATGGGGTCCAAAATATCCTTCATATTTCGAATTCGCAGTTGAAATCGAAATCTGTCCAACGCAAATGTTTGCCAGGGACCCTTACGATCGTATATTGGAACGAAATGTATCTTTGGGATGATATTGAACTGAACTACTTTTTCTCCAACTACTTTGGCCTTCTCTTCTTCTTTTTGTAGCAAAAGCAAAACATCTTGAAGGGCCAAACTCCTACAAATATCCTTGAATTCTTTATATGCTGCTGAATCAGATTTAGAAATCTTAAGAAAGAACCTCCCATGCTTTTGATAATCGTTAAACAAAAGTTCGTTCTACCAAAAAAAATTATTATAATATATATAAATAAATGAAAAATGTTGTTGGCTTTACATTTATAACCTCTTTGATAGCAGGAGTCAATAAATCTCGCTTTTTATATTCAGCAATAAGTTTATTATAATCTGTTAGTTCAATTAAATTGCAAATATTATCCAAAATGATTTTTGTATGAAGATTCTCCATAATAATTTTAAAATGACTTAAAAACGGATTAGACTTTCTTTTATAGCTGTTTATTTAGAAATATTCATTTGATATGTTTGTTTCATTCCTCTCAAATTCACTAATTCCACATCGCTTTTATAATTAGCATCAACTTGTTTCACCATCTCTACTTCACCACTACTTAGAATTCTTTCAGTTTCAAACTCGCGATATTCATAGCATGATATCTTCAATGAGCGAGTTACGTAATTACTGTCATATGTACAACGAATGGTTAGCATTGTTTCGTCATCGAATTCAAGTTTAAAGTGCCTATAAAAGATATCTTTGCTCTCAATAATTCCTGCAATATCCAATTCTTTCTTTAATAGTTCTTGCCTGATCCTTGATGTGGTAGTAGGAATTTGCTCGTCACTACTTTCTTTTGAAGTAGTAAATGTTAATCAGATCCATCCAATGTATACTTATTATAAAACAATTCATGGCCTAAATGATACATTATATTGTGAATTCTTTTATGTCAATATATTATTTTATATTCATTTAAGATGAGGCGCTAATTTTATTTTCAGGACTTACCCAAGAAGCTTCTTGTCCTACTTGCTTCCCCCATTCCCCTTCGCTATCCTTCCCATTTTTATAATTTGATTTCATCTTTGTTCTTTTTGTTGGGCCTGCATCCTAGCCAGATGCAGGGTAGGTGTGGGTTAGAGACTGAACCATCGCATAGGGGGTAGCCTTTCTTTTGTGATTTTTCTTGATGGTTCAGTGCGGCTAGGAACAGCAGGTGATACCAGACCTGTTGTTCTTCATTCATATCTGTTTCTCCTTTTTTTATCCTTTGTGGCAGACCTGAAGGAAGGATTCCACAACCTTCTTTCGCCACAGGCACGCGGAATTGTGTTTGTGGATGTGTGAAATAAAACAACTACATAACCACAATTGAACGTTTCAGCTTACGGGATCATAAGAAATGACGATTAAATATTTTTGTTGTAGTTGTTTAATTTGCACCGACTTCAAAATGTCGTAATAGATATAAAATTAAAAATTATTTTATGCTTTTTAGCGCTTTTTGTGAAGTCGGTTCAACTTTTTTTTTAAAAACTATTTTATTTCCCAAAATTGGTGGGAGCCAACTTTTCTTTAAATGGTTAGCTCAGCGAGCTGATGAGGCCTGCAAGTCGCTGCCAGATGTAAAGGGATTTAAACTTGATTTCTCATTTTCAATTGAATAAAAAAAGTTAAAAATTACCACTTTCTGTAGTTTCCAAATGTAAGGGGGTGGTTGCGTAATATCCCTGAGTGGCCACCTGTGCTGATTCTCACTTGATTTTTCTCATATACAGACTTCTTAAACGATCTCGTCTAAACTCTTTTAGTAACTTTAAACAGCTTTAGTTCCCGATGGGACAATTATTGTTAATATGGCTTTTGGACCTCCAATTTTCTTATTGCAGAGGCGTTTGTGGCTTGCATTTATGTAAATATTGCTATTCTACCTAAAACATAGCACGATGGCTATAACAAAATTGGATTTTTAATTTCTTAACCGACTTCCCAAAAACAAAGAGGTTCTAAGTTCGACGCGTATTTTTTTTTTTTATGTCTGACCGGGCATAACTTCGTAACGCGTCGACCGATTTTGATGATTCTTTTTTTGTTGGGTAGAGTATGTTCACCGATTGGTACCATGTCAAAAAAATTTTTGGTTGGGTGGGGGTGAAACCTAACTTTGTAACGCGTGGTCCGATTTGGATGGTTGTTTTTTTGTTGTACAGAGTATGATCCCCCATTCCTAACAGGAGAAAAAAAATTTGGCCTTGGGTTGGGAGGGGGTGGAGGGGGGAGGGGGAGGGTAGTCTAACTTTGTAACGCGTGGACCGATTTGGATAATTCTTTTTCTGTTGGGTAGAGTATGTTCAGTGGGAGATACCAGGTGAAAAAAAGTTTGGAGGGATGGGGGTGGGGGTGGAACCTAACTTTGTAACGCGTGGTCCGATTTCGATGGTTCCTTTTCTGTTGTAAAGAGTATGATCCCCCATTGCTAATAGGAGAATAATTTGGTCCTATGGAGAAAGGTGTGGGCGGGGGGGAGGGGTAGTCTAACTTCGTAACGCGTGGACCGATTTGGATAATTCTTTTTCTATTGGGTAGAGTATGATCCTTGGTTGATACTACGAGAAAAAAAATGTTGCTGGGGTGGGGGTGGGAGAAGGGGGGTGGAACCTAACTTTGTAACGCCTGAATCGATTTGGATGCTTCTTTTGATGTTGCATAGAGTGTGATCCCCCATTGCTAATAGGGGAATAATTTGGTCCTATGGGGGTGGTGGGGGAGGGGGAGGGGTAGTAACTTCTTAACGCGTGAACCGATTTCGATGATTCCTTTTGTGTTCGGTAGAGTATGTTCCTTGGTTGATACCATGAGAAAAAAAGTTTAGTGGAATGGGGGTGGGGTAGGGGGTTAAAACAAACGTCTAACGTGTGGACCGATTTGGATGGTTCTTTCTTCGTTCTATAGTGTAGAAGACACTAAAAATTGAAATATAAAATAGTTTTTAAAAAAAAGTTGAACCGACTTCACAAAAAGCGCTAAAAAGCATAAAATAATTTTTAATTTTATATGTATTACGACATTTTAAAGTCGGTGCAAATTAAACAAATAAAACAACTCCATAACCACAATTGAAAATAATACATAATACTACCTGAACGTTTCAGCTTACGGGATCATAAGAAATGACGATTAAATATTTGTGTTGTAGTTGTTTGGTTTGTTTGATTTGCACCGACTTCAAAATGTCGTAATACATATAAAATTAAAAATTATTTTATGCTTTTTAGCGCTTTTTGTGAAGTCGGTTCAACTTTTTTTTAAAAACTATTTTTTTTACAAAACAAATTTAGCAAACTTACCAGGTGATGTTGGCAGGTTGACAGGAATTTGACTGCTTCATATGAATGAAGATCTGTCATCTTGGACTTGCCAATGGGAGCCAACTTCACCATGGTTGGGTGTAAGTCGAATGGATAAGGTGGGCATTTACTAATCTCACCTAGCTGACGCTGGATAAATTCCAATTGCCCCAATAGTCTCACATTACAATATCCTCAGATTTATTTAATGAATTGAATGAACTAACCTTTTGTAATTAAAAGAAGAATAGCTAAATAGTCAAGCAGTTTATAGTGTTTTTTTGTTATCGAATATACCTATTTACCTATATATATTTACCTATACATATACTATTTACCTTTACCCTTAGAATATATAACACCTTATAATTATATACTCCTTATAGTTATATACTCTAAGCCTTTACCTCAGAAAAGCGTGGCAATTTTAAGCTGGTGTGAGATTTATATGCATACAATCTCATAAGCACAAAGCAGCCGATTAAAATAGTATTCAATGTAATAATCATTCATAATAATAATTCATCAATGTAATAATTTATATATAATAAAATATATTTATATAATATAACATATATTATTTCAATTTTGGCAAAGTTCTCCTCGGCTAAATATTGTGTATCGACCACGTGAATTATAAAACTTTAATAGAACGTGTTCTTTTCGATTTTCATTTTTACCTACGACGATGGAACTAAAGTCTCAACTAAATGACAACCATTAAAACAAATGTCAACAAACTTTCGTTTGATGGAGTAAGTGGGAATTTTCTTTGAAAACTCGGTTTAAATGTTTTGCAATAGCTGTTTTTTGTGTGTGCCTTATAAAGTACCCTTACTTTGTTTAGTTTACATATGGAAAGAAGTTCCGGAAGGCTTGTGGTGTTTGCTATTATCACCGGAATTCACTGAACACTTCATTTTCAGTTTTTCTGAAAAGAAACGCACTTTTCTTTGTTAATGATATTAATAAATTGTCTTAACTTGTTTAGACACTCTTTTAGCACTTCACAGCACAATAATTATATATGTTTATCAAAACAATGTGAAATATTCCTTACTTTTTATTTCTCAATTTCACTTCGAACCGGAGAAACGTAAACAAAAGTGACAGCCAGTGGACCAGTTTTGAATCACTTGCCTTCTCATTCCCCGCAGAACATCGAAAATTTGCCATGCTCACACACATATGGTATTTATACGTTACGGCCTCTCCTTTAACCCTCGTTCACGAGTGCGATTCGTCGCATGCGACTGTAAATTGATTGGCTGAAGTCATATACCTGTTACTTGACATGCTGGCTTTGTCTAACGTCGCTGTGATTGTATAAATAATCGCAGCAAGCTCTTGGTTTGGTGCGATTGTTGTGCAATTGTTGAACATAACCAAACGCAATTGGTTTGTTTACCTTTTTGAAAAGTGCTTGTTGAATGAAAAACGGCTTATATAAATATAACATGTGTTATTAAAAAAAAAAACTTTTGCCACGTACATGACCAATTATCATGTACCCTTTCCTTATTCTTCTGATTGTCACCCCTGCTTGGAATTTTTGGGAGAAAGGCGGGGACTGAAGTAATCGGTGGAAAAAGTGGAAGTGAGCTTAAATACTGCTCATCGTAAAGGCACCTCTCACGAAATATACGGGAAGAGGTCATTAAATAGTCAGTATATCCCGTGCCGAACCCCCATCGATTTATAAAACCAGATCGCTGGTTCAGCTGGTTTAGGTCGGCGTCATCACTGTAAGGAAGACATAAATTCAGCTCAATAGCTAATACATAAAACAAAAAAATAAAGAATAACGAAAAAAACGCTCCGCAGAGCGTTCACACTTCGTTACTTGAAATCTGCGGATATTCAGTGAATGGTAACTTACATTTTCTGTTACAAGTGTGAGAGAAATCTCAAAATTTCTATTTATTTTTGTCTTCCAGTGTAGTTATTTCCGCTAGATATGAGGAAATAGTAGACTTGGCTTTAAAACGAGTGAGCAGGCGCTGACTCCAGCTTAGGCCCCGCGATAGCTACAGTCATAGCTATGTACATACACTATGTTTGTCCCTTAAAATTATTACCACTCCAAGGTAAATACTTTTCCGAAACTGTGAAAGATTGGAAGGTTTAGTAGTAGAGAATAATAGAGACTTTGGAACTGTAAGAAACAATTATTTAAACAAATTTTTACATGCGAATTTCCGAAATATGCAAAAAAAAGGAAAGTTTTCGATTCATTGAGCTTAGGAGTGTTATATTAATAGATAATAGATTTATTTTTAAATGATATATGATCACGACATGTAAAGATAGATAGCATTGTATATAAAAGTAGCTTTTTTAGAGCAATTCATTTTATAGCCTTGGATTGAGTTTAATTATGAAGTATATTTACAAAAGCAGGGTAATATATGGAAGTTTTCTCCTCATAAATTTGTATTAGGCTATTTACGTGGAAGGAAAGCTAAACAAAGATAGTTGAGGTCTCAGGTAGACTATTTTTGTAATATTTTACAATCAATTGCATTAAATACAATTTAATAGGATAACTTCATACAAATTAAGGTTGCTATTTGGCTCCATTCATCGTTTTTTTTTTAAATCTTTAGTTCGAACAGTTCCTGTGGGTGGTGGCGTCCTATGCGCGGTCAGGGGGGCATCTCGTGCTCGGTCGTTGACATTTCTGATTCCCGTGACCTTGAGCTTCTGTGCGTTGCCTTGAGTTTTCCGGCCAGAAGCCTATTCGTATTGACTGTCTAGTGTCTATATTCCCCCTTGTTCACCACCCGCAGTTTACGAGTCGCTTGCTAGGTCTGTTGACAGTCTGTCCGACTCATTACTTCCCTCGGATGATATTGTGCTCTTTGGCGACTTCAATTTTCAGTTGGGCACATTCTCTCGATGCCGATATCCTTATACCTTCACATACATCTGCTCCTCAATTCGCTTTGACCTTTTTGGACTCTGTAGCCTCTTCCGGCTTGGCTCAATGTTGTGATGTTCCCAATAATTTGGGTAGGTTTCTTGATCTGGTGTTTTCGTCCAACCCCGATGGTACGATCGTGAGGAGATGCCTGGTCCCCCTGGTTCCTGAATCAAACAGTTCTGGAAATTTATCAACTCGAAGCGCAAATGTGACGCCTATCCTGCTTCTTTGAGGTACTGTGGCTGCGAGAGTGACGACGCTCCCACAATTTCTAATTTGTTCGCGGATTTTTTCCGTACCTCCTTCTGTGATTCTCTCTGTGATATTCCCTCTCCTGATTTTATCCACTTGACACGGCTTCCGCCTACCTCTCTTGAGCCTAATGACTTAGTTTTCGACGATGCACACGTTGCTGAACACTTATCTAAGTTGGCGGAGGGCTTTACTTGTGGTCCGGACGGTTTACCCGCTTCCTTTCTAAAGAAATGCCATTCATCCCTTGCCAGCGTCGTTTCTTACTTGTTCAATCTGTCCCTGAAGTCTGGCCGCTTTCCTGAAATTTGGAAGACTTCTGTGTTGATTCCACTCCATAAGAAAGGGAATAAGTCCGATGTTATATTCCTTTCGTCTTATTTTATTATTTGAGGTCACTTAATGCTACTTACGTGCCGTTAAACTTTCTTGGGGGGTTGTACACTTGTAAAATAACAACCAACGAGTAGTATTTATTCACTTCAAGTACTTTTTATTTCTTTTAAGTCACCTTAGATTAAACAACACAGGTAACGTTAATACTAATGTTTATGTAATGTTAATAGATGTTAGGACTAATTATTAAGCACTAGTTTTCACTTAACTCTTTATCATTACACGTAACTACACTATCTTACACAAATTGATCTAAATTACACAATTAATTTTATTAACGTTAACAGCTAATTAATTAACAGCTAGTTAATTTTTAAAAGAACACGACGTTATCCCGACGACTTTTTAAAAACCCAGACTCAAAAAAACAATCGCGACTTAACCCCGTGTTGGACAGAACCAGACGCTTTTACGATTTCAAACAGACTCTTTCCTTTTTCTTAATTTTTTCGCCACGACCAGTTACCTGTTTATTCGACTGAGCTTTTTGATCAAGGTAGAAAGCTTTGAGCTTTCGCTCTTGATCGTATAACTTCCGCTTAGTCGTTAAACATTAGGCAAGCTTTTGGTCGTGTGTGTGAAAGCTTTCTTTCTCTCACTTTTTGGCTTCGAAAGTTCAAGCACCGATAGACCTTGGCTAAGGCGATGTACTTATCGGAATTTGATGATCACGCACCTTTCGGCTGGGAACTTAACTTTGTCGAGGTGAATGATGGTTAAAATGCTTTTTTAACATTTTAAGGTTTCCGGCGTGCCACAATTTTGTGGGAAAGGAATGCGCGGAAATCTGAGCGATTTGTTTGTCGCAAAGGTAATAATTGCCGTGTAGGCGATATTTGGTTGCTTGCGTGCAACAAACTAATTTTATAAATTAATATTTTAATTTGTTATATCGCAAAATAAAATTCTTGAATTTGACGTGAAGGCAATTTTGCGAATATAACATTTTAATTTATTAATTATGCCAAAATTTAATTTACTTAAATTTGGCATATAACAATCCTTCCCCCTTGGAGAAAGTGAGCTGTTCTTTGGAGAGGAACAGATCACGGGAGGAAATAAAGGGGAGAAAATAATTAGTATAGGTCATGTTTTTATTTAAAATTTCTGCGACATGTCTTTTAACTAAAAGGGTTAATAATTTGCCACAAGTATTTTAAGGAAATGTCTATCCTAAGGGGATAGGTTTTAATTAGATGGATTGCACTGATGCTTTTATTGGTTTAATATTAAAGATTAAAACCGTTACATTAAATGTGTTACTTAAGGGTTAATGGGGTTGAAGTATTTAAAATGTAAAGTATACTTATTGGTTTTAGTCATAATAAGGCTTCAGCCTGTTATTATGGACGGTGATTATTCTCTTACCAACTCGTATCGTGGTATTCACTGAGCTGGGAACGCCGGTTACCGAATAGGGTCCTACCCAGATTTGACAGAGTTTATGTTTTCTATTTTCGCTCTTGAGGAGGACCCTGTCTCCTATATGGAAGAATATAGGGCGTATAGTTTTGTCGTAGTAACCTTTCGAGCGTTGTTTACTGGCCAATATGTTTTTCCGCGCCGTTGCATAAGATTTTTGAAGCTTATACCGTAATATGTGGTAATAGCTCTCGTGGTTATACACGGGTTCTGGGTCCCGTTTGAGGTTGGAGGGGACATCCGCTGTAAAGCCGTAAAGGCAGTCCATGGGAGTTAGTTTCGTCCCTTCGTGCACACTGTTGTTGTACACGAATGCAGCGGTTCGCAGGTATTGGTCCCAAGATTTGGGATTTTCGTCCACTATTGTTCTGAGGTATTCAATTAATGGTCTATGTGCACGCTCTAGTGCGCGATTTGACTGTGGGTGATACGCTGAAGTTTGGAGTTTCTTCACCCTTAGCAATTTACATACCTGTTTGAATAAATCACTCAGAAAATTGCTTCCCTGATCGGTGACAATTCGTTTGGGGATGCGATAGCGCGTTACTATTTCGTCAAAGAAAATTTGCGCTACTGTTACAGCTTCTCCATTTGGTATGGCATACCAGTCGACGAACTTTGTAAGGTTGTCCTGGAACGTTAAGATATATTTATTTCCGGACTCTGTTTCCTCAAGTGGACCTACCATGTCGAGGTAGACCTTGTCAAAGGGTTTTTCTGCGATGTCCGTTATAACCATCGGCATTCGGAATTGTGGTGACGCTTTCATCTTTTGGCATTTGGGGCATCGCTTAATGTATTTCTTTATATCACTAATCATGTGCCTCCACCAGTACTTTCTTCTGATCCGTTTGTACGTTTTAATTACGCCCTGGTGGCCACCGAAAGGAGAATCATGGTAGTCATGTAAGATTGTCCTGATTTCCTCGGGGTTTGTAATAAGTTCAGGGGTTTTTTGTCCATGTGTGTCTGGATCGTTTCCTGGTGGGTCTATTGGTTTTAGTTTTTGTTCGGGTTTTGGCGGTTCGTGATCCTGGTTGCTTAACGAGGGATCCTGTGTCTCGGGGCTCTTGGGTTCTGTTTGAACATTGTTTGAGCCCGAGTCACCGCGTTGCATTTTAAGCGACTGTGGGGGGTTGTACCGTTTTCTTCCTCCGAGTCTGAATCCATTTTATGGTGGACTAGGGCCTTTACTAGAAGAGTGGTGTCTTCGGTTTCTTCCCGCGGGATGCGACTGAGGGCGTCGGCATTTGTATTATATTTTCCGGGTTTGTATTCGATTTTATAATCGAACTCGGAAAGTTTATGGTGAAATCTCACCAAACGGGAAATTGGGTCTTTGACGTTAAAGACGCCTTTGAGAGGCTTATGGTCTGTGTAGACTGTGAATTTTCGGCCTTGTAGGTAACATCTGAAGTTACGGGTGGCCCAGACTATGGCTAGCAACTCTTTCTCTATTGTAGAGTAGTTGCGTTCAGCTTTATTTAGTGTACGGCTGGCATAGGCAATAGGCTGGTCACGTCCGACTTCTCCTTGGGAGAGGACAGCTCCTAAGGCCTCGCTACTGGCGTCCGTGGTTAGGTTGAACGGTTGGGTGAAATCGGGATAGATTAGAAGTGGAGGGGAAATTAGGGATTTTTTAATTACTTCAAATGCCTCTTGACATTTGTTAGTCCAAGTAAATTTCACGTCCTTGCGAAGCAAATTCGTGATTGGACGTACTATCTTTGAGAAATCGGGTATAAATTTCCTGTAGTAGTTGGCAAGTCCCAGAAATGATTGGACTTGTCTGACTGTTCGGGGAACGGGGAATGTTTGGACGCATGCCGTTTTGCTGGGGTCTGGGAGTGCTCCTTTGTTGGAACACTTATGGCCTAAGTATACAACCTCTCGTCTTAGGAACTGACACTTCTCGGGTTGCAGTTTCAGGTTGTTCTCTCTCAGTCTGTCGAAGACTTTGCGGAGCTTTTGATTGTGGTCCGCCAGGTTTTTCCCGTAGATGACTATGTCATCTAGGTACACAAAGCATTCCAGGCCTTGTAAACCTGTTAATACGAAATTCATTAGACGTTGGAAGGTAGCCGGGGCTCCTTTGAGCCCGAACGGCATACGCTTGAATTCGTAGTGCCCATAGTTTGTGCTGAAAGCCGTCTTTGGCCTATCTTTGGGGTCGACTAATACTTGGTGATAACCATTGGCCAAGTCGAGGGTAGTGAAGTATCGGGAATGACCTAGTTGGTCGAGTATGTCCTCGATACGTGGTAGTGGATAGGCGTCGCCAATCGTTTTTTCGTTTAGCTTGCGAAAGTCGACGACAACGCGCCACCTTTTTTCACCATCAGGTCCCGCTTTTTTGGGGACGACTAAGAGAGGTGAATTCCATGGACTCTTGCTCGGTTGGACTATGTCATTATCCAACATTTCTCGGAGCTGATCGTTGATTACATTGCGTTGGGTTTCCGGCAATCGGTACATCTTTTGATTAATGGGTGCTTGGTCTTGCACCAGGGGAATGTCGTGGGTGATGGCTTTGGTATGAGTGAGCCTATCACCTTTTAAAAAGAAAATATCATCGTACTCATAACATAGTTTGGTTATGGCAGATGACTCTTCCGCACTTAAGGTGTCGTCCAGGTTGAGTTCTTGTACTAACCTGGCGAGACGCGGGTTATGTTGGGGTTCGTCCGGATCGTCACTGTCCGGGTATAGATATTTAATGTGTTGCAGAGTGGCCATCTTGTCGGCTCTAGTAACTCTGTTCTTGTTTTTATTTTTCTTAAAACTACTGTTCTTGAACGTTGGAGTTTTGTGGGCCTTGATACCTACGGGTTCAGGCATTCGTTGGAACTCGCAAGCGTTTGTCGTTTGTATTTTTGGGCTTGAGCCTCTGGGCGATGGAGTTTGCAGATCTGGGCTTTCATTGGGTACCAGACATTTGTTGTACTCCCAAGCGCCAGACGTTGGGGTTTTCTTGAGGGACCCGCAAGCGTCTCTGGAGGGGCTCTTATGCCATTTTACATGTTTGGACGTGTTTCTACCTTTAATTGGCGTTGGGGCTACTGGGTCTTTGTGACCGGTTAGAGTAGACCTTTTGTGGGGATTGTCAGCGCCATTATTCCGGCTCATGGGCCGTGTCTCTCTGTATTCTTTGTTTTCTTCATCTAATTTTGTTTCATCCGATCCGTTGGAGATAGGGATGACGGTGTAGTCTTTGGTGTGGACAAGCGTTATGTCGAGGCTTGTCAGAACTACTTGAAAATTGTTAGCATTGAGGATCCCAATGGGCGCTACCTTGATTCCTGATGAGAGTAAGCTATTTGCCAGGAAGACTCCATCGTCTATCTCCTGCGATAGACAGAGCATTTCTTCCGCCAATTGCAACGGGATTTTGACTACAATCTGGGATCTTGCAGGTATGCAAACAGGTTTGTCTAAGACTATCTGTTGCTGCTTTATTTCGCAAGCCGGATCTTTGGTAGTTCTTTTATCCGAGTGGTGTTCTTGTGTGCTACAGCCAGCATTCTCCATTTGAGATGCCTTGAGGACACTGCAAGTAGAAAGCTTGACCTCTGGGGCCTCCGTGCTACCTGTTAGTGTTTCTACTTCGACTGCGTTTTGTGAACACTCCTCGTCCGATGCTAATGTTAGGGGTATAGCAAACTCTTCGGGGTTAGTTTCCGTGCGAGGAAACCTGAGCGCCATATTTGGACCTTCAACATTACAATTCTTTGCTAAGAAGTCATTTCCTAGCAAACCGTCGTCCGTGAGACCTGGAAGGTTTTGTATGACTTGGAAATTGCAGGGTATGTTGTGTTTTAGAGTGAAGTTTCCCTGGCAGCTTCCCAAGGTTTTTCCAGTTCCAAACGGCGTTTGTAGTGTGTACACCTCCTCGGTATTGATGTCGTCGAGGGACTGTAGTGCTTTTTTCTTAATAATACTAACCTCAGCGCCAGTATCCACTACCAATTTGGTTTGGCCGTGTAGGCCGATGTCCAATGGAAGTTTTACGGTAGAGATACTAGTCTTGGGCGTCTGAGGTGACCCTTGTTTGTTTTGCGGAGGGTTTATAGTCGAGCCGGGGAGTTTTGGGTCGACTGTGCGTCGTTTCCCGGATTCTGAGACTCCCATTTCTGTTTTTGTTGGCAAACGTCAACAGAGTGTCCGCGTCGGCCACAGAAATTACATTTGACGCTTATGTTATACACTCGGGGGCCGCTGGAGGGTCGTTGCTCTAAACCTGGCCTGTTTTCTCTTGGGGGCCTTCTTTCATGGCTTGTGTCTTGGATTCTAGCCGAACGGTTGGTTCTGCAATCGCGAACATCATGCCCATAGTTTTTGCAATTCACGCAAAAAGGTGTGTTTTTGCGCTTTAGACAGTCGGAGTACGTATGACCCCGTTTTTGGCAGAAGCTACATGTAATGTTCTGTGCCGGTGTATTGGGGTTCGGTCGTCTGTTTCCAAGCCTGTGGTCCCTTTGCTGAAATGGAGGGCGTTGTGATGAGATCGGAGTGTATTGTTGGTTTTGGTAATTGGGTGGTGATGTCCTCGGGGGTACCTGTAAAAAGTTTATTTGACCATGGGCTAACGGGCTGGTCCCTGTGTGTGTGTCATAAGCTTGTGTGTGTGGTAATGTGGGCATTTGTGAGAGTGGGGATTGTATGAATAGGGCGCTTTGCTGGAGCCTCTCCATGTCCAGCGCCTTTTGTATTAGTTCGTCCACTGTGGCATCGCCTATTGTCAGGAGATATTGGCACAAATGCGGGTTACCTACTCCGCTTTTCAATGCATTTTTAGCGAAGTCTTCTAACTGAGTCTTCACTGTGGATGCTGCATTGCCGTATTTGGTGTCGGCAGCTTCTTTGCAAAGGACCAGCAATTGTTTGAGTCTGGTCGTGTATGCATTTAACGTTTCTAGGGGTAGTTGTCGAGTTGTGATTAGTTTATTTACCAACTCTTGATAGGTTTCCCTAGGTAAGTATGCCCTATTTAGACGTTCTTCCACTTCCTTGAAGGTGGATGGAACGTCTGAGGCGAAGAGTTGATACGCTTCGCCCCGGAGTCTGGTAGGCAAAATTTGGAGGAAAGCTGCTTGTTCCTCTGTGGTTAGGCATTGCTGTGTCTGCTTACAGCAACCTATAAAGGTTTGGAGCTCTTGGCTCAACTGAGGACTATTTGCGCCAGAGAACAAAGGAACAAGCTGTGCCGTTAGTTTGGCTACTTTGGCGTAATCTACCATCTTGGAGTGTTTGTAGGTTGTTTTGGGTTTATACTCGGGTAGACTAAGCAAGCTTTCCTCGTGACTGGTGTCCGTGAAGGATGCTTCCAGCCAATCGAATAAGAGGTCTTCGTCGGTCGGGTCGGATTTGGTCTGATCGTCGGTGTCTGTTCCTGATGAGGCTCTTACAATTACACTGGCCTCTTTACAATTTTCCCTATTTAACCTATCTTCCTTAACTAATTCGAGCGAGCGCGAGGTTCCCTTAAATTCGGCGATGTCTGCCTTAAATCTCTCTGTATCTTCCTGATATTTTTTAACTAAGGCGAGCCTATCCTCGCGGTTTTGTGTGAGTTTTTTATCTAAAACGTCACACTGAGGTACAGAGAGTTTATCGGAGTCCCGCGCTTTCTCGAGAACCCTATCTAAATATCTATTTAAACTTACTTTACTAGCGGTTGTGGGAATGGGTAAAACTGTGCCGCTCCTAAGCTTTCTTCCTTCGGCTTCTTTCGGCGAAGGGGGTGGACGTTCGCTATTAGTCGGGGACGTCCTCTCAGCCGGAAACTTGGTCCTCGGTGCGGCTTTCGGTGGGGAGTCGCCTTCCGACTCCGACATGCACTACGTGTTGTTGGTGGTTGCAAGGGGGGCTAGTAGCCTACTTAGGTACTCCCTTGCCGTAGTTCTCTGTTGATAGGGGGGCTACTTCAGCCGTCTTTTGGTTTCCCTGTGATGCGATCTGAAAGGGGGCTTTTAGCCGTCTTCTGTTTTTCCTCTCAGACCTACCGCTGTGTTGTAGTTGGTGGAGGCGAGTCGTTCCTTTGATCGTCTCGTTATTTAAAGTTGCGGACGGGTTGACCTTTGAGTCGTCCGATATGAGGGTGGCTTTCCTTAAAATCGTCCTTCTAGGAGTGGTTTCGGGAGCACCGCTGGCCCTGGAGGATGATTTCTGGGTTTCCTTCTGTTCCTCTCTGGTCACGGGGAAATGTTCGGCTCTTTTAAAGATGGTGCCTTTTTGCACTTGTACAAAGGGTAACCGCTTGCTCGCCTGGAGCAGAGGCAGCTAAAGTTGTTTAGCCCTGAGCGTTGGGGGTGACTTACTGGGCTATTGACTACCCAGCAGTGGCCAAAGGATCCCCTTTTATTCGATATTAGATCGAGGGTTTTAAAGCGTTTACGGTTTGTACCAACCAAGCTTCCTCGATCCTACCGGCTGCGCCAATTTTGTTATATTCCTTTCGTCTTATTTTATTATTTGAGGTCACTTAATGCTACTTACGTGCCGTTAAACTTTCTTGGGGGGTTGTACACTTGTAAAATAACAACCAACGAGTAGTATTTATTCACTTCAAGTACTTTTTATTTCTTTTAAGTCACCTTAGATTAAACAACACAGGTAACGTTAATACTAATGTTTATGTAATGTTAATAGATGTTAGGACTAATTATTAAGCACTAGTTTTCACTTAACTCTTTATCATTACACGTAACTACACTATCTTACACAAATTGATCTAAATTACACAATTAATTTTATTAACGTTAACAGCTAGTTAATTTTTAAAAGAACACGACGTTATCCCGACGACTTTTTAAAAACCCAGACTCAAAAAAACAATCGCGACTTAACCCCGTGTTGGACAGAACCAGACGCTTTTACGATTTCAAACAGACTCTTTCCTTTTTCTTAATTTTTTCGCCACGACCAGTTACCTGTTTATTCGACTGAGCTTTTTGATCAAGGTAGAAAGCTTTGAGCTTTCGCTCTTGATCGTATAACTTCCGCTTAGTCGTTAAACATTAGGCAAGCTTTTGATCGTGTGTGTGAAAGCTTTCTTTCTCTCACTTTTTGGCTTGGAAAGTTCAAGCACCGATAGACCTTGGCTAAGGCGATGTACTTATCGGAATTTGATGATCACGCACCTTTCGGCTGGGAACTTAACTTTGTCCAGGTGAATGATGGTTAAAATGCTTTTTTAACATTTTAAGGTTTCCGGCGCGCCACAATTTTGTGGGAAAGGAATGCGCGGAAATCTGAGCGATTTGTTTGTCGCAAAGGTAATAATTGCCGTGTAGGCGATATTTGGTTGCTTGCGTGCAACAAACTAATTTTATAAATTAATATTTTAATTTGTTATATCGCAAAATAAAATTCTTGAATTTGACGTGAAGGCAATTTTGCGAATATAACATTTTAATTTATTAATTATGCCAAAATTTAATTTACTTAAATTTGGCATATAACACCGACGTCTCTAACTACCGACCGATCGCTAGCCTGAGCCACACCGCAAAAGTTTTTGTGTCTCTCGTTGGTGACGTTCTTTGATTTCATTGCAAGCCTTTCATGGGGTCCTTCCAGCATGGTTTCCTCAGGGGGAGGTCCACGACCATCAACCTCCTCGAATTCATTAATTATTCTTTACCAGCCGTCGAGGCGGGCAAACAGGTAGACTGTGTATTTACAGATTTCAGTAAGGCTTTCGATAAGATCGACCATGGTATCCTGGTCTATAAGTTGACTCTTCTTGGGTTTCCTTCCTTTTTCATCAACTGGCTGTCCTCTTACCTGTCTGGTCGCACCCAGCGTGTCCAGTTTCGGGGAGTTCTCTCTGACCAAATCCTTGTCACTTCGGGGGTGCCACAGGGTAGTATCCTTGGCTCACTCCTCTTCATCCTATACGTTAACGATGTTTCGCTCCTCCTGATCCGCAGTAATATTCTGTGCTATGCGGATGATGCTAAGATTTTTCGCATTGCCTCCCACGAAACAGACTATAGTACCTTGCACTCTGACCTAGCTGTGTTTCACGACTGGTGTGTGCGCAATCGCCTTCCTTTGAATGCCGACAAGTGCACCGTTATGACCTTCTCCCGTAAGAGATGCCCTTTCCTCTTTGACTACATCGTCGATGGCGTTACCTTGGGCAGGGTTGATAAGATGAAGGACCTAGGTGTGGTCCTCAATATTCGCCTTTCATTCAAGGATCATGTGGACTCGATCGTTGGTAGGGCCAATTCGATGTTGGGTTTCGTTAAAAGATGGTCTAAGGAACTCGATGATCCCTACTTAACTAGGCTTCTTTACTGTACCTTCGTCAGACCGGTCTTGGAATACGCTAGCCCCGTATGGGCTCCCTATTTCGCCGTTCACGTCAGCCGCGTTGAGGCAGTGCAGCGCAGATTCCTTAGGTTTGCTCTCCGTGGACTTCCCTGGATTGATCCCTGGTTACTTCCTTCCTATATTGATCGCCTGGGGCTGATTTCTCTTGACTCCCTTGAAAAGAGGCGTAACATCTCCAGACTATTATTTTTGTTTGATTTATTGCAGGGAACAATAAATTCACCTGATTTACTGGCGGGGATTTACATCTCTATCCCGCAACGCTCCTTGAGGAATCGCAACTTCCTGCACATCTCGAGTCATCGTACTCTGTATGGGATGCACGAGCCCATCACTTCGATGTTTCGGCTCTTCAACCAAAACTTCGCCAGTTTCGACTTAAATCTCTCCAGGCTGCAATTGAGGGACCTGCTCAGACAGTGCCTTGGCTGACGCGAGGTTGCGGGCCTTGTTCGTTTTCATTGGCTTGTTTTTTCGGCTCTAGTATGTAGTTTAGTTTATAAGTTTTTCACTTACGCTGTAGTAATCTCTGTGATGAATCTGACTAAATGAAATGAAATGAAATGAAATGAAATGAAAAACAAAATATTTGAACAATTTCAATTTGCTATTTTTAATTAAATGTAGGTTTATCAACTTGTGTAATATTCCGTATAATTTTAACTTGAATATTTGTTATTATCCTTAACCCTTTTCTTTAGTGACTAACTGCACAAATACGTCGATTTTCTTTTGGAGGAATCATTTTGGCGATATATGAGCCCACTATATGGCTGAAAAGTACTAGAGATATTTCGTTTTTGTGGAGTTAGGCGATGTCAAAAGCGTTTACACTGTGCACAGTTTAAGCATAAGATAGTCGTTTATGTGCAGGAACTAATGATTTTAGAAGAAGCACTTATTGGTTGAACTTGATCTGATATTATTTTGCATATGGTTCTATGATTATTAAAGCGACGGGCATATCCGAATCTCGAACGGAATCCAAAAGAAAATCTTGTTCCACTCCAAGCATCCAATTATGTGATGTAGACATTTTTTTTTAAATTTTAAGTAACGGACCTCTTCGTTCAGTAGTTATAGCTAGAGCAGTTCCCTGAATTAAGAACATTAGCCAAGTGACATCTGTTAAAAGAGGAATCCATTTAGGTTAAGAAATTAATGAAACTGTAAGATTATCTGTTCTGAATTTCCATATGATAATGCTAAATGTATAGAGATGTAATGCATGCGAATTGTTTATTGATACCGAATTATAGTTGTATGATATGATGGAAATTTAATTTTTTTTTATTTCGAGGAACCCCCTACGAATAAAGAACAAAAGGAAAGGCCGATACGTATATGTACGAGAACAAAAAGTGAAGCAAAATTTTCTGCAGACTACCTGTCAAATTGCAGACTTATTGTCAAAATTTGACATTTCATTTGTGAAAGTTTTTATGCCGGCAAGTGTCCTCTGGAAGAAATATTAAATTGTGTGAAATTTGCTAAGAATTTTAAAAATTTGTGTAGTGCAGTGCTAAAAAAACATTAAAGAAAATTTATTATAAAGACATTACAAGTGAAGTTTACTTAGAAAACATTAATGAAGTGCATTATAAATTTGTGTGAGAACAAAGTGCAAAATCATCCTGTTGGAGTCTCGTTTCATAGGTAAATATAGAACAAATAGTAGTTAAATAGTAATGCTATATTGAAAGACTTAATTGAAGGCAAATCAATTAGTTTTAGGACGAAAACAAAGCGAAGTTAAAGTAACTTGTAATTTTTCTTGGTAGCCATTCGTTTGTTTCCTTTTAAGGTTCAGTGCTATGGTTAATTTTTAATATAAGGGGGAGCTAGAGAAATATTAACTTTTTATTAGTTGAAAAATTTTTAATAGTTTATTTATTTGTTGATATTTTTATTTTAGATTTCCTAATAAAATTTTGAGTGAATAGATAATGTACAGAATTTAATAACTATAAGTATTTTCCTAGCCACTAATTTAGTCTAGCAAGAATCATTTCATGCAACCAAGGCCGCAACTCTGCCGAAGCCGGTCCCAAGCCCGGTTGCGAAAAGAGGAGGGAGGCCGTAAATTAAAATAATTTTTTTGAACACTATTTTTTTTAAAACACTTGTTTTTAAATTTTTCACATTTGATTTTAATAAAATAAGTCTATTTTAAACATTTCAAACGCCCTCATAACTCGGCTGAAGAAATTTGTATAATTGACTTAATTTATTAAAATCAAATGTGGAAATTTAAAAGCAATTGTTTTAAAAAATTTATGTTCAAAGATACATTTTGCGTTATTTAATTTAAAGTGCGCGCCAAAATTATTAAATTTGTTAAAAAGAACCTCTGCAGTAAGATTTTTCTTTTACTACACCAATGTAGTTTTCCATTAGTGTTAGTAAAAACCCATACAATTTTAAAATTTGCTTCAGAAAATTTTCGTATGGGCCCTTCCTTTCGTTCTTTATTTGTAGGGAACCCCCAATGAAGCTTTTTGTCCTACTTGTTTCCTTCATCCCCTTTTTTCTTGCTTTTTGCTATTTCAAGATGGTTCAGTGCGGCTAAGGGTAACAGGTGACACCAGACCTGTTGCACTTCCTTCTGTTTTCTGTTCCTCGTTTTTTTCTTTTCGTGGCAGACTTGAAGAAAGGATACCACAACCTTTCTTCGCCACAGGCACGCGAACTTCTGTTTGTAGATGTGTGATGATGTTCAAGAACTGACACCCCATACCGGCGAGCTAGGACGTGCTGCCAGCTAGCGCGTGCCACTTGAACATCCTGCGGTAACTTCACGAAGCACGTCTTCCATAGGGAAGACACATCAGCATCTTCTGATGCGCTTCGTGTCTCAAAAGAGATGGCATGTCAGCTTAGGTTGATCCGCTTCTCCTTCTCGGACTTAGGCCATGTTGTCCTGAACGGCTGTTGTCTCTTCCCCCTTCCCTTGTTAAGCACCTTCGAGGTCTAGTGCCTCTGTCCTGACATGTCTAATAATGTCCATAGGCATGTCAGTTTTTAGCAAATGGGACACACTTTGGCCAACTATGCCCTGTCCTCAGTGTGGGATGACCGGTGTTAGGCATTAGTTCGGGTACCTTGAGCGATGTCCGATGATCGCTCTAGGTATGAGTAACTACCAGATCATCGGCGTCTCATGCTGTTGGGAGCTGTGGAGTCAGACGAAGGCCTTAGGCAATGGCAGCCGAGTCACTCCACTAGTCGAGTACCTTGTACGGCGTCGGCGCTGTCCTGGTATGGCTAAGGGAAGCGCCCGGTTAGCTTGTCTGGGTTTAGGATAGCTCCAGCTTCATAGGCAGGACAGATGTTGTAGGTTTTGGGAACCCCAGGCAGGTTCTCACATTACATTTATTTTGTAAACAAATTTTTTTTTCTCTTCCCTTAATTTCTTTTATTCTCGTTGGTGAATACCATGGATGCTTTTTATTTATTTTTACCCCCTTCTTTTCCTTGATTTTTTCTGTTTTGAATTTTATTTTTGTGTTTGTTTTCTTCCCTCCTTCCTCCTCTTACCTTTCCCATCCTGTACAAGGACAGAGAACAAGCTTCTGGGGGATACCTGAAATTGTTTCAGTTGATTTTCTTTAGTTTTTTTTATTTTCGTTTCGATCACTTTCTGATGAGTTGAGTTTTTTTTTAAATTTCCAAATTTTTTAACGCTGACGCAGCAAACATCCTTCAGGACCCGGCTATATTGCAGTCCTCGAACCAAGTTCAGCAGTTCCGTTCGAACTTAACACAGACTGACTTGTCAAAACCCCCGCCCGATTATAACCCGCCAAGGCAGACTGCCAATTATGAGTTGTTTCCCGACCAATCAATAAGCCAAGCAGATCTTCGGATCAAGCCAGTCTCTTGACGGAGCTTGGTCTTGTTTTAATACCAGGCAGGCAAAACCGGCAGAGGATCTCCGTCGTCTTGAGATAACTTCCCATCCCTCCGGGGGACCGCAATACATCAAGCCAATCCAGAAGCCTGAGGACCAACCCCCATTTTCCCCTCATTAAGATAGGGCAAATAATCACCCGGCAATTGCAGTAATTGCCCCAGAATAGCTGGCAACCATGATGCTAGATTTGTTGAGCACAAACCTGGCTCAATCCATCCTGGAAAGGTCAGGCACAGCCAGTATTCCTGCAAAAGCCGAACATGTAGGTCCAGCCCCTTCTCCAAACCCTCGTCAGCTGAATAACAACTCAGCTTCACCTGATCAAACAGCTTCTAGAGCTCAATCAGCCCATGACAACCCTCGATGGCAACACCAGGCCTATGAGTGTGAGCCTCTTCAGCCACATCAGCCGAGACAGAGACTTCCTCATAGAGGCGCAGGCTATCAAACCAGACGCCCATCTTGGCGTCTTGGGGCATACAGTTTAGTGGTCGCATTCCATCCTTTTCAGTCGATGACTTTTTATTTCGGCTTGAGCGACTAGCGTCCAGTGCATGTGTAACTGATGATGAGCTTTGTGCTAACGTCCACCTTCTATTGAAAGATGATGCAGAAAACTGGTTCTGGAACCAGTTCTGTCGCGTCTCTCCGAACTTTGGCTGGGGACTATTCAGAGCTTGCATCAGACAGGAGTTCGGCTCTGCCGAGACAGATCTTGATCTGATGCGGACTCTGATGGAACTCCGTCAGGGTTCGGAGAGCTGCGACAGCTACCTGCGCAGGGCATGGTCAATCAGGGCTCACATGAGGATGTCACCACCTGAGGTCGATCTGGTCCAAATCGTCCGCGACAACCTTCACTCCAGAATTGGTCAACAATTTTCGACGGCTGCAGCCCACTCTATGGCCCATTTACAGGAACTGTGTCGTAAAGCTGAACGCTGGGTACAGCGCCGAGAAATCAAATTATGACATAGCCCAGGAGGGAGAGGATTTCTCTGGTTTCCCGGAGGCGGGAGCGGATGAAGTGAGGCGCTCCCCAGACGGGGCGAGTCATGTCACTTGCAGGCACTGTGGCGTAGTGGGACGCTCCGTTCACTCCTGCAGTGATGCCAGCACCTACTCCTGTGGGGTGGATGAAGTGAGGCGCACCCCTAAAGCTGCAAGTCGTATGACTTGCTGGAACTGTGGCGTAGTGGGACACACCTTCCACTCCTGCCCCAGTCAGACCAGAAGACTCTTCTGCTACACCTGTGGGCAACCTGGAATCATGTGAGCAAAGTGCTCCAAATGTAACCCGGAAAACGCCAAGGCGAGTTGTCGACACAGGGGACACCACTCGCCAAAAATAATGATCAGCAAGGCGACTTCAACGACCCCCTGAATTACCCTGCCCTGTCTCAATATACCCAGACAGATCCTTTTTACCTCACGCGAGGAATGTCATTGCATGAGAGGCAATTAAACTATGACAAGGAAGTGACTGTTCCTCTCAACCGAAGAAACCGCAGATGGAGGAAATTCAGAGAGAGAAAACGTTTAATGAAACAGACCCAACAGTCCTTAATATCTACAATTATTACTAACCAGGACGACCGTCGTCCCTACGTTAAGGTGCAAGTAGGCAACGAGTCAATCCTCGGCTTGCTCGACAGCGGTGCCAGCGTGAGTTGCTTGGGACAAGGAGCCCTGAAGTTTGTCCAGCGCTCAGGCTTAAAACTCTCCGCATTGTTAGCCTCAGTTCGTACCGCTGACGCTACTAGCCAGTCCGTCCGTTTATAGTTCCTGGCTTTTTTTTGTTTTTTTGCGTGAGGGGTGAAAATCTTCCAAAGACACCAGGAGACCCGATTATCTCTGGTAGTGTGAGATTTTTACTCACTAATCTACTTAACTTTATATTTCTGTGACAATAATTTTCACGCGTAATGGCACTTTGCAAAGCGTGCTCCAGTGAGTTGATCAATGTTGGTGTGGCTTGTGATGGCATTTGTGGTGATATTTTCCATGACACTTGTCTTAAGGCCGCCACTGGTCTATCAACCTGTAAGGATTGCTTTAATATTAGGCCATGTCACGTATTACGCCTGATGAAAGAAGTCGTCGCTACGCTCTCCACCGAACAAACATTTGTTGCGGATAAGGTCAAAGAGATATCCTCAAACTTGGCCGGTCTTCAGATTTTGTCCGATGACTGCGCCGGGTCAAATTCAAAGTTGGACAAGCTGCTTCATATCACTGAAGTTTTAAATAGTGATTCGTCGATGCTGTCCAACAAGATTTGCGAGGTTTCGTCGAAGTTTAGCGGGCTGGTAGCTTCCCTGGATGATTGTCGGACAATGCAAACTGCGACTGGTTCACCATCTTCCTCCAACGGACAATCTACTGAATCTATAATGCCGGTCATAGACGATATTAGGCTCTTCATCTTCTCATCTGCATGACGACATAGCTACTTCTAGTTTAGATGCTGCTTCTTCAGAAACTACATCTCCGAATAGGAAATTTCTCACTCTACAGGATTCATCATCTGCAGCTCCTCCTCAATCAACCGAGAAACCGGTTTCTACAGACCCGCATTCCTCCTTGGTGCAGCCTAGTCCAGTTGTTGATGCTACTGTTAGTCCGGTCGAGGTCGACATGGCGACAGGTTCTGGTGTTATAATCAACTCTGGTCAAGCAGCTCCTCCTCAATCAACCGAGAAACTGGTTCCTACATACCCGCATTCCTCCTTGGCGCAGCCTACTCCAGTTGTTGATGCTACTGTTAGTCCGGTCAAGGCCGACATGGCGACGGGTTCTGGTGTTATAATCAACTCTGGTCAAGCTGGTGTTATGATAAACTCTCCGCCAGTATCATCTCAGTCCACATCCACCGCATCCATGGTTAACAAATTTGGCACCACCTGGACTATAACGGACTGGGAACGAAGACTACTAAGACTAGGAAGCAAATACACATCTTCATCAAGTGACCATACTCCATTCCTTCTTAAGGGTGCCCCTCACAACGCCAACGTTTCCTGGGTACATAGCTTTTTTACTCGGAATTTTGCATTCATCCCAGTTAGCTGCATGAAGTTACTCTCGGACACAGAGAAATTCAGCAACTTCAAGATCTCCATCCCAAACAAGTACGTGTGGCTCATCACTAACCCCTCCAGCAAAATCTTCACTCTCGGGACGAAATTTCCAAGTGGACTAGGAAGTATGTTAAGTTTAACCCTAAGCCCTCTGCATCTAAGTCTACATTAAATATTAATGAACCAAATCCGACTAACTATCCCAAAAATAATTCTAAACGTCCTAACCTACAGTTAAATTGACTTTGTGCTCTGCGGATTCCAACGATGGACGATATCTCTTGTCGCGTTTACGGGACCACCGCATTTATGAAAACGTTCGTCTATTTCTAGCCTATCTGCACGACAAACCGCATTCCGTCTGCATCGACCGTCTGCATCGACGGTAAAACCAGTACCAACGTCATGCTAAGTATACACCAGGAAGGCCTGCCCACAGACCCAACCGTCTTACACCAACTTTTCACTAAGTTCCATGAATCCTTCAATATTCCTTCCCATAAGGTTTCAGAAGATCTATCCACCTATGCTGCGTACGTCAGTTCTCGCCGCATTTCCCATCTCCAAAAAAGTCGGAACGACTCCTTAAACTACTTTCGCTCCTAACCCCCCCCCCCCCGCTTTCCCAATTTCTGACCTCCCCCTTAATGCACCTGCGGTCTCTGATCAAGCACCTCTCCCCAGCAGCTTGTCAGTCTATTACCAGAACGTCAGAGGACTCCGCACTAAAACATCTAACATTTTTCTTAACTCCCACAAATTCCCGCACGATATCTTTGCCTTAACTGAAACTAATTTAACACCAGGAATTCTGGACAACGAACTGTTCCCTTCAAACTACACTATTTTCCGTGTCGACGGTTGTGTAGGCACCAATGATCCACCAGGTCGCGGGGTTCTCATAGCTGCTCACAACCGTTATGACGCTACCCTGCTAAAGACCTGCGACACTACAATATCAGAATTTTTATGTATAAAATTAGCACTAAATAAGTGTCTTCTGTACATTCTTTGCTGTTACATTCGTCCCTCTCAACCTCTAGAAGCCTACGAGCCCCTAATTGAAGCGATCGACACCCTGCTTGAGAACGCTAACGCCTCTGATGAAACTATTTTATTGGGTGACTTTAACCTCCCCCGTATTCAAATGTCATTGTCTGAGGACTGTTCTTACTTTGTACCTCTTAACGCCTCTTCGGCCAAAGAAACCTATTTTACTGATCAGCTCTCCGTTTCTGGTCTCTTTCAAGTAAGTGGTGTCAGGAACTTTCTGGACAGACAATTAGACTTAAACTTTTCTTCAGACCCAGTTAACTCGGTTGTCGTGGAAAGCAACCATCTCCTCTCCTCTCTCGATCGTCACCATCCTCCCCTCTTCCTCGTCTTCTCCTACGAACACCCTCATACACTTTCAAGCTCCGAGTCTTCTCTTTCCTTCAATTTTCGCAAGGGCGACTTTGAAAAATTAACTCACTTGCTCCTCAACTCTAACATTGGCACTATCCCTCAACATCTTCCAGTCGACGTTGCTATAGAAGCGTTCTATTCGGAAATATACGCTTGTCTTGCACAATCTATTCCCCTTTTTCCTCGTAAAAACTACTCCTCATCCCCGTATGGTACGACAAAGAATTACGCTCTCTCCGCAACAGGAGGAATAAACGTTGGCAAACTTTTCTTCTATCCCAAACCGAGTCTGACTATTCTTCCTACCTATCTGCTTATATCTCTTTTTCCGAACGTTGTGATACCCTCTACCATGAGTATCTCCAACGGATGGAAGCTAGCCTCATATCAGACCCCAAGCGTTTTTATCACTTTATTAATTCCAAAAAGAAATCCAATGGTTACCCCTCTACCCTAAAGCTTGAGAATACCTCTTCATCTGATCCTCAAGTTATCGCCAACCTCTTTGCAGACTTCTTCAGTAAATCTTTCGGCGACAATTCCCGACAACTTGACCTTAACTACTTCTCATTCTTGGACAAATGCACTCAAACGTCGTTTACGTCTTTCGACCCTGATCCCGAACTAATCGCCGCCAGTATCAACGGGCTTGAGGACGACTTCAACCCAGGTCCTGACGGCATTCCGGCCATCGTTCTAAAAAAGTGTGCCACGCATCTAATTCAACCCCTTATTCCGCCTCTCGGTCACTCAAGGGGTTTTCCCTCAATTATGGAAAAACTCGTATATTATTCCCATCTTCAAAAAAGGTTGCAAGAATGTGTCCAACTACAGACCCATCGCTAAATTATCATCCATACCTAAACTATTCGAAAAATTGGTCTATGACTCCATGTTCTTCCACTGTAAGTCTATCTTCTCCCTCTCCCAGCATGGCTTTCTCAAAGGAAGATCTACTACCACCAATCTTACTGACTTCGTCTCCAAGACACTATGTGCTCTGGAAAACGGTAAAGATGTTGATGTTATAGCCACCGATTTTAGTAAAGCCTTCGACAAGATCTCCCATAATGTTATCTTGTTCAAACTGGATCGCCTAGGCTTCCCTTCCGATTCATCTCCTAGATTCAATCCTACCTCAGCAACCGTCGCTACAATGTTCTTTTCAGTTCATCCATTTCTAATTCCATTTCCTGCTCGTTCCAGCGTCCCCCAGGGCAGCCACCTCGGTCCACTGATCTTCATCCTTACAATAAATGATGTTGAATGCGTCATCAATCACTCAGAGCTGTCCATTTATGCTGATGACATGAAAATAATTAAACATATCTCCTCCACAACCGACTCTCTTCTTCTGCAAAATGATCTCGATTCCTTCACCACGTGGTGCATGAAAAACTTTCTTGAACTCAATGTCTCCAAATGCCAGTCCATCTCTTATTCCCGCAAGCGTCTTACCACCACCCCGAGAGTTTACATGCTAACCGATGTACCGGTCCCTATTGTTACCTCTTTGTGTGACCTTGGAATAATCTGTGACAGCGAACTCAACTTCCGTTCTCA
Source organism: Leptarthrus brevirostris (assembly GCA_964036015.1). NCBI lineage: Eukaryota > Metazoa > Arthropoda > Insecta > Diptera > Asilidae > Leptarthrus > Leptarthrus brevirostris. Next base: position 62,436,085 of record OZ038373.1, on the reverse strand, counting down.
TATTGACAGCATAATTAACAGAGCTAACTCCGCGCTAGGGTTTGTGATGCGCTGGTCTAGAGAGTTCTCCAATCCATATGTTTCCAAATCTCTCTATATCTCCTTCGTTAGACCTCTCCTTGAATATGCCAGCCAGGTATGGTCACCTACACAAACAACCCATATCAATAGGATTGAATCCGTCCAGCGTGGGTTCGTTCGCTTCGCTCTACGTGATCTCCCGTGGGCAGACAGATTCAACCTACCACCCTATAAAAACCGTCTGAAACTGATTGACTTACAATCCTTAAGTAAACGTCGTGATGTTTCTGACATTCTCTTCATTCATCAGCTATTAAGTGGAGCCATAGACTGCCCTTCAATCCTGCAATCTTTACCCATCTATACTAATCCCCGCAACCTTAGGTCAACTCCCCTTTTCCGACCCGACGGCCATCGCACAAACTACGGTCAAATCGAGCCTATTACCAGGATGCTTCGAAAAGTCAACGACCTTTCCTCCTTTGACTTCCATCTGAGTAAATCATCCGTTCACAAATCTTTATATCTTGACCCCGTCCATCCTGATCGCATTTCTTAATTCGTTTTCCTTCCAGCCAGTTTGTTCCTTAATGAGAGCTCATATTGTAGCTTTTTCAATTTATTTATTATTCCATCATTTATCATCTAGTATAGCTTGTAGTATTAGTATTATTATTATGTTATAGCTTGTATTAGGCTTAATTAAATAAATAAATAAAATAAACCCCTCTAGGGATTTGCTGCAACAGACCACTTTATCCGGGTCCCTTTTCGTCCCTACCCCCTGTGATCTCAGCGAGAGAGATCTGGGCTAATCCAGTTTTCTTCCCTCACCTCGATTCCTCGGATCAGCGCAAGCATTTGCTTATAGCACACCTCTGCCATTCTTCCTTCTTCCATCCAGTGGTGTCCCATCAGCTTCCTTCTTCTACTTACCAGTGCAGGGCACTGGCACACTATGTGTGCCGCCGTCTCCTGCTCCTCCAGGCACAGCCTGCAGATATCATCCTCGAGAATGTTCATCCTCTTTAGATGACACCTGAAGTTACCATGTCCTGTTAGTAGAGCCGTCAGCCATCTCAAGGTTCTACGGTCCATATCGAGGACCTCCCTCTGTTCAGCACTTCTGGTCGCTACAATTGCCATCTTAGCCTGTCTGAGCGAGTCCACGACATTCCACCGTTCCCAGTGCTCCCTCGTGGCCCACTTTCCTAACAGGCCCTCCGCCGTACCCTTGCCAAGCGCAGTGAATGGCTCCGGACCTTGGAAACTCGAAGCAGCCCCCAGCTTTGCCAGTACGTCTGCCTTTTCATTACCTTCGATCCCGACGTGTCCTCGGACCCACGCCAGTGTCAACTCATTTGATGAGGCACACGCGTTCAGTTTGCGGACACACTCCAGTGCCAGAGCTGTGTTGAACGCTGTACCATCCATACACCTGATCCCCGCCTGATTATCGAGTGCCACCACTATCTGCTTATCTCTCACTAGACTCTCTAGTATACGATCAAGTGCATAGGTCAGAGCATCTCTGCCTGAAATACTGAGGTGTATATCCCCAGGCAAAGATGGGGGTGTTCAGGTTCAGGTCATCACTGAAGATACCTGCGCCCGCTCTCCCATCAATTCTGGATCCATCCGTGAATATTGTAACGTCGGTTATACGGCTTTCAGGGAGGGACCCATCCCGTATAAGCGTTTCGTGGTGCCTATCAATTACCCTTACTTTGCTTATACCATCAACAGACATTTCCAATTCCAGTATCTCATCTTTGACAAGTTCCAGTATTTGCCTATGACCTCGGTTATCACGAGATCTGCAGCAGTTTGATCCCCGCTCCATGCGAAGAGCCGCTAAAGCAGCAGTTCTCTTCACATATATATCTAAAGGTAGCAAACCCAGTATCATCTCTAACGCCATTGTCGGCGTTGTTCGAAAGGCCCCTGTTATCACACACGCTAACCTCTGGACCTTGCTCAATGGCCTCTTTACTGTGGGCTTAGAAGCGCTTGGCCACCATACCGCAGAGGCATAGGCTATAATCGGTCTCACCATCATAGTGTAGATCCAGTATGCGGCCTTTGGCGAGATACCCCACCTCCGCCCACACACCCTCCCACATTGATGTTGAGCCCTGTTCGCTCTTTGGATTTTCTCTTCAACATGTCTTTGCCAGGTGAGTCTTGAATCTAGGAATACCCCCAGATACTTGATCGAGCCCGAGACCGTGAGTTCTTCCCCAAAGAGTTCAATTGGTCTTAAGTCTAGATTCTTCCTTTTCCTAGTGAAAACAATTAGATCAGACTTCTTTGCATTTATGAAGAGTCCCTGTTCCACACACCATTGCTCCACCACCCTCGTACCTCTTCTTATTGTGTCTGCTACGGCTCGTATGAACGTGCCCCTTGCCATAATTGCTATGTCGTCAGCATACCCAACATTATGTATGCCTTCCTGCTCAAGTCTGCGAAGTAATGAGTCAACGGTAATGTTCCACAGAATGGGGGATAGTACTCCTCCCTGTGGATAACCTCTGTCCCCCCCCCCTCCCTCGCAGTCTCGATTCACCTCTCTGGATGTTTACTGCTCTTGTCTTTAACATGTTGCCAATCCATCTCCTAACAGTAGCAATGGTTCCACGATCAGCAAGAGCATCCTCCAGCCTTCCGAAGTCTATATTCTCAAAGGCTCCTTCAATGTCCATTATTGCGGCCATTGCTATGCCTTTGCTATTAATTTCTTCTTCTGCTACTCGCACCAGCTGATGGAGTACCATTTCGGTAGATCTCCCAGGACAATAGGCGTGCTGCTTCCTACTTAGTGGATAACTAGTTAGTGAAGTCCCCTCGATGTGGTAAGCCACGGTCCTCTCCATTGCTTTCAATAGAAAAGACGTCAGGCTCACGGGTCTGAAGGACTTCGTCTCAGTATAGTCTTTTCTTCCCGGTTTTGGTAGAAATATGACCTTAGCCTCTCTCCACGAAACCGGGACATATCCTATTGCAAGGCATATTGTGTATATACCCTTAAGTATTGGTGGTAATCTCACTGCCTCACTGAAGCAGGGCTGGGAATATACCATCTAAGCCTGCTGCCCTTGAATGGCTCAAACGATCTAATAGATCGTCTTACCCCTTCAAGCGTCACGATCCTTTCCGCCTCAGAGCGATCCGAGGCATTCGCTCCTTGATTCCTCATATGCCACGGCCTGTCTGATTTGTAGCTTCCCGGAAAGTGAGTTTTCAGCAGAATTTCGTTTGTTTCGTCCCCGGTCTCTGACATCTTACCCGTTCTGTCCCGAACCAGTCCGAGCCTGGAGACCGGGTCAGCTGTGACCATATTCTGAAGTCGGCAGACTTCAGATCTGTTTCTCGTGTTTGAGCAGAAGTCTCTCCACGATTCTCTCTTCTTCCTACGCAGAGCTTTCTTCAACTCTTTCTTTAAGGATTTGTATCTGCCCCAGGCTTCCCCATCCTGAGTCCTTATGGCTCGGTTGAAAGCCTTCCTGCCACCTTCTTCCGTGCTTCCAGTTCCCTGTCCCACCAAGGGGTTGGGTCCTGGTCCACTACTTCAGTTGGAGTACAGGACTTGCGATACGCCTCCATTACAGCCTTTTGTAGAGTGTACAACTGTCTCTCTACATGTAGTGTGTTTTTGGGTACTCTGGGCGTCCACGCTATCAGTTTCTCCCTTAACACCTCCATATATTTCTGGCTATTGGTGTTTTTAGGTAACCTGATCAGCCTCCTACTCTGCCTCTTGTGTACCCCGTATCGAATTTCAAGGGTTATGGCTCTATGATCTGACAGCGTCATCACATCTGCCACTCTCCAGTTGAGCACTCTATCCAACAACTTAGTATTGCTAAAGGTGACGTCAATAACCTTCTTACGCCTTCCACCCACGAAGGTTGGTTCTGTCCCCCTGTTTAGAATTGCCAAGTTGTTACTTACCACGAATTCTAGCAAATCTTTGCCTCTCTGGTTGTCGTCTGTACTGCCCCACACTGTATTGTGGGCGTTCGCATCGCAAGCTGACAGTAGTCCCACATTTCTATCCTTGCAATGTCCCACCAGAGCCTCCACCTCTCTACCCGGGGGTGAAGTCGGCGAAACATATGGTAGATAGCCCGAGGCTACGACCCACGCACCTGCCCCGGACCCCATACGTACCACAGCAAGGTCCGGCGTGCTGAGTTGCGGTAGTAAAACCATCTGAACTCCCCGCCTGACTAGAATGCAGGATATTGTTCTGCTATCTGAATTTACGCAAAACAGATTAGCAATTCTTTCTGGGAGCCCTTTTATACTCTTCCTAAATAGCCAGGGCTCTTGCAGAAGCGCTATGTCCAGCTTCTCTTCCACAAAACAACGACACAGCATACTTGATGCCGCTTTAATGTGATGCAGATTGAGTTGCCAAACTTTCAGGGTGTTCCCACCCACCTCCCTCGGTACGGGCACGCCTCCCTCCCTACTGGCGTCTCCCCTAATTATTTGGGTTGACTGCCAGTCGCCCTACCGACTGACGGTTTTTCCGTCTGACCTCTGTTGGCCGACTGAAATTTGACGAAGGCCGACTCCAGTTCGCAGTTGAGTTTCCCTCCTGCTTTCCTCATCAGCTCTACGTCCTCAGCCGGACACCATACCGTCATGGCGGTTCCGCCTTTGGCTGCTTCCCCATACCTCTCTACTCGGGACACTTTCCATTTGGAGGTATCTCCGATGCAGGGGTTCTGTTTCCACAGCCTCTGTATGATGATGTCCTTGTCCTCAGGTTGCCCCGGAACAAAGATCATCACCCTCTTGATGTTTTTTAAAACATCCACCCGTTCCACCTTCAGGTTCATTCCCTCCCATAAGTTGGACATTCCCCTGACGGTTTCACATAGCCATGCCTTGGAGTTCTGGTTTACACACCTTAGTGTGATTAACCCGTCCTCCAAGGCCACCTTGTTCACGCCGATGTCACCCACCCTGCCAGGACGGTAGTCAATGGCCTTCAAAAGGGCTGCCTTTATGACTTGCAGGTGCTTGTCCTCAAGGCCTCCCTCCCTGCCAGCGTCGGCGACACCGAGACGGAGATAATTCGCTGCCGCTCCGGAGTAGGTTTTTATAACCCCTCCTGGTTTGGCCCTGCCTCCGTCCTCCGCTTCTGCTTCTCCTTGCTGGGCTCTTGCGAGTTTCCCTCTTCTGACTGTCCCCTGGGGGTAGGATTAACCGTTGCCGACCTCTCAACTACCTTTGTTTCAGAGGTAGGCGAAGATTCACCACCATCCGTGGGGTTACCTGGCCACCCTTCAGCTTGGCTTTCACCACGGCTTTGTTTAGCCGGACCCCCCTCATCCGGTGTTGAATCATTGAGAGCAGATGTTTGCGTTTGGTCAGCCAACTGCCTGACCTCCTGGTCCACACCTGCCTTCTTAGCAGCCTTAGCTGACGCTATCTGCTGCTTCTTTTGCTCCCTCTTTCCCTTCCGCTTCAAATGCTTGCGCATCTCCGCCTCTGAGAATGACGTAGCGTTGCCTTCCGCCGGATTGTTATCCACGTTGTCAACCAATCTATGACCGGCCTCTCCGGTTTCCTCCAATCCTTTGGAATACTCCATCTCTACTGGTTGCTCCAGCCTAGGTGCGCTGGTTTCACCTGACCTGTAACGGTCTGCCTCCACCTGCACCACCTTACCTTCACAACCGCTCTCCTCTACGACATCATTTTTATTTTTAAAAGATTCCATTTTTGGACCCACGAATTGGGGGAGAAATATACGGACCGGGAAGGCAGAGATCCCCCCATACCACCCTACTCAACTAAAAATTACGACAGGGGATTGAGCTGCCCCTGAGGTGGTACCACTAGTGATCCTTTAACCCCGGATCCTGCGAGAGGAATCAATCCGATTTGACATCCCGTCCGCAGATGGCTCCAAACTCAGCCTCCCTCAGCATGGCTCCCACAACATTAGAGTTAGGGGATTTTTAAGAGGTTTACTCCTTCCGTGCTCTGTGTTAGCTTGCATAAATATGCAATTACCAGCGGCGCCACGAGGAGGCCACAGATACACTTCCAATCATAAAGCCAGTTACACGCTAAGGCCCCTGAAATATGATTGACAGCCGCCTGTTCCTGGCTTAAGCCAACAATTATATCTAGGCATCGACTACTGGCGAGCATTTAAGCTTGCTCCAAACGTTATTTCCTCTCTCGACGTACAGCCTTCCTCTTCGGTTGAGACGAACTTCCACTCCCTGAAAAACCCTGACAGAAACAAACTAGACACAGTCATTGCGAAATTCCCTTCATTTACAGCTCTAGACTTGGGAAAGACCCACCTAGAAGAGCATGTCATTGACACCGGCGACGCTTTGCCGATCAAACAAAAGCACTATCCCATTTCACCAGCAATCCAAAAGCTGATATACGAAGAACTCGACCGTATGTTGGAGTTAGGGGTAATTGAAGAGTCCAACAGTCCATGGAATTCCCCAGTTGTACTTGTACGTAAACCTGGGAAAGTCAGGCTCTGTTTGGACTCGCGCAAGGTGAACTTGGTCACTAGGAAGAACGCCTACCCCTTACCCCACATCGACGGATTGCTCGGGCGGCTGCAGGATACGCACTTCATTTCGTCCATCGATTTGAAAGATGCGTTTTGGCAAATCCCTTTAGAGAAGCAGTAAAGGGAGAAGACAGCGTTTACAGTGCCCGGCAGGCCGCTCTACCAATACACCGTTATGTCTCTTGGATTGTGTAATGCCCCACAACGAATATGTCGCTTAATGGATAAAATAATTCCCGGTCGTTTACGCGAACATGTCTTTGTCTACTTGGACGATTTATTAGTCCTATCACACGACTTCACAACACACCTGAAAATCTTACGAGAAGTAGCTGATTGTCTGCGCAGCGCTAAATTGACGATCAACATTGAGAAAAGCCGCTTTTGCGTCAAGCAAGTCCGCTACTTGAGTTTCATGATTGGAGATGGAACTCTAAAAACTGACCCCGAGAAAGTAGCAGCGGTGGCGGATTTCCCTATACCCCGCTCTGCTAAGCAAATCCGCAGATTTCTCGGAATGACGGGTTGGTATCAGAGATTCATCCCCAATTATACAACCCTAGCAGCCCCCATCACGGACTGCTTAAAGAAGAGCAAGAGTTTCTCATGGACAGACGAAGCGCAGCAATCGCGCGAGAACTTAAAACAAGCTATGTGCAGTGCACCAATCTTAACGACACCTGACTTCTCTAAGAATTTCTATATTCAATGTGATGCTAGTACATCTGGTGTTGGTAGCGTACTGTTCCAAGTCGATGACTCAGGTGCTGACATGTCGAAAAAGCTAAATCCAGCACAGCGCAATTACAGTATTACAGAATTAGAATGGAAGAGTATGAGCAGTGGAAATCGGCTGTGCTTGCTAAACCAACACAACTCCCTGATCTCTGTGTCTCGGACGGGTATATTTACAAGAGGACCCAACCCCGAAGCGGTGACTCGATGCGGGAAGACTTAGCATGGAAGCTTTGGGTTCCATCGGGTCTGGTGGAAGGTTTCATCCGTGAGGCTCATGAGTCACCTCAGTCAGCAAACGGAGGCTTTCACAAAACCTTAGCTAGACTCCGCGAGAAGTACTACTGGCCATACATGGTAACACATCTACGCGCATACGTGTTAAGTTGTCAAGTATGCAAGGAAACCAAATCGCCTAATACCATCTTGCGACCGCCGAGATGGGCAAACCTTTGGAAGCCCAACGTCCCTTCCAATTTCTCTATATTGACTTCCTCGGACCATATCCTCGCACTAAACGTGGAAACATGGTAATTTTCGTCGTGTTAGACAGTTTAACAAAGTTTGTTTTGATTAAGCCTATGACCTAGTCAATGCCTTCTTGGAGAAAGAGGTCCTATCTGTCTTCGGAGTCCCCAAGACGATCTTCTCGAACAATGGCAGGCAGTTCGTCTCAAATAAATTCCCTAAGCTGCTGACTGAATATGGTATTAAACATGTAAGAACCGCCAAATATTCGCCGCACCCTAACGCATCGGCACGAGTGAATAGGTCCATCCTGTCAGCCATCCGCGCCTACCTGAACGATGACCATAGTGCATGGGACTTACACCTCCCCGCCATCGGAAGTGCATTACGCACTTCAATTCACCAGTCAATCGGCATGGACCCGTACTATGCTCTCTTCGGTCATCATATGGTTTAGCATGGGTCGGCGTAACCAGTACTTCGTCAACTTGAACAAGTGAAATCTGGCGATGTATCAGTCTTACCCACTGCAGACCGTCTCCAGTTGATTCGCTCCCGTATCTATGACCACCTTCAGAACGCGAATGAAAGCACGAAAAGGCCTACAATACGCGATGTCGAGACGTCACATACACTCCCGGTCAGAAAGTGCATTGTAGAGTCTTCTCACAAAGCGACATGCCGAAGGGTTTTAGTGCTAAGCTGATCAATAAGTTTGCCAAGGCCAGAATAGTTAAGCGCGTGAGACAGAGTTTATATCAGCTGAAGGACATGCAAGGCAAGTCCTTGAGAACATTCCATGCCAAAGACATCCGGCAGTAAAAGTCTTCAACATCTTTCGTCTGCGTCCTAGACAGGAATGCCCGGCTCAGTCGGTAGAGCATGAGACTATTCTTCTCAGGGTCGTGGTCGTGCCACACGTTGTTTTAATCAAGCAGTCAGGAAGATCTGAACTCTCCAGCTTCTCATTAGAGCTTGGAGGGGACAGCTCTGACTCTCTGCGTGAGGTGGAAGTGACCGACCATCCTTCTTCCTCTCATTAGGGAACGAAGTGATACCGGGAACTGCCACGGCAGCGTGCAAGCGCCAGACCCTGGTGTAATCTTGTGCCGCTGATGAGTCCGAGTAGATCCTGTCTCACTCTTTTCAGCTCTTCTCTCATCGGTTCGCTAGAGCTACAGGCTTTGAGAGAGAGACCTGCGTTGTAATGTGAGCCATTTAAAAATAGCCCACCCCATCTGTGAGACAAAAGAAAAAAAACCTTTTGCCACGTACATGACCAATTATCATGTACCCTTTCCTTATTCTTGTGATTGTCACCCCTGCCAGCTGCCACGGATGTGAACGCTTGAATAAGAAGAAGAGGCACATTACGTGACAGGAGCAGGTGGACCACACAACCATAAGAGGTAAGTTTCATCAATTTAGATTTAATCCAGTTTTATTGGAACCATCTTGGTTCAGATAAAACTTTATGTCACGCTACGTTATTCCAATCCGTTTTAGAAATCGACAATAAACTATGTTTGGAATTTTTGGGAAAAAGGCGGGGACTGAAGTAATCGGTGGAAAAAGTGGAAGTGAGCTTAAATACTGCTCATCGTAAAGGCACCTCTCACGAAATATACGGGAAGAGGACATTAAGTAGTCAGTATATCCCGTGCCGAACCCCCATCGATTTATAAAACCAGATCGCTGGTATAGCTGGTTTAGGTCGGCGTCATCACTGTAAGGAAGCCATAAACTCAGCTCAATAGCTAATACATAAAACAAAAAAATAAAGAATAAAGAAAAAAACGCTCCGCAGAGCGTTCACACTTCGTTACTTGGAATCTACAGATATTCAGTGAATGGTAACTTACATTTTCTGTTACAAGTGTGAGAGAAATCTCAAAATTTCTATTTATTTTTGTCTTCCAGTGTAGTTATTTCCGCTAGATATGAGGAAATAGTAGAGTTGGCTTTAAAACGAGTGAGCAGGCGCAGACTTCAGCCTAGGCCCCGCGATAGCTACAGTCATAGCTATGTACATACACTTTGTTTGTCCCTTAAAATTATTACCACTCCAAGGTAAATACTTTTCCGAAACTGTGAAAGATTGGAAGGTTTAGTAGTAGAGAATAATAGAGACTTTGGAACTGTAAGAAACAATTATTTAAACAAATTTTTACATGCGAATTTCCGAAATATGCAAAAAAAAGGAAAGATTTCGATTCATTGAGCTTAGGAGTGTTATATTAATAGATAATAGATTTATTTTTAAATGATATATGATCACGACATGTAAGGATAGATAGCATTGTATATAAAAGTAGTTTTTTTAGAGCAATTCATTTTATAGCCTTGGATTGAGTTAAATTATGAAGTATATTTACAAAAGCAGGGTAATATATGGAAGTTTTCTCCTCATAAATTTGTATTAGGACATTTACGGGGAAAGAAAGCTAAACAAAGATAGTTGAGCTCTCAGGTAGACTATTCTTGTAATATTTTGAAATCTATTGCGTTAAATACAATTTAATAGGATAACTTCATACAAATTAAGGTTGCTATTTGGCTCCATTCATCGTTTTTTTTTAAATCTTCAGTTCGAACAAGATATTTGAACAATTTCAATTTGCTACTTTTAATTAAATGTAGGTTTATCAACTTGTGTAATATTCCGTATAATTTTTACTTGAATATTTGTTATTATCCTTATCCCTTGTCTTTAGTGACTAACTGCACAAATACGTCGATTTTCTTTTGGAGAAATCATTTTGGCGATATATGAGCCCACTATATGGCTGGAAAGAACTAGAGATATTTCGTTTTTGTGGAGTAAGGCGATGTCAAAAGCGTTTACACTGTGCACAGTTTAAGCATTAGATAGTCGCCGTTTATGTGCAGGAACTAATGATTTTAGAAGAATCATTTATTGGTTGAGCTTGATCTGATATTATTTCGCATATGGTTCTATGATTATTAAAGCGATGGGCATATCCGAATCTCGAACGGAATCCAAAAGAAAATCTTGTTCCACTCCAAGCATAATTATGTGATGTAGACATTTTTTTTAAATTTTAAGTAACGGACCTCTTCGTTCAGTAGTTATAGCTAGAGCAGCTCCCTGAATTAAGAACATTAAGGTTAAGAAATTAATGAAACTGTAAGATTATCTGTTCTGAATTTCCATATGATAATGCTAAATGTATAGAGATGTAATGCATGCGAATTGTTTATTGATACCGAATTATAGTTGTATGATGTGATGGAAATGAAATTTTTTTTTAATTTCGAGGAACCCCCAATGAAGCCTTTTGTCCTCCTTGCTTCCCTCATCCCCTTTCCCTCTCTCTCACCTTTTTTTTTTTGATTTTATTTGTGTTTGCTTGATTTTTTTTGTTTCAGCACCCTTTTCAGGTTGGGGCTGTACCCTAGCCAGGTACAGCAATGGCGTGGGTTAGTGACCTGAACCATCGCATACGGGGGTAGTTTTTTCTTGCTTTTTGCTATTTCAAGATGGTTCAGTGCGGCTAAGGGTAACAGGTGACACCAGACCTGTTGCTCTTCCCTCTGTTTTCTGTTCCTCCTTTTTTTTCTTTTCGTGGCAGACGTGAAGGAAGGATACCACAACCTTTCTTCTCCACAGGCACGCGAACTTCTGTTTGTAGATGTGTGATGATGTTCAAGAACTCACACCCCATACCGGCGAGCTAGGACGTGCTGCCAGCTAGTGCGTGCCACTTGAACATCCTGCGGCAACTTAACGTTGCACATCACGCACACACATACATTACAAACTATTATTATTTTACAGCAAATGAGGAAATAGCAATAAAACAAATATTCGCCTTTCTTCTTTAAAAAAACTATTAACAACATTAACTTAAATTCGCGTTCCCGATTCACTGTAAATATTTATATTTGAAATGATATATATTACTTAAAAGCACTAATTATGTGCAAATTCAAATGTAAACAACAAATTTTCGTTCGTCAACCTTGTGACGATGAAAAATAATCGCAGACTGAAACAAAAGTATTCAAAAAGTGAGATAAACGAAAAAATCGCACGGAGTCGCATCGCGCTTATGAACAAGCCCTTAGCAACGCCATCTTGATAACTACAGGCCGTAAGGTAGAGCAACGCCATCTTGATAACTACAGGCCGTAAGGTAGAAACAATGACGTCACACAAAATGGAAATCAAGATGGCGGTGATCCATCGCCATCTATATGACCAAACGAAAAGTTGTTATCAGCTGTTCAAGTGACAGCTTAAAAAAAATCTTATCCAACTTTTCAATTGCATAATTTATTAATATATGGATCCCTATTTACCAAAAAACTATAACAATTTCAAACCACTATTTTCACATATTCTCCCAAATAAATTTTTATATCAGATCACTTCATATTTATCGTACAATTTGTTGTATAATGCCAGCAATTAGAGAAAAATCTAAGCCAACTCTTCAAATGTAAAAGTTGTCAATAGATTTGTCCCCATTTACCAACAAAACTCGAAGCACTAGTACCACATATTTTCACAACATCACAAAACTATTATATTATTACTTATAATAGAGTTAAACATAATTTCTTTCACTTTTATAAATAATTGAGAGTTGTTTACATCTGCTTGATTGAAGGGCGGACGTCATTACTTCCCTTCCATTTGACATTTCTTCTGGATATTGCCAATATATTTTGACCGACGATAACTCACGCATAATTAAATTGATATAAACGAAACTTTTATCACGACATTACCTCACAAGTTAATTTTATCATACACTAATTATTTCATTTCAATAATGTCTGAAACTCACACAATATTACTTTAAAGTCCGAGGCGAATTAGCCGAAATTTTCACTTTAACTAAAAAATATATAAACTTCGCCACTTGAATCTCACAAAACTTTTACCGCAAATTACTCTTTATACGATTCACTATTAGTTTTTGGTTAGAACGATCTTAAAATTGAATCACACTTCTTATAATTAAACAAAACTTCGGATGACAGAAATTAAACTTTTTCACGTTTTTCCTCATAGTGTGACGTCACGGGTCAAAACTGGCTCTACCCTTAGAATAAAGAACTAGAGGAAGCGCTGTACCGTGTAAAATTCCTATCCGTGAGTGAAGCTGCTCGAGGAATTTAAAATCAGGTGGGGCTTTGACAAACAGAGACGAAAGCATATAAGAAAATGGGACAAATATATTTCGTACTCTCAAATGTTGTTTACTTTTGTGCGTGAAAAAGTTTCCTCGAGGGAATTAAATTAAATTTTGTTAAATTTGTTAAAGTAGCTTCTTTTAAATCGTTATGTAATCATTCCAATAAAGTTTTTAGACTACTTTGTGATTTTTTTGTGAATCGACTTTGCCTTAATACCCAGAATTTGTTTAAATTAATCAGCTTGATATATTCGGGTTTTTCGTGCGCAAATAAGTAGAAATAAGATGATGGGTAGTCGTTTTTCCTGTAAATACTAAAGAAGGTATATAGAGAAAGTACTGCCAATTCGATATACCAAATTAAGAAAACAAAAACTTCTTCCCTCCCATATGGTCACTATTTCCGCTATTTTTCGTGCCCTTTCGCGCACCATGTACATTTACAAATTTGCTGTCAAATGACAAATGGCGCGAAAGTTTATTTTCCTCTCGGTAAAGTGCGCGCGGGAATTACATTGAAAAGACTGAATCGATTACATCGAAGAATTATCGTGCAATAAGTGTAAGTTAATTAATTTTAATGTTAAACATTAAATTTAGAACCGTCATAGTGACATTTACCATGTAATTAGTTGAATTTTTCGTCCTTTCGCGTAAATGTTGTACCACAGCACTGCGCCATACTTAATTTAAGGGTAGAGCAGCCAACTTTAAAAAAACCGGATGAGGGAAGATTCTTCGTGCAGTTTAACGAACCTGGGCCATATTGGCGGTACTTTCTCTATATACCTTCTTTAATATTTAGCGGGAAATTCAAATTCGAACAACACACAGCGGACTGACGAATAAAACTGAACACAAAATTTTTATTATTTTTACAACAACTTTGATATAGAAAAATATAAATTTGATTGCTTACACTAAAGAAGGTATATAGAGAAAGTACTGCCAATTCGATATACCAAATTAAGAAAACAAAAACTTCTTCCCTCCCATATGGTCACTATTTCCGCTATTTTTCGTGCCCTTTCGCGCACCATGTACATTTACAAATTTGCTGTCAAATGACAAATGGCGCGAAAGTTTATTTTCCTCTCGGTAAAGTGCGCGCGCGAATTACATTGAAAAGACTGAATTGATTACATCGAAGAATTATCGTGCAATAAGTGTAAGTTACTTAATTTTAATGTTAAACATTAAATTTAGAACCGTCATAGTGACATTTACCATGTAATTAGTTGAGTTTTTCGTGCTTTCGCGTAAATGTTGTACCACAGCACTGCGCCATACTTAATTTAAGGGTAGAGCAGCCAACTTTAAAAAAACCGGATGAGGGAAGATTCTTCGTGCAGTTTAACGAACCTGGGCCATATTGGCGGTACTTTCTCTATATACCTTCTTTAGTAAATACATAACTGGAATTACTTCTAAATTCATTCTATAAACATTTGAAGTTCAATTAAAACCCCAATTTATGGATAAAAGCAAAAGTTTCGTAAGAATATTTGTAAGGTTAACGTGAAAACTGATTTTAATGTTTTGGGTCTCTGGCACCAGGAAGGCGTCAAACAAAATTTTTAGGAGGCATCAATAGGAAATCTTAAATAAGATTGAAACAATAAAAACCAAAATTTATGATTCACTTGACCTATAATATAACGTCAAAATTAATATGCAGCTTAAATATTTTATTCAGAGAAGATAAAATTAAATTATTCCTTAACAAATTCTCAAGATTTTAAATTTACTTTTGGCCCCACTCTAAATCTGACTTAATTTACGCCTGTATTGTTGCTACCACTACATCGCTCGAAATTCTACTACAAAAGAAATTTGCTTCACTTAAATCGAGTTACAGCGCTTCCTCTAGTTCTTTATTCTAAGGCTCTACCTTACGACCCTTAGAACATAAAGCTAAACAGGAATGGCAGTAAGCCAGAAAAACGTCGGCATTTTCCTTTCTGTAGAGGTGAGGGTTTTCTATGTGTTTGAAGCCCATGACAGTAGTCAAATTTGAGATTAGTTGAAGCGGGGTTGATATATCTTTGGAATAATTACAAATTGTATTAAATCAAAATTAATAAATATTTATTTTCAAAATTGTATTATTAAATTACATTTAGAAATGTGCGCAAAGATGAAATTGATTTTCTAATTATACTAAGATCTAACACAATTTAGAAAAACAGTTGCGAAATGCTTTGAAATTTTCAATAATTTATGCATTTAAACTGTTCCACCTTCTCTTTTAGCCAAGTGAGCATTGTTATTGAATACAGACAGTGCTCACTTGTTTCCAGGGACCACCACGTGGAGGTTGAGATAGGTGATTTAGATAAATAAGTTAAAATATGATATTATAACTTATGTATCTTTTTTGATCCCCAGCGGTTTGTCTTTTGTCTATTGTATTTAAAATTATTTATTGTAAGTACTTATATATATTATTTTATATTTTTGGGAAATCTATATAATTATACTTAAAATATTTTTAGTTTTAAATCGAAAAATGTGTTCTGAACCCTTCCGAAAAATTGTTCGCGAGCCGACAGTGACAATAAGGGCAAAGCTATATTTGGCTAGATTACAAATGTAAACAAAGTTCTATAGCCAGGAAAATAGTGAATATTTACTATTATAAGTCACTGTCGCTTAATATAATCGCAGTAATTTAAGCAAAGAGACCTTAGAGATTGTATTATAACATATACTTTCCTGAAAACAGATTTTCCTCGCGCTCTCCGGCGATAATGTTTGCAGCAGTACACAGCACACTTCATCACTAAATTTGTGATTTTTTGTGGAGTTTTACACAATAAAAGGACACAATAACATATCACAAGGTATTTTTACACTTAACTAGGCTATAATTAGCAATCGTTAATACAAATCAACTCGATAAAGTTCTATTTTCACAAAACTTTCACAGCACAACTTAAACTTTGACATTTCCGAAAATAAAAGCAAAACACTTCGATATGGGGACAGTACCTCAAAACTTTCCCCACTTCCACACTTCTTCTATCGTTCAGATACCGATCACACCTACAGCACATATACGCGATACTGCCATTCCTGTTTAGCTTTATGTTCTAAGTTACGACCTGTAGTTATCAAGATGGCGTTGCCTGTAGTTATCAAGATGGCGTTGGCTTTACTAAATTTCCCGAATGGTAGTTGTGAACTACGTTATCGACGATAACTGATTATGTACGATGCCTTCAACGAACAGAACATCTGAGGTAGAAATGTCAGCTTAACAAATTTTTTTTATTTTTTATGACAAAGTGAATGAAATGTCAATGTTTACCAAAGAAATAAATCTTGAAATAATAAAAGCTTTAAAATTATTTGGACCAATTAGTAATCATGATAAAACGAATTGGAAGAAGTTGCATGCATATTTAGCACAGGTTGTAAACAACTCGATTATAAAATCTTTTGTTTCATATTCTTGAAATTTTTAGGAAATAAGGGAAGTAAAAAGAACTAAGGTGCAGTATCTTAAAAAGCACGTAATGAAATTGATGTTTGACATTAAAGAAAACAAATTTAATTTACCGAAACAAGTTGTGCAAATATTATGCTATCCGTACCTTGTCATGCTTCTTAAAATCAAACTTACTGTAAGCAACAGTTATGTCGAAAATTGCGGAAAATTAACATGTGAAAAACTAAACAGACAAATTATTATAATTAAATATTTACTCTCAAACTCCTTTGATCAGGAGTTATGGGATAAACTACACAAACTCTCTGCAGAATATCCAGAAGAATACCACGTGATCTACCTGAGGAATCCTCTATATCGTCTCACAGAGAAGGAAAAAATGCTTTTAAAGAGATTTTCTTTTGTTGACAAATCTAAAACGATTAAACAAATTCCTTTCAACTTAAACCAAAAGAAATGGCTTGGTAAAAAAGTTTCTGTAACTGTTATAAGATCCCCTAATTAATTTCTGTACTTACTCGAAAATTATTTTGTAGTTAACAGACGCATCTATAGATTGGATCCAAGCTAATCCTGATAATCTGAGGCAAAATAATATTGATAATGTTGCAATGCATGAGGAACATACAAATAGTGTCTCAGCGTTTAACCAGGGGCATGAAAATAGATCGTCAGACGAACTCCACAGAAATGCACAATCAGAGGGTAAGTCACTATCAAAATTTCCTCAAATAAATAAAATTGTATATCTACAGAATTCAGCGGAAGTAAAACATTATCTAATAAAAAAACCGAATTCAGCGGGCAAACGGAAATTAGTAATTCTTTAAGTAAAATTAAAGACATAGATACTCAAAAAGGTAGAGAAATTGCAGTTTTAATCCATTCATCATTTACAAAAGTCTCTACGCAAAACACAACCTTTAAAAATGGGAAGGACATGCTTTTAAAGCCAACGTATATTGAAATTTCTAGTGACAGTGAAGAGGAATTTTCAATTCCATTTGTAAGCTGTTTTTTTTTTAAATTAAATAAAAACACTTGCAAATTTATATTTTAGAGCTTTTATGATGACATAAGCTCAGATAGTGAAATAGAGTTAAACGAAATTGAAAACCCCAGCGCAAATAGAAGTGCTGCAGGCAAGGGAATAATCATTTGAGATAGACGTTATACCAATTGTTCATAATGAATATCAAGGTTCAGCTCCTATAATTCAGATTGAGATTTGTGACCACGTCTAGAGTATATTTTTGTGATTTACGTGTAGCATATATTTATTAACATTTTTGTGAACATTATTATACCCTTTACAGGCTTACTATATGAAAGACAGTAAAATTTATTCTGAGTATCTGAGTTCGTCCTGCGAATAACTTTAGGAACCAATAAATAGTTAAACTTCATTGTAATATTTGGAATTTCGATTGTAGTCGTAAATATCAAGGAAATTATAATATAATTTTTGGTAATAATGGGGTTAATTTTACTTACGAACCAAAGATTTATGCGTCATCTAAAAACTAAGGGCGTCAGAAGTGAAACTTTTTATGTCATGTAAAAACTGTCAATGAGTGTACAATAAACAATGCTCGGCGACATTTTCTCTTTGTGCGTATTTTCGTATATTTCGTATTTTTTCCGCCTCTCACTCTTTGGTTAAGTAAATGGTAATTAGAAAAGGAAAAGGAGTTTAACAGATTTTGTTAGCTCTACGAGCTTACTCTCATGCCAAAACTCCTATAGTGTCTCATGAAAAGGTTTACTTCAATTAAAGTAAGAAGTCAACTTTTAAGAACAATTAAACAGCTTATTACTTATGAGTGGCAGGGTTCGAATCTCGGTCTCACCGTGAGTTTAAAATACAAACATTAAAAAATCCACTTCGTTTCTGGCCTGTTGTCTAGTTCTATCATTCCACTTACCCTTTCCTATCGGTCAAAAGCCATGCTAACGGGGTTGTCCCCTGGGATTTGGCTACATCATAAAAAATAAAATAATTTATGTAATTTAAAAGTGAGAAGGTATAAAATTACATGCACATGATAACCTTTTTCTTTTAAAATTGTCTGAAGTGGCGCTAGAAATTTTATGGGAGCTCTCATAATAGAGAGCGCCTTTCTGCATGTAGCAGATAGTTCAATCATAACAGGTAATTTCTTCACATCTCAATAGTCCATAAATTTGACTTAGGGTGCTTATTTCTAACAGCTCGTACAGGAAATATTGGTATATCGGCAGGGAACAGTATCAATAATAGTATTGGATCATTACTTGCTGAAGAGGCAATTCCCGAATTCCTTGCATCATTGTATAAAAATGGTTTCGGTGCCCTTTTGGGATATTTAGAACCAAATGTAATTGATACATATGCACAAGTATCATCATCAACTGGTAGCCGATCATACTCATCCAGTTCATCGTCTACATCATCCAAAAGTGCCACAAGCAGTCGTCCAGAATAGAGAAATATCTGGAAAAAAGGCGATTCAATTGATGTTAACGAAGGTCTTGGCGAATCACCAAATATTTGGACATTGCCCGTATCAAGCACATTGGGATCACGTTGCTCAAAATCGGCATCTGTTAGTTGAACTGATTTATTACTTGGCGGATCAACTGGAAGCGCTGTAAGTAATGTTATTGCAGCCAATGCAAGGTGTCTTCGCGGTGACAGTATATGCCCAGTATGTAGTCAGACTTTCATTCAAGCAATACGTACTATACCTTCCGTAAGTAGAGTTTAAAATTTAAGCAAAATTAAATTAAATCGAAATAAGAAAAGAAGAGATAAGGTACATTGGACGGTAGTGTCACAAAAATATAATTCGTATCTAATGTATTTCAAGAGGCTTTAAGTTAACTTTTGTAAAAAAAAAATCTCTTTAGAATTTTCTACAAATTTTCATGAAAAGGTTTCATATTTTCAATCTTACATTTCTATTGTCAGCCTAATCGTAATATTCTAAACACTCGGAAATGTTCCAAATAAAATAACAGTAGATTACAACCGATAAAGTTAGTTCGGCAAAAATTTTTTTGGTCAGTACAACTAATACATACCTGAAATTTTACTTCACTATTGACTAAGTTATACCCTGTAGTGAATCTTTTAAAGAAAAAAAGAAAATCAGTTTGTTTATGTACTAATTTTGTATTTACGAATTATGTATATGAATTATGTATTTGGGGTTATCGACCGAATACTCCAGGCAATTAGGTGGTGCGTATAAAGACATCAATGTTGTTGGTCAGTAATATTTAGGAAGGAATAGTGACATTTATAGACATCGTTGTGATTAGTTTTTCTTTGGTTATTTTATTTACGTTTTGAATACAATTTTTAGTCATTTCAAAAGCTCTTGCGATTTTATATGGAATGATTTGGTACGATTTTTTTCGCTGTTGTCATATGCGCATTCTAACAGCAAAGAAAGAACTCGCGTACCTCCTCCACGACCTACGCAGGACCTAGAAAGATTTTTTTATTCATTTAAGTATAAGTATAAGGGAATAATAAAAAAAAGAAAAAAGCAAACCAATAGTTTGAGAGGTAGTTAATCTAAATTAAAAGCAGATAATTTTGTATGGCTTCGATTACCCTAAGTATCGTTAGATTAATTAAAAGTAAGAGATAGTTTGTATATTGTAATATGATCAGATTGTGGTCAGTAATCACTGAAGTATCATATGTTGAATTAGATCGCTGTGGGTAACCGTAAGTAAAGTTTATCAGAGGAATCAGCTTGTTGAAATTAAGCTTTAAGGAAATTTTTCTTTTTTTGTTAATATACACATTAAGAATATGACATGTTTTATTTCAGGAACCTATAGAAGCTTTTTCCCGTTTTATTTCCCTCCATCACTTCTCCGTCCTTCATGTTTTGATTGTTATTTTATTCTATTTAATTTTGTTCAGCATCCTTATAGGTTGGACCTGTACCTTAGCCCGGTACAGGGATGGAGTGGGTTGTAGCCTGAACGGTCAAATAAGGGGGGTACATTTTCTGTTTGAATTTGTCAGGACATTTCAGTGCGGCTAAGGACAACAGGTGACACTAGACCTGTTTTTCTTCCTTCAATGTCTGTTTCTCGTTTTTTTATCCATTGTGGTAGACCTGAAAGAAGGAATCCACAACCTTATTTCGCCACAGGCACGCAAATTCTGTTTGCTGATGTGTGATAAGATGTCCAAGAACCCAACCCCATACCGACGAGTTATGCACGTGCTGCCAGCTAGGCGTGCCACTTGGACATCTCGCGACAACTTGATGTTGCTCACTCGCGCACACATTACATAATAACATGGCGCCCAACGCGAAGCATGTCTTCCCAAGGGAAGACACATCAGCATCTTTTGATGCGCTTCGTGCCTCTAAGGAGATGGCATGTCGGCTTAGGCTGATCCGCTAGTAATTCTCGGACTGAAGCGATTTTCGGCCTGAACGGCTGTCGTCTCTTCCCTTTTTTTGTAAAGCACCTTCGAGGCTTAGTACCTCTCTCCTGGCATGTCTAAGAGTGTCCATAGACATGCCAGTTTTAGCAAACAGGACACTCCATATCCAACTCTGCCCTGTCCTCGGTATGGGATTACTGATGCTCGGGATTATTGCCGGTGTCCTTAGCGATGTCCGATTTCTCTCCGGGATCATTGGAGTATCATGCCGCAGGGAGCTGGTGAGCCGGATGAATACCCGACTTAGGCAGTAACCAGTGTGATACTTCACTGGTCGTATATACTTGCACAGCCCCGATGCCGTCTTGGTATGACCGTGAAGGGAAACATGTCCATCTCGATTAGGATCTTGATTAGATCTTGATTCTTCCGCAATCTTTAAAGTTTTGAGTTTAAACTCTGAACAAATTTTTAGGTGCGTAAATTTCGCAGTTGCGCTACAAAAATGAGCCTATTTATGCGATTCTGGTTGGTTTTATGTTATGTAATGGCGCTTTATTGGAAGAACATCTCATTCTTGACAATCGTTGTACAGAACATTCTACTGTCGGATTAGCCCCAAAATGGGATCAACTTGATCAATTGTCAATGCGAATGCAACACAATTTGAAATAAAAAATTCAAGCTAGAAATCATTCCGGTGTTTCAGAAGATTCTCTAAAGGAATTCTCAATTATGTTCAAACATTTCGACAAGGATAAAAGTGGAAAACTTAATCATCAAGAATTCTAATCAAGATCCTAATGGAGATGGATATGTTTCCCTTCAAGAGTACATGATACATGTATATGATATCGAAAGAAGCCGAAAATGTTCAAAGTTACGAAGAAATCGAAAATGCGTTCCGAGCAATTACTGCCTCCGATTGGCCGTATGTCACCATAGAGGAGCTATATTGCGTAAGTTATCAAATTAAATTTATAATTGAAGTAAAATTTAATGCAATTTTTTATTGTATTTATTTATTTATTTAAGCTTAATGCAAGCTATTACATAAAAAAAATACAAAATAACAAAATAAATACTACAAACTAAAATAAACAATAATTCATAACAGATAATGTAAGCTACAATATAAGCTATGATTATGATAACTTAAGACTGGGAGGAAGGAGAATTAGGAAAGGCGATCAAGATGGGCGGGATAAAGATATAAGCCTTTGTGAAGGGATGATTTACTCAGATGGAAGTCAAAGGAGGGAAGGTCGTTGACTTTTCGAAGCATCCTGGTAATTGGTTCGCGTTGACCGTAGTTCGTGCGATGGCGGTCGAGTCGGAAAAGGGGAGTGGATCTAAGGTTGCGAGGGTTGTTATAGATGGGTAAAGACTGCAGGATTGAAGGGCAGTCTATGGCACCAGCTAGTAGCTGATGAATGAAGAGAACGTCGGAAACATCACGACGTTTACTTAGGGGTTGTAAGTCGATCAGTTTCAGACGGTTTTCATAAGGTGGAAGGTTGAATCTATCTACCCATGGAAGATCACGTAGAGCAAAGCGAATGAACCTACGCTGGACAGATTCAATTCTGTTAATGTGGGTTGTTTGCGTGGGTGACCAAACCTGGCTGGCATATTCAAGGAGAGGTCTAACGAAGGAAATATAGAGAGATTTGGAAACATAAGGATTGGAGAACTCTCTAGACCAGCGCTTCACAAACCCTAGCGCGGAGTTAGCTCTGTTAATTATGCTATCAATATGGGAACGGAAATTTAGTTCACTATCACAGATTATTCCTAGGTCACACAAAGAGGTAACGATAGGGACTGGTAAGTTGGTTAACATGTATGTTCTCGGGGTGGTGGTAAGACGCTTGCGGGAATAAGAGATGGACTGGCATTTGGATACATTGAGCTCAAGAAAGTTTTTCATGCACCATGTGGTGAACGAATCGAGGTCATTTTGGAGAAGAAGAGAGTCGGTTGTGGAGGAGATATGTTTAATTATTTTCATGTCATCAGCATAAATGGACAGCTCTGAGTATTTTATGATACATTCAACATCATTAATTGTAAGGATGAAAATTAATGGACCGAGATGGCTGCCCTGAGGGACGCCGGAACGAGCGACAATGTTGTTAGAAATGGATGAGCTGAAAAGAACATTGTATTGACGGTTGTTGAGGTAGGATTGAATCCAGGAGATGAATCTGGGGGGGAAGCCTAGGCGATCAAGTTTAAACAGGATAACGCTATGGGAGATCTTGTCAAAGGCTTTACTAAAATCGGTGGCGATAACATCAACATCTTTACCGTTTTCCAGGGCACATAGTGTTTTGGAGACGAATTCGGTAAGGTTGGTGGTTGTAGATCTACCTCTGAGGAAGCCATGCTGGGAGAGGGAGAAAATAGACTTACAGTGGAAGAACATGGAATCATAGACCAATTTTTCGAATAGTTTAGGTATTGATGATAATTTAGCAATGGGTCTGTAGTTGGATACATCGTTCTTGCAGCCTTTTTTGAATATGGGAATAATATACGAGTTTTTCCATAAATCAGGGAAAACCCCATGAGTGACCGAGAGGCGGAAAAGCAAAGTAAGGGGTTGAACTAGATGCATGGCACACTTTTTCAGAACTATGGCCGGAATGCCGTCAGGACCGGGGTGAAAGTCATCCGCAAGCCCGTTAATACTGGCAGCGATTTGTTCGGGGTCAGGGTCAAAAGATGTAAACGACGTTTGAGTACATTTGTCCAAGAATGAAAAGTAGCTAAGGTCAGGTTGGAGCGAATTGTCGCTGAAAGATTTACTGAAGAAGTGTGCAAAGAGGTTGGCGATAACCTGAGGATCTAATGAAGAGGTATTCTCGAGCTTTAGGGTGGAAGGGTAACCATTGGATTTCTTCTTAGAATTAATAAAGCTATAAAAGCACTTGGGGTCGGATATGAGGCTTGTTTCCATCCGTTGGAGGTACTCATGGTAGAGGGTATCACAACGTTCAGAAAAAGAGGTGTAAGCAGACGAGTAGGAAGAATAGTCAGACTCATTCTGGGTCAGAAGAAAAGTTTGCCAACGTTTATTTCTCCTGTTGCTGTTGTAGAAGCTTACGAAGGATATGGCCGATTATTGTGTCCAAAGT
The DNA here is from genome assembly GCA_964036015.1 of Leptarthrus brevirostris. Lineage (NCBI taxonomy): Eukaryota > Metazoa > Arthropoda > Insecta > Diptera > Asilidae > Leptarthrus > Leptarthrus brevirostris. The sequence goes on along the minus strand of OZ038373.1, from coordinate 62,412,150 downwards.
ATGAAAGCTTACAATGATCCGAAAACAAACCATCCTGTTGCAGGTGCCCTTGATTATATCGAGTTTACGCGGACGTTATTCCTGCATTAATCGGAATGGACGGATAACAATTACCAACACATTAGTTTTAAGAAACAGAGTTTATTGATAAAACAGAATATTTTTTATGCAATTGTGAAATATTTTCAATGTATTTTTTGAACATTGATTTTAATACAAAGAAGCGCATTCTAATTTTAAATGTAATCTGCTAAATGTTCTAGTGGTTAAATATTTACGAACGCACACAAAACGAAGAAATTTATTGATGAATTTATGTTTATTAAATTAACTGTTTAATGAAAAGATCTAAACTACTTAAGCTTTATTTATTCATAAAAAATATTTAATATTATCCTTAAGTAAATGAAGCATTTTTACAACTTTTCTCATCCAGCAGGTCTCATTTAAGGCAATCATTTAATTTCCAAGACTTACTAAAACGATAAAATTTGTTGATTGCCGTGAATTGATTTTGTATATCCTGACATGCACACAACCGAAGGTACGAAACTTTCCAAAAGGCAATTATAATTGGTCAGCTTTCCCTTTTACTATCTTGCAATTTCAAACTTAATGATAATAATCAGCCGGAAAACTTATTGTGGTCTCAAGTACATATATAATTGACTATTATTTTATGTTATTACAGAATTCGATTCGATCGATCGTAAATATATAAAATTGATTAGATTAAAAAGAGATAGTGTGCTTATGTTAGTAGTTGGGGGGTATTTTACAATGTTTTGGTCCAATGATGTGTTGTGCGTGTGCATGCAGTATGATTACTAATGGACTCTGACTAAGTCAGTGAAGTGAATGTGTGTCACGTCACTACTCGTAGGCGACAACAGAAATGAGTCCAAGCTCTGGTTCGTATTTAGAAGAACCTTCAAGCCTAACATGACTACATCACTCAATAGGAATCGCTACTATCACTGGAATTGAGTCTTTTCGTTCAGAACATTGACCCTTTGAAACTTTACTCCCTCTTGGTACTTTGCTCTTAACTTCTAAGTTTGAGCTGCTTTAAAAAAGTATGTTCCTATTTCCTGAAAATAAAACAATGTTTGTTTATAACTTATATAGGTAAAAGGAACTAAGTCATTGGAAGAATATGCTGCCACTCTTGGAAAAGATTCTGGAGAAGGTGGTGTGTAATTTGCTGATGAAAATGAACGGTGTTGTTCGCATTTCGACTGAGTTTTTGATCCTATTTTCCTTGTTTTAAGGACTTTTTCGACCGAACTTTTTTGTAGTATATTCTAGGATGTTCTCTCTACCAGGATCTGAAGTCAGATCTAAATTTGGACAAGGATAACGTTCTGAAACTAATGAAAGCATTTAAAGCTTATTGTTTGGTGTTATTACTCATGGGAAAGTTGCAATCCAAATTAGGGATGGGCGATCTTCGATTCGATCTCAAGAGATCGATCTTTAAGCCTTCGATCTGCCGATTTTTTAATCGATTTTACGTTTGACCGATTCAGCCCGAATCGATTTATTTGTTTCCGATTTCGATCTATTTAAGACGTACAAAAAAACACAAGCTAAGTCGTGATATTTTTGCATTTTTTCTTTCATTTGTGGAATAAATTGACAAATGTAAAATAATGTTAAAAGAATCGTAATTGTTAGGTGAATGCACTTGAGATCGCTATAATATTTTAGTGTTAACTGTGTAGTTACTGCATGATTTTGTCATCGGTGGCTTATTATGTTTTATTTCTGGTTTGGTGATTGCACAATGAGAAAGAAGTAAATTATTTAAAGAAAAATGTAAAATAAGTGATATTCGAATATGCGATTTTAAGTTTTTATACAATTTGGTTTTGGAATACACGATTAAACTTGTAATTGCTTCGAAAGTTAGTTGAATTCTGTATACCGACATCCTAGATGTTATGCATATTAGTTTTTTTTTATCCGACGTGGTTAAAGCCGGAAGGGAATTAGTCTTGTTTTTGCATTCCTGCGAGCTAGAGAACAGCTTATTTTAATTTCTTAATAAAAGCTCACGGAAAGAAAGAAGAAAGAATAAAAAATTCCCAGAATATTTTCAAAAAACGTCCCCAAGATATATTTTATATATTTATTATTATATTTATTTTTAGGGCTAAGACCAATAACCTTCCCAGAAAAATTACGAGACTATTCTTCGTACATACTTATAAAATGTCCTGAAATCGCTTCTGAAATCAGACATAGAAATGCCTTGGGGACGTATTTACAAAATATTCCTGGAAGGTTTCTAGGACATGTGATATTAGTAAAAAAATGTTTGCGCTTGCAAATACGCGGCACAAAAGTTGTGCTTATCTTTTACTTTTCGGGTGTACATTTTTATTTGTGTTACTTTAATGAAGCAACATTTCTGAAATACCCAAGTTTTGTAAGCTACACAGGCTGTTTTCTATTATTTAATAAATTGGTATTACACTATATTTTTATATGTAGAAACAGGTTTAATTACTTGCAATTTCAAAATGCTGAAATAAATTGAAGTATCAAAATAAACTGAAACGATCTATTCGATCTATGGATATCGATCCTTTTAAGGCGATTAATCGATCTATGAAATCGGAAAAAAATTACAGATCGATCCGTACTGAATCGATTTTCTCAGTTCGATCCCCCATCCCTAATCCAAATATCATCAGAGCGCGCTTGAAAGTTATAGAAATAATCTGCTGCATAATTGCGGTTAAAAAGAAAAACCACACTATTTCACTTCACGAAATCGAACGTTATTCCAAATTACAAAACAAATTTTCAAGATATTACAGCATCATTGATGAAACATGCCATGAAAATATTTTAATAGTTCTGAGTAAAGAAGGTATATAGAGAAAGTACCGCCAATATGGCCCAGGTTCGTTAAACTGCACGAAGAATCTTCCCTCATCCGGTTTTTTTAAAGTTGGCTGCTCTACCTTTAAATCAAGTATGGCGCAGTGCTGTAGTACAACATTTACGCGAAAGCACGAAAAACTCAACTAATTACACGATAAATGTCACTATGACGGTTCTAAATCACCTAAAATTAATAAAATCTAAATCAAAATTAATAAACTTACACTTATTGCACGATAATTCTTCGATGTAATCGATTCAGTCTTTTCAATGTAATTCGCGCGCGCACTTTACCGAGAGGAAAATAAACTTTCGCGCCATTTGTCATTTTACAGCAAATTTGTAAATGTACATGGTGCGCGAAAGGGCACGAAAAATAGCGGAAATAGTGACCATATGGGAGGGAAGAAGTTTTTGTTTTCTTAATTTGGTATATCGAATTGGCAGTACTTTCTCTATATACCTTCTTTAGTTCTGAGTTAGTTTACGGCTCAACGGGAACTATTTCGAACTTAAAGTGTTTAAAGTTATATTTTAATTTATTATTAAATTACATATACAATTAAATATTGCAGTATGCAGCTCAAGCGAAATTTTTGCTTGCCTCTTAGGCATATAAGTCGTCACGGAAAAAATGTGTGTAGAATTTGAGTGGAGACTCATTCAATTAAAGAAGGTATATAGAGAAAGTACTGCCAATTCGATATACCAAATTAAGAAAACAAAAACTTCTTCCCTCCCATATGGTCACTATTTCCGCTATTTTTCGTGCCCTTTCGCGCACCATGTACATTTACAAATTTGCTGTCAAATGACAAATGGCGCGAAAGTTTATTTTCCTGCATATTGAATCATTCTTCACTTTACATTTACGCGAAAGCACGAAAAACTCAACTAATTACATGGTAAATGTCACTATGACGGTTCTAAATCACCTAAAATTAATAAAATCTAAATCAAAATTAATAAACTTACACTTATTGCACGATAATTCTTCGATGTAATCGATTCAGTCTTTTTAATGTAATTCGCGCGCGCACTTTACCGAGAGGAAAATAAACTTTCGCGCCATTTGTCATTTGACAGCAAATTTGTAAATGTACATGGTGCGCGAAAAGGCACGAAAAATAGCGGAAATAGTGACCATATGGGAGGGAAGAAGTTTTTGTTTTCTTAATTTGGTATATCGAATTGGCAGTACTTTCTCTATATACCTTCTTTAAATATATGTATCCCCATTTACCAACAAATTGTAAGAATTGAAAATCACTGTTTTCACATATTCTCCCGAATACATTTTTAAATCAGATCACTTCATATTTATCGTACAATTTGTTGTATAATGCCAGCAATTAGAGAAAAATCTAAGCCAACTCTTCAAATGTAAAAGTTGTCAATAGATTTGTCCCCATTTACCAACAAAACTCGAATCACTAGTACCACATATTCTCACAATATCACAAAACTATTATATTATCACTTATAATAAAGTTAAACGTAATTTCTTTCACTTTTTAATACAATTGAGAGTTGTTTACATCCGCTAGGTTGAAGAGCGGACGCTTAGAATAAAGAACCAGAGGAAAGGCTATCTTAAGTAAAAACCCTGTACGTGTGATAAGCATTTTTGCTTCTTGGCCAAGTGGCGAGTGGAGTAAGGGGAAATGTCGCCTGAAATATCAAATTGGACCGAATGTCGCCTTGGAATCAAAGTCGTCTCCGTAGTACTGAAATATTTGGGGGCATAAGCAGTGTTTTTAAATAGTGAAATTAAGTAAATTAATAAAATATGGTCGGGCAAAGTTATATTATATTAAAAGTGTTATAAGAATATATTTTAAAAACACCTAATTTAAAATATTATCAAAATGAGTTGGCCCCTCCTGTATACAAGCATAATTTTGCTACTTTCATGTTCGAAACGCACACATCGCTTTGTTCTACTACATATAGCAAAATGCTTACATTTTTCCGAGTGATGTCCTTTCCTCTAGTTCTTTATTCTAAGAGCGGACGTCATTACTTCCCTCCATTTGACATTTCTTTTGGGTATTGCCAATATATTTTGAACGACGATAACTCACGCATAATTAATTAAATCTAAATGAAACTTTCTCACGATATTATCTTACAAGTTAATTTTATCACACACTAGTTATTTCACTTAAATAATGTCTGAAACTCACACAATATTAATTTAAAGTCCGAGGCGAATTAGCCGAAATTTTCACTTTAACTAAAAAATATATACACTTCGCCACTTGAATGTCACAAAACTTTTACCGCAAATTATTCTTTATACGATTCACTATTAGTTTTTGGTTAGAACGATTTTAAAACTTAATCACACTTCTTATAATTAAACAAAACTTCGAGTGACAGAATTTCGACTTTTTCACGTTTTTCCTCATAGTGTGATGTCCCGGGTCACAACTGGCTCTATCTTACGGCCTGTAGTTATCAAGATGGCGTTGGTTCGGTTAAATATCTTAGTGAGCCTCTAAGTGAGGGAAATAGTAGGGAAGTGAGCCATAAAAGTGTTCCCTCATTATCTAGCTTATTGAATTTGACATTAGTCAGCTGTTGTTTGTTTGATTCGCAGCAGTTTTCACAGAAAATTAGCGCACGTTCTAAATTAAGATTAGGATTGCAGTTGCTAATAAGTGAATTGTTCTGCTTTAAAATATTCGCAAATAATATTTTATTTATTTTGTAACAAATTTTAATTTAAAAACTCATAAAGGTCAAAATGTTAAACGTCAAAAATTCCCTCAATGAAGGACCGTTCGGTTCGCATCAGAATTCTACAAATAAGCGCAAAGTGAGACTAGGCTCAGTCCCTCACTCTACCGAACAAGCCCAATGACAACAAAATCTCAAGATCTGTCAAAATTTCGGTACGAAATAAATGTCTAGGCTACGAATAAAGAACGAAAGGAAGGGCCCATACGAAAATTTTCTGAAGCAAATTTTATACAGGGTTTTACTAACCCTAATGGAAAATTACATTGGTGTAGTCAAAGACAAATTTTTCTACAGAGGTTCTTTTTAACAAATTTAATAATTTTGGCGCGCACTTTAAATTAAATAACGCACAATTTATCTTTGAACACTAATTTTTTAAAACACTTACTTTTAAATTTCCACATTTGATTTTAATAAAATAAGTCAATTATACAAATTTCTTCAGCCGAGTTGTGAGGGCATTTGAAATGATTAAAATAGACTTATTTTATTAAAATCAAATGTGAAAAATTCAAAAACAAGTGTTTTAAAAAAATAGTGTTCAAAAAAATTATTTCAATTTACGGCCCCCCTCCTCTTTTTGCAACCGTGCTTGGGACCGGCTTCGGCAGAGTTGCGGCTTTGGTTGCTTGAAATGATTCTTGCTACACTAAATTAGTGGCAGGATAATACTTATAGTTATTAAATTCTGTACATCATCTATATACTCTGAATTTAATTAGGAAATCTAAAATAGAAATTTCAACAAATAAATAAACTAATAAAATTTTTTCAATTAATAAAAAGTTAATATCTCTCTAGCTCCCCCTTATATTGAAAATTAACCATAGCACTGAACCTTAAAAGAAAACAAACGAATGGCTACCAAGAAAAATTACAAGTTACTTTAACTTCACTTTGTTTTCTTGCTAAAACTAATTGATTTGCCTTCAATTAAGTCATTTAATGTAGCATTACTATTTAACTACTATTTGTTCTATATTTGCCTATGAAACGAGACTACAAGAGGATGATTTCGCACTTTGTTCTCACACAAATTTATAATTCACTTCATTTTATCAATTAATTACTGTTTTCTAAGTAAACTTCACTTATAATGTCTTTATAATAAACTGTCTTTAATGTTTTTTTAGCACTGCACTACACAAATTTTTAAAATTCTTAGCAAATTTTACACAATTTAAAATTTTCATCCAAAGGACACTTGCCGGCATAAAAACTTTCACAAATGAAATGTCAAATTTTGACAATGAGTCTGCAATTTGACAGGTAGTCTGCAGAAAATTTTACTTCACTTTTTGTTCTCGTATATATACGTATCGGCCTTTCCTTTTGTTCCTTATTCGTAGTGTCTAGGCAATTTAATCGCTGCGAAATTTCTCTACTCCAAACCAGCGCCATCTTCATTTCAATACTTTAACTTACATTTTTTCGCTTGAGCTCTTAGAATAAAGAACTAGAGGAAGCGCTGTAACTCGAATTTAGTGAAGCAAATTTCTTTTGTAGTAGAATTTCGAGCGATGTAGTGGTAGCAACAATACAGGCGTAAATTAATTCAGATTTAAAGTGGGGCCAAAAGTAAATTTAAAATCTTGAGAATTCGTTAAGGAATAATTTAATTTTATCTTCTCTGAATAAAATATTTAAGCTGCATATTAATTTTGACGTTATATTATGGGTCAAGCGAATCATAAATTTTGGTTTTTATTGATTCAATCTTATTTAAGATTTCCTATTGATGCCTCCTAAAAATTTTGTTTCACGCCTTCCTGGTGCCACAGACCCAAGACATTAAAATCAGTTTTCACGTTAACCTCACAAATATTCTTACGAAACTTTTGCTTTTATCCATAAATTGGGGTTTTAATTGAACTTCACATGTTTATAGAATGAATTTAGAAGTAATTCCAGTTATGTATTTACAGGAAAAACGACTTCCCATCATCTTATTTCTACTTATTTGCGCACGAAAAACCCGAACATGTCAAGCTGATTAATTTAAACAAATTCTGGGTGTTAAGGCAAAGTCGGTTCACAAAAAAACCACAAAATAGTCTAATAACTTTATTGGAATGATTACATAAAGATTTAAAAGAAGCTACTTTAACAAATTTAACTTAATTCCCTCGAGGAAACTTTTTCACGCACAAAAGTAAACAACATTTGAGAGTACGAAATATATTTGTCCCATTTTCTTATATGATTTCGTCTCTGTTTGTCAAAGACCCCAGCTGATTTTAAATTCCTCGAGCAGCTTCACTCACGGATAGGAATTTTACACGGTACAGCGCTTCCTCTAGTTCTTTATTCTAAGCTTGAGCTGCGTACTGCATTGCGAAATTCGCAAACGAAAATTTCGGTCACACTTCTCGTGCGCGTTTTTTTTACATAGGTTTGGTATAGGAAACGAAAATTTCGCTTGAGCTGCATACCAGGCTTTAAAAGTTAAAAGTGCTGCCCGTGATGTGGCACCACAAAATTAGGATTAGTGAGCAAAAATTTTTCTGCTGACCGGTCGGGTCACATTTTTTGGATTGGCCAATAAGGACGCTTTGCCAAAGATTACTTACTACTAGATAACCGGCTCCCTAAATTACCCAGCTAATCTTGAAAAAGTACCCTGGTACCACGGTAAAACCAAATATATCCAGCTTTTAAAGTCAAAAGAGTATAAATGCAAATAAAGAGTACAGGTAGTGTGCAGTCATTTACTCCAGTCAAAATTATTTGAGAGAATCACTTACTCCTGTCAAAATTCTGTTCTCTTCCGGAGAGAATCACAGACTCCTGTCAAAAATGTACCGCCAAATCTTGCCGAAGCCACAAATGTACCAAAAAGTACCACCAATAAAAAGAATTCATGTGAAGCACGTGACTGAGGTAGTTACTTGTGTGTGTAAGAGACTTTCAAACCGTCAATGTATTCTGATCTTTTAATGAGTGAGAACATTTGACATTTTTAAATGCACATAAGAAAAGTATACTTGTCTCTTACCCACAAACTCTCCAGGAAAACAAATTTTTAGTTCTGACAGCAGACCCGAATGGATAGATTTGTCCAATTTGACAATCGTGGTGACACTTCACTTAACGACCTCGCCACACAGAACAGAAAACGAATCGAGAAATTACCAAAAAATATAACCATTTCTCTTGATGGCGCTCGTTTGTTTACATTTCAGATTTATCAGAGTTTTGGTTCGCCTTATTGGTTTCAGCGACAGCTGACAGAAGTTTTTGCCTTTGGGCTCTAATAAAACTTTAAAAGTATTAAAATATTTTTCTACCTTTTGGTATTTTAGGTTTCCAAAAGATAAAGACTTCAGAGAACTGTGGTTAAAATATCGGTAGAACTGATTATATACCATCCGATGGTAGTAAGGTTTGCGAGGACCACTTCGAATGAGTGACAAATTTACTACTTCCATAGTGAAAATTAATCCATTCACACCTTTCAAACACATAAGAGGTCTGTTCGCGGAGGCCACTCCGAGTGGCGCAGATCTCGGCGCGACTCTACTCCGATTCAAAAAGAGCAGAGTATAAAATAGCAGCGCACAGCCAAAGATTACTTACTACTAGATAACCGGCTCCCTAAAATACCCAGCTAATCTTAAAAAAGTAACACTGGCACCACAGTAAAACGAAATATATTCAGATTTTAAAGTCATAAGAATATACATGCAAATAAAGAGTACAGGTAGTGTGCAGTCATTTATTCCTGTCAAAATTATTTGAGAGAATCACTTATTCCTGTCAAAATTCTGTTCTCATTCGGAGAGAATCACATATTTCTGTCAAAAATGTACCGCTAAATTTTGTCGAAGAGAGAAATGTAGTAAAAAGTACCACCAATAAAAAGAATTCATGTGAAGCACGTGACTGAGGTAGTTACTTGTGTGCGTAAGAGACTTTCAAACCGTCAATGTATTCTGATCTTTTAATGAGTGAAGAACATTTGGCATTTGTAAACAAACATAAGAAAAGGATACTTGTCTCTTATCCACAAACTCTCCTGGAAAACAAATTTTTAATTCTGACTGCAGGGTTGCCCGATGCGGGAAATATAAAAAAGCAACCAAAATTTTTTTACTAGTTTGTTCGAAGCCGTTTATCTAGTAGAGTAATCTTTGGCACAGCTCTACTCTAATCCGAGTAGCAAAACCAGATTGGATGCAATACTCCACTCTTAACAGCTAACTGTCACTTTGTTTTGAATATAATTATCATTCAAAAATTTTTAGACAACTAATCCTTTTGCAGTATTTGGCGAGCATGTCACATAAATATCTTCCCACAAGAATTTACCATTGTTACTTTCTGCATTTTGCAGCACAATACTTAAATTTTTTAACTTGATTAACAAAAAGTCACTTTCAAATCACTCGATCTTAAACGTCAAAAAAATGCACCTTATTTAAAGCAGGAGCAGAAAAGTTCGCTCTAAAGTAATCTAGATTGCTACTCTTTTCTCAAAGAACAAAAAAGGAGTGGAAAAGAGTATGACTCTTTTCTCAAAGAACACAAAAAGCTCAAGAAGATTGCCACTCTTTTCTCAAATAACACAACTAGAGTAAGAAATTGCTCTAAATGACTCTTTTTGACTCGGAGTGGCGTCAACGAACAGACCCAACGCCATCTTGATAACTACAGGCCGTAAGGTAGAGCAAGTTGTTGGCCACGACGTCACACAAAATGGAAAACAGTTGAAAAAGTCATGATTCTGTCATCCGAAGTTTTGTTTAATTTTAAGAATTGTGATAAAGTTTTAAACTCATTCTAAGCAAAGACTGAGAGTGAACCGTATAAAGAGTTATTTGTGGTAAAAGTTTTGTGACATTCAAGTGGCGAAGTGTATATATTTTTTAGTTAAAGTGAAAATTTCGGCTAATTCGCCTCGGACTTTAAAGTAATATTGTTTGAGTTTCAGACATTATTTAAGTGAAATAACTAGTGTGTGATAAAATTAACTTGTAAGATAATATCGTGAGAAAGTTTCATTTAGATTTAATTAATTATGCGTGAGTTATCGTCGTTCTAAATATATTGGCAATACCCAAAAGAAATGTCAAATGGAGGGAAGTAATGACGTCCGCTCTTCAAGCTAGTGGATGTAAACAACTCTCAATTTCATTAAAAAGTGAAAGAAATTACGTTTAACTTTATTATAAGTGATAATATAATAGTTTTGTGATGTTGTGAGAATATGTGGTACTAGTGCTTCGAGTTTTGCTGGTAAATGGGGACAAATCTATTGACAACTTTTACATTTGAAGAGTTGGCTTAGATTTTTCTCTAATTGCTGGCATTATACAACAAATTGTACGATAAATATGAAGTGATCTGATATAAAAATTTATTTGGGAGAATATGTGAAAATAGTGGTTTGAAATTGTTATAGTTTTTTGGTAAATAGGGATACATATATTAATAAATTATGCAATTGAAAAGTTGGATAAGATTTTTTCTAAGCTGTCACTTGAACAGCTGATAACAACTTTTCGTTTGGTCGTATAGATGGCGATGGATCTCCGCCATCTTGATTTCCATTTTGTGTGACGTCATTGTTTCTACCTTACGGCCTGTAGTTATCAAGATGGCGTTGACAGACCTAATGACTCTTTTTGACTCAGAGTGGCGTCAACGAACAGACCTAAGGAAAATTCGGAAACTTTTTTAGCATGGTGCATACATTTCTTTAATGTGGTAACCCCTTTGTTTTGATGGAAGTTTTGTAAATATAACCTGTCGAAATTATATAGCGCGCCCTTAGAACAAAGAACGCTATAACCCACGATTTGTAGTTACAGGGAATGTCTCGGGAAAGTGACAATGGATTTGGAGAATGGGTACTATAGCATTAGCATTAAAGTTCATAGTTTTAAAATGCCTTGATTTCAGGGTGGTTATATGGATGCAAAGATAAGCAAACTCGAAGAGCAATTTACTAAGAGCAGCGATCCATTTCGACAATCAAATTTATTTGATGGAATTTCTATATTTGTGAATGGGCTTACGAATCCATCGGCAGATGAACTGAAGCGCATTATGATGGTCCACGGAGGTGTATTTCATCACTATCAGCGCTCATATACTACCTACGTTATTGCATCTAATTTACCCGATGTTAAAATACGAAATATGAATACAAGTAAAATAATAAGTCCCAAATGGGTTCTAGACTGCGTTAAAGAAAATAAGATTGTTGACTACACCAAATATTTACTTTACACTAATCACATACCTTCTCAGCCACAGTTATTCTTCCAAAAGAAAAGCAGAACTGTTTCACGAAGTGATACCGATAAAACTTCCGAACATGAGGTTGCTGATATAATCAAAGAATTAACTATTTTAAACGAAAGGATGAAGTCGAGTCCGGAAAAGGATATTTTCTCCGTATGCGGAAACACAAGACCTAGTACCTCGATAGAAAATATCCCAATTCCCAAACAGGAAATCTTTGCTTTGACAAAAACCGATAAAGAACCAACCATAAATGTTTCTTCGGAAAAGCATTCAAGAACAGCAGTGAATCCTAAGTTTTTATCAGAATTTTATAACAATTCTCGGTTGCACCATATAGCGACTCTAGGAGCTGGTTTCAAGCAATATGTGTCTGAGCTACGAGAAAAAAGTTCAGGAAATTTCCCAAATCGCGAATTATTACGATTAGAATTACCAAAAAAAGTTTTTAACAACACCAGGGCCATTATGCATATCGATATGGATTGCTTCTTTGTTTCAGTGGGACTTAGGTCCCGACCGCACTTAAGGGGGAAACCGGTTGCTGTTACTCACTCGAAAGGTGGGATCGAACCTACGGCTGTTAAGGGTGTTGATCGTCAACTTGAAAAAAACCTCTTTATAAAAAGGCTTGAGGACAAGGTTAAACAAAATATACTTAGTGATAAAGTAGATAAACTTAAAAATGGATTTGAAGGGCATGATTCATTATCGGAAATTGCATCATGTAGCTACGAAGCTAGGGTAAAAGGGGTTCGAAATGGAATGTTTGTAGGGCAAGCTTTAAAGCTATGTCCAGAATTAAAAACTATTCCCTATGACTTTGAAGGATACAAAGAAGTGGCATTTAGCTTATATGACACAATTGCCCAATATACTCTTAATATTGAGGCTGTTAGCTGTGACGAGATGTTTGTTGACTTAACAGATTTACTGATGGATCTTCAAGTTGATGTTATGCAATTTGTAGAATTTGTACGAAATGAAGTTAAAACTAAAACAGGATGCCCATGCTCGGCGGGAGTCGGTGGAAATAGGTTTGATTTGACATTTCAATATATTGGATTACTCTTACATTTCCTTGGTAACTTTCTTAGGCTTCAAGCTCGAATGGCCACGAAGAAAGCAAAACCAGATGGGCAGTATTTTCTCATATCAGATTGTGTAGAGGAATATATGTCTGGCATTTCAATTACAGACCTTCCAGGTAAGAATTAGCCTTGCTTCAAAATTAATGTTTTGTGTTAAAATGGATTCTGGTCAAATTTTAAAACACATCGCTGACGGATCCCTGCAAAACAAATCAACCCAGAATTCAGCCTAATACCACGAAGCTGAACAGTAAATAATGCAGCAATGGTGCATTTTGGAACGCATCCTCTACTAAATTTAAGGATAAGCGAAATATTATTTCTGTTAGGGGCCGTTCAAGTATTAGGTAATGCAGTTATCGGGAGGGGGTCAAGCAACGTGTTACGTAACATTAAGTTTTGTTCAAATTTTAAGTCCTAACTCGTGACTAACGGCTCAGTTTATATGGTGTATCTACACTACACATATTTTTTTACATACGAAAAAAGTCTGGTCACTGAGTACACAAAAGTATATATATGCAAATGACCACAATAAGCCGTGTACCACGAGTCCATAATTTGGACTCTAAGAGTCCGACCGTTGCGGTGAAGCAAAACCACCTAAACTACAAGCCAGGAATTTGCTAATTTCGCGCACACACATTAGGGCCAAAGTGGGCCGAAATTTCGTTGAATTTAAATTTAATTCATTAATTAGCAATATTTATGCCATACAACACACTCATACATTCTTTTTGTTTCTAAATATCATACACTTTTAGACAATAAGCAGTACTTCGCTTTCTAAAAATTTAATTTGATATATTTCACTAACATATTCTTAAATCTATTTAAATCTGATTCACTTTTTATCATACTTGGCATACTATTAAACAATTGTAAACCCTTATAAAAAAGAGAATTCCGACATCTAGAAGTTGTACATCTTTCAATCTTAAAATCATTCATACTTCTCAATCTATATGGTTGGACGTCACCCACAAATCTTAAATTACTTAGATAATCAGGCAACATAACATATTTCAACTTAAAAACAAACAAAAGAAACATTTATCCACTTCAAAGTATTCAGCATCCATCTCACAGGTGTATACCTATTACATCTTAATATAATACGCATGGCCCTATTTTGCAATTTTCGCATTCTTTCAAGCATTTCTCCATTCACAAGAAATAACACCGTTTGATAGCATTCAAAATGGGGTTTCACAATTACATTGTACAAATGTATCAAATCATTCAAAGATAAATTGTTCCTAATACGTCTTAAAAACCCAGTTTTTTTTAGACCTTTTTGCACCCATAAGCCACATGTTCTTTAAAAGTAAGTTTCCTATCAATAATAACTCCTAGGTACTTTATATTGTCTACACATTCAATTCTGTTTCCATCAATTTCAATATTTACATTAAAACTATTATTCATAACCATACATTTAGTTTTTGTCACATTCAGTTTGAGCTTATTCATATTCAACCAGTTATACATCTCTTTTACATCTTCCTTTATCATTCGGTCACACTCAGGACCATTCTCACTTACTGCATATAACAACCCATCATCCGCAAACAATGCTATTTTGCAATTTTTTAGGACACATCACTAATGCAAATCAGAAATGAAGTTACTCCAAGTATTGACCCTTGCGGAACCCAAGATTTACATTCACACTTTTCGAAATAGATTCATTAGCTTTTGTTTTTTGTGTTTTTCCATTCAAATATGACGAAAACCAGTTTAATTCTTGACCCGAAATTCCATACACCTGTATATATTTCAACAAAATGTTTCTGTCCACAGTTTCAAACGCTCTTATTATCTATTTCACTTTTCCAGTCCATAATTGTACAATTCAACGCAGATTCGCACGAATGTCCCTTTCTAAAACCAGATTGCTGTGGTATAAGCAATCCATTGCCTTCTATAACCTCCTCTAATTGTATATTTATTACCTTTTCGATAACTTTTTCATACACAGGTAACATATTTACCGGCCTGAAATCTATACATTGCTTAGCCTTCTTCAGCTTTTCCACAGGTTCTACTGCTGACTCTTTCCACGATTCTTCAAAAACTGCGTTACGTAATACTTGAACGGCCCCTTACCTATAAGGGGAACCGTTGCTTCTGGAAAAATCGGCTGCTTGTTTTACCCTTAAATAAAAGCGATATGTTTCCCCTATCATTTAAAATCAATCCCACTCAAATCATCATCATTTAAAATCAATCCCACTCAAAAATTCAGTTACAGATCGAGTAATTGATCAATTGACAACTTAATACAGAAATGCGTAGTTGAAATAATGGCCATTTATCAGAAGATTATTAATGATGAGCATCGCCAACATTTTCTATGCGCTGAAGTGTTCTGCTGCCCCTGGCAAAGGGCAAGTGCCACAAACAAGCTGGAATAATACAAGCACCATTGAAATCTGTCATTACATTAAAAGAGTTGCTTTCTATTTGTGGTCAATGTTCTTAAGCGCATTTTTAACTGACTTCTCAAAAACAAAGAGGTTCTAAGTGCGACGTGTATTTTGTTATGTCTGAATAACTTCGTAATGCGTTCGTTGACCGATTTTGATGATTCTTTTTTTGTTGGGTAGAGTATGTTCACCGATTGGTACCATGTCAAAAACATTTTTGGCGGGGTGGGGTGGAACCTAACTTTGTAACGCGTGGACCGATTTAGATGCTACTTTTGCTGTTGTACAGAGTGTGAACCCTCATTGCTAATAAGAGAATAATTTGGTCCTATGGTTAGGGGTGGGGGTGGAGGAGGGGTGATTGAACTTCGTAACGCGTGGACCGATTTCGATGATTCTTTTTCTGTTGGGTAGAGTATGTTCCCTTATTGATACCATAAGAAAAAAATGTTGTGGGATGGGGATAGGGGTTTAACCTAACGTTTTAACGCGTGGACCAATTTGGTTGGTTCTTTTTTTGTTGTACAGAATAGAATACACTAAAAAGTAAAAAATAAAATTGTTTAAAAAAAATTGTTGAACTGACTTCACAAAAAGCGCTAAAAAGCATAAAATAATTTATAATTTTATATATATTACGACATTTTGAAGTCCGTACAAATCAAACAAACCAAACAACTACACAAAAGTATAAATTCCTTATGATTCCGTGAGCTGAAACGTTCAGGTAGTTTTATGTATTATCTTCAATTGTGGTTGGGTAGTTGTTTTGTTTGTTTAATTACAAAAGGTGTTGAAAAAATATAAATTGACATCGAAAATGTGGTAAATCTAATATAGTATACGGATTTCCCGTACATGCATAATTTTTACTGCTAACTTTTGTCCTCTTCCCCGATCGTTTTTTTATGTTTTGTTGGCTTACTGCTATTTAAAAAAGTATCACCTAGTTAAGTTTTTCAACAGATCACACATATGAATTTTCCAGACATCTCCCGCCGCACGTCCTGCAAGGAGTTATGGGAATTACAGAGAGAAGTGATTACGTGGATAATAAATTTATTTTACAAAGCCCTTGATATTGCAAAAAAGAAAAACTATAAATCATTTCCCAAAAAGCTCAAGTAGGTCACTAAATAATTGATCAACAAATTTTCAGGTAAATCGAAAGGTTTACGAAACTGCAGATCCTGCTGATACTTAGGACACCGCTTTGTGAAAAACACTCTTAAAGTTTTGCTTGACTTTACTAGTATATTTGGCAATAGCAGCATAAAACACATCTGTATTCGTGTTAGTAAAGATTTCATAACGAAGTTTTGGGGACTTACGACTATGAACTTTTTTTAAAGAAAAAAACAGGAAAATTGATTTTTTGTCCAAGATTAAGATATTTCACAGGGTCAGTGCCAATGCTAACACAAAATTTTCGTTTTTGAATTTGGTGTTTTTTTGTATAGCTTCCAAAACCTAGTATACCCCGCAAAAATAATGTATCTGAATGTATAATTTTGAGTTTTAGTTTCGAGCTATCGTTCGATATCTTTTAATGGATTAATAAGAACACTTGATTTTCGTTATAGGTGTAGGTTATAGTACATCTTACACTTTAAAAGAACATCTTTGGGCAACATGCGGCGACCTTCAGAAAGTTCCTTTAACAAGACTACAAAATGTTCTAGGAAAAAAATTAGGCGAAACCCTCTATCAGTTCTGTCGCGGAATTGACAATCGCCCGCTCGTTTATGAACAAGTAAGCTATCTATCTTTAATGACCAATATTTTATATGAACTATTTTAGATAAGAAAATCAGTATCAGCAGAAGTAAATTATGGCATTAGATTTACCGAATATGTGGAATTAGAAAGATTTTTAAAACAACTTAGCATGGAGGTTCATTCACGACTAATGGATATAAAGCGAAAAGGGAAATGCATAACTCTTAAAGTAATGGTAAGAGCAAAAGAAGCACCAGTTGAAACATCGAAATTCATGGGACATGGAGTTTGTGATCACTTCTCAAAATCGATTTCTTTGCCCAATTCTACATGTAATCTAGAAACAATTACAAAATCGGTTTTTTCTATAATGAAATCATTGAGTATACCTCCGAAAGAATTGAGAGGCATCGGTATTCAGATTTCTAAACTGGATGTTCCAACTGAAATCAAAAAATATAATATTCTCAAAGATATGTTTAGTAAGGCAATAGAAAAGCGGAAAGGTACGGCAACATATTTTTTGTATTATAATAAAAAATATTTTTTTTGCAGAAAAACTGCCGTCTAGTAATAGTTTACTTCGAGTAAAGTCCCCATCTCCTAAAAAGAATGATGTTAAATGTTTGAAAAGGCCGCACGGAAAAACGAAGAACATAGAGTCATCGAAAATATCCGATATTGCGTATATGCTTCAAAATGTTCCAAACAGAATTCCGACCTTTGAGCAACTAGAAAACATCGACTTAAATGTCCTGACGGAATTACCAGAAGATATTCAAGCAGAGATTTTGGAAAATCACTCGAAAATTCGTAAGACCAACATAGTTAAGAGTTCAACTTCTACTAGTGTTAAACAACAGACTGCTACAAGTATAGCTAAGCCAAACTGCGATTTACAAAAACTTAATGTCGATCCAGATTTCTTAGATGCTTTACCACCTGATATACGACAAGAAATTGAATTGGAAATATCTGAACGTGCCATACCTGGTACTGCTACTGCATCATCTACCGTTAGTTCTTCTGCAAGCGTAAGCGATGCAAAAAGTGAACATACAGGTATCCAATATATGTTGTGTTTCAAAAAAGATAGAATTTCCGAGGAAAACATATTCCGCCGGGAAGAGTGGCGTAAATTAATTCAAGCATGGATAGATAGCTCGAATTGTCCAGAAAGTTATGATGTCGAGATCTTAAACGCACATGCAAGGGAGCTGATTGCGGCCAGGAAAGCATATGATTTGTATGTACCTGTGAAATATTTATGCAGGTAAGTGTCTCTTTCTGATGAATGCAGTTATCACAACAGCAATGGTTTCAGAACAATTGGTATGAAGAATTCCTGCAGTTGGCATGCAGCTTACAAGACCATATTAAGTTCAATTCAAATGGAGATGAAAAAGGTTTACGGGGCACCAATGTTTCTAAATGTGAAAATCAATTGTGATAAATGTTTTTAAAAATCGCATAACAAAATGATTACTTTATATTTAAGAACAAGAAAGAGCAATTAGCTAAGTTCTACTTCAGAAAGATCGTTGTATTCGGTTAACATGGTTTTTTGGGCAAATTTCTTCCACTTTAAATAGGAATACAGTTGATGCATTAAATGTGAATATCTAACTGCTACACCGTCTAGTGATAATTTGATAGTCGGCGCAACCTAAACTGAGACTTAAGATCCGTGAATTTATCATTTAGGGATGCTATTAAAATGTTTTTTACGCACAAAACATAAAAGTTTCTGTTTCCGTTGTGTAGTAATTTAATTACTTTAGCAAATACAGTTAAACCTTCCTATGGCGCACACTGCTCGATCCTTAATAAAATTTTCGCTTTTAAAAGGTGTAAGTTTAAGCCCAGCCTACTCCGGAAGCTGACGTTAACAGCTGAGCATTGGTGGTGTAAACAAACCAAAACTTGCCGCAGTAGACATAAGGAAAAGTTTGGGGAATTGTAATTTCTCGTAGTATTTCTCGCAATATATTTAAAGTCTTAAATTGGATTTTACTTGAAGTTAACCTACAAATATTTTGAACATGTGAAGACGATAAAAAGTGTCTGCATCTAGATTCTAGAGTAGGCTGTGGTTTAAGGCAAATTGATGCTTAGGACTGGAAAAAGTCATGTGTGAAAGAGTGTGTATAGTATTAATTTCTGCTGATAGAGGGAGACAAAGTGAGACACGTTGACATGGTACATAGACACTAAGGCAAAGATTATTTACTACTAGATAACCGGCTCCCTAAATTACTAATGTATTGTATGTGTATGCGGATGAGCAACGTGAAGTTGCTGCAAGATGTTCAAGTGGCACGCGGTGGCTGGCAGCACATCCTAGCTCGCCGGTATGGGGTGTGAGTTCTTGAACATCATCACACATCCACAACAGAATTCCGCGTGCCTGTGGCGAAAGAAGGTTGTGGACTCCTTCTTTCAGGTCTGCCACAAAGGATAAAAACAACCGAGAACAGATGAAAGGAAGAACAACAGGTTTGGTGTCACCTGCTGTTCCTAGCCGCACTGAACTGTCATGAAAATTGTACAAAAAGAAAATTTACCCCCTAGACTGACTGTTCAGTTCACTAACCCACGCCATCCCTGTACCTGGCTAGGGTACAGGCCCAACCTGTAAAAGATGCTGAAAAAAAACGCCAAAAAAATTAAATCAAAAACATTGGGATAAAGGGAGAAGGGATGAGGAAAGCAAGAAATGGAAAAGCATTAGGGAATTCCTGAAACTAAAAGAAGTAATTTATAACATATTTATATTCAATAGGACAAAGAGGAAAATTAATATAAACCAAACTTAAACAAGAAGTCCTCTACTACTATACACTTTGAATTCTTATGCTGCTTGAATCCTTAATTAAGCATTATTTATAAAGACCTATTACGAAATTTAAAGACGTTTTGATTGATAAGAAAAAATTAAGGTGCGATCTATGTATATCTATTATCAATATTTGTTTGTTAATATTTCGTGTTTATTTATACGGCCTGCATGCTATTTGCGAATATTACTTAATCATGGATAAAATAACATAACAATTTTCAGGGTCAATTCGTTCATGTTAGATTTTTTTTTCTTCTTTCTTTAATGTTTCTCGGTTTACTCTTTACTTGTTGGTTTTAGACCATTAGGTGTACTTACAAAAAAAAACGCGAAATATTTTACTTTAACAATTGATTATCCCTTTTATAATGAAATTACATCTTTTAAATGTCAGACTGCAATCCGGTATTGATGTTTGTGCACAAACAGAATAACCTTTACCCATACACCTACACGAGTTGAATATTGCAACAAAAAGATTTTTTTTTAAATAACGCAATTTAAACAAATTGTAAAAAAAACTTAACTTTTAAAGTAGCGAAAGATGTTTTTGAAAAAACCCTCCGGGAATGCACATTTTTAGATCACCTTTTTTCTTGTTTCATGCTTACTTGACTCACATGCATAAATATAAGTATATTTTAATATGAAAATAACCAAAAACCTTATACTCCAGGGGTAGTTGTATGAGCTCTCGCTGTGATGGAATAGTCAACCTTAACTCGTCTGTCATCTATTTCCATACCTGAGCACTGTCCCCTTGCAACTTTGGTATCTTCGGAGTTCTCAAAGTATAAATTCCTTGCGTTTTCATACAGGGGTTACATGGAACATTACTGCTCCTGGATTCGATGGGCCTTTCTTGGTTAGGATTCCCTTTTTCATTTTTTTGTGCTGTTGGGCTTTTTTCGTCTTTATATATCGGGCCTGGATTACGCGTGCGGGAGGACGGAGAAATGTGGGAGCTGCCTGACGGAGCGTTCTTTTTCGTATCTCGTTCGTACGACGAGCAAATTCCTGCCCCCTTTATATAGGGGTGTGGGGATTTTGGAACACTATTATCCAACTGCCGGGCGTTATGCCGCCGCGCCTATGGCGGCCATTCTCTCTAGGAGTTCCGAAAAAGGGAAAAATTTTGGATATTTCACTCATAGTGCAAAATTACCCCTTGTATATATGTATATTTATGTGCTGTCTGGTAAAAAAAGGACAGGACAGTGGTTACGTTGTGGAACGTTCTTCGTTTTTCCCTTTTCCTAAGCTAGCCTGTGCAGGCTTTCGAGTTATTGGATATCGTCGGATCTTCAAAAAAATTGTAAGCAGTGGTGGCAGAAATTTGATATTATGCGCTGAAATGTTCAAATATTGCACTTATCCGAGATGGATGGCTCGGATAATTATAGAATTACCTCTTGCAAATGTCGTTCTCAGGTAGCTGACACGGAATGTATGCCTCTTCTTACCAAAAGCACAGCATCCATGGCAGCTTAAGGAGACCACAACTACAGAAGTACTAGGTAACTCAAAAATTGTGTGTAAAAGTGACTTCCCACTTCAGCACATAGATGGCGCGAAATATTAGGGAAAATGGCTCACATTACACCCAGCTAGTTGTAATGTCGCTGTAAGCATTTTGGCGAATTCGCTCTAGGCAAACCGTAAACGAAATGTTTACGAGCCGCTCTGACACCAACACTAATGTATCGAAGCGTGCCAAATAAAAATAAACCTGTCATTTGTTTACTCACAGTTTGTGGCCATATTGAGTTGGGTTCAAAGTCTTTAGAAGAATTTTGCAGTGTTATTTTAATTATAAAGTGATTAAAATAGTTTTATTAATTGTGATAGTTGATGTTGATATAAGAAAATTAGTGAATTGCGATAAGTGGACAATATAGACAATAGAGAATTAGGTTAAATTTGTCTACAAATAAATGTACCTTTATAAGTTAATGAAAATATTTTAAATATAAGAATGAATGAAATTACTTACCTTTTTTTTCTCCTCTCCAAATTTTTCAAAAACCATTTACATTATTAATTTATTTTACAGTTACAGTTCGCAACGGGACCCTTCACTGTCAGAACTTTTGCGCCGAAGATGAAGTGGAGTTTAACCGTTAAACTTCAACATATATCTCGTGCAAAAAATTTTACAGTGCAAATTCTCAAAGTGAACTTTATGAAAAGGATTTATCAGCGGCTAAAACTATTTCGTTTACGTCACGCTGAAAGCATTTCGTTAAAGACACGTTCTAGGCATTTCGTAAACGACACACTAAAGTATTACACAAAAGATACGCCTCCGGCCAAAACCACCGTAAACTAAAAGCCATGAACTGGCCTTTTGTATGTGGCCGTAAACGGTCTTACTGAATGGTCATATTTACATTGTTTCTTATGGCAGTCAGGGGGTGATTTTTCTTAAACTCGCCATACCACAAAAACTATTAGTTCTATGAAAAAAAGACTGATATTAACTTAAAGCAGAATAAATGTTGTTTCTAATAAAGTAAAAACATGTACACTTTATTAAGCAAAATAACAAGAAATCTTTGATTAAACGTTAAATTTTAGTCGGAAACCAAATTTTCATACAAAACGCAAGCAGTAAGTCATGGTCCGACCATGCTCTGTCGCTTGTATTCTCTTTAAATTTCCACTTCCGCACTTTTATGCTTAAAAATGTTTATTATTTTCTTAAGTAGGGTATGAATATTTTTACTTCATTCGAAAGATTGTTTTGTTTACTTCAAGCAGAACAAAACAATTTTTTCATAGTAGCAATAGTTTAGACACTACGGCGAGTTTAAAGAAAAATTACCCCCGGGCTGCCATAAGAAGCAATGTAAATTTAACGAAATGTCAGACCACTTTGGCCTTATGTGTGTGCGAAAAATTCGTCAGTTCATGGCTTGTAGTTTACGGTGGTTTTGCTCCGGCGTAAAGTTAGCAAAGTACCAACACATAAACAACTCTTCGCCATTTTGTTTCACTTCTCTTTGGTCAAATGAAACGTTACCGACTCGTTTATGTTACGCCGGCGGCGTAACGTTTGCGAAGAGTTCTATAAAAGTGTGACTTCGCCGGCGTTACGTTTACGACTCATCATGTTTAGAGGGGTTAGACAGAAAACTAAGCCGCGCCATCCCTGAATTAATAATGCAGATCATTATTATCACTCGTTGTGAACGCCCCTTATGCTTCAGGATAGACCATTTCTGTTTTCTTGCCATGAGCGTGCGTGTGCCATTAAAACTTCCATAAGGGCCCCACCTACGAATAAAGAACGAAAGGAAGGGCCCATACGAAAATTTTCTGAAGCAAATTTTAAAATGGTATGGGTTTTCACTAACCCAAATGGAAAACTACATTGGTGTAGTCAAAGAAAAATTTTACTGCAGAGGTTCTTTTTAACAAATTTAATAATTTTGGCGCGAACTTTAAATTAAATAACGCAAAATTTATCTTTGAACACTAATTTTTTAAAACACTTGCTTTTAAATTTCCACATTTGATTTTAATAAAATAAGTCAATTATACAAATTTCTTCAGCCGAGTTATGAGGGCATTTGAAATGTTTAAAATAGACTTATTTTATTAAAATCAAATGTGAAAAATTTAAAAACAAGAGTTTTAAAAAAATAGTGTTCAAAAAAATTATTTTTATTTAAGGCCTCCCTCCTCTTTTTGCAACCGGGCTTGGGACCGGCTTCGGCAGAGTTGCGGCTCTGATTGCTTGAAATGATTCTTGGTACACTAAATTAGTGGCTAGGATAATACTTATAGTTATTTAATTCTTTACATTATCTATATACTCTAAATTTGATTTGGAAATCTAAAATAGAAATTTCAACAAATAAATAAACTATTCAAATTTTTTCAACTAATAAAAAGTTAATATATATCTAGCTCCCCCTTATATTAAAAATTGGCCATAGCACTGAACCTTAAAAGAAAACAAACGAATGGCTACCAAGAAAAATTACAAGCTAGTTTTACTTCGGTTTGTTTTCGTGCTAAAACTAATTGAATTGCCTTCAATAAAGTCATTCAATGTAGCATTACTATTTAACTACTATTTGTTCTATATTTACCTATGAAATGAGACTGCAACAGGATGATTTCGCACTTTGTTCTCACACAAATTTATTATGCACTTCATTTTATCAATTAATTAATGTTTTCTAAGTAAACTTCACTTAAAATGTCTTTATAATAAATTGTCTATAATGTTTTATTAGCACTGCACTACCCAAATTTTTAAAATTCTTGGCAAATTTCACATAATTTAAAATTTTCTTCTAGAGAACACTTTCCGGCATAAAAACTTTCACAAATGAAATGTCAAATTTTGACAATTAGTCTGCAATTTGACAAGTAGTCTGCAGAAAATTTTGCTTCACTTTTTGTTCTCGTATATATACGTATCGGCCTTTCCTTTTGTTCTTTATTCGTAGGGCCCCACAGACGCACGAATAAAGCGGGAAACACAATGGTAACTTTCTCAACTTTGAACTTTGTCGACTTTTGACAGCCCCAGCTTTCAGAACTTTCTGAAAATGGACAGAACACAACTTAGAATATATAATTAAGAAGGAAGTGCCATAAGCTGAGAAAACTTCGGCATATCTCTTTAAGTAGTGGAAAGGCCTTTTCATGTGTAAGTACATCATGGAAGTAGTAAAATTGTGGAATTTCTGTGGAGGCGTTCGAAAGAAATTTAAATAAAAAAGCACCGCCATTGAACAGTTGACAAATGAAAATTTCCGAACGTAAACAAACTGGAAATGGTAATAAAAACTTCGTAAAATTACCATTTCCTTTCCAGTATTTACACTTTTGTGAATAAATATAGACAATAAACAGTCATAAAAAGTTACTTATTAACTAAAACTTATCTTACAAATGATAATCCTCGCGAATTGCAGCGATTATTATCACAGCACAAAATTGCACAATTCATTGCGAAATTAACTTAATTTGAGCACTTTAAGTGCTCACAGAGTTTTTTAAAACACTATTTAAACTGTTCTTTGTCTATTTAGTAACACAAAACTACTAATTCACTTATAACTTTTTAATAAATTCAAAAAAACTTTTCTGATAAACGCTTTAACAGAAATCACCGAAATTAAAAGTTGACAGTTCAACTTAGTGAACTTCGTTTCCTTCCCCGTCTTCACCTTTTCAACGAGCAAAGTGGCTGGTCTCACGTACACGATTCATATACGTAATGGCCTATCCTGTTTATTATTTTATCTAAGGAACACAATTACCACGGTTACATGTCGGATTGAAAACTTGACTTGAGATTGAACTGACAGTTCAATCTGTGGCGACAGTTTACCTACTTGAGAGCTTGACTTCACTTACATTGCTTTAGTTCAAGTCGATCCGAAAAATTTTTCGGATCGACTTGAGTCAAGCCGACTTGAAGTCGATCCGAGGTTACATGACTTTCAAGTCGACTTGAAGCCGGCTTCAAGTCTGCATGTAACCGTGGTAATAGTAAACTTTGCCAACTCTTGACAGTACTATATTTAATGTTCATACGGGAGGTATTTTTGTAAAATAATGAAATAATTAAAAAAAAATCAAGCCCTTGCCTGTAAAAACCTCGTACGTGTTTTAAGCATTTCTCTTGTGGGCAAGGTGAGGTACGTGTCCCCTATCTCGATGAGAGATCCCAATGCTAAACATTTGTCATTAGTTCTCTGTGAGTTTTGTTTTCAATTTATTTGAAATTAAAAGTTATTTCTGCAAATATATCATTAAAAATCGAGACAATATTAGTGGAGTGATTTATGTATATAAGTTTTGAGATAATTTATAGACTTTAAAAGACAGATTTTTAAAATGAAGTGTGCAGTGCATTGTTTGCACAAATAATCGACGATGGACTCGTGGAATATCTTTTTTTAGGCAATTAGCTATTAGAAATCTCTTTTTTGATATATTTAATATTATATTATTTAATTAAAACTGCTTAGACTTAATGTAGGTAACTAGAAAAATGAAAGTTTTTGTCCCCGTTCTCAGTTTGCTTACATCTGAGCAATCGGAATTTTTGTCCCCCAACTCGATTTCAGTGGCGGTTAGCCAAAATGGAGTTAAATTTTAAAACTTATGTTTGCCCTGTCAAACGCAAGTCCGTTTTTTACTACTGCTATGGAGAAAACTACCACAAAGATACACTTCTAACACATGAAGAAAAATGCTTAACTTTTCTGAGCGATGTACACTTCCTCTAGTTATATATCTTAGAATAAAGAACTAGAGGAAAGGACATCACTCGGAAAAATGTAAGCATTTTGCTATATGTAGTAGAACCCAAGCGATGTGTGCGTTTCGAACATGAAAGTAGTAAAATTATGCTTGTATACAGGAGGGGCCAACTCATTTTGATAATATTTTAAATTAGGTGTTTTTAAAATATATTCTTATAACACTTTTAATATAATATAACTTTGCCCGAACATATTTTATTAATTTACTTAATTTTACTATTTGAAAACACTTTGAGTATTACGGAGAAGACTTTGATTTCAAGGCGACATTCGGTACAATTTGACATTTCAGGCGTCATTCCCCCTTAACGCACTCACCACTTGGCCAAGAAGCAAAAATGCTTATCACACGTACAGGGTTTTTACTTAAGATAGCCTTTCCTCTGTTTCTATATTCTAAGTTATATATTCTAAGACAAAATGACTCTAAGTGACTCTTTTTGACTCGGAGTGGCGTCAACGAACAGACCTATTCTGTTCGTACTTCGCTACAGACCGAGCGCCAGAGTGCGGGCCAGCTCCAAAAGTGAGCGCCAGCTCCAAAAGTGAGCGCCAGCTGCAAATTCTGTTTCCCACTTCACTTACCCTGGATCACCTCATTTAGCGATGAATTTTGAATCTCTAAATAACCATTTTGATTTTTCGCATGCTCTAGCAACTCACTTAATTTTTCTGGAATTACTTTCAAATAAGTATCAATAAGCTCCCTGCACCCTCCCACATGAAAAGAACGTTTTGATTTGTGCTCATTAAATTGACAAGTCATGCCGATGCGGTTCCGACATGTCCCTAATGTCCCCGGTGTCATGCTTCGGAAGCAAACTCAAAAACACCCAATTGATAAATAATCTTTTGAATATAGTCATTTCTTCATGATTTTTTCCATAGAATCGATATCAGATTTAGCAAGAAGCGATAAACAAAAAAAGTTTTTAAACTTTTTTGTATAAAAAAATACTTTAATCTTATTTTTCGCGTGTGTCGTGTTTCAAATAGCAACTTTGGCGCTCTATGCTGTGCTAGCCATGCGACTTAATGGGATAATACTAACTATTTCAAATTTGTTTTTTTTAAATATATGAATTATTCACATGTTTTTATAACCTTTTATTAAGAGCAAATAAATAAATTTCCATTATATTATTATTACTTTTTACAAAAAGTTACATAATACATTTTGTTAGCACTGTAGCTGATTTACTTTTAGCATTTAAACCTAATTTTTCAGACTGAAGCCTTTTTTGTACGTTGTAATGCTGAACGCAACCAGAAGTTTCTTTAATCGTGGTTTGACGACAAATTAAAAATGGTTCGAAGATTCGGTAGCGAACCATGGCAATTACAAAAAGCTGAGGTTCTCATCTTACATAGTTCTTTCGTCAAAAAGGGTGAAAAACCTAACAAAACAAATATGAAAATGTTGGATTGATTGTTTGCTAATGTTTCTAGGCCTGCATGAAAACACTCCGACTGACATAAAGCATCAAAAGGTTTGCAATTTACAAGTGGAAATTTATGTAAAACCGGCATCCGCAGCATTAATGAGGGATTTATCTGATTTGTAAAGGTGCGATAAACCACAAAATGATTTTGATATGAGCTTGGGTTTCTTTGTATTAGGTGAAAAATGGCCGATCTCGATGCTGTAAATCTCGGCCTCGATGAAAACGAAGCGGACATTGCAGAAGAACTTCAGGATTTTGAGGACTCATTTGATACAAGGAGCGAAGCATCTGCAGCAAGTTCAAGTAGTTCTGCTACGAATCCCAGTATAAGTTCAGTGAGTACAGACTCGTCAGTTAAATCTAAGAACCGGCGTGCACACTTAAAACGTGAACGTTCTGTTAATGGTGATGAGAGGAAGGATGAAAGCGATGACGATGATGATAAAGACGATGACGAAGAAGAGAAAAATGGTCGAAAAAGTCCTAGTCCTAAGATTAAGAAGACTAACACCACAAATAATTCAAAGCACAATTCAAAATCGTACGACTACATGACAAAGCTAAACTATCTCTTTCGGGATACCCGTTTTTTTCTAATTAAGTCAAATAACGCCGACAACGTAGCCCTGTCCAAAAGCAAAAATGTTTGGTCAACTCTACCGCAAAACGAAGCCAATTTAAATCAAGCATTTAAAGAAAGCCGCAATGTTTTACTTATATTCTCTGTAAACGAAAGTGGTAAGTAATCTTATTTATTATAATTATTTTCTGATGCGAAACAAGCATTTTGCAAGATGAATAATAAATTTAGAAATATAGACGAATAGATTTGTGTGGGATACAAAAGTTCAATTTGATCAGTCAACCTATCATTGCTTTTTGTAAGCATTTCAATATTTCACCTCTAGTTTCCGTTAGTTTCAAAGCGCCGGTGGAGCAAGTGATCACGTCTCAGCCTTATGTCCTGGAGGTCCCAGGTTCGAATCATACCGGCGGCGACACATGGGTGTTTTCTGTTGACAAGAGTACGATAAAGGGCCTACCTTAAATTGTAGTGTCATTTGCATTCGTTCTCTCAAACCTGGAGAAGTACTTTTCCCACTCCATTTCTTACAAGGGATTACTGGAACTACGTTGACAGCACCCGCAATGTGTCCAGCATCGGCCAGCTTTCCAACTCGTTGCGATGTTTTCAATTCGATAAATTTCTAGAGTTTTGCTGAAAACTGTTAAAACTGAACAATTCTGAAAAAGTTCTTAAATTTTCATAAAATCTGTCATATTTTGTATACCCAGTCTTAACATAATAGGTCTGTTCCCTAACGAGCACTAGGGATAACTCGTGCTCACTAAAAGACACTGAATGCATTCCCCAACTTTCAGTGCTTCCTTTTTGAATTGTCAAATCAACTTCCCCTCAAGCACTTTTTATCACTGAAAATTTTCTCAGTGCTATTGAGTGCTCCGTGTTATGAATTGTCAGTTGCATTGAATTGTCGATTGACGTTTCTCATTCTTGGCACTGAAAAGCACTGCGTTCCTCAACTCAGTGAAGTGTTATCCCCACCAAATACCACTTTTTTTCACTGAAAGTCAGGGAACAGACCTAATATTTAATATATCATAGATCACTGATACCGAGTGATCTATGAAAGCTGACAGAGACACTGATATAGCTTACAAACTGCTCCATCATAGTCTTGTGTATCCTAACCGGCTGTCGATCTACGAATTCAAGGAGCCTGCATGGTTTGCGGTGATGAAGGAATTCTGTTCCGCAGATATTGCTCGACCGTATGCGACAGTCATATGTTCGCGATATATGCCAGCTTATCTGCCGGATATTCGGCATAACAATAACGTCGGTTTTGCAGCGACCAAGGACTAGTAACCAGGTCTCTTTCGTTAGCTATGCGATCGAAGAGGACTCGACTCTTCATTGGCTCGACGAATAAATGTTTTGACGTGGTCTGCCTGACTGAGACTTGGCTTTGTGGAAGAATTGCAGACGCTGAGCTCTTTGGCTCTGAGTACTTGGTTTTCCGCAGTGACCGCCACCTTTCCGCTCCTGATACTCCAGTAGGAGGTGGTGTTCTCTGCGCTGTCCGCCATGACATTCCTTGTATGGTCGTTGTTGTTGCGGGATCTGATCCCCTAGAATTCATTTGTGTGGTTCTCAAGCTTCCACACAAAAATTTTTACATTGCCACAGTCATTATTCCAACTGGATCGCCCTCTGATTACTATGAGACGATGTCTTCTTGTGTTGAAGGACTGGCTGATTTGCTGCTTCCGTCGGATGACCTTATGCTCCTTGGAGATTTTAATATGCCTTGGAACAGTTGGGAGCGGTCCTTGGATAAGGAGAGCCTACTACCATCTTTTTCGGCTGCCCCACGGTATGTTCCGGCCCTCATGGATTCCATTGCCTCTTGCGGTTTATCACAGGTCTGTGACGTGATGAATGACTCGTGCAGGTTCCTGGATTTGGTTTTCTCATCTGTCTGCTCGAGTACTGTGGTGAAGCACTGTCTATCTTCCCTGGTTCCTGAATCTCGTCATCATCCAGCACTGCATATCATTTTTGGTTTTGATCCTGTACTGACTACATCTTCTGACTCAAGTAATTTTTGTCATAACTTTAGCAAGGCTGATTATTTTAAACTTAATAATTGGCTCTTTGCCTGTGATTGGTCAAATGTTCTTTTGATAACGCTGTAAAATTATTTTACGATTCTGTTTCTGTTTGTTTTGCTACTTGTGTTCCTGTTTCAAGGTCTCGTGGTTCGCGTTCATATCAGCCTTGGCTCAATAGTTCCGTGAAGCACTTAAAGAATCTGAAGAATAAAGCTTGGAAGCGGTTTTGTTCCTCAAGGAGTGATGCTGACTACTTCACTTACTCAATGTTACGCAACCAATTTTGCTCTGCACTTGATTTTTCTTATTCTGATTATTTAGAGAGAATTAAACCGACTTTGCGTGTGGAGCCTAAACAGTTCTGGAGGTTCGTAAATTGTAAGCGCAATTGTGATGGCTACCCGTCTGTGTTAAGTTTTGGTGATGTCGAGAGCGACGACCCCCTGACGACTGCCAACCACTTTGGCGAATTTTTTGGCACCGCATTTTTGACTACAGACTGTGATACTAGTTATAAGGATTTTACTCATATGACGAGGTTTGCTCCGACTACTCTTGAAACCAAAGACCTTGTGTTTGACGAGGATGCTGTGCTAAAGCATATTTCTGGTTTGGCTGATAGTTTCTCGTGCGGTCCTGATGGTATCCCTGCTTGCTTTGTAAAAAATTTTCGCTTGTCCCTAGTTTCTATACTTTGTCACTTATTTAACTTATCTATTTGTTGTGGTGTATTTCCGAAATCTTGGAAAGCATCTGTCATCATTCCCCTACATAAGAAAGGAAGTAAAAAGGTCATATCAAACTACCGTACCATTGCCAATCTATGTTGTATTGGTAAAATGTTTGAGGCTCTCGTGTGCAATGCTCTTAACTTCCACTGCAAACCTTTTCTAGGTTCCTTTCAGCATGGCTTCATTAGATCTACTGTGACTAACTTGCTGGAATTCTCTAATTGCTGTATTTCTGCCATTGAAGCTGGCAAGCAGGTCGACTGCATTTTTACTGATTTTAGCAAGGCTTTTGACAGAATTAACCATAGTGTTCTTGTTGGTAAGTTGTCTTTTCTAGGGTTTCCATCAATTTTTGTTAATTGAATTCGTTCCTATCTGTCTGATCGCACGCAACGTGTGCTATTTCGTGGTTCACTTTCGAACGATATTTATGTTACCTCCGGTGTTCCTCAAGGAAGTCATCTAGGACCTCTGCTTTTTATCATTTACATCAATGATGTATCCTTAAGTCTCCCTAATTCCAGAATTCTATGTTGCGCTGATGACGCCAAAATTTTCCGCGTTATTTCAAGTGCGAATGACTGTGCACTATTCAACTCGGACTGCTTTGGAGTATGCTAGTCCTGTGGTCTCCTTTTTATGCGACTCATATTAATCGTATTGAGGCTGTACAGCGTAGATTCGTTAGATTTGCCCTTCACGGCCTTCCTTGGACCGATTCTCTTCAGCTGCCTCCCTACGCTAACCGATTAAAGCTTATCTCATTGGAGTCCCTTGAAAGCAGACGCGAGTCTTTGCCTTTGGTTGCTTGCGGAGCGTAGTTGATTCCCCCGAGCTACTGGGAGCTCTAGGTTTATCGATTCCTGCTCAACCCTTGAAGAACCAAAGCTTTCTCCATATTCCCCATTATGGTATACATGAGCCTATTACATCTATGTGTGGTCTTTTCAATAATCACTTTGAGCTTGTCGATTTTCACTTATCTAGATCTCATCTGAAGAATCAGCTTTGTTAGGGTTACTTTTTCTTTTTCTTTGTAGTTATATTGTTGTTTATTTTATTTTTTTGCAGTAGTCAGTGTTTGATAAGTCTTAATAGTTAATCACCTTGATTCTGTAGTTTATTTTGATATTTCATTTTTACGTTATACATATTTACTGTTTAGATTTCGTTGATTTGTAGTAGTCAGTATTTGGCGAATTTGTAAATAAATAAAAATAAATAAATATGTCCTAATACTTGCCCAGTCAAGATTTGATCTGTATTGCATACAAATCAGGTCGCATCAGACATTTTTCGCGAAAACAACGTAAAGTTGCAATTTGAAAATGTGCATAATGTTAGCTCTTCGTGGCGCGAATAGGGGAATTGGAAGTTTGTTTTTTAAGAATTGGTTATAAACAAAGCTCAAAATGTGCGAAACAAAACCGTTTCATACTCCTTAATTCATCTTATAGGTTTCCAATGCTGAAATTCCGATATTATCATAGATAACTGTTAAACAGATGTGCTGCTTCCCATCCTTTTCTACCTGCTATTGTCAGAAGCCGATGTTGTGCCATGTTTAACTCTGTTGAAAAATATTTCTTGACTGTGTAAAGCGCTATAATATTTTTAGTTATGCGCTTTTATAACCATACTTATCATGTCCCATAAAAATTTGATTTGCGATAAATTGATTTCGAAGGGCAGGATAGTGACCTTTAAAAAAAATCAGTTAATTTCCAAAAATCAGAATCGGCAGATTGATAAATTAAATCTGATGTCCTGCCGTCGTGGCTACTATACGACCACGGTTTAAATTGCAAAGCGCACGAAAAGGAATGCTTGCGTTGATTCAGAAGTAGTTAACTACTTTTTACGTCTCACCACGTGGTTTTTAAGAATACTCATAGTTCTGACTTGCTCAGTGCTATAAAATATGTCTGGTTAAACTAGTGATGTAAATCAAACATTGTTATCCTGTGAGGTTACCGAGTTTTAAGATACTTTAGACATTCTATGATATTGCATTTATTAGAAAACACGATTTTTTTATAAATATATTTAAAGATCTAGATTAATCTGCAAAAGGAATAAAAATTGATGATTATTACGTGCAACAAATAATAGATTTGAAAATTCAGTTACAAAACGTTAAAAATGTGTGTAAAACAGCGAATGTCTGGTCTGCACAAAAATGACTCAGATTTGAAGCGAAAATCGATGACATTAGCGTGCGGAAGATTTACAGGTACATTTCTACAAGAAGATATATATCACGAATTTGACCTTGACTCTTCAATAGTTCTAGCAACTGTTACTTGCAATGGGCAATGGCAGTAACTTTGTAGCATAATTTAAAGAGTTTGGGATAGAAGAAAAGAGTGTTTTCGATTTTACAAGTAATGATAAAGAAGGATCTGCATCTGATTCTGACCTTGTATTCGGAACTGTAAATGAAGTTGACCCTTCGGAGATTGTTAATTTTCGGTTACATATTGTTCACCTAGCTCACCATCGAGAATTTT
This sequence comes from Leptarthrus brevirostris, assembly GCA_964036015.1. NCBI lineage: Eukaryota > Metazoa > Arthropoda > Insecta > Diptera > Asilidae > Leptarthrus > Leptarthrus brevirostris. The sequence continues at coordinate 62,378,576 of OZ038373.1, read as the reverse complement.
TTGTGATTTCATTGTGGATAAACAAGATGGTTTGTCGCAGATTGTTATAATTGTTAGGTAATGTTTGCAAGCAATTGGTGAATGAATTTACTAGAGTGACTGCTGATTCCAGGTCATTGATAGACTATGTGATGACTAACTCCTAGAATGTAGATGTAAAGGTTGAGAAAGATTTAAAAATTAGTGATCATGAGACTTTGTGTATTAGCATAAATCAGAGTGTATCGAAGAGTACGATAAAAACAGTTTTGTTAATGAGTTGAATGTATTTTTATGTCTTATGTAACTTCTATTGAGGATCTGGATGAATGGCGAATGTTTTCGATGAAAAATTTTAAGCGAGATGAATGCAATGAATGAATTGTTTACAGAAGACTTAAGAAGATTGAAAAACGAAAAAGATACCGAGTGGCGTCCTTATCAAGTGACCAGAGTATTTGAAGAAATTGTAAAAGAGCAAGAAATATTTACAAACATAAAATAATTGCGGAAAAAAGGAATAAAATCAACAAAATTATGACCAATGCCTCTTATAGGTAATAATATCTTTACTGGTACATTTCTCCCTTTAAATTTATCAATATTCGCACGCAATATTGATTGTATTGCATTCAATTCAAATAAATTCTACTTTCCGCACTTGGGAAATTCAAACGAATCAAAACAAAATATTTAGACTGAGCCACGTCTTTATTCTTAAAACAACAATGCTTGACTAAATTGGATCTGTTAATTCGTACATAACATTTTCAAATAGCGCTCATTAACTGATCTTATATACAAAGCAATGAAAAATATGTATTTTAAAAATAATAATAACATAGGGTGATTCAGTTACTGCTTACAAGTTTTTATTTGAATAAATGTGAAATTTAAATAAGATTGGGAATATTATTGAAATTGTGTGAGAAAATGAGCGATTAGTGGATTTTTATTACTAGATATTGCTAAAGCATGCATTTCTTTTAAATTCTTGCAATTACCAAAAGAGTTTGTCCTTTTATTCGAATATATGCGTAAAGCAGCGATAAATGCCTCCGCTGTAAGATCTGTTGCCGCTTCTTAATGAATAGCCTTGGTAACTAGGTAGACAAATAATACTATATAATGCATCCCTTTAATGCCTTAACTCCTCGTCCTATTCTAGCACAAACCTTTATTGGACCTGCATTATGGATTCCGACTTTGGAAAACGGACGCGATAATTTTCCTGGGACCTTTGGAAGGTTGCCCATTAACTGGGACGAAGCTGTTGCCCTTTGCTTAAAGCAGGTTTTTCATTGTCGTGATATTTTTTTGACTAGGGCTCTCATTCCAATGCCTAATTAGTCTTATAAGGAGCGTTGGATCAGGATGTAAATACAGGGTGTGTCAGATCTGAAGTGTCAAAATGAGTGAGGTGATAGATTTCACCTAGACAAAAAAAATATAGGGGGGGGGCAGACACAACCGTTGTGAGTTACAGGGTGATTCATACATTTCAGTTTTTCATGGTACTCTTTTATTTTTATCTTTTCATCTACCCAACAGCGACATAAAAAAAAATTTATGTCCCAATGACCTTTCAAAACTTGTCAACAATGCTGATCTAATTCTAACACTTCCAAAAGTGAAAAAAATTGTTTGTGATTACCTAAAAAATTAGAATTTTCCCAAATTGTCTCCGAAATTCATGTAATTAGTACACCTCTTTTTTATTTTTATTGGATTGCCCATCTTATTACTTTTCCAAAAAGGTGCAACATGGTAAGGTAGACAAAAGATTAGAAAAACAGTATCCTTAAAAATCCCTGACTACTTAATTATTTTATTGCACTTTAGGTAGGAAATTCTTAAGATAAAGGGTCAAAAATGTTTGTTTTGGGTTAACAGGTAATTTATAACAATGCGTTTCGATTCTGGGGAGAAGCTAATTTAAACTGTTCGAACTGATACAACGGATGATCTAAGTTAAATTTGGTACATCTATTTCGTCTAGATGCGGATGTAGCATGTAGGACTTTAACGGATGACGATGATTTTTTAGTTAGAATACCATACGTTTCAATAGTATCATATTGATTTTAAATAAAAGTTTTTTAAAAATAAAGTTGAACCGACTTCACAAAAAGCGCTAAAAAGCATAAAATAATCTTTAATTTTATATCTATTACGACATTTTGAAGTCGGTGCAAATCAAACAAACCAAACAACTACAACAACAGTATTAAGTCGTCATTTCTTATGATCCCGTGAGCTAAAACTTTCAGGTAGTATTATGTATTATTTTCAATTCTGGTTCTGTAGTTGTTTTATTTGTTTAATTTGCACCGACTTCAAAATGTAATAGATATAAAATTAAAAATTCTTTTATGGTTTTTAGTGCTTTTTGTGAAGTCGGTTCAACTTCTTTTTTAAACTATTTTATTTTTTTACTGTTTAGTGTCTTCTACTCTATACAACGAAGAAAGAACCATCCAAATCGGTCCACACGTTAAAAATTTAGGTTTAACACCCTACCCCACCTCCATCCCACAAAAATTTTTTTTATCATGGTATCAATCAAGGAACATACCCGACAGAACGGAATCATCGAAATCGGTCCACGCGTTACGAAGTTACTACCCCTCCCACCATAGGACCAAATTATTCTCCTATTAGCAATGAGGGATCACACTCTATACAACAGAAAAAGAACCATTGAAATCGGTCCACGCGTTACAAAGTTGGGTTCCACCATCATCACCCCCCCCCCCCCCCCCCCACCCCACCAAAATTTTTTTCTCGTGGTATCAACCAGGGAACATACTCTACCAAACAGAAAAAGAATTATCCAAATCGGTAAACGCGTTACGAAGTTAGACTACCCCCCACCTTATACCAAATTTTTTCTCCTATTAACAATGGGCCCGGTCAGACATTAAAAAAAAAATCGTCGAACTTAGAACCTCTTTGTTTTTGGGAAGTCGGTTAAAAACTAAGAAATTCTTGAAAGGTTGGAAACTCCTTCAAACCCCGAATCACTTCCTGAAATGTGTCGCACAAATTTCTCAAATTCTTTACAGAAGCTTGATGTATCTATCGGTGATTGATCAAGGAAAGTTTTGATGCACGACGTGGTTATATGATATTTTTTGTCAAAACTTTGCTTTGAGTTATTCCATGCTTCATTGTAATTAGCACATGTTACACTAAGATGACGTACTAAATTGGCAGCACTTCCCGTCAATAAGCCCTTTAAGTATTGGAACTTTTGCGAATCAGATAAATGTCCATTTGAATGACCTGTAGCCTCATAAATTGTTTGAGTAAAAGCGAGCTTTTTCGTTTTACTGTTTAATTTTACTTTAAAAAACGTTTGATCTAACACTTTCACATTGACTTTAATAAAAACTTAAACTTTTACAAGCTATTACTTAAAATTAAAACAAGTTGCAGTGGATGGCCGTGTGCGTGTAGTATTGAGTTAAGACTGCTCGATCTTGTTACCGGAAATTGTTCCCCTTCGGAACAATGGATCCATGAAGTTGGAGCTGATCCCACTGTGCCAACTTTATGGATTTATTTGGTTTAAGTAGTGCCATGTGAGTAGGCGCGTAGCCTTAATTTTATTCGAATTTGAATTAGTTTGATTTGTTTATTATTCTGAGTTCATTAATTATATTATATTATTATTTAATATATTTTGTATATTTCTCGAACATAAATCTTTAAATGAAGGCCATTCTTTATACTCCCCAGTAAAATAAGGTATGTGCAATTTGGGTAAACGAGTATTAGCGGTCTGGTTATGAGTTCTATCAAGAGATTGGAAAAATGATTGTTATTGCGACAGAAAATTGTTCACGGTTGAATTTAACTGATCAGAATTATTACCATTCATATCGGCAGGAATTCTTCGATGAATGGCACGCATCTGGTTTGGCTACACTTAAAGGTCGGATATTCAGAAGATTCTCTATATGCGCTTGACATATAATCTACTTAAGTACGTCCACACAAGCGGTTTGACTTTCGTTTTCCAAAAACTCTTTGGTGCGTTCCTGTTGGCCAATAAGAACCGCGCGCTGTGTTTTCAAACTAGCTAATTTTTTCTCACTCATATTAAATTTGGGTGTAATATTTATGTAATTATGGTCAATTTTACCAAACCGCGAAATTCAATTTAGACATGAAATCACCTTTGTAACACTATTATGCGCACCTAATTAAGTCACTAAGTTTATATTGTTTATCTGAATTACCAAAGTATTATATTTGCGTCACTATGCCCTTTTAGCAAAACGAAAATGATTATATTGTACAGGAATTAGTTTGCAAAAATGTATTTATAAGATGTTAAATTGAGTCACTATAATTTTAATAAACGCTTTATTTATTTGAATTATATTATGATTAAGATGATAATCGTTGTTTGGCACAGTGGGTACAGCTGATGAACGTGTTGTTTTGTTGACACTTTGATGCAATTAGCAGTAACCTTGAATTTGATGAGGCACAACCTTGCCAATGAAATCTGCACATGAGAAAATGACCATGAATTGCAGCTCCGGGCTAGTTAAATGTACTTGATGTATTTTTGTTAGCTAAGTTAAGATCAATACGAGTAAATGCACACACAGTAAATGAAGGAACGATACTCAAATTTCGCCTTTAACCATTTTTCTGGGTTTAAATGCGAAGTAGATATTGTTTATGCCATAAACTCCGATGATTGGTTGCTATGGTGAAGATTTTCAGTGCTCGTGTTTCCTGATGTTCCATGTTTTTGTTTATTTGAATTTGGATTATTTGTAAGTGATCTGTAAAATTTTTTTTCATTGTGAGTGCATTGTGTGTTTTTCTGTGTGTACATTTTTTGTATCTTTTTAATCTAGTGGAGAGTGCCGACAGTTTTTGAACAAGTGTATGTGCATTGTAATATTTTTGTTTATTGTGTCTCTGTTAGTGTGAAGTTTTTGTTTTTCTAAAATTTTGTGAACTTTCTTCACTACTCTCTTATTTCGATTGCCCTGTTTATACTGAATAACTCGGCCGAGATCACAACGGATAGCACGGATAGTTTCGTCATTAAGTCGCTCGTTATTGTTGTTTGGAGAAGATATTGGTGTAGTGTGGTGTGAAGGTGTGCCATGACGTGGTGGTGAATTATAGTGTGGGAGTGCAGTGTTGTGTGGTGGTGCGGTGTGGTTTTGTGGTGTGTTGTGATGTGGGGATGTAATAGTGTTTCGTGTGATGTCCGATGTGGTGTTGTTCTGCAGGTCACTCTACACTTGGTCCTTGATCTCCTACAGAATGTTTAGAGCAAATAGGTTGTTCCTAAGTATTACCCGCCTTTAGTCCGCGATTCTATGTTCTGTCACCTTCGTATTAGGATATTCCGTCATGAATGCCCTATGTAGGTCCTGTCGATAAGAAGTGGCGTCTGTTTCGAGTTTTAGTAATGTTGTAGCATGTGCGCATGATGGACGTATTAACTTCAGGTGTCCATTTGATCCGCTCACGAGAGATTCCTGGTCTGGTGGTCGCAGGCAACAATGAATTTGTAGCCTGCGAAACACTTGCGGCAGGGTCCAGGGACGTTCTTGTGGTCGACCTACCAACCCGTGAGACAGTGCCCCTCGCTCAGCGCACCCCGATCCGGGGTACTCTGTTATTTCGCTCCATTATAAATGGGATGCATTTTATACCTACTGCCATGTTTGTTCAAACGGCCTTTCCTAACATGGGGAACAGACCCCGACCAGCAAGCCGCCCAATATGGGAACAGACACCTAAGCTTAAGTAGGGTTCGCGCGGTCGTCAAGCACGTGGCTTCAAGGAAGTCCCCCTATGGGTTCTCAAGGAAGATCCCCTGCGGCTTAATTATTATTATATACTGATGATATTATACGCTGATGTTCCCTCGGACGTAGAGAGAAGAGTTCGGACAGGATCTTGACAGTTCTCAGAAGCGAGCTTGGAGATCCAGCCAGAATCCTGCCAAAACTGAAGCTGCTTATGGCAGAGGCCAGAAAAAAGGCCAAGTATAATGAGGTGTCGAGGTGTGAGCGCCTTCTCTTCAACAAGGTCTCGGGAATCCTTAAGGATCTCCAACTAGACAGGGCTCTTCATCATTAGAGTCGTATAGTCATTGTTTGAGTTCCTCTGATTTCTCGAATGTGTAGGATAACATCGATCAATGCAAGGGGCTTGAGTGCACCCACTAGACTACACAGTATTTTTGAAAACATAAGACAGTGGAACACGGATATTGCATTTATACGGGAGACGAATTTTACACGTCTAGAACAAAATTCAAATCTACACAAGGGTTACACAGTTTTTGCTACAGAAACCCCTCGCAGAGGTTCCGGTATGGCAATTGCTGTATCCCACAGCTTTACAGTGAAGACTCCTGTATACACAGACATCTTCCCAGGTTTCGCGTCTTCCTTAGATTTCGTCTTAGGGGACAAAACGCTAAGGGTAGTAAACGTGTACCTGCCATAATCAGGATACTGCAAGACAGGTGTTGTACTCAATCCTGCCGCATATTACGAACTTCGGATGAGGTTATCCTTGAGGGTGACTACAACTGCACACTAGATTCTTCAATCGATCGTCATTCTAGAGTTGAATTCAACTCGCTGAACGGCGCGCGATTGTCGAGCCTAGTCAGACATAGCAACCTTGTGGATGTTGGCTTAATCCAACGATTAGGTCATACAAAATTTCCCGAAATGTCCAGGGTAGCTTTTTGGGTTCGAAGATAGACAGACTTAACGTCTCGTCTAGCCTTCTTAACTTTTTCGTTAGTGTCACTCATGAAGTGTGTTAAGTGATCACCTTCTTGTAGTGGCGACTAGCACTTTGGTCGAAAAGCGAACTGCTTGCTGGATTTTCAACAATAACTTGTTGAACTCGGAGTAGTTCATCGAAGAATTCATTAAGTTTTGGCACCAATGGCGTGATAACAAGAATATTTATACAAACCTTAGCCATTGGTGGGATGTTGGAAAGCTTCAGATTGAGACGAGATTCAATCGAAGCAGATATCATGCATCGAGTTTGACGGCCGAAATCACCCAGATTAGTACGCTCCTGCCTGCGCAACCAAAGTTACTCGCACAATACGAGAGACTTAAAGAACGACTGACAGCACAAAACTACAAGCATAGATTGGAGTTTGTGCTCCGAAACCAGTCGCGCTGGTTGCGAGAGGGAGAGTCTCCGACCGAGTACTTTTTCCAGACAACGACATCGTACCGCTTCTTGTGAAGTAGACTCGATTCTTGCCGAATCGGGCCAGATCTTATACGGAGAGGAACTTGCGAATTATAGTCGCAACTCTACACGCGGCTTTATGCTGCATCGACGTTGCCAACATTCTCGTCCAACGATGAATTCTTTCATCATGTTCCTGCTTTCTCTGATGAAAGTAGAGAATTCCTGTACAGAACGCTTACTCTCGATGATATGCTTACCGCAACGAAGGATCTTCGACGTCATACTTCTCCTGAGTATGATGGTCTAACTCCAGAATTCTTTATTCGTTTTAGGAATCTTTTGATTCCGGACCTTTTTGATGTCTCTAATTCTGCAGCGGTTGGACATACCGAATTTCCGTCAAGTTGGCGGAGATCCGTTATGCGTCTAATACCTAAGAAGGGAGATCTTCAGAGGATGGGAAACTGGAGGCCAGTTACTCTGTGTAAAACAGACTACAAAATAGTTTGCAAAACACTGGGAACTCAACTTCGCTCAGTGATTGCCTCAGTAATACACCCGTCACAGTCCTACTGCGTTCCAGGTCGTAGTATCTACGACAACATCGCCGTAGCAAAGCATCTTTTCGCCTACAATGAAAAAACTGGTTCGCAAATGGCCATGATCTCCTTGGATCAAGAAAAGGCGTTTGATAGCGTCTCGCATGAGTCTAGATAGATTGAGATTATCAGTGGTCTGTTGTATAGAGATTCAGTGATTCTCATAAAGCATAATGAGCATATATATTTTCTCCTATTCCGTTTCGTCGGGGTATCAGGCAGGGATGCCCGTTGTCAGGTATGATTTATGACCTTTCACTGGAGCCGTTGTTGGTAAATCTTTGTCGATCGTTGAGGGAATATTCAGTTCACTTACCATACACTAATATAAGGCCAATTATATTAGCGTATGCTGACGACCTGTCTATTTTCGTCACGAAAGAGGATGTATTTCCAGTTTCTTGTAGAGTTTTTAAACAATACGAGCGACTGGCGGGCGCTAGGGTTAACCTTAGCAAAAGCCAAGGCCTATTTTGTGGGAGCGGAATCGAACAGATTCTCTCCTCGGCATAGAATGAACGAATACTTGCCTGAAATATTTATGTGTATATGTGGGGCTCGATGGTAAAACATCTAATAGCCGCATGGCTCTGAAGAAACTCTCTGAAGCTGTGAATTTTTATTTATTTAAGCTTAATACAAGCTATTGCATAATAAATACAAAATAAAAATACAAAATACAAGCTATAACTTAATACTGATTCTACAGACTATAATAAATGATAATTAAGAATAAATAAATAAAAAGTATAAGCTACAATATGAGCTATATATATTGATTACTGGCAGAAGGCGAAAGGAAGAAGAATTAAGGTAGGCGATCAGGATCAGGTTGGGCGGGGTCAAGATATAAGGCTTTGTGGAGGGATGATTTACTCAGATGGAAGTCAAAAGAGGAAAGGTCGTTGACTTTTCGTAACATCCTGGTAATTGGCTCGCTTTGACCGTAGTTTGTGCGATGGCGGTCGAGTCGGAAAAGGGGAGTGGACCTAACATTAAGGGGATTGGTATAGATGGGTAAAGATTGCAGGATTGAAGGGCAGTCTATGGCACCAGTAAATAATTGATAAATGAAGAGAATGTCGGAAACATCACGACGTTTGCTTAGAGGTTGGAAGTCGATCAGTTTTAGACGGTTTTCATAGGGTGGAAGGTTGAATCTGTCAACCCACGAAAGATCACGTAGAGCGAAGCGAATAAACCTACGCTGGACAGATTCAATCCTATTAATGTGAGTTGTTTGTGTAGGGGACCATACCTGGCTGGCATATTCAAGGAGAGGTCTAACGAAGGAGACGTAGAGGGATTTGGAAACATAAGGATTGGAGAACTCTAGACCAGCGCTTCACAAACCCTAGCGCGGAGTTAGCTCTGTTAATTATGCTGTCAATGTGGGAACGTAAGTTGAGTTCACTATCACAGATTATTCCTAATTCACACAAAGAGGTAACGATAGGGACTGGTACGTCGGTTAACATATATACTCTCGGGGTGGTGGTAAGACGCTTGCGGGAATAAGAGATGGCCTGGCTTTTGGAGACATTGAGCTCTAGAAAGTTTTTCATGCACCATGTGATGAATGAATCGAGGTCTTCTGAAGGAAAAGAGAGTCGGTAGTGGAGGAGATATGTTTGATTATTTTCATGTCATCGGCATAAATGGACAACTCTGAGTGTTTGATGACACATTCAACATCATTAATTGTGAGGATAAAAATCAATGGACCTAGGTGGCTGCCCTGAGCGACGCCGGAACGAGCGACAATAGTGTTAGAAATGGATGAACTGAAAAGAATATTGTACTGACGGTTGTTGAGGTAGAATCGAATCCAGAAGATGAATCTAGGGGGGGGGGGGGGGGGGGGGGGGGGGGAAGCTTAGGCGATCAAGTTTGAACAAGATAACCTTATTGGAGATCTTGTCGAAGGCTTTACTAAAATCGGTGGCGATAATATCAACATCTTTACCGTTTACCAGGGCACATAGTGTTTTAGAGACGAAGTCAGTAAGGTTGGTGGTTGTAGATCTACCTTTGAGGAAGTCATGCTGGGAGAGTGAGAAGACTTACAGTGGAAGAACATGGAATCATAGACCAATTTTTCGAATAGTTTAGGTAGGGATGATAATTTAGCAATGGGTCTGTAGTTGGACACATCGTTCTTGCAACCTTTTTTGAAGATAGGAATAATATACGAATTTTTCCATAATTGAGGGAAAACCCCTTGAGTGACCGAGAGACAAAAAAGCAAAGTAAGGGGTTGAACTAGATGCATGGCACACTTTTTCAGAACGATGGCCGGAATGCCATCAGGACCTGGGTGAAAGTCGTCCTCAAGCCTATTAATACTGGCGGCGATTAGTTCAAGATCAGGGTCAAAAGATGAAAACGACGTTTGAGTGCATTTGTCCATGAATGCAAAATAGTTAAGGTCGGGTTGTAGAGAATTGTCGCTGAAAGATGTATTGAAGAAATGTGTAAAGAGGTTAGCGATAACCTTAGGATCAGATGAGGAGGTATTCTCGATCTTTAGGGTGGAAGGGTAACCATTGGATTTCTTCTTAGAATTAATAAAGCTATAAAAACGCTTGGGGTCGGATATGAGGCTAGTTTCCATCCGTTGGAGGTACTCATGGTAGAGGGTATCACAACGTTCAGAAAAAGAGGTATAAGCAGATAGATAGGAAGAATAGTCAGACTCAGTCTGGGTCAGAAGAAAAGTTTGCCAACGTTTATTTCTCCTGTTGCTGTTGTAGAAGCTTACGAAGGATATGGCCGATTATTGTGTCCAAAGTATGAAAGCTTACAATGATCCGAAAACAAATAAAGAAGACTCGAGCTTGAAACGGCATGAGGGTGCTCGTAGGAGAAAACGAGGAACAAGGGAGGATGGCGAGGATCAAGGGAGGAGAGAAGATGGTTGCTTTCTGCGATAGCCGAGTTAACTGGGTCTGAAGAAAAGATTAAGTCGAATTGTCTGTCCAGGAAGTTCCTGACTCCGCTTACTTGAAAGAGACCTGAAACGGAGAGCTGATCGGTAAAGAAGGCTTCTTTGGCCGAAGATGCGTTAAGGGGGACAAAGTGAGAACAGTCCTCGGACAATGACCATTGGATACGGGGGAGGTTAAAGTCACCCAATAAAATAAGTTCATCGGACGCGTTAGCGTTCTCAAGCAGGGTATCGATCGCTTCGATTATGGGCTCGTAGGCGTCTAGAGGTTGAGAGGGGCGAATGTAACAACAGAGGATGTACAGAAGGCACTTATTTAGTGCTATTTTTATACATTAAAATTTTGATATTGTAGAGTCGGAGGTCTTTAGCAGGGTGGCATCATAACGGTTGTGAGCAGCTATGAGAACCTCGCAAATTGGTGCCTATACAACCGTCAACACGGAAAATGGTAAGGTGAAGATATCGTGCGGGAATTTGTGAGAGTTAAGGAAAATATTTGTTGTTTTTGTACGAAGGCCTCTTACGTTCTGGCAATAGACCGACAAGCTGTTGGGGAGAGGTTCTTGATCGGAAACCGCGGATGCAATAGAGGGGAAGTCAGAAATAGGGAAAGCAAGGGGGTTAGGAACGAAAGTAGTTTAAGGAGTCGTTGCGACTTTTTTGAAGATGGGAAATACGACGAGAACTGATGTACGCTGAATAGGCGGATAGATCTTCTGAAACCTTATGGGAAGGTTTATTGAATGATTCATGGTATTTAGTGAAAAGTTGGAGTAAGACTGATGGGTCTGTGGGCAGGCCTTCTTGTTGTATACTTAACATGACGTTGGTGCTGGTTTTACCTTCAACACAGACGGAGTTCGGTTTATCGTGGAGATAGGCTAGAAATAGACGTACGTTGTCATGTGCGACAGTCCCGTAAACGGTACAAGATACCTCTTGTCCATCGCTAGAATCAGCAGAGCGCAAAGTCAATTTAACTGTAGTTGTGACAAGGGGATCGATAAATGAATGATGTTCGGATAAAGGAGTTTTGGCTAGCGGAATGGGCGGGTTAACGCAGGTAGAAGTTGTTTGAGACGGGGCAACAGTGTAGGAGGATGACGGCATGGAATTAGGTGGGCATGCGGAGGAAGTAGCGGGTGCTAGGTTTGGTGTATATAGAGGAGGGGTGGGACAGACGAAAATCGGAGCAGAGGTGGAGGAGTGGTCGGAAGAAGTTGGCTTGTGGTTAGGTGGGCACGCGGAAGAAGTTGGGAGTGCATGGTTAGGTGGGTGCGCTGGATATACGGAACTCAAAACAGTATTGGTTGGGTTGACGGTTGGAATGGACGTGTTCGAGGGCTTCGGTGTAACTGGAACAGGGGGGTTAAGGGTGTGAAAATATATAAAGTTGGGATACTTGACTGGAGTACTTAGATTAAAATTTGGAAGTACTCCCATGTTGAGCTGCCAATTGGAGTTGCGATCACTAGCTTTAGGGTCAATGGTGAGATGTGCGGAGGAGGGAGGAGTGATTATGTTGTTACTAAATTTACGTATGGGAGAAGGTCGTTTGGGGTAGTTAGTGAGGTTAGGTTTTTTAGTATTTAATTTAGGGTTAGGTGCAGAGGGCTTAGGGTTAAACTTAACGTACTTCCTAGTTCACTTAGAAATTGTGATGTTCCCGAGAGTGAAGATTTTGCTGGAGGGGTTACTGATGAGCCAGACATATTTGGGAGGTCATCCAAGGAAGCGACCAGGCCGCTCAGCTTTAAGGAAAGCTCGCAAATCCTGCTTGAAAGAAGCGATGAGTCGTTGGTCAAACCCTCAGCGATCTTAAGCAGCTTGTCCAGTTTTAAGTTTAGACTGGCGCAGTCATCGGACAAAATTTTAAGTCCAGCAAAGTTTGTGTAGATCTCGTTGACCTTATCAGCGATGTAGGATTGATCCGTGTTGAGCGTAGCAATGACTTCCTGTTGGAGCACTCTTTACATGTAGAAAGACCACGTGAAAGACAGGTGCCATGAAAACACCTCCACAGATGCCATCACAGGCAACACCATTGTTTAGCAACTCATTAGAGCATGCCTCATTTTGAGGGTGGTTTAGGTTTTACACATGGTCGTGAAATATCGTTGTCTTCAAGTACGGGCATTCCAGCGAGTGTTCTGTAAAGAGATAACTTAATTTCGCAGCTGTGTTTAAGTTCTATGGGAGGAAGCGGTGCAGGGGAGCACTACTATCTGCTCTCGGTGCGTGCACCATATCCGCATGACTGGTCCCAGGATCTAATCTCCACGATTACGAATAAGATATACAGAATAAGACCAACATTCCATTTGCGATGGAATCAACTTGGGTACGGGGAATTCTCAGCAATTCCGATCAGTTTGAGCCCTGAGTTAGTAGGTTCGGTGCTCAGTAATGCTCGAGGTGTAACGGCCGATACAGGACAACTCACAGTCCTTGGAGACATCATTGATGCTTCTGGGAACACACTTATACACCCCCACAAAACGCAATTAAACGAATTGGTGGATACAGCACGAAAGCGTTTCAGTCGTCTCTCTACTAGGGAACCTAGCACTGAGGCGATCAACGCTTTCGTAATGAATCGACCGCCGCACACGACATTCAGTACACTTCAGTACTTTGCAGGAGTAAATCCTACGGATACCTTAGGGGTTAATAGATGGCGCGCACATCTTGGGATAGACTTGCTAGTAATGGGGACCATAACCAGCAGAGTCATCTATAGTTATCCGTCCAATTACAGAGACTCTGATGTGGCATTCAAACTGCTCCATCACAGCCTCGTGCATCCAAACCAGCTGTCACATATCAATCGACGAATTGAAAGAGCCTGCACAGTTTGCGGTGGTGAAGGAACCCTGCTCCACAGATACTTCACATGCTCGACCTTGTGCGACATTAATAATCTTATTCGCAATATGTGCCAGCTTATCTGCCCGACATTCGGCATTACAAGAACGACGCTTTTACTGGAGCCAGGGACATGTAACCAGGTGAATTGCTTGATAAGCTTTATTCTTACACTCAGTCAACAATCCATCTATACTGCATGCTTATATTGTGAATTGAGAGACTGACAGGGAATAAAAAGATACTTTGCAAAAAAAAAGATACTTTGCGGTGATCATCATAACTCATTACTGGAACATATGTTGACTCATAACTCATTACTGGAACATATGTTGACAAAAAACCAAAAAGATTGAGTTTCTCGAGGTAATAACATCGAGGCCAGAAGGCACAAGATGGAATAGCCAGTATGATTCTTCAAGACAGATTTCTGAAATTCGCCAAAAAATTGAGTATAGTTGCACAGAGCATTGGGTTGAGGGACCCTTTGCGTGACAGCGAATTCAATTATCTAAACGAGTATTTTAAGTTTTCATGACCAATAGCTGATGCTGTAGATGCTTTTACTGTCTAGTACTTCCGTGTTCATTGTCATTACGAAAACAGATTTTGAAAGATTAACTAAGGAAAATTTCATTTACTACAATCTGCTAGCAAATAAACATCTGGAAAGTGCAGTACTCAGATTCACCGTGTTTTTCTATTTCTCTAGCTCCACTTCTACCTTTATTAGACACAATTGAGAGGTTCTATTCTTTTGCGACAATGACGAACTTTCCTTAATCCACATAGACTTTCTTACAAAATGAACTCGAATTTAAATTATAATAGTATGTAAATGTCAACATCAAAAATAAGAATCTTATAGCAAATTACTATTACTATACTATAGCTTTCCAATCAATAAACAAGGGTCTAAATCAAAATTATTAATCACTATATTTTTCTATAATTAAAGTTATTACCATCACAGATTGTTTGTTTTCTAGAGTTACAGGTATGAAATCAATCGAACTCTTGAAAATTGTCATTTACAGGCGAATTAAACAATCAAATACATATTAGTAATTAACATGATATAATCTAAAAGCTAATTATGTAATCATAATTAAGATTACATTTGATTAATTATTAATCGCCTGATGATTACATTTTACACAAAATTACTCGTTGTAATGATTGATGTAATGATTAGTTTTAATGCGAACATTAATATCTACATATACATATAATAGATGGGCTTCATGCTTTGCATATACTGGGAATAATAAAAATAATTACCCCCAAGTACTGCAATTATTGCTGAAGAGCCTAAGATTAGATGTACGACAAAACCGCGCGCACCACCCTCTTTTAACGTGTGAAAATCATAACGCGTCTGACGGTTGTTAAAAAAAATTGATAGAACCTTTTTTTTGTTAAGAATTTATTAATTTACAATTTTTATAATACCCTTCATCGTTCCCTTGCAATCCCCACCCATCCTCATTGCCTTGCAATCCCGTCTCCTCCCCCGCTATTCCATCTTCCACACTCCCTACCCTATTGACCTCCGAGCGAGACCAAATATTCGCGGTAAACCATTTATCGGTTTCTTTGGCCTTGACTATATCGTAACTCCGGCACGATTTCGATGGGAACTGCTTACAAGTTTTTTAAAACACCATAAGGTGTATTCAAACATTAAGCTAACTGCGAACATCACTTATAGGTTGCTTAAACTATCTTGTTTAATATAAAAGTGAAGTTTTGACTTGTATGTTATAAGCAAAACTTCTTTGTCAAAGTTAAAACATGCACACAGTCCAGTTGAATAACAAAGAATAAATCGATAGTCGTAAGAGGGCTGCGGTGCTTGGAGAAGTGCTTGCGAACGTATTTTACAGATTCTAGCTTAATGCTAAAAACAAAGTTCTGATTAAGTCTTTACAACCTTTGAACGTAGTAGCACCATCCCTGAGTCTTGCTGAAAACGTACTTTCCTCTGATGCTCGATGGCTACTTAAAGTTCTGTTACGAATAGGGTCTTCGATTTCCGGTGTGATTTCCTATAGGAACCATGTTTGATTTTGTATGATAAAGATGAATATGGTTTTACAACGTTTTATTGCCCGCAGACACTTATTTGGTGTATGATTAGGGTTCACTTGATTTCTCAATAACTTTTCCTCATATCCGTACTTGTATTGAGAGAACAATATTTTATTAACTGTCTTATTATATATTTTATTTATTAATAATTTTTTGCTTCGAATTAAGATAAGTTTTTCTCTTATTTCAGGAAAATTTGCGGGATTCGCTCGAATGAGTGGTGAATCTCGACGTGATGTTGCTCCTGTTTCATGGGTCCTACCTCCAAGTATTTCCTCAAAGGCTCTAGGCGGCGTAATTGAAATCGACTGGATCTGTCGCAAAGAACTATCATTTACTTGCACTGCACACCTATATAATTCGTGGAACGAAGGTAAACCAGTTAAAATTGGCAGAGATGGACAAGAAATAGAGCCAAAGGTTGGAGCAGAACTTTGCCGATTATTTCCCGAAGACGAAGGTATTGAATTAACGCCAATATTAAAGAAATCAAAAGAAACTGCACGAATTCTCCGCGAAAAAGGGGTACGGGTTACTTACAAAGGACCACCAAGAGGAATGTCTATGCGTGGACGAAGTGGTGGACCATTACGTGGTAAAAAAGCTTTTTCAATGAATAGAAACAAAATAGGAGGTGCGCCTCCTCCTGGGGTATACAAGCGATCAACCTCACCTTATCCAAGAGATAGAGTCCCTCCATGGGAGCGGTATGTTACATCAGCGGCCGCTGCTGAAGCTTACGTAGCCGACTATATGCGAACAATGCAACATCAATTGCCACCAATGCCGTATGTACCGCCCGCAGCTTTTACTAATATGATTCCACCGAATGCAGCAGCTGCAGCTACCGCAGCTGTTTATGAAACTCTTCCTCCACCACCACGTTATTATGAAGGGCCTCCGCTGCCGGAATATCCTCCGCCACAACAAATTAGACCACCTCCGCCCGGGTACGAGAAGCGCTCTCCATATGACAGATCTGTAGAAGAATTTCTTTGGAAGACGAATGATGGACCCCCTATGCCTCCTGGTGTCGGAACAAGTGGAGGCGGTTACCGGAATAGAGATTTTCACAGAACAAGGGATCGTGGAAGAGATCGAGGCGGACGAAATGATCGAGAAAGAAATTTCCGCGATAGAAGTAACCATCATCGTAGTAATTATAGAGATAGACGATGATTCTCCCGTAATAAATCTGTCTACCTGTCCTCTTCACACTAAGATTTCCGAAAACACTCCAATTCACTGAAACGATGTCGTCTTTGCGAAAGTTCATTCTAATTAATATTTAGCGAAAGATAATTCTTTTTAGTCAGAAGATACGTGAAAAAAGTTGATTATTCACCGAGAGACTTTAAAATGACGAAAAAAACCTGCAGAATCCTACACGCGATTGTATTTAAATTGCTGTAACTAATGATACTATTGTTTTTACATTTGGTTTTATATAGTGACATGATGATTGCTGATGATGATAAATGATGTATTTTAATTTTAAAATATATTTAACGACGATAATTTCTTATATATTTATGCTTCCGACTATCCGCGTCCTTGTGCATATGTCGTTCATATTAAATCAGATATAATTTTTAGTTTTAAAAATATTCTAGAGCAATAAATAAAACGAATGGTTTTATTTTTAACACAATTGCTGTTTTGGTATTGAGATCGCTCAAAGCTTACATAGGACTTTGCAAGAGTGAGGTGTGTCAGTGCGAAAATTCGCAACCTAAATTCTCTTCAGAGACTTTCGCTAAATGTGTGGGAAATGTAGGTTCTACCTAAAAAGGTATTTCTTATTCAAAGTGCCTGAACTGTTGTGATTATGTTAAAGTGTAAGTGATAGAAGTTGCCCCATGTTTCTTACATGAACTAAATGTTCTTCTTTCGCAAAGAAACTGTTTTAATTTGTCAATTTTCTTAATAGTTCTATAAAAAAATAAGTGCTCTTCGAGTTAAAATATCAGAACTTGGAAATAACGTATAAAAATGGGACAAAAAATTGCCGTATTACATTCCGGAAGTGCGAGGTTTACTATCAACAATATTGCTTGCTTATTGAATTTTACGGAGGATAAAAATAACTATGCAGACCGTCTACTTGACTTTGATCAACGCAGATGGTACTTCTGGTCCTGGTCAGTCAGGGATTTTTGGAACCTGTTTTGACTGATCCGAAATAGGTAAATTTGTGTATTTAGCAGATACTTTTCATGAATCTTTTATTTTATTTCTTCCTATTATTTTATACTGGTATCATGTCAAGATCCAGAAGCTGCGTGAAGGCACGGACTATTAATGTAATCAGTTCATGTGTTTAGCATCATATCCAGTTGTTAAAAAAATGGTTCGCAACGAAGTGTTGAAAAAGTTATATTGGAATTGTTCCAAATTAATTATTTTTACCTCTGATTATATTTTATCTACCACACCTTTATAGGTATGCATCATCCGCTGAATTGTGCAAGGTAATTTTGAAGTGAAATATTTTCAATAAACTCAATTAACTTTTAAAACATTTTCATTTGTTGTTTTAAACTTCTGCACTTGTTGACGAATGGAACTATATTCATACATTATACATTTCAGTATTTAGTCAAATGCGTAATATGTGCAGGCAACTAATTCCAACTCCTATGGCTTCCATACACGTGTTGTACTTAACTTTTCGCAACGGGCGTACAACAGTGCATGAAGTTCATGTGTCACCCTAACTACTTTACTCAAGTTGAAACAAATTTTTCTGAAAAGTAATATTTGATTCGATATTTTATTTTACGTTAAGCCTCCATTTGTGTAAATGAGAGCACACAAATTCTAACTCGTAAAGTGGTCCTTACACCACTCATTGTCCTGAAGATACTTTGGAAAGATAATTTTCATGGTCCGCAAAGGTATCTTCCTTCTCTGATTAATAGTTTTACCCTGCAGGTCTCCCAAAAATTCCTTGCTTATTGCCTGCATGTGCATATTGTTGTGATAAGGAATTTATTCTTTTCGTATTTTTACGAAAAGAAGATTACTTGATTCTTTTGGCTTAAAAAAAATATGAAAGCAGAAATTTGCTCGTTGCTAAATCCCTAGAGTAGCGGAGAATGGGCGTTGTTTCCGAAGAATCTACAACCGACTTTGTAATAATTAAAATATAGGCAACAAGTTTAAAAGCTTAAAAGTGTGTCATTCAATTCGTGAGTTATAAACAAATGAGACGTAGTTGAATCAATTGGTTGAGTGAACTTCGGTCTCTCCGTCAGTTTAAATAAAATAAAAAAAATCCACTCCGTCTCTTCCGTCTTTTTTTCAGATTCGTATTTTATAGGAAAAAATACTTAACTATTGTATATACTTTAAGGTACTGATGTTTGTTTCCTGAACAAAAAGTTTTCTAGGTACCTTTTTCCAATCATCCATAAGGTGCTGGAAGCTTCGTGCAATTTGTAACCTGTATTATTTCATCCAAACTGTGAGGCTCATTTTATGGAATGGCGCTAGGCTGCGTCTTTCAAAAGTTTTCTGCGATACTTCAATTCATTTACTTGGAGCATTTTCATTATCTCTTAAAAAATTATGCTTCTGTATTGTAAGCTGTTACGGTTGCTACGATTTTTCTGTCTTCCATTGGGGTTTGCTTTCCTTTTAGATCTTGCCTTAAATGAAAAATGATCTTTTAATTTTTGCAACACATTTGTTGATTCGCCTAATTTCTTTATAAGAATGGTTCCTGATTTTATTGCGACCAAATCACTGATGTTTTAAGGTTTTATTGAAAAAAGGATTTCTTATAGTTTCGCTCTGTCTGTCTGTCACAGCCCTCCAATCCTTTCATTTTTATAACTATTAAGATGAAATTTGAGAATTTTGGAAAAATAAGTTTTTTAAGTTTAAGTTTCACTCCTCACATAGAGTGAAAAGAGTAATGAACAATTTTTGTTCACTTAGTCGGGTATCTTTCGAATTGAAACAAAAAATGTTGCAGGACCTTAAGATTTAAACCCTTCAATCGCGAGATATTTGCTTCAAAGCGTCCTCGACTCTAATTTCTAAACTATCGATGCAAAATACGGAGTCTTAGGTCGTGTGCAAAAATGAAGAAATAAAGAAATTGATAAATCTAGGCATGAAACGAAAAAAAGTGTATGGGAGGGGTGTCTATCTCTACCCCCTCCTTTCTGCAGTTTTAGTGCTATAGCAGGGTGGCCACTCTCTGGAAAAAAAATTCTGAAAGGTCCCATGCTGGCTCGGTATAAATGGAGTGATCCCTCGAAGTCTATTTCTGAAAAATTTAAAGGGAATTCCATAAAATTAATTTATTTCGGTTATTATTTCTTGCATATAATAAGTTCCTAGAATAACCACATAAAATTGAGCTGCCGAAATCTTTGGAAAATCACGACAACATTACAATTATAAATATAAAAAAAATTGTTTTTCCTTCATATAATTTTATAAGAAGCAATTTCATGTCTCTTGTAATTTTTGCGTACCGTTCTAGTCGTCTTCGTACAGAATTTCTTGAAATTATACCATCTCCTGT
Organism: Leptarthrus brevirostris; assembly: GCA_964036015.1. NCBI lineage: Eukaryota > Metazoa > Arthropoda > Insecta > Diptera > Asilidae > Leptarthrus > Leptarthrus brevirostris. The sequence continues at coordinate 62,358,346 of OZ038373.1, read as the reverse complement.
TTTCTCATGACTCGAATTCAATTGCACCAGATTGCTTTCACGGACTTCACTTGACTGTTAGGTAGATTACCAATAAGCGGAGCTTTCAAAACCAAAATCTTCGGCAGTCATTTTATAATAGAAATTGAAAAAAAAATTGCTACTGATTCGTTACTCCGATAAGATGCATGTAACCCTGATTCATGGCTCACACAAAAGCAGAGGAGAAGCTATAGAACTCGTTCCTTAAATGTTTCCAGATTCAAAAATAGTATCTAAAATGATGTATGTGCTAACTGTAATTATATTGTAGTTGGTTTTGATGAAACGGACAAATGGACGTTTTTGTTTTGTTCCGGAAACAATCATGTCTGTGCAGCTTACTTGCTCACAAAACTATTACAAATTTCAATGGACGGACCAAGTATAAACATGAAATTTTTTCAAGGAACGAACTCAACAAAATTTACGAATGGACCAATCTCAATTTGGGAAGTTGAGGTTTACATACAGTCGTTAATTTATTTATTTATTAAGATTCATCAAATACTGACTACTACAAAAAAATAAAAAAATAACAATATAATCACAAAGAAAAAGAAAAAGTAACCCTAACAAAACTGATTCTTCAGATGAGATCTAGATAAGTGAAAATCAATAAGCTCAAAATGATTATTAAAAAGACGACACATAGATGTAATATGGTCATGCATACCATAATTAGTGCGGTGGTGGGGAATATGGAGAAAGCTTTGGTTCTTCAAGGGGCGAGCAGGAATCGATAAACATAGAGCTCCCAGCAGTTCGGGGGGAATCAACCGCGCCCCGCAAGCAATCGAAGGCAAAATCGACTCTGGACTTGTCGCGTCTGCTTCCAAGGAACTCCAATGAAATAAACTTTAATCGATTAGCGTAGAGAGCCGAAGAGGATCGATCCAAGGAAGACCGCGGAGGGCAAAGCTAACGAATCTACGATGTACAGCCTCAATACGATTAATATGAGTCGCATAAAAAGGAGACCACACAGGACTAGCATACTCCAAAACAGGTCGCACGAACGTAAAATAAAGGAGTTTAGTTAGGTATGGGTCATCAAACTCCTTAGACCATCGCTTGACGAAGCCCAGAGGAGAATTAGCTTTGTTTACAATAGTGTTTATATGGTCGTCAAATGAAAAGGTCGTATTTAGCACGACCCCTAAATCTTTGGTCTTGTCAAGTCAGTTCAGGGAGCCACCGTCTAAGGTGTAGTTAAAATGCACTGGATTCCTTGATCTAGAGAATGACATAGTAGTGCACTTGCTAATATTTAGGGGAAGGAAGTTTGTAGAACACCAATTATGAAAGGCGTCTAAGTCCGAGTTGAATAGTGCACAGTTATTCGCACTTGAAATAACGCGGAAAATTTTGGCGTCATAAATATCGTTTGAAAGTGAACCTCGAAATAGAACACGTTGCGTGCGATCAGACAGATAGGAACGAATCTAATTAACAAAAGTTGATGAAAACCCTAAGAATGACAACTTACGAACAAGAACACTGTGGTTAATTCTGTCAAAAGCCTTGCTAAAATCAGTAAAAATGCAGTCGACCTGCTTGCCAACTTCAATGGCAGAAATACAGCAATTAGAGAATTCCAGCAAATTAGTCGTAGTAGAACTACCCTTCATGAAGCCATGCTGAAAGGAACCTAGAAAAGGTTTGCAGTGGAAGTTAAGAGCATTGCACACCAGAGCCTCAAACATTTTACCAATGCAACATAAATTGGCAATGGGGCGGTAGTTTGATATGTCCTTTTTACTTCCTTTCTTATGTAGGGGAATGATGACAGATGCTTTCCAAGATTTCGGAAAAACAACACAACAAATAGATAAGTTAAATAAGTGAAAAAGTATAGAAACCAGGGACAAGCGACAGTTTTTTACAAAGCAAGCAGGAATACCATCAGGATCGCACGAGAAACTATCAGCCAAACCAGAAATATGCTTTAGCACAGCATCCTCGTCAAACACAAGGTCTTTGGTTTCAAGAGTAGTCGGAGCAAACCTCGTCATATGAGTAAAATCCTTATCACTAGTACCACAGTCTGTAGTCAAAAATGCGGTGCCAAAAAATTCGTCGCTCTCGACATCACGCAAAGTCGATTTAATTCTCTCTAAATAGTTAGAATAAGAAATATCAAGTGCAGAGCAAAATTGGTTGCGTAACATGGAGTAAGTGAAGTAGTCAGCATCACTCCTTGAGGAACAAAACCGCTTCCAAGCTTTATTCTTTAGATTCTTTAAGTGCTTCACGGAACTATTGAGCCAAGGCTGATATGAACGCGAACCACGAGACCTTAAAACAGGAACACAATTAGCAAAACAAACAAAAAGAGAATCGTAAAATAATTTTACAGCATTATCAATATCACGTTCATTCAGAACATTCGTCCAATCACAGGCAAAGAGCCAATTGTTAAGTTGACAATAATCAGCCTTGCTAAAGTTATGACAAAAATTACTTGAGTCAGAAGATGCCGTCAATACAGGATCAAAACCAAAAATGATATGCAGTGCTGGATGATGACGAGATTCAGGAACCAGGGGAGATAGACAGTGCTTCACCACAGTACTCGAGCAGTCAGATGAGAACACTAAATCCAGAAACCTGCCCGAGTCATTCATCACGTCACAGGCCTGTAATAAACCGCAAGAGGCAATGGAATCCATGAAGGCCGGAGCATACTGTGGGGCAGCCGAAAAAGATGGTAGTAGGCAATCCTTATCCAAGGAGCACTCCCAACTAACCCACGGCATATTAAAATCTCCAAGGAGCATAAGGTCATCCGACGGAAGCAACAAATCAGCCAGTCCTTCAACACAAGTAGACATCGACTCATAGTAATCAGAGGGCGATCCAGGTGGAATACAGGCCGTGGCAATTAAAACTTTTTGTATGGGAGCTTGAGAACCACACAAATGAATTCTAGGGGATCAGATCCCGCAACATCAACGACCATACAAGGAATGTCATGGCGGACAGTGCAGAGAACACCACCTCCTACCGGAGCATCAGGAGCGGAAGGGTGGCGGTCACGGCGGAAAACCAAGTACTCAGAGCCAAAGAGCTCAGCGTATGCAATTCTTCCACAAAGCCAAGTCTCAGTCAGGCAGACCACGTCGAAACATTTATTCGTCGAGTCCGGTTACGTTGGCATAGTAAAGGGAGAACTCACTAATGCGTTTTTTGATTTATATATGATTTCTTTATATAAAAAAAAGTGATGCAAAAGACTAACTAGGACATAATGAATTTTTTGAGATCACTTTATTATCTGTTTTGCCACAATCCTGATCGACGTGAAGATGACATCAAGTACTCAACGCACTCATTAGCTGCTTTAAAATTGTGTTCTGTTCGTTGGGTGGAAAATCTCTTAAAATCATACCTAATGTATGTGAATAAGTCAAAGGAGTGAAAGCTGAGCAGAAAGTGCCAAATTGTTATAGCTTCAAACAGTTTGTTTAGCCTTGGATGATAAATTATTACGCGCTAAACTTCATTTTTCCAGACTATTGCTTCGGAAGTTGAACCATTTTTGTAGAAGTTTCAGTCAAATGATCCCCTCTCACCTTTATTATGTGAAGCTTTTGTAGGTACACTACGAAGAATTTAGACACGTTTGATTTTTCAGCAAAGAGAAAATTTTAAATGCATCTTCCAACATTGTGACTAGTGATTTAACGAAAGAGGACAATCTTATAGCTCCAAAAAATATTAATCTAGGATTTTTGGTAAAAAACGAACTTCGTAGTATCGGAAATATTAAAGATATTGACCTCTTACGGTTTCGCAACGACTGTCGCAATAGTATTATTGAGTTTTACATTTCACTATGTAGATCATCTCTACTAATATATCCATTAACAAAAGGAATATCTTGTTTCGATCTTTATATTGCGATAAAATCTAAGATGCAACTTCAATGAAGAAATAAAGTATTATATATTTTTATACAGAACCATTGGCTCTCAAGCAGACAAAATTAAAAGCAGCTATAATGATGTTTGCATTAAGGTGCAGTTTTTTTAAAGAGCAAACGACGAAGAGAACCACTGACTTGACGATTTCTGGCTAGACGTTATTCCAAAAACAGTAGAATATGAAGAGTTACGCTCTTTTTTAAAAATAGTTTTGACTTTTTCACATGGAAATGCTTTCTCTGAGAGAGGATTTTTAATAAATAAAGTCATTTTAATTGACAACCTTTCCAAGCAATCACTCATTGCGCAAAGGCAGGTACCTATATGATGTAATTGTGTATCATGGTGGGATACAGAAAATAAAAATTACTCAAAAACTTATTCCATGCGGCCCGAAATGCACATGATTTCTGTCAAGAAGCTTTGAGAAAACAAAAGTAAGGATAAGATGCTAAGTCAAGCTTGAACGTAAAAAACATAACGCTTCAGAGAAAATGAAGGACCTAAATACTAAAAAACAGAGAACACTAGACAACGAACGAAATTCTTGAGAGTCATGAGTTGTTGATAATTGCTAGTCAATGATAAATAGTGTGCCCCTTAAAGCAATTATCAATAATTATATTCGTAAGTTAATTACTCTTTGATCAATGAAATATATCTACATATCTCTCATTTTCTATAAAATACCAGTGTTTTTCTATCATTCGGAAATGCATGCAAATATCTGCCCTGTTATGTGATTTATGCAATATAAAAGCATAAACAACTCTTTAAAATTATAGTTTCACGTTACAGCGTAAAGTCAAAGAAAAAACTCAAATATTATCTGGAAAACCGGGAAAAGTCGGAAATTTGGTGGCCACCCTGTATAGACATTATGAATATCTCAGTTGACAGATAACACAATGGTGTTAAAGACTGTGTATTTTTTTACTGCTAACGCATTAAAAAAAATTGATTTTCTAACTTAAATTTAAATGCAGTCAATTTTCGATGCGAGAAGGAACGTATTTGCGTGTAGCCCGTGCGAACGGCTTCGCAGAGTTGCTAGTTACGAGACTGATAAAGAAGCACAGCGTTAGCATGAGAAGATAAATATCAACTAATTTGTTTACCCAAAACATCACAGTCAAACACACGTTTCTTTGATCTATGTAACTAACTGACTCAATCACACTCTTAGAACATAAAGCTAAACAGGAATGGCAGTAAGCCAGAAAAACGTCGGCATTTTCCTTTCTGTAGAGGTGAGGGTTTTCTATGTGTTTGAAGCCCATGACAGTAGTCAAATTTGAGATTATTTGAAGCGGGGTTGATATATCTTTGGAATAATTACAAATTGTATTAAATCAAAGTTAATAAATATTTATTTTCAAAATTGTATTATTAAATTACATTTAGAAATGTGCGCAAAGATGAAATTGATTTTCTAATTATACTAAGATCTAACACAATTTAGAAAAACAGTTGCGAAATGCTTTGAAATTTTCAATAATTTATGCATTTAAACTGTTCCACCTTCTCTTTTAGCCAAGTGAGCATTGTTATTGAATACAGACAGTGCTCACTTGTTTCCAGGGACCACCACGTGGAGGTTGAGATAGGTGATTTAGATAAATAAGTTAAAATATGATATTATAACTTATGTATCTTTTTTGATCCCCAGCGGTTTGTCTTTTGTCTATTGTATTTAAAATTATTTATTGTAAGTACTTATGTATATTATTTGCTATTTTTGGGAAATCTATATAATTATACTTAAAATATTTTTAGTTTTAAATCGAAAAATGTGTTCTGACCCCTTCCGAAAAATTGTTCGCGAGCCGACAGTGACAATAAGGGCAAAGCTATATTTGGCTAGATTACAAATGTAAACAAAGTTCTATAGCCAGGAAAATAGTGAATATTTACTATTATAAGTCACTGTCGCTTAATATAATCGCAGTAATTTAAGCAAAGAGACCTTAGAGATTGTATTATAACATATACTTTCCTGAAAACAGATTTTCCTCGCGCTCTCCGGCGATAATGTTTGCAGCAGTACACAGCACACTTCATCACTAAATTTGTGATTTTTTGGGGAGTTTTACACAATAAAAGGACACAATAACATATCACAAGGTATTTTTACACTTAACTAGGCTATAATTAGCAATCGTTAATACAAATCAACTCGATAAAGTTCTATTTTCCCAAAACTTTCACAGCACAACTTAAACTTTGACATTTCCGAAAATAAAAGCAAAACACTTCGATATGGGGACAGTACCTCAAAACTTTCCCCACTTCCACACTTCTTCTATCGTTCAGATACCGATCACACCTACAGCACATATACGCGATACTGCCATTCCTGTTTAGCTTTATGTTCTAAGATCACACTTTTAATCAGGCTGGTTTGCAAGCTGTGATCTATGTACGAAGTGGAATATATTGCATCACTTGTCCAATTTGTAAACACAAATACATTGGACAAATGAGACGATCCGTTAAACATCGGATTTGTGAACACATACGATATATTGAGCAGAAAGACGTTAACAATCGGTGGCAGCACACACATTTGACATGAATCATGACAGACTGCATCGTTTCGACCCAATTGACAATTTTAAATTAATTAAAAACGTAAAAAATGCTATAAAATTGGATGCTTATGAATTTTTTCCTTACTAGTTAAATCACTCGTGATATTTTTTGATCGTCTTGCTTTGTCTCTCTTTCATTTTCTCAGTGTTCGCGCGTGTAGCACCGATGATAGATTTGCTAGTCCGAAATGCATTCGCATATTTTTATAAAATAGTTTGGTAATTATACACTTTGGCGGTCACCTGGTTTTTTGACGATAAAAAATCCAAAACTAGACCGATCTTCATGATTTTTTTTAAATGTTCGTTTTTACGGCGGATTTACGTTAAAAATCTCAGAAATTAAAAAAAAAATTACGTTTCTTAAGCAGCGTCTATTCGCATCGCGGAGTATACGGAGTACGCAACACGTTCCGTCAAATTTTTATTACACTTTCTAGGAGGAAGAGGTGTATTAATCAGGCTTTTAGTTGCTTTATTAACTGGGGGGGGGAGGCTGCCCCTTCCCCCCACCAGGTTTGAATTCTTTAAAAGAACTACTTTTTACAAATAATAGTTTAAAAAAAAAATTTCAGATTTTCAAATTTTTTTTCTCTTAATTTAGTCGTTTTGTCGATTAGATTACGAAAAAAAAATATAAAAAATACAGACTTATTTGTAAAAAGTAGTTTTTTTTTACATTTAAAGCTCTGAAACTATTAGAAATATTGAATTGAGATCAGTTCGTATTTTTTATAGTAAATCCGCCGTAAAAACAAACATTAAAAAAAATCATGAAGATCGGTCTAGTTTTGGATTTTTTATCGCCAAAAAACCAGGTGACCGCTAAAGTGTATAATTACCAATAGTTTAAAAAAAAATTTAACCGACTTCACAAAAAGCGCTAAAACGCACAAAATAATTTTTCATTTTATATATATTACGACATTTTGAAGTCGGTGCAAATTAAACACCCCAAACAACTACTACCCAAACGCAAAAAGGTTCGTCTATACAAGATTTTAGTTCGAAAATAAAAATGAATTTTTAATAATAAAATCTATTGGCAAAGTTATATATAAGTACTTGTGGAAAATATATTTCAGGATACAAGGAATTCTAATAGAACACGCATAATCAAAATAGGACTACAGGTTCTTTCAATAATTCGCCTTTTTTTACGTCATCAACCTGCAAAAATCTTCGTCTATTATAAAATTTGCGTCAAAAGGTTCGTCTACCTTGTACAAATTACAATTTTGGAGCAACATTTTTTTTGTAAAGAAACTACGAACGATCGAATAATAGTTTGCATGTTTTGAAATCGTATTGTGAGTTTATTTTGCTCTTACTATAGTGCATTTTGTTGTGCGTTATTTAAAGGCAGATGCGAGCAGAAGAGGAACGTTCAAATTTTTACAAATAAAATATTACCAAATGTAATAATATTAATTTGCCAATAAATTTAAGTTGCAAAATATGAAAAACAACAATTAAGTAACATGTTAATTTATTAATATGTATACTATATAAAAATCCATCAAATGTTTCAACATAATTCACTAAAAAAAAACAGAAATCCGATTTTTATTCTTAGAGAAATAAGCCTGTTAAACAATTAATTAACTTACAGAAATTGCGTAAACTTTTCTCTACCATTTAGTAAGGTCACCATTTCGTCGAATAATATCCTGCATACGTCTATGCATAGTGATAACTAGTTCTTCACACTCAGCTGGTATTATGGAATCCCAGGTGCTTTGTATTTTCCTACGAAGAGCATCCATAGTGGCAGCGGGAGAAGACCTCAATGTCTTTTTCATTTTCCCCCATATGTTCTCAATGGGAGAAAGGTCCGGGCAATTTGATGGTCATTACATTAGTGGAACTTCGTGTTCTTGAAACCATTGCTTTGTTAGTTGGGCCGTATGACAACTGGCCCCGTCCTGCTGGAAAATATATTCGCTTCCTGGTCTTTCCAAAGCAGGTATTGATGATAGAAGATAATTTTACAGAATAGTCTGGTAGGTAGTATTCCGATTTATCTTTGGTTTCTCACTGGGCCATTAAGAACAAATTACTGCTAAATCCTAAAAAAACGCAAGCAATAATTTTATATCAAAATATTATTGATTACTCACAAGCACCCCTACTGATCTTGAGTGGATTGCCTATTGCCTATTCGGAGACTGCTCGAATCCTGGGTGTTCTTTTTGACAGAAATCTTAGTTGGAATAAATATGTATATTGATTCCGTGGTGAATAAGGTCTACGGTGGGTTAAGGAATCTTTGGATACATTCTGCTTATACACCTCGTGATGTTCGAATGCAGCTTGTTAAATCCTTACTACTACCTATTATTACATATGCTGATGTGATATTTTGCAATCTTAATACTATGTGTCGTTCTAAACTTAATGTAGCATACAATTCTTGTGCTAGGTATGTGTATGGCCTGAGACGTTTTGAACATGTTTCGGAATTCGCTGCAACTATTCTTGGATGCACATTAAATAACTTTTTATTGTTTAGAATATCATTAATGATGTTTACAATCTTTAATTTTCTGAGTCCAGTTTATCTGTCTAACTGCATAATTCCTTTAGCCTCGAGACGTACTAGCAAACTTTTGATTCCTCGCCACAATACTCACTTTAGTACTACATGTTTTTTCGTCCATGGTATAAAAATCTGGAATAGTTTACTTTGCTAAGATGTAGCAATTGACATACAGATACCTCTTTTCGAGTCTTTCTTATCTTTCTCTTACAATAAATTTCTTAACTTTAATATTTGCTTATTTTGCTAAATGTATTAGTAATATGCTTTTCTATTCTTTACTTTTCTTTTGTTCTATATTTTTATTTTATATTTTATTTTATTTTCTTTTCTAAACGTCTATAAAGAATTTTGAATTTGTATCTTATTCTTAAGCTTAGTTTTTGTTCTATAATTAATAAGTAATTGGAGTTTGCACATAATCACGAGATTTATACTCAATTGTGCTATATTAAATAAAGTATTATTATACTTCCAGTTGTCTCGAATAAAATAATTATACCCTGCACTACATAGTAGATCTTGAAAGTTTAAACTTTTTTGCAATTTCATAAGAAGATTTATTATTTTTAAAATCTTCAATTACTAACTTTTTTAGTTACAACAAACCCAAAAAATAAACTTACAACTACAATATCAGATTATTTGAATACAATTATTTACAGTTACTCGATTGTTTGTAGTTTTTTATAAAAGCAATTTTCTTCGAAATTATAATTTGTTCAAGGTAGACAAACCTTTTTGCGGAAAGTTTTATGATAGGAGAAGATTTTTGCAGGTTGATGCACATAAAACAAGTTGCATTTTTGATAAGACCTTTAGTCGTATTTTGTTTGTGCAAGTTGTATTAAAATTACTTACACTCTGAAATGTATTTGCCACAAATATTTCATTACAACTTTGCCAATATACTGAATTATTTAAAAAATCAGTTTTAGTTTCGAACTAAAATCTTGTGTAGACGAACCTTTTTGCGTTTGGGTAGTACAACAAAAGTATTTAATCGTCCTTCCTTATGATTCCGTCAGCTAAAACGTTCAGGTAGTTTTATATATTATCTTCAATTTTGGTTTTATAGCTGTTTTACTTGCTAGAGTGGGGAGCTGTACGCATAACAAAAAGAAACTTAATCAAACGACGCTTTTCCTAAAACGACATTTCTGAGAACAACGAAAAGCAAGAGAACAATTGCACAAAATAATTATGTTCTATAAAAGTGCACTTATCAATACAACTTGTCACAAAAGACCATTTCGCAACTGCTTACAAAAGTCCATTTCGCTTAAGCTAAAACTTGAACTATTCATAACAACTACGGATTTTGAGAAAGCTGCTATATAAAGAGTGGTATAAAAAATTATTTTCCTACTGTTTGGACAAAAGATCCCTTTCATTTGAGACAAATAATATACAAAAAGTGGAGTAAGTGATAACGTGTCGGCCTACCAATCCGGAGGTCCCATTTTCGAATCCCACTTCTATCCAACAAAAAAAGAATCATCAAAATCCGTCGACGCGTTACGAAGTTATGCCCGGTCAGACATAAAAAAAAATAAAAAAAATAAATTAAACAAAAAAAAATACACGTCGAACTTAGAACCTCTTGTTTTTGGGAAGTCGGTTAAAAATGAACAAATTTCCATTTTTTTATGTATTTCAAATAAACGTTAGATGCTACAGCATATCTTCCAGTAACATATATACAGCGTCATATTATCAGCGTCAATTATTTTATTTATCCTATGGTGCAATGATTCAGCATAATTTTGGGTTCGTGGAATATTTTCTTCATCTACTTCAAAATATTTGTACACGCCTACTAACATGCATCCGCATACATACAACTTTTTTATTATCTGCATCTAAATCTTCAAATAATTTTTTTGAAGGTAAAAGACTGGGCGCTAAAATAGCGCGCATTTGAATAGCAAATTTAATATTCAATCCACATTTTGATTGGTAACCGAGCGTTTGAATCTTTTTGTATATTCTCTCTCTAGTTCTCGTAACCCTTGCGGGGCAAAGGGCGGGTGAAGAACTCCACCCGCTTTGAGACAGCGATTAGAAGTGGTCCTACAATTTAAAGTGGATTCCAAACCACTGACATTTTTCTCTGCAACCCCTGGCCTTTTTGATCGTAATCTGTCGTCAGCAGAAATTCGTAACGCGTGGACCGATTTAGATAATTCTTTTTCTGTTGGGTAGAGTACTACCCCGTTTCATCAAAGTTCGTCATTTTAATTTTTTTCGTATAAAATGAAGTAAAAACACAAAATTTTCAACAACATGAAATTTAAATGTTTATCTCTTTGAAATGCAATACAATTTTATTAAATATTAGAAGCAATGCCAAATCAAATAGAATCGGTTATTTCAGCAAAAGGTGGTACTAAGTGGTAAAAATCGTTGAGGTTAATAATTGAAATATCTGCCTTATAATGATTTTTATGTTTTACATAATAAATTAATTTTTTTTTTCGTTTTGTATCTTATTGTTTTTCAAAAAATGTATCAAAAATCATAAAAATGTATTAGATTTAAAAGAATAAATATTAAAAAATTATTTTAAACATTTAAACATAAATTTATGCGATTCAACTTTATTATATAAGAAAAAATAAAACTGACGTACTTTGATGAAACGGGGTAGTATGTTCCCTGGTTGATACCACGAGAAAAAAATTTTGGTGGGGTGGGGGTGGAACCTAACTTTGTAACGCGTGGTGCGATTTTGATGGTTCTTTTTCTGTTGTATAGAGTGTGATCCCCCATTGCTAAAAGGAGAATAATTTGGTCCTAAGGTGAGGGGGAGGAGTAGTCTAACACGTAACACGTGGACCGATTTTAATGATTCTTTTTCGGTTTGGTAGAGTATGCTCCCTGGTTGATACCAGGAGAAAAATGTTGGGGGGGGGGATGGAAACTAACTTTGTAACGCGTGGACCGATTTGGATGGTTCTTTTGCTGTTGTATATAGTGTGATCCCGTGATCCCTTGTTGCTAATATGAGAATAATTTGGTCCTAAGGCGGAGGGTGGGGTGGGGGAGGAGTAGTCTAACTTCGTAACGTGTGGACCGATTTGGATAATTCTTTTTCTTTTGGGTAGAGTATGCTCCCTGGTTGCTACCACGATAAAAACAATTTGGGGGGGGGGGGCTAACTTTGTAACGCGTGGACCGATTTGGATGGTTCTTGGGACGATTAAATATTTTTGTAGTTGTTTGATTTGTTTGATTTGCACCGACTTCACAATGTCTGTATAAAATTAAAAATTATTTTATGCGGTTCAACTTTATTAAAAAACGTTTTTTACATTTTCACAATAACATAGCGATGGTGTTTTCGTGCAATGGATAATTTATTGTTTCTGCGAGCGTTCCAAAAACCTATGCTCGCAAAAACATTAAATGATGCTGCTGTTCTTGCTAAATGTCTTTCTGTGAACCATCCGTTTTTGTCAAAAAACCATTGGCAAACCTGCATTTTTTGCAAAGGATTTTATTTTTTTTTGCGAAATGATCTTCGAAAAAAGTGCATTTTGCCATATGTCTTTAGGTAATAGTCTGCGAAATGAAAATGGAATTGTCCCCAGTTTAATTCACTTTAATTTATGAATTAAGTCGTCGACGACGTTGACTTTTTGATATTCGATGTTGAGTGTCTGTTGACTGTCCAGACTTATTACACTGCGGATCGTGTGTTTGTTGACAAATCGTCTTGCAGACATAAATAACCGATGAAGGTGATACAGCCCGCAGTGGTCAGATAGGTAGCCTGTAGGCAAGCTGAGGCCCGATTTAGTTTTGGTGGTAGTATCATTGTAGGTATAGGGTCGGTGAGGCTGCAATAGGGCTTGGGACTCAGGCAGCGAGAGGATGAACCTTTTCTAGCCAGTGACTTTGTATCCAAAAGAGCGTGACCAAGCTATGAGTTGTTGGAGAGTAGAGGAGGAAAGAGCCTTGAGAATTGTTCGGCTATCAGAGAAAATGTTAATATCACCCCACTTCTCCCAGGATGCGATGCCAACGCCCATCATGGAGTAGCTCGGATATAAACCAAACAGCTAAGCCTCTTTTTACCTATATTTTAGAAACTAAGCTGGTTATTTGTAATGAAGGCGGTTAGCCTACTTTCATTACTGTGAACAGGAGGTGAAATTGTCAAAACTTTCTTAATTTCTCCTATATCCTTATTTCTTCCAACCCTTTAACCTGACCACGGAATCCAATAACGAGGCATTAGGAACCGGCCCCTCTAAAGAAAATTGGGCAAGAAGGAGCTGTTGGCCATTATCGGGGCAACAAGGAATTTTAGATTCCATCACTGCCGAATATGTATGGTCTACATAGACCATTAAGTTCTCAAACGTGGTTTCAATGTGAATGACCCTATTTCTCACTTGATGAGATTCCACCACAAACTTTCTGAATTCGGTTATAAAATCGAATACAAACCTGGAAAGTACAACACGAATGCAGATGCATTAAGTCGCACTTCACGGGATAACAGCCTAACCTTCACAGTAACGGCTCTAATACATTCTGAAAATGACATGAACAACAAAAAAGAAAAATTTTCTCCAACTAGAAGTTGCGCTAAATGATACGCAGTGACTCAGGGTTAATCAAAGACTGTTGCAAATAGCCCCGAGAAACAGATTTACCTGCCAAGCGACGACAAAGAGAAAAACGTAATAAGCCAGATAATTCCACCAGTTATCGAACCAATCGAACAAACAAGACAAAAAACCCTGAAGTAATTACAAGCTCCGAGGAAGTCAGAACAATCCTACGAGATTATCATTACTCTCCTTTCAGCTGACACCAGGGAATCATAAACGAGATTGGGACCTTATTAAGTCTATAGCCTTAACACAAACAGCATGTGTAGTGAAATCCCTTGAACCTCTTAAATCAGTGGCTGTAGATGGAATACGGCCTATCATACTCCAGAAGGCATTAAAGGACTACATAGAATGGGTCGTACCCATATATAGAAGCAGTCCTGGCTTGGATATATTCTTACAGCTTGGAGGGAAGTAAGATTAATCTTTATCCGGAAAGCTGGGAAAACGAGTCAAGTCACAGCGTACAGACTAATCAGTCTCTTATCTTTTATGCCAAAGGTGCTGGAGAGACTGTTAGATGTTTACATAAGGGAGTGTACAGACTAATCAGTCTCTTATCTTTTATGCTAAAGCTGCTGGAGAGACTGTTCGATGTTTACATAATAGAGGTAAGACAGTGCCACGGTATTTCAAATAATCAGGACACCAGAGGCAAATCCGCTGAAACGGCAGTGCACGGAGTAGTGTTACTCGTGGAGAGGTCCCCGGTTTACAAGTGGTACATCTTGGGTGCTTTTCTGTAAGAGACTAAACTCAAATCCTTTTGATTGAAATCAAAACGTATTACAATTAATGTTATTATATTACAAAAGCTGTTCGAAATGTGCTCCGCCACTTTCGATGCATACCAATACCCTTCTAATTTCCTGTTGAAGGTGAATTCAGTACGTTTACATGCAAACTTGAGTACTTGACTTGAAAGTTACTTGAAACTCAAGTAGGGTTTTGAACTGATTTACTTCAGTTACTTCTCTTCAAATTTTCTTGAAATGACATTTAATATTTGACGTTTTTTGTTGTGAAATTGTGTTGTCTTTTTGCTATTTAACTCAAATAAACCTATAAATATCAAAACGCTAAACCTTAGAATATAGAAACAGAGGAAAGGCTATCTTAAGTAAAAACCCTGTATGTGTGATAAGCAATTTTCTTCATGGCCAAGTGGCGAGTGGGTTAAGGGGGAATGTCGCCTGAAATGTCAAATTTGACCGAATGTCGCCTTGAAATCAAAGTCGTCTCCGTAGTACTGAAATATTTGGGGGCATAAGCAAAGTGTTTTTAAAGAGTAAAATTTAGTAAATTAATAAAATATGGTCGGGCAAAGTTATATTATATTAAAAGTGTTATAAGAATATATTTTAAAAACACCTTATTTAAAATATTATCAAAATGAGTTGGCCCCTCCTGTATACAAGCATAATTTTACTACTTTCATGTTCGAAACGCACACATCGCTTGTGTTCTACTACATATAGCAAAATGCTTACATTTTTCCGAATGATGTCCTTTCCTCTAGTTCTTTATTCTAAGCGCTAAACCAATCATAATTTTTATTTACAATCTTCTTCTATTTTATCCTTTATTTTCCCCATTTTCAGCTTTGCATTTCTCAAGTATTCAAGTCATGTTTATATGATTAATTTCAAGTCAATCAAAAAATATGTTGTAATTTACTTGAGTAAAGTAAACTTGGAGTCAATGCGTGTTTACATGATATTTGGTTACTCGAAGTTTACTTGTATTTTACTTGAAGTATGCATGTAAACGTACTGTACCGTGTAAAATTCCCTTAGAATAAATACTAGAGGAAAGGACATCACTCGGAAAAATTTAAGCATTTGGCTATATGTGGTAGAACCCAAGCGATGTGTGCGTTTCGAATATGAAAGTAGTAAAATTATGCTTGTATACAGGATTGGCTAACTCATTTTCATATTTTAAATTAGGTGTTTTTAAAATATATTCTTATAACATTTTTAATATAATATAACTTTGCCCGACCATTATTAATTAATTTACTTAATGTTACTATTTAAAAACACTTTGCTTATGCCCCCTAACATTTCAATACTAGGGAGACGACTATGATTTCATAAGGCCACAAAAATTGAAAACAACTTGAGCAGACCCGATTGGATAGATTTGTCCAATTTGACAATGGTGGCGACACTTCACTTAACCCCCTCGCCACTTTGCCTAAAAGCAAAATGCTTATACACGTACAGGGCATTTACTTGAGATAGCGTTTCCTCTCGTTCTTTATTCTAAGAAAATTCCTATCCGTGAGTGAAGCTGCTCGACGAATTTAAAATCAGCTGTGGTTGTTAAATTAAAGAGACAAAAGCATACTACATAACAGAGACAAATATATGACAAAGGTTGTTTACTTTTGTGCGTGAAAATTTTCCTCAAGTGAATTAAGTTAAATTTTGTTCCATTTATTAAGATAGCTCCTACTAAAAGTGTATATTATCATGGAAATAAAACTGTTAGACTATTTTGTGATTTTTGAGAACAGACATTGCTTAAAAGAAGAGAATTTGTTTAAATAAAGGAGCACGAAGTGTTAGATTTTTTGTTGCCCAAATAATTAGAATAGCATGACGGGAAATCGCTTTTTCGGTAAATACATTATATAAACTATTTCTAAATTCATTCTATAAACATGTCATGTTCCATTAATACCTTAATTTGCGGAAAAAAAGTGAAAGTTTCGTATGAATGTTTGTGAGGTTCGTGAAAACTGATTTAATGTTCCGTGTTTAGTTGGCGCTAAAAAAATTAGTGGTTGGTTTTTAAAAAAATTTTTAGGGCGCATCGATAAGAAATCTTAAATAAGATTTATTCAATTAAAATCAAAATTGATGATTCGCTGAATTGGCTGAAGTTTATGAATTTTTTTCTCACAGAAGAACGTAAATAATGTATATTTCGACTTTTTCAGCTGTTAGTACATTTACTTAAGTTCAGAAAAAATATTTTGTAATTCTTTAAATTGTAAAATTTGCGAGATATCCGCGCGTTTCTAGATCCGTGTGGTGCGTGCAGGATTCCGCCTTCCTCTTTTATCTGAAACACAAAAATCAAAGTTATTTACAAAGTAAACTAAATTTACTAAATTACGGGAAAAAATATAATTTTTGTTTCTTACAGCTAGTCAGCTATTCCTGCTAACTTCGTCAAACCGTTTTAGAGGGTTATTCTAGACACTATAAGGATTTAAAATATGTAAAATGTAAAAATTTTTTGCAACTGCTAGACTAGAACCTACCCTTAACGAATTATCAAAATTTTAAATTTACTTTTGGCTCCACTTTAAATCTGACTTAGTTTACGCCTGTATTGTTGCTAC
The DNA here is from genome assembly GCA_964036015.1 of Leptarthrus brevirostris. NCBI lineage: Eukaryota > Metazoa > Arthropoda > Insecta > Diptera > Asilidae > Leptarthrus > Leptarthrus brevirostris. The sequence goes on along the minus strand of OZ038373.1, from coordinate 62,341,292 downwards.
CACTACATAGCCCGAAATTCTATCACAAAAGAAATTTGCTTCACTAAAATCGAGTTTCAGCTTTTCCTCCAGTTCTTTATTCTAAGAGCCAAACTATCCCGTATTTTCGTCGCTGTAGTCCCAATTCTTCTAATTAGTTCGTCTCTGTCGTTAACTTGAATAAGCTTCATTATTTATCCTTCACTTCCTTTATTCATATTTATCCTTCATTGTATACCATAAAAAAAAGTTCAATGGAGTAAGATCTGGAGCTCTAGCAGGCCAAGTAATCTGTGCACCTCGTCCAATCCACCGGTGAGGAAATTTTTCATTTAATATTGGCTCACAATGTTAGCAGTATGCAGTGCGGCTCGATCTTGTTGGTAAAATATTGCCATAAGATTATCCAGAGGGATCTCCTATAGCAGATTTAGTAGTGTATTTCCCAAAAAGTCCGCATATATTTGGCAAGTGCTTAAAACTTGCTGCAAAATGAATGGTCCTATTGAATGGTTGGCGATGATACCAGCTTAAGCATTGGCACAGAATTTTATTAATTTATATTTCTTACGTTGCTCGAGTTTAACAAGCGTTGTTTTAATTTTTAGTTTAAAAATTCACTCGGGTCATGTGAATGTTTTTACAGAATTTGGGCTTGAATGAGGTCACCCTTATCCTATCTGGGTTTTTTTAGTGGAAGAGGTGAAAATCTTCCAAAAGACACCGGACAGCCCATACCTTCGGATAGTGTGAGATTCTTGCTCACTAAAAACACCTCTCTGCGGATTAGCTGCGTTCCCTCCCAGTCTCCCATAGCAAGGACGACTGCTAGTTATCCCACTGTCGCCGCTAACCTCGGTTTCCTGGGTCACTGCTAGAATCCTAGCCTATTTGTTGTTCCACCGTCTCCAGTGTTCCTTCTTGATCAATGCGTTAATTATAATCTTCACCGGCCCGCGGCATTGAAGAGTTCCGGGCCATAAAGTTTTAGCCCAGAGCCAGGAAAGGTGACCTCCTCCGGATTAATCGCAGCTAACCATTGGAAGGCCATTCTGCATCTTCTACTGGTGCGTGTACCGCTGAGATAGCCAACTCGTTAGAGTCTAACTAATACTTGCGAATGTCCAGATGAAGATCGCCGTATCGTGGATTAGTATGCGACCAGGTATGGAGGTTGTGGAAGTTTGTGATGCTATCCCCGTTGAACTGTGATTCATCCGTCGACAGAATTCCGCCCAAAAACACCCCATTCTTCATCTCGCATTATAGAAGCCAAATGCAAAATTATAATCTTCTCTCGGAAACATCTTCCAGTAGTCCTTCGATTGGGACATGATTATATGAATGTCACCCTACTGGATGAATACGAATAGCCCATAAAACTTTAACTGAAGACACTCCAAAACGTCTTTCGACTCGTCTCAGGTTCGCTTCAGGGTTTTATCCGACGAGGATGATGATTTGCTGCTCGACCCCTCTTTGGGGTGCAAATCGATTAGGGAATCTACTTTCATATTACAGTACAGCTGTCAGTCTATAAACAATAAATGATATTATATCCACTTATTCCCAAAACAAATTTTTCCATCCGCCATAGCCGGTTCCAAGCCCGGTTGAGAAAGACGGAGGGAAACCAACGCGCCAACCAGAACACTTCGGCTTCGTGAGTCTACGAGCTATACAAATACACTGTCGGGGACTTTTAGGACGCCTTAAGGAGCAGCCTTCCTGGCATAGGATAGATAGGCTTTTAACCGGCTTATATGAAAAATAAATATACACACGAAACGTCTAGTACGCCTTAGATACCTCGAACTGATTTTGTGTTGACGACCTTTGGCTATAAACCATGGACTATGATCTGCCTATGGAACGTGTGAGCTCTGTGGGACGAGTTTGAATACGCGAAGACCATGGAGGTCGAGCAGGAAATGGCCCATTATAAAATAAATATCTTTCGATTAAGTGAAACTAGATGGAGAGGAAGTGAAGAGTTTACATCACCCACATCTGAAACCAGGCTGTTATACTCTTACCAGGAAGAATTAGATGCACCACGCATGTCAAGTGTAGGTTTGTTGCTAACCAAGATTACCTGCCAATCACTACTGGATTTGTCACCAATATCCGACCGAATTATCACCGCTACATTCCGGACTAGAGTACGTAACATCTCCATAGTTCAATGCTACGCGCCGACCAAACAAGCGGATATAACAACTAAAGAGATCTTCTACCAGCTCTTTGAGGACATCTTTGATAAGGCTCTTAAGGGTGATATTAAAATAGTTATGGGGGATCTCAACACTAACAACATTTTTTCATATTTCATAGAATTAATCCTTCAAACACAGAAGACACACTTCTTAGGCAGGAGCCCAGAATTAATTCATCTATTCCATCAAAACGATAAAATGAGGCTCCCACACCAACATGCAAAGGAAAAAATAACAAGTAAAAGAAAGGAGCAGGAAGAAAACAAGTAAGGGAACCCAGCACACAACATGCAAAACAGAAAGACACGTGAGCACAGACAATAGATAATTCTTAAACGACACCTTGCTGAGAGTTAAATCAAAAGTAGGACATGCATTAACAGTCCTACATAAACGATTAATTGGCTCATGCATGCCATAATTTGATCTAGATGGTTCAACATGCAGTAAAGAAAGTCTTCGAAGGTTATGTTGAGACTGTCTGAAGGAAACCCTGCTAACAAGCGAATCTGAGTCTATATTAGAGTTCAAGAGCTGGTGATTAAAGACCAAGTCAGCGACTTTGCGCCTTTTCTCAAGCGAGGACAAACCCAGCAACCGGAGGCGATCGGTATAAGGCGGGAGTCTGAACTGATCGTCCCATGGGAGCCCTCTTAGCGCAAATCTAAGAAAATTACGCTGCACCGATTCGATACGCTTGGAATGAACAACGAAGTAGGGGGACCAGACCTGAGATGCATACTCAAGAATAGGTCTAACTAAGGAGCAGTACAAATGAATCAATGTTGGTATATCCGAGAACTCTCTAGATTAACGCTTAACAAAGCCCAGGACTAAACTACCTCTAGACACGATATAGTTGATGATAAAGTCAAGTTTCCTATCATTTCACCCCAAGGTCGGTTACGGACAGTACGTGACGGAGACCATTCCCCGCGAAGTTGTAATCCCAAGCTTGTGGATTAGGGCTCCGAGAAAAGGTCATAGCCTCGCATTTCTCAAAATTGAGGTGTAAGCCATTATGCTCGCACCACTCAAGAAACGTATCTAAGTCCTTTTGAATAAGGGCGGCGTCCCCACCATCCTTAACATAAGAGAAGATCTTCATGTCATCAGCGTAGATTAGGACATTAGAGTGCAAGATCATATGGACAATGTCGTCAATGGCAAGAACGAATAGTAGAGGGCCGAGATGACTGCCTTGTGGTACACCAGATGAAGCTCTGAAGATTTTAGGGGCCTGGAACATATAATGGGAAAGTTTGGAATCGAAAACAGGAAATAGGAAGTGGTTTGTTGAATTGTGTAACTCGCGGCAACTTGATGCACTGCGTCATAACACCGACGACTCCATCGACCAAAAGTGGGAAAGGGTGAAGGAATGTTTTGTGAGTGTGGTGCAGAAAACGTAGGACGATTAGAGAGCAGAAGACGACCGTGGATCAATGACGCCACGTGGTGCATAATACAGGAACAGAAGCAGATTAAAGACCGCATCAATTTTGCTACCGACGTTGCAGTTGAACAACATCTCAGAACTGCATACCAATCTCTACAGAAAAGCGTCTAGAGAAGTGTAAGACGTGACAAGCCCAATTACATAAAGGCGCTGGCGGAAAGGTCAGAAGCGACTTACCACGGTGACAGTGGAGATCTATCTATACAGCTATCCGTCCAAATTGATGGCTAAAATCATCTTAATGCCAATCAAGAATACACTCGAGCGCACTCCTAGCGATGAACACGCAGGCTTTCGTGAGGGCTTCTGCTGCAGCGATCACATCAGCACCCTTCGAATTATCATCGAGCAATCCGCCGAATGGAGGTCCCTTTACATCTAATGTTCGTCGATTTTTAAAAGGCGTTTGACAGCGTTGTATGGGTAGATCTTAGAATATAGAACTAATAAGGAAGTGCCATAAGCTCAGAAAACTTCGGCATACTTCTTTAAGTGGTGGAATGACCATTTCTTGTGTGTGTGCACCATTAAAGTAACACAAATTTAGAATTTTGGTAAAGGGGTTGAGAATAATATGCAAATACCCTCAATTAACTATTAAGTAATTCACCCAGTTGCTTTCAACTATTAATCACACACATTTTAACATTTAGGAATTAATATTTATATAAAGAGAAAAGAAAATGATTATTCATTGTATCGTGCGTGCCCCTTTTCAAAACATAACCAAGAACTGCCTTTGAACGATTATAAATATAAATATTTCAGATGTAAACAAACTGGAAATTGTAATAAAAACTTTGTATTTATTTATTAACAACAGGTTCGTCAAAGCTGCCTACTAAGAAAGTTACAAATCAACTAAGAATACTAAAAATTAATACAAATCATAGGACTAAGTTATTCAATGAGTATCCTCAGATGGCACTACAGTTGTCGCCTAGAACAACCCAGCTCGATGTAGTCATTATAAAGGCGAGACAAAGAAGAAATAGGCTCGTGCATACCGTAGAGCGTGCGATGAAAGGGAACATGGGCGGGAATGGAAATGCCTGTATCATTCAGCAATTCGGAGGAGTTGATCGTCCCCTGCAATAAATCATACATAAAAGTAATCTTATACATTCGACGTCTCTTTACAAGGGAGTCGAGAGAAATCAGACTGAGCCTAGCATGATAGGATGGAAGGAATAAAGGATCACGCCAAGGAAGGCCATGGAGAGCGAACATAAGAAATCTACGCTGAACAGCCTCAATCCGGTTGATGTGGACAGCGAAATAGGTATCCCAAACCCGGCAAGCGTATTCCAGAATGGGTCTAACAAATGTGCAAAAGAGGAGGGAGCCTAGTTAAATAGTGATCGTCACGTTTCGACCGTTATCGATCCCCTCGTCCCACCTACAGTTAAATTGACTTTGCGCTCTGCTGATTCTAGCGATGGACGATACCTCTTGTCCCGTTTACGGGACTGTCGCATTTATGACAACGTACGTCTATTTCTAGCCTATCTCCACGACAAACCGAACTCCGTCTGTGTTGAAGATAAAACCAGCACCAACGTCATGTTAAGTATACAACAAGAAGGCCTGCCCACAGACCCATCAGTCTTACTCCAACTTTTCACTAAATACCTGAATCATTCAATAAACCTTCCCATAAGGTTTCAGAAGATCTATCCGCCTATGCTGCGTACGTCAGTTCTCGTATTTTCCATCTTCAAAAAAGTCGTAACGACTCCTTAAACAACTTTCGTTCCTAACCCCCCTGCTTTCCCTATTTCTGACTTCCCTTCTATTGCACCCGCGGTTTCCGATCAAGAACCTGTCCCCAACAGCTTGTCAGTCTATTACCAGAACGTAAGAGGACTTCGAACAAAACATCAAATATTTTCCTTAACTCTCACAAATTCCCGCACGATATCTTTGCCTTAACTGAAACCAATCTAACACCAGGAATTCTCGACAACGAACTATTCCCACCAAACTATACCATTTTCCGTGCTGACGGTTGTATAGGCACCAATGATCCACCAGGTCGCGGTTCTCATAGCTGCTCACAACCGTTATGATGCCACCCTGCTAAAGACCTCCGACTCTACAATATTAGAATTTGTATGTATAAAAATAGCACTAAATAAGTGTCTTCTGTACATCCTCTGTTGTTACATTCGCCCCTCTAGACGCCTACCAGCCCATAATTGAAGCTATCGATACCCTGCTTAAGAACGCTAACGCCTCCGATGAATTTATTTTATTGGGTGACTTTAAACCTCCCCCGTATTCAAGGGTCATTGTCCGAGGAATGTTCTCATTTTGTCCGCCTTAAGGCATCTTCGGCCAAAGAAGCCTTCTTTACCGATCAGCTCTCCGTTTCAGGTCTCTTTCAAGTAACCGGAGTCAGGAACTTCCTGGACAGACAATAAGACTTAATCTTTTCTTCAGACCCAGACTCGGCTGTCGCAGAAAGCAACCATCTTCTCTCCTCCCTTGATCCTCGCCATCCTCCCTTGTTCCTCGTTTTCTCCTACGTGCACCCTCATGCCGTTTCAAGCTCCGAGTCTTCTTTATCCTTCAATTTTCGTAAAGGCGAGTTTGACAAATTAAATCACTTGCTCCTCAACTCTAATATTGGCGATATCCCTCAACATCTCCCAATTGACGTTGCTTTGAGGCGTTCTATTCGGAAATACACGCTTGTCTTACACAATCTATCCCTCTTCTTCCTCGTAAAAACTACTCACCCCCGTACGGTACGACAAAGAATTACGCTCTCTTCGCAACAGGAGAAATAAACGTGGGCAAACTTTTCTTTCAACCCAGACTGAGTCTGACTTTTCTTCCTATCTCTCTGCTTATACCTCTTTTTCTGAACGTTGTGATACCCCCTACCATGAGTACCTCCAACGGATGGAAACTAGTCTCATATTCTACTGCAAGCGTTTCTATAACTTTATTAATTCCAAGAAGAAATCCAATGGTTACCCTTTCACCCTAAAGCTCGATAATACCTCTTCGTCTGATCCTAAGGTTATCGCTAACCTCTTTGCACACTTCTTCAGTAAATCTTTCAGCGACAATTCTCCAAAACCCGACCTTAACTATTTTCCATTCATGGACAAATGCACTCAAACGTTGTTTACATCTTTTGACCCTGATCCTGAACTAATCGCAGCCAGTAGTAATGGGCTTGAGGACGACTTTCACCCAGGTCCTGATGGCATTCCGGCCATCGTTCTGAAAAAGTGTGCCATGCATCTAGTTCAACCCCTTACTTTGCTTTTTCGTCTCTCGGTCACTCAAGGGGTTTTCGCTCAATTATGGAAAAATTCGTATATTATTCCCATCTTCAAAAAAGAAGAACGATGTGTCCAAGACCCATTGCTAAATTATCATCCATACCTAAACTATTCGAAAAATTGGTCTATGATTCCTATGTTCTTCCACTGTAAGTCTATCTTCTCACTCTCCTATCATGGCTTCCTCAAAGGTAGATCTACAACCACCAACCTTACTGACTTCGTCTCTAAAACACTATGTGCCCTGGAAAACGGTAAATGTTATCGCCACCGATTTTAGTGAAGCCTTCGACAAGATCTGCCATAACGTTATCCTGTTCAAACTTGATCGCTTAGGCTTCACCCCCCCCCCCCCCCCCCCCAGATTCATCTCCTGGATTCGATCCTACCTCAACAACCGTCAGTACAATATTCTTTTCAGCTCATCCATTTCTAACCATATTATCGCTCGTTCCGGCGTCCCTCAGTTCAGCCACATCGGCCCATTGATTTTTATCCTTACAACAAATGATGTTGAATGTGTCATCAAACACTCAGAGCTGTCCATTTAGGCTGATGACATGAAAATAATCAACATATCTCCTCCACAACCGGCTCTCTTCTCCTGCAAAAAGACCACGATTCATTCACCACATGGTGCATGAAATACCTTCTAGAGCTCAATGTCTCCAAATGCCAGTCCATATCTTATTTCCTCAAGCGTCTTACCACCACCCCGAGAGTCTATATGTTAATCGACGTACCAGTCCCTATCGTTACCTCTTTGTGTGACTTAGGGATAATCTGTGATAGTGAACTCAATTTCCGTTCCCACATTGACAGCATAATTAACAGAGCTAACTCCGCGCTGGGTTTGTGAAGCGCTGGTCTAGAGAGTTCTCTCTCTCTACGTCTCAAAGCCTTATAGTATATCTTGACCCCGCCCATCTTGATCCTGATCGCCTACCTTAATTCTTCTTCCTTACGCCTTCTGCCAGTATCTTCTGTATTTATAGCTCATATTTACCACGTATACATGCATGGTTGAAAGATTGAGTCGAGGTTGGATTGAGTTTTCGACCCGCGTATATGACAACACAGGGTTGAAAGATCGAGTTGAGATATAGTTGAAGTGAACAGATGAAAGTAACCTTCAAAAGTTTGAGTTTATTTTTGTGTGATTTTATCGAAATATTTTATGTTAAAATCATCAGTGATGATTACAATATTATTGTAAATGCTTGCGCGAGTTATTTAAATTTAATCCAAAGACAATTAATATCGCGTATTAGTAATTAATATCTCAAATGTTTCTCTGGCCATTTCTTAAATCGCAGCTGGAAAAACAGAATACAAAAAAAAATATTTTAACCTAAAAACACAGCAAACAGAATTCCGTTCCAAACTCGACTACTCAACCCGCGTCCATACGGCAATCACAGCTGTCATTTGAACTCGAACCAGCCTGCTAAGCGGAGTTGAGTTGAGTCAACCCTAGTTCGACTCGATCCGCGTATACATGAAGCTGAACTCAGGTTCAACCTTCATTCAACCCTGCATGTATACGGGGTAATCGTAGCTTATACTTTTTATTTATTTATTATTACTTATCATTTATTGTAGTTTGTAGAATTAGAAGCAAGTTATAGCTTGTATTTTTATGGAATAGCTTGTATTAAGCTTAAATAAAGAAATAAATTCCCTGTACCACCTTTTCAGAAAACTCAGCGTAGAATTAGCCCTCCACGAAGTCAATGTGGTCCTCAAAGGATAGGCGGGAATTAAGAACCTTCAAGACACTGCCATCCAAAGAGTAGTCAAAGAGGACGGGACATTTTCTGCCGGTAAAAGTCATTAAGGTGCATTTGTTAATATTAAGAGGGAGACGGTTACTGGAGCACTAGTCATGAAAAACGTGAATGTCAGAGCTCAACAGAGCACAATCGTCGTCGCAGGAGATGACACGGAATATTTTGGCGTCATCTGCATAACACAGAATCTTGGAGCTAGAAAGAAGCAACGAAACGTCATTAATAAAAATGATAAAAAGGAGTGAGCCAAGAATGCTGCCCTGCGTCACCCAAGAAGAAACAAAGAATTCGCTGGATAGGACACCACGAAACAAGACACGCTGGGTGCGCCCAGAGAGGTAAGTGGACAGCCAGTTAACAAAAAGCGGTGGGAACCCGAGCAGATGAAATTTATGAATAAGAATCCCGTGGTCAATTCTGTCAAAGGCCTTACTAAAATCTGTGAAAATACAATCAACCTGTAAGCCAGAGTAAGTTGGTGGTGGTAGATTTACCCTTAATGAAGCCATGCTGAAAAGAGCCAATAAAGGTTTTACAATGAAAACGGGGCACATCATTGGTTAAGGCGTCGAACGCCTTCCCTACATGACACAAGTTGGCGATGGGTCTACAACTGGATATATCGGACTTATCGCCCTTTTTGTGAAGGGGAATTATCACAGAATCCTTCCAGAGCCTGGGGAAACGGCCACAAGACAGAGACAGGTTAAACAAATGACAAAGAGTAGGGGACACAGATGAACAGCAATTTTTTAGGAAGGACGAAGGGACACCATCTGGACAACACGAAAATCCGTTGGGCAAATTCGACAAATATTCGGTGACAGCACCATCATCAAAAACTAAGTCCTTAGGTTCAAGGGAAGTATGAGGAAGTCTGGTCAAGTGGGTAAAATCGGAAGAAACAATATCACCGTCAGAATCACAGAATGAGGTCTGCGAAATAATTGGCCACAACGACGGGGTCTCACGATCACCCTACGAGTAAGAAACTAAATGGAGTAGCCCAACAGCAGAGATTTCCGTAGCCTGTGCCTAAAATGTGTGAGTTTACACGCACACAAGAAAAACAGTACAGGACAGGCTGAAGAAAAAATCTTTATATGGGGTGCTTTGGTGCAATTTTTAAACTTCTGGAGAAATCTGTTTAAAATTGCAATTTAAAAGCAGCTTTTTCACTAAAATTTGTAATTTTTATTACGGCTTTTCATCGCAAAAAATTTAACTAATTAATTTGCAAATCAGTAAACACTTCAATAATACAGTTTTCATTTACCAACTCCTTGCAAAACTTAATTACACCACCGCCTTTGTAAATGGTAACTAAAGAAAATATGGCTGCTGGGCCAAAGGTAAACAAAGTCTACCTTAACGCAAAAAGTGGGTATTTTATAAGTTAATAGTGTGTTTAACACCGCCTGAAATATTCTTATCACAAAAGAAAGTTATTTTCTCTACTTTATCTGTGAAATTAAATCCCGGGGTGTTTTAAAGAACTTGAATTTTTGCAAAATTGCACTACACACTTCATTATCACTAATCGTTTAAAACTTGAACTTTTTTCACATAGTTTTGACACAACATGTAATAGTTTTATATTTTTGTACTTCGCAATCAATTCAATCCTTACTTCAACATTACAGGACGCTAAAAATTAGCACTTTTTCAACCACAACACTCGGTTAAAGAAAAATTTCAAACAAGTGACAACACGAGAAGAAATATGAGAGCAAAAAAACCGTAGAAATCGGCACACTCATGTACACGAATTTTACACGCTAGGGCCATTTAGTTTCTTACTCGTAGCGATCACCAAACCTGAAAGAGGAAGGGTAACCATCACTATGTCGCTTAGAGTTAATAAATCTCCAAAACTGTCTAGGATTAGAATGAAGTATATGTCTCGTGTCGGACAAAAATCTGTTGTAGGACGTCTGAAGATCGAGAGAGAAACGAAGGTAGAGGTCGTAGTAGGCCTGGTAGTCCTCGTCGCACTTAGAGGAGCAAGACGTCAATTTATGTTGTTGCCGACAACTAACGAAAACTAAACGGCCAAACGAAGAGCTGTTCTCAGCTGTACAATTGACAGCGTAGTGAAAAATCTAATCCAACTTTTCAATTGTATAAGTTCTTAATAGATGTATCCCCATTTATCAACAAATTGTAAGAATTTCAAATCACTATTTTCACATATCCTCCCAAATAAATTTATAAATTAGAACGGGGCCTGGCACTAGGAACATTGAGCTTTCAACCTGTTTTGGACACTATAACCTGAGAATGTATTGCATTTTATGCACACGGATTATTCAAGCAAAAGAGAATAATTCTCGCTCATTAATTTTTGGAAAAAAGCGATAGCTGCCGCATTTGGTTTATGAAGAACAAGAATGAAAGAGATACAACTTAGAACAGAAAACGAAAGGAAGTGCAACATGCTCAAAAAGTTTCCGAATTTTCCTTATGTGTTTGAAAGGTGTGAATGTGTTAGTTTTCACCATGGAAGTAGTAAATTTTTGACTCATTCGAAGTGGTCCTCGCAAACATTACTACAATCGGATGGTATATAATCAGTTCTACCGATGAATTTTAACCACAGTTCTCTGAAGTCTTTATCTTTTTTAAACCTAAAATACCAAAAGGTAGAAAAATATTTTAATTTTTTTAAAGTTTTATTCGAGCCCTCAGGCAAAAACTTCCGTGAGCTGTCGCTGAACAAATAAGACGAACCAAAGCTCTGATGAATCTCAAATGTAAACAAACGAGCACTATCAAGAAAAATGGTCATTATTTTTGGTTATTTAGCTTTTATTTATACAGCTTTTGCACATATTTCAAAGAAAATGCTGTATAATTGCTTATTATATTATTTAACTTTCCTGTAAAATGGTTTTCCACACGCAATGCGTCGATTATTTTTACAACAAAATATCGCACACTTCATCACGAAAAATGTCCAAATTAAGCACGTGAGATTCTTAGTAAACTAAACCAAAACAGTCTTTTAAATGTTAATTGTCCTTATTTGTAAAATTACACCACTTTTAACAACTAAACATTGAAAATTATTCAATAAACACTTGGACCCGCACTCTTCAGAAAGTTCACGTCAAATTGACATTTCTTTATGGCGAAGTTGAAGCTCCCTTCCCACACCTTTCCGACGAACAAAAAATCGGAAAACACGTACACGATTTATACACGGTATTGCACTTCCTTTTGTTTTCTGTTCTAAGAGATACAACAATTAACAGCTGTTTGCTTTATTAAACGTCAAATCATCAAACGTTGAAAGTACATCCCACTGTGAGTGGCTTGTTCATGGTGATTTTGATGAAATGTTTTGTTTATAAATATATTATAATATATTTATTATTAAGGAAAGTGTAACATTAACTTTAGCAACGATAGAACTGATTTTTGCTTTCTGAAATTGAAGGGCAGTCAATTTACTTTTACTAATCTGAACGAAAAGTACTTGGAAGCTCTTGCCCGCAATGGATAAAAATAATTCGGTAATATATGGACTGGAATTTCAGGCAAGATATTACTGATATACATATAGAGGTAAGATTAATTTAAAAGTGAACTTCACAATTATTAGATAAAATTTATTTTAAGATTATGGGACTGAAGTGAAGACAACAGAATTTCATCCTTCTGATGACAAAATTCTTGCTGCAGTTGTAGACAGGAAAACTCTAATCTTTGACTGACCAGAGTCAAAAACTCTTGTAGTTGCAAAGTACATTGTTGATCTATATCACCGTGCCTGGACAATTGAGGACTCTTACGGGCATCTTGTTTGAGATTTGGATTGTAATCAAAATAAACAGTGTCACATTGTTACGGGAGGAGACGATGGATGTCTAAAGATTCGGGATTGCCGGATGGCAAAGGAGCCAGATTTGCAATGTTCGGTTTAATACTTATTTGAAAAATATAATTATTGAACTTTCATGTTGTTTTCTCGTCGTTTCCAAAAAAGATTCCAACAGAACCCCAGAAAAGTAAAACACCGAGGTCCCAGCAGGAATCAATTAGTGAACACAGACTGAGTGCTATTGAAAATACAATATCTTAAAATCTAATCACTATAATTAATAAACTAGTTACTTTTAAATTTCAATTCGCCACAAAAGTTTTCACTCTAATACACAATTTTTTTTATATATAAACACTATTTTCTTCACTTAAGTAAAACCAACACCTATAAATCCATAAATGTTATATTACTTACGATCCTTTTTATGTTAATTAGTAACGATCCTTTAAATAAAACACATCTTTTCCGAAATATATAATTTTTCTGACAAATCAGCTAAATAAAAATATTCCGGCTGGGCGAACTGTCAAACAGTAACTAACACATGCTAATCTTGAGTGTTTTCGAATTTGCCACCGAGACATAACACCGGGGACAACTGGAGTTACTGTGACCCTGCACCAAAGTATCATCTGCTTCCAAGTGCGAAACCCTGTGTTCGAGTTTATTAGTGCCACCCGCTGTCAAATTGCAATTGAAAATTATGGAGATTAATAAAAAATCAGCAATTTCAGCAATTATATTTATTATAATTATTGGAAGGTTGGGAAAGAGTAAAGATTTTTCGTTTTTTCTCGTTTTTATTATAACAGGACAGTAAAACTAATTAATTAAATATAAAAAATCGCAGCACACAAGCAAAATGCCAGTTATTTTTACTCATCTACTTCATTTGTGTTAGTAGTGTCACAGCTGTTCCTGGTCCAAACCAGGGGCAATCGGTGCTAGCACCAAGGGCAAAATGTGGCAAAAACGAACAATCCGAAGCAAAACTCGAGTCATGGCACCGCAATCTCGAACATGCATTTGCTTCTTCAAGGCACAAGTGTTAACACCGAAGCAAAATCGAAAACACCCCTTACAAGAAGTTTTCTCGTAGCCACGCATCAAAAATTTACTACAGCTATAGGGGTACCTATAACCTGAGATTGTATGTGACACTTTTATTTGAAACGTCTTAATGTATAGAGCAAAAAGAAGATGGCATCCAAGAGATATCGTTGACGTCACATAAATTGAGAAAATTATTGAGAGAAGTGGTTTTTAATAACTAGCTATCTCTTTCTTATCAATATGAGATTTCCCATAAATTATTTCTATTCGCTTTTCATGTTGCTTGAAAACTTTTAGAGAATAATATTCAGTTATCACACCAGCAGACCAAAAGCTACCTGAAATAAAGCTCCTGTCAGAAGTGCACCAACTGTAGTATTGTATTAATTGTGCTTACGACCTGTAGGTATCAAGATGGCGTTGCTTTTACCCTACGAGGAAGAAACTAATGGAGATGCCCTTACGTATATGTATACTCCGATTTGCCGTGGTCAAATTTTAATACGTGTGATGTCAAAATTAAACGATGTGCTGTCACTTTTCTGTTTACTTGACGTGATAAAATTGTTGACCGATTTAATGAAATGATTGTAATATATATCATTAAAAATTTTATATTGGTGAATTGAAAGAAGATCTATAAATACTTTAACTGAAATTGTTAGTTAAATAAACAAGGTTTTGGTAAAAACTTATTGTGAAGTGCATAGTGGAATTAAAATAACATCCTTTATCGACTATCTGGAATATCCTATCACACCTAAGACAAGCTACCATTAATCAGTTATCTAGAAATGGGGAAAGTTTTAAGATTATTTACGAAATATTCATAATTTACGTAAAAATGAAACTTTGTTTACATTTCATTTAGAGATCACTAGCTGTTCTGCGAATATTCTTCACTGGCGGATGGAGAAAAGTTTGTCTGGCAGGGGTTTGCGAAAATTTTTATTATATCAATATTTATAGTTTTTTTTTAACGTAAAATTTTATATTTATGTAACTATGAATTATGCGGTTAATAAAATAAAAATATTGTCATTGATTAGTTTTCGTGTACCAAAAATTCCCAAAATATGTCATTTTACCCCAAAAGTGGCTTAAAGTTCTTGGAAGAAGCTTTTCAAGACTAATTTCAACGAGAGCAGAGAAATGAGACAAATTAAATTAGCGCTGAATATTTTCAATAACTGGAAATGCTTTTTTCAGTGGCAAAACTTATTGGAAGTTAGATTTTCATAGTAGAAAGGGTATAGTGATTTGTTCAAAGCAGGGGCCTGGCCACAATTAATATAAGGTGGAATCGAAAGGTGGGAACAATTACGTAAATTTATGTGGAAAGACAACCAGTTTTAAATCAGATCACTTCATATTTATCGTACAATTTGTTGTATAATACCAGCAATTAGAGAAAAATCTAAGCCAACTTTTCAAATGTAAAAGTTGTCAATAGATTTGTCCCGATTTACCAACAAAACTCGAATCACTAGTACCACATATTTTGACAACACTACAAAACTATTATATTAATACTTTTCATAAAGTTAAACGTAATTTCTTTCAATTTTAAAAGCAATTGAGAGTTGTTTACATCTGCTAGGTTGATGGGCGGACGTCATTCCTTCCCTTCCATTTGACATTTCTTTTGAGTATTGCCAATATATTTTGACCGATGATAACTCACACACAATTAATTAAATCTAAATGAAACTTTCTCACGCCATTATCTTACAAGTTATTTTCATCACACACTAGTTAGTTCAATTAAATAATGTATGAAACTCACACAATATTATTTTAAAGTCCGAGTCGATTTAGCCGAAATTTTCACTTTAACTAAAATATATATCCACTTCGCCATTTGAATGTCACAAAACTTTTACCACAAATTACTCTTGATACGATTCACTATTTGTTTTTCGTTAGAACGATTTTAAAAGTTAATCACATTTCTTATAATTAAACATAACTTTGGATGACAGAATTTCAACCTTTCCAAGTTTTCCTACATAGTTTGACGTCTAGTTATAAAACTGGCTCTACATTACGGCCTGTAGTTATACAGTTGGCGTTGGTAAAACTGGCAAAACCAACCATTTTGACAAAAGTCGCTAAACTGAACTCAATTTTGATTAACTGTATGCAACTATAACAGGAACTCAAAAATTCTGTAATTCAAATAAACTATACTGTTTAAAGTGAACTGGAACTGGAGCCAACTTCATCAGTCCAGCTGTTATTATTGTGTCTTGCCTTTTCAGTAACGAGTGTAATTTGAACTTCGCTAAATCGCCGCGGCGTGACTGTGCTTCTGTTCGTGAACGACTGAACGTGAAGTGGCAAAAGCAAAGTTGCAGGCGAAAACAGAGGATTTGTCTCGAAGTTCGTCGAGTCGGGTTTATTACTATAAAAAAAGTAATTCAAAAGAAATTGAAGGGCTGCTTTTCTTATGATAGAAATCTTGTACTGGTGATACGTGTTGTTAATTGAAAACGATCGATTAAGTGGATTTCGTTGATATAAACATCGCAATCGAACGGTATTTTGTGTCTGAGAGAAGTTTATTGCCCTTTAGGGTGTCTAATGCAAAAATCTTTCCCGTGCGTGAGCCGTCAAGCAAGCTCGACTCTTGCCCAGCGGCAGTAGAGAATTGAACGAAAATGTCAAAGTTGCGATTTGCAGGAAAACAAGGAAAATTGTCGATTATATTTTCTAGTAATAAATAATTTTCTGTTTTTTCGCTGAAGGTGCTTAATTTAGTTAGAAGTGATTTTGCAATACAATTTCTACTTTCACTGAATGTTTTCATTCAGAATAGAGAAATATTGGCATTTTTTGTTGGTTTTAAGTGGTAAAGTGCAATTTGTGGATAAAATTTTGTTTGCTCCTCGGGAATATCTGACCTGATTTGGATATATGGATTTAAAAGAAAATTAACTTAAGAGAAGGTAAGCAGACTTAATTCCTTAATAGTTGCCGGGTGTTGGCTTTCAGCCACTCGTTTTTGTCTAGGGTGGGACGTATTTTTCTTATTTTGCAAGATTTTTACACACAGCCTCTGTGAATGGGTACCCTAGGGCGCATGCATCTTTTTTTTACTCATTGAATAAACCTATAGATCGTTAGAACCGCACTCATGGAGTAGTGAAGTCTTTCTTTTGTAATTATTTTTGTTTATTGCTAAAGCACTCCAGGAAACAGCTTGACTGCAGACTGGTTGTTTGTATTTATGTTTGCAATTTGCATCCGGTAGTAATTGCATAAATGTACCGCCAGCTTTTACAATTTGAAGAGTTTCATAGATAAATTAGGTACACAAAAATGCCAATCCCGGGCAAAATATTGCGAAGATGAAGGGAAAAGGGAAATGAGCTTGATATGTGTTTGCGTTTGTAGAAATGCACACAGAAGCCCGTGGGAATTGTCAAAATCAAGGACACAAACCAACACTATTTCATATGCCGGTTACATGGTTTAGTTTTTGCGGAGTTGGCAAGATAAACTTCCTAAAATTAGTCGTTTGGTAAACTCAATGGATCCATAATTTATTTTATTACATAGGTAAGGGAATTCCTACTACCCGTTCATTTTAATTAGTAAACATTCCTTCTTTTGTATATTTATAAGGTATATACTACATTTTGGAAATTAAATCGGATTTTTTACTAAATTCGTTGACTTTATTATAAAACGCGATTTAAAGTCGGGGGAGCAAAGTTTTTATTGGTGAATGTGTAAAAAATGCAAAACTTAGGTCTGTTTGTTTCGCTCCACTTTTTCTGCACTGCCTGCACTTTGTGAAAAATTGACGTCAAACGGCGTTTGTTTCGCTCTAGGTGTAAACTTAGTGCAACTGCACAACGTTTGTTTGTCTGCACTTTCTTTGGATGAAGTGCAGTGAGTGCAGGCAGATATTTGACATTTGTCAGGCAATTGTCAAACAAAGCCGGTCTTAATTGAAGTGATTTTAATTAATTATCAGACGAGTCAAACATAATTTCTTGCATGAAAGTCGGTAATATATTATTTTCCGTTTTATTTGTGATATTAAAAAATTGTATTAACCAAAATACGTTCCGTTAAATAGATGTGACAGCAAATTACACTTAAAATGTTTGTTTCGCTGTCGTTAGTGTACGGCAAGTTCCTACACTTCTGACGTCACATCGATTACACTCTATACTACTGCAATTTTCGTGCAGCGAAACAGACAGACCTAACCTAACTAATCGAAAAGTTTCCAAAATGACAGGTTCATTTACTGAAAAATGACTGAGGACAGTGCTGTTCTTTAGTGATTACACACTATTTTCACACTTTTCTGCATTTTTTCTAATAGCGTTTTCGATGGGACTTTTTCAGCACGGTTTCCATGGTGCACTGTTTCTGACATTTTCTTGTAGTGGCCCACTGATCAATGAAACATTTCTTTCCGACTTTGTCAATGTGTGCGCACCAATAAAACAAATTTCAATAAAACGACAGCGAATATCTATTATAAAACACTTTAAAATATTATTATATAAAATTATATAGCTTGGATAACATTTTGAGCATAGCTGGTTAACAAACCAACTTGTAAACCACTAAAAAACCGTCTGACAATTTAAACTGTCAAAACATTTTACGTTTGTAGTTGTAAAACTGGCTCCACTGAAACCAAATCGCAGTGCCAGGACCAGTTGAACCTAACTTTTTAACGAGTGGACCGATTTGGATGGTTCTTTCTTCGTTGTATAGAGTAGAAGACACTAAAAAGTGAAAAATAAAATATTTTTTAAATAAAAATTGAACCGACTTCACAAAAAGCACTAAACAGCATGAAATAATTTTTAATTTTATATCTATTACGACATTTTGAAGTCGGTGCAAATTAAAGAAATAAAACAACTACCCAACCATAATCGAAGATACTATATAAATTTACCTAAACGTTTCAGCTCAAGGGATCATAAGTACGACGATTAAATACTTTTGTTGTAGTTTGGTTTGTTTCTTTAATTTGCACCGACTTCAAAATGTCTAATAGATATAAAATTAAAAATTATTTTATGCTTTTTAGTGCTTTTTGTGAAGTCGGTTAAATTTTTTTTAAACACTATTTTATATTAAGTTTCAGTTTAGTAAAAAATCCGGTTTAATTTTGGCCATTTTGACAAAAGTCGCTAAACTGAACTCAATTTTGATTAACTATATGCAACTATAACAGGAACTAAAAAATTCTGCAAAAATTATAAATATATATACCATTATAACCCCAAAACTGACCTTTTCAAATTCAAAACTGACGTGTAATTTTCAAAATAGCTTTAGTCACCTTCAAAGCTGAATGTGTCAGATTCAAATCTGACTTTAGGTCTGTTGCCTAACAAGAACTAGTGATAACTCGTGCTCACTAAGTTTCACTGAAAGCCTGGTCTGTTCGTTCGTTGACACCACTCCGAGTCAAAAAGAGTCATTTAGAGCGATTTTGTACTCGATTTGTGTTATTTGAGAAAAGAGTAGCAATCTTCTTGCGCTTTTTGTGTTCTTTGAGAATAGAGTGATGCATCTTTCCACTTCTTTTATGTTATTTGAAAAAACAGTGGCAATCTAGATTACTTTAGGGCGAACTTTTCTGCTCCTGCTTTAAATAAGGTGCTTTTTGACGTTTAAGATCGAGTGATTTGGATGTGTTTGACCTTTTGTTAATCAAGTTAAATTAAAGTATTGTCAAAGATTACTCTGCTAGATAAACGGCTTCGAACAAACTAGTAAAAAAATTTTGTTTGCTTTTGTATATTTCCCGCATCGGGCAACCCTGCAGTCAGAATTAAAAATTTGATTTCCGGGAGAGTTTGTGGATAAGAGACAAGTATACTTTTCTTATGTTTGTTTACAAATGCCAAATGTTCTTCACTCATTAAAAGATCGGAATACATGGACGGTTTGAAAGTCTCTTACGCACACGAGTAACTAGCTCAGTCACGTGCTTCACATGAATTCTTTTTATTGGTGGTTCTTTTTAGTACATTTCTCTCTTCAACAAGATTTAGCGGTACTTTTTTGACAGAAGCATGTGATTCTCTCCGGATGAGAACAGAAATTTGACAGGATTAAGTGATTCTCTCAAATAATTTTGACAGGAATAAAGGACTGCACACTATCTGTACTCTTTATTTGCATGTATATTCTTATGACTTTAAAATCTGAATATATTTCGTTTTACTGTGGTGCCAGTGTTACTTTTTCAAGATTAACTGGGTATTTTAGGGAGCCGGTTATCTAGTAGTAAGTAATCTTTGGTATTGTGCTGCAAAATGCAGAAAGTAACAATGGTAAATTCTTGTGGAAAAATGTTTTGTCTAACATGCTCGCCAAATACTGCAAAAAATTAGAGACAGATTTGTTTTCTAAAAATGTGTTGAATGATAATTCTATTCAAAACAAAGTGACAGTCAGCTGTTAAGAGTGCAGTGCTGCAACCAATCTGGTTTTACTACTCGGATTTGAGTAGTACTCGGATCCAAAAAGTGCGGGTTGTAAAAGAGCAGCGCCCAGTCTTTTACAACCCGCTCTTTTTGGATCCGAGTAGAGTAGAACCGAGATCTGCGCCACTCGGACTGGCCTCCTCGAACAGACCTATTGAGTGCTCCGTGCTTTGAATTGTCAATTGCATTGAATTGTCAGTTGACATTTCTCATTCTTGGCACTGAAAAGCACTCTGCGTTCCTCAACTCAGTAAAGTGTTATCCCCACCAACATCACTGCAGTTTTTGTCACTGAAGGCCGGAACAGACCTCTTAGGTCTGTTTGTTTCGCTACACTTGTTATCACTTCTTACACTCAGGGCAGAAACACTGTCAAAAGTCCTTTATTTCGAGTTGTTGTAAATTTTACACTTAAAATCAGAGACCGTAATCATTACGAGCGAAAAGATTATAATCATCTGATAATCATTAATTTCTAAGTCTTATTTTTTAAATCATTAATACATAATTGTTGCCAGTTGAGTCTTATTTTTTCGCTCGAGTGATAATTGTTATAAGTTAAGTTTTATTTTTTCGCTCAGAAATAAAACTCAACTTGTGATTTATAGTCCTTCACTCAGAAATAAAACTCAACTGATAATATTTATTACTTGAGTGGAAAAATAAAAATAACAAGTTGAGTTTTATGTCTGAGCGAAAAATTAAAACTTAACTTATAACAATTATCACTCGAGCGAAAAAATAAAAATCAGCAATAACTTTTATCAACAGATCCTTATTTTATCACTCAGATTTTTTAAAATCTTTTCACATTATGAAACTACATTAAAATATACGTACGCGTCACAAACGATTTCTAATTTCAATAATAAATAAGAAGCATGCGATTTTTTCAGGTGAAAATGCTAAAATAATGATTATTTTCCGTCTCTGCTTAAAATCGTTTGTTTCGCTGAAGTGGTAGCAATTCAAGTGTAAATTTTTACATCTGCTTTTGATCAAGTGTAATTTTCAATTCAAGTGTAATTAGTTGTCATTCATTTGTCAATTGACGGGCTGAGATTCCGTGCAAAAACGAATCGTAGAAACTTTCCGGGCAAAAACGACTTAACTACTTAACTGCATTAACTCTGCATTAGTTTTTGTAGTTAAAAAGGAAACAAATTAGAAAAAATTATAATTTTCTTAATTTTCCGGGACTATTTTCAAATATTATTAGGAACTCTAGAACTCTTCAAAATGCATCGAAAAAAATATCACAACCTTTCTGGGAATCGGTTTTATTTTTTTTACATGAACTTGCTTACCGGTTCAAAAACCTATGATTGCTAATGGCAGCCACAGTTTTACTCCTTCCGCAAAATGCTTGAAGAACATTTTATAGTACTCGACGAGCGCTATCTAGAACTCTTGGGAAATTAGTTTTACATTTTCTCAGGTGGAAAATTTGAAAAAATTATAATTTTCTTAATTTTCCGGAACTATTTTTAAATGTTGTCAGGAACTCTAGAACTCTTTAGAATACATGGAAAAAAAATTTTAGAACTCTTTTTTGCAAAAAAAGCGGCGCTGCGTGAAGTGCGGATTTTTTCTCATATGCGTTCTATCTGTAATTTCCCAGAACTATTCAAAATTTCTATAAGGAACTCTAGAACTGTATCGAATCTACACAGAACTCTAATAAACTTTTTCAAAAAAAGCGGTGCTAACTTCACACGAGTTAAAACAAGCCATCTTGAAGATGAACTCCAACCCTCAAAATCTGAGAAAAAAAATGCAACAATGGCAATTTTATGCTGGTTAAACTTTTACAAGGAAAAACAGAATACCGTTACGTAGTCATGCCTACGGGTGTTGAAGAAAGTGATGATGTTCAGGAGATATTTTGTAAAATCTGTGATAAAAC
Source organism: Leptarthrus brevirostris (assembly GCA_964036015.1). Classification (NCBI taxonomy): domain Eukaryota; kingdom Metazoa; phylum Arthropoda; class Insecta; order Diptera; family Asilidae; genus Leptarthrus; species Leptarthrus brevirostris. Next base: position 62,319,297 of record OZ038373.1, on the reverse strand, counting down.
TGAAAAGAATTTTAAAATTAATTACAAGGATATTTCTTTCATCACACGAGACCAGATTGTAGAAGAATTACCAGCTCCGGACTTAAAAATGAAGGGACAGCGGATTTACTATGCTTTCAATAAAAGCATTAATGTTTATGAGCAGAGTTAAAAATATACTTTATCTTTTCTTGAATTTTTCTATTGATGAGTGTTCTGAACAACATACATAGATGGGGAAATTACTGCGGTTTAGTTGCCAATGCCGGGACGACTGAAATGGTGCTGAATCGAAGCCTTTGTTCCATCCAAAATAAGGGGGGGGGGGGGAGGCAACACCTTGACAGTAAAGACCCAAGTGAAATATTTGGGAATCATTGTTGATTTCAAACTATACTGGGACATCAACATTAAGGAGCACGTGAAAAAGGCTTCGATAACGTTGTTTACCTGCAAGAAGACCCTAGTGAAGAAATGGGGAATAAATCCCGTATGGTTTACTGGATGTATTCATCGATTGTGAGACCAGTCCTGACTTACGGAATCCTGGTTTGGTGGGGAGCTCTTGAAAGGAACTGCAATCTTAAGAAGCTCACCAAAGTTCAAAGAGCCGCCTGCTTGGGCATCTCAGGAGCGATACGTACAACGGCAACTGCCGTATTGGAGACAATGCTTCATTTTCTCCCACTGGTCATCCACAGTAGGAGTATAGCTGCTCGTAATGCCATTAGATTGAGGGAATCCAACAGTTGGAAAACCTCGGACTACGAACACTGCAGGATACTAATAGCCTACTGGGAAGATTATCTGCACGACGGCACTGAATATACCGTTCCTACAAAAAGCTTCGAGAAAGCTTTCTCTACTAGAATACATAGCAGGGATCTTCACGGATGGTTAAAAAGTGGGGGAAAGGGTGGGAGCGGGGCTTTTCTTCGACCGTCTCAACATAAGGAACTCGTATCGACTACCGACTGCAGCGTGTCTCAAGCGGAGGTCCTGGCCATTGACAAAAGTACTGCTGTCGCACAAGCACTTGCAAAGGCATAGTAAAATTTGCTTGTACAGCGATAGTCAAGCGGCCATTAAAGCGAGACAGCGAATGTTCTGGCTGAAAAAGGTTCGCAGTTGGACGCTTCACAAATAGACAGATCAATCAGACGAACTCTGCTTGCAGTAAAAAGAGAGTTCGGCCTAAAAGCTGTTCAGATCGGCGAGCGCAGGTGGATCAGTCTGACAACCTGCGACATATTAAAGAGGATGTAGCCAGCGTGGAATGAAAAAAGAGGGCGTTTTCACTACGGGAAGTCTCCGGAATCTCCGTAATATTACTGCGGTTATAACGGGTCCCCGCCTTTTTAGTAGTTATGCCGCCCGCAAGCGTATTCCTGCCAACGACTCCTGTCCGAGTTGCCTAGACGAGGAGGAATTTGAAAGCATTCAGCATTTGCTTTGCGAATGCCCAGGACTGTACAAGAGAAGGTCTTCAGGCCTTCGGCAAGCACTTCCTTAACGGACTAGAGGAGATCACCAGCGTGGAGCCGAAGGACTTAATCGGGTTCCTTATTAGTTGCGGCTGGTTCAATCGATCCAGGTAAGGTTCCTTTTACTTCGTAGTGATATCACAACGGACCATATCAAGGTCCTTGTAAGGTCGACCGAATTATACTGATGACGCCAACTAACCGAACCTATAACCTAACCTATATAACAATTGGAATTAAATAGCTATAACAAATGCTAATAATCATATAAAAAGAATGAATTTAATAAAATTGTGATTACTAAATATACTGATAAATAGGTAATTGGATAATTTTTGCAAATTTGACATAACTTTATTTAATGCACTATGGTTGAGTTTGTAAAATAGATCGGACAAATACAGTTATTATTGATGTGATATTTTCGTTAAATCATTTGTTACATTTTGGCATAATAAAGAACAGTAATTCCATTACAGTTTCAGACAATTAACTAATATTTTAGTCCTTGTGGATTGGATGGTTTGCATAACAACGTGAAATTGCTCTGAATGACTTTCGAATTAGTACTCCAAGGAATAAGTTATAATGTCAAGAATTACCCGAAATTCAATATTATTTTACACAGCCGCTCACCCCTAAATTGTAAACTTTTCCATGGTGTTGAACTGTTGTCAAAAAATCTGTTACAGCTTGTACTGATTCATATATAAAAAAAGAAACTGACGAACTGAATGACATATCAACGCACAGCACAAACTTGAAATTTTGCGACAGAAGTTCCTTATATAACTTAGGCATCTACTAAGGAAGGAATTTTCAAAACTCAGCCCCTAATTGGGTGAAATAGGTCCTATTAACACGAAACTTGAGGGCAGTCACGTGAGGGCAGACTCGGTGACGGTCGTATTCTAAAATCGCGTTTTTGAATTTTGTTGGATGCGTAAATGCTTTACAATTCCTCTGCAGAAAATTGTGATTATCCAAAAACAGACCTATAGTTATCCCGGCCGAGTTGTGACCTATAGCAACAAAGAGCAGATAACAAAGATTTATGAAGATGTTGCCTATATGAGCAAGCCTATGCAGTTGTGTAAATTAGTTTTGTTAATCCACTTTTTGAAAACGAGTTATTCAAACTTTTTTCAAATTTTATTTAATTCGAAAATCGCTAGCTACATCGATTGACGATCGTTTGACCACGTTGACCCACCCGTTGAAAAAAAGTTATAAAAAAAAATTTTGTTACATAATCTTTTTTTATAATCCATATCAGCTGTCAAATGTTTTTTTAACACTCCTGCATATTGTTTAAAATCAGAATTACAAGTTTCAAAAAATCCTCTGTCAGTGCTATCTTCACACCTTCCATGGAGCCATTATTAGAGCGAAATTGAACAAACCGACATTTGCCCATTTTTGACCAGCCTAAAAAAATGTTTACCCACCTTGTGTATGCACACTTGTGATGTTGATTAAAAATTTGAAGCCGCCCAAACTTTGTAATGATCCTAGGCTGCAAATCAAAGGAAAGCAATGTTGTCAAGGTCACCATTTTAACTGGATCTGCCCAGGGAGAAAGAGTGTGGTGTTTTACGTGGCACATTTTACTCGTATGTAAGCCCTCCCCGCAGCCTAATTAATTTAGTGCCACCCTCTAAAATGGTAAAGAACATTGTTTACAGAGAAATATTATACAAAGCATTTCTTACGGGTCACATAAACCTTCTCAATTTCTTGCCGGCCCTATCAGCCTTCTCGACCCTACTAACCTAATTTAATCAAGACACCAAAGCTATAATATTATCATTTATAAAAGGTGTACGAAGTCCTCAAGCTAATACTGTATTATTTCTTCAAGATCATTAGATCAGTTGCTTCGAAAAGTCTAATCGCTTTTCAATATCAAATCTATTATTGTAAGGTGGCGAGACGTAAAATGCATCTCATAACATGATTTCTTAAAACATTCGCAAATGGGGATACAATCATTTTCTAAAAGCATAAAGAAGAGATGGGGTACAAATAGGTTTTGGCATGCGCACAAGAAGAAAATTCTACTCTTTCCCTTGAGGAATTAAAACAGACGAATTACTCAATTGTAAGAGCCCACTTGCCAATGCAATTAGTATAATAGAAAATAAATTTAAATATTCAAATATAAATAAACCTGAACATTATTCTACTATTTTTAGATACGATCAGGTATGGATTTTTAAGTCAATAACCCATACGATGAAAAAGCTGACGGCCTTCTTAACTATTTCACTTTCTAGAAAAAGGCTTTTATAATAACGTTTTAAATACTTTAAACTTCTTTAATGCTTAACTTATGTAGAAAGCTTTTAGTTCACATATGCAATAACGCCTTAAATTATTATTTAACTTGATCGATTGATAGGTAAACATGTTGAATTCCGTTCGACAAAGAATACAATCTTATAAGCTTTAAAATTGCTAGTAAACGTGGACATTGTCTAATATTTAGTAGAACTCTTGAAGGACGCACTAGATTTTAGATTAAAAATATTATCTTGTGATTTTTTCTCTGCAACTTGTGAAAGGAAACGAGATCAAACATCATTACATCAACTGGTCACAGTCTAAAGCCCACGCGTCAGAATTCTGCAAGATATAGAGTGGTAGGGTAAACTTGTTTGCTTTGTAGACTTTGTGACCTTTTTTATTTTTTCCACGTTCTCCTCAGCTATGCAAAATTAAACACAATCACAAGAACAAAAAAGAACCAGCCACAGATCCAATCTAAAGAAACTTGCAACACGAAATACGATCTAAGGTTCAAGTAAATCGACTCCATGCGGTTTACATGGAGGTATTTTGTCAACGGGTTGGAAATATTTTATGTTTTGGAAGCTCTTCAGATACAAACGGCCATTTCGCAATTTTTAATTAATTTGTGGGAGTTAAATGTTAAGCACAGTCTGAGACAATTGTTTTCTCAGCTTTTTTTAGCGTTCGACATTGATCAATAAGCATTGAGCACTCGTTATAAATTTGGACATAGACACCTGCCATGTCGGCAAAATATTACTCATTAACTTATGCTAATGGCAAGTGAAACAAGAATTAAATAACAATCGATTATTTACTGGCAAAGAACGATTTAAGTGTCACTCAGAATTTTGAAGAAAAAAACTAAAATCTACCTAAAATATTGGTAACAGATAAGCGCCTACCTTTAATCATAAAAATAATTTTTCAGATATTTAGATATAGATACAGAGTAAGAAATCAAACTTTTACAACCCTTGGAAAATCAAGCACCTATATCCTAGGGATGTCCAAAAAAAGGTAATTATTAAATTATTTAACACCGCTAATAATTTCCACCCTGAGTAATTCGGGTATGGCGAACTCATTAAAAATAATGCCAACCCTGTTATTTAAATAATAAATGCAACCCTAAAAATTAAAAACTTCTATTTCGCCATTGCTAATGCGAAACCCCTGCTTCCTGTTTGCTAAGGACACTATTTCATCCGTTGACGCAAATATAAGTATATTTGAAAAAGTTGAGATGGAACTCCGAGCTGAGACTTTCGAGTTCTCCCTTGCACTCATACATAGCTTTCGCAATCACTGCTTTAGAATGACAAATTTGAAAGCACATAAATAGCACTTAATTTTAACGCTGTCATTTTTATCCAAGGCCAAGTATAACCCTGCCAGGGAGAGGCAGTGCTAGCTTGCCGATAGCTGGACAAAATTTTTTATTTGGGCACAAAATTAGCCCATAAAGAGCACATTATTTTGCCGTTTCGCTTTTTTAATTTTTAGTATATGACAGTGCCAGCTTGACCCACCCTCATTGCTCATCTTTTTGCATATGACCCATTGTTAACCGACTTCCCAAAACAAAGTGGTTCTTAGTTCGACGTGTATTTTATTTTATTTAGTTTTTTTTATGTCCGACCGGGCATAACTTCGTAACGCTTCGACCGAATTTGATGATTCTTTTTTTTTCTTTTCTACAAATTAAAGTTCCTAACCATCATCATTGGTAACAAATTAATTTAACAGATTTAATTTTCTTCGGAATTTATAAATGTATGGAACTCAACAAACTCGAAAGATTGACCTTGCGATTTGTGCACTGTAAAAGCGAAAGCAGCTAAACGACTACCCGGGTACCCAGGCAATACCTTTGTGATTGCCCGGGTACCCGTGTGCCATGCATGTAGTTCAACCCCTTACTTTGCTATTCCCAAGGGGTTTTCCCTCAATTATGGAAAAACTCTTATATTATTCCCATCTTCAAAAAAGGCTGCAAGAACGATGTATCCAACTACATACGCATTGTTAAATTATCATCCATAAATAAACTATTCGAAAAATTGGTCTATGATTCCATGTTCTTCGACTGTAAGTCTATCTTCTCCCTCTCTCAGCATGGCTTCCTCAAAGGAAGATCTACAACCACCAACTTTAACGAATTCGTCTCCAAAACACTATGTGCGCTCGAAAACGGTAAAGATGTTGATGTTATCGACACCGATTTTAGTAAAGCTTTTGACAAGATCTCCCATAACGTTATCCTATTCAAACTTGATCGCCTAGGCTTCCCCCTCCCTTCATCTCCTGGATTCAATCCTACCTCAACAACCGTCAGTACAATGTTCTTTTAAGCTCATCCATTTCTAACCCTATTGTCGCTCCTTCCGGCGTCCCTCAGGGCAGCCACCTCGGTCCATTAATTTTCATCCTTACAATTAATGATGTTGATTGTGTCATCAAACACTCAGAGCTGTCCATTTATGCTGTTGACATGAAAATAATTAAACATATCTTCTCCACAACTGACTTCTTCTGCAAAAAGCCCTCGATTCGTTGAAAAACTTTCTTGAGCTCAATGTCTCCAAATGCCAGTTCATCTCTTATTCCCGCAAGCGTTAGACCACCACCCCGAGAATCTACATGTTAACCGACGTACCAGTCCCTATCGTTACCTCTTTGTGTGACCTAGGAATAATCTGTGATAGCAAACTCAATTTCCGTTCCCATATTGATAGCATAATTAACAGAGCTAACTCCACGATAGGCTTTGAGAAGCACTGGTCTAGAGAGTTCTCCAATCCTTATGTTTCCAAATCTTTCTATATCTCCTTCGATAGTTCTCTTCTTGAATATGCCAGCCAGGTATGGTCACATACGCAAACAACCCACATTAACAGAATTGAATCTGTCCAGCGTAGGTTCATTCGCTTTGCTCTACGTGATTTTCCGTGGTTGACAGATTCAACCTTCCACCTGATCGACTTACAACTAACTCTTAAGTAAACGTCGTGATGTTTCCGACATTCTCTTCATTCATCAGCTATTAACTGGTGCCATAGACTGCTCTTCAATCCTGCAATCTTTATCCATCTATACCAATCCTCGTAACCTTAGGTCCGAACCAATTACCAGGATGCTACGAAAAGTCAACGACCTTTCCTCCTTTGACTTCCATCTGAGTAAATCATCCCTTCACAAAGCCTTATATCTTGATCCCGCCCATCTTGATCGCCTATTGTAGCTTATTCTATTTGTTATGACTTATTATTTATTATAGCTTGTAGTATTATGTTATGGCTTGTAATATAATTTTTATTTTTTTTGTATTTTGCATAATTATATTATAGCTTGTATTAAGCTTAAATAAATAAATAAATAATACTTACTGAGAAAAAGGGCCGTGACGTTCAGATAGACAGACATGCACCGAAGTCTTACCATAAGGGTTCTTTTGCCGTTTATGTACGGAACTTTAAAAACTAATCCTTCATATTTAAAACGTATTTGCTCATTACCTCGCGATCGAAAATAAAAATTACTTCTTCAATTAATTAAATGCTTTTAGCTTATAGTGTTTTATCTGACTATATTGTCATAAATTGTATCGTACATGCTAATAATGATAACCACGTTCATTATATATTCATATTATCAATAAAGTGGAGACTATAAAAAGCAGGAATTTTCGAGTGCAAATATGAAAGTTTTTGCTTACATACCTTACCTATTTTACCAAGCATAATATTCATAAAACTTTAAAATTCTCCTCTACTCAGGACTTTTTATGACTTCCCAGACAAGAGAATGAAATGGGAAAAATTCTTGACATTCTTATCTTCATGTGCTTTCTATATGCACTCCGTAAATGACTACCCTTACCCTGTTGATAAAATTCTTATACCTTTAATCCTTAAGTCGTTTTGTCTGATATGCATTTACGTAAGCCAGTTTGGTATTACAATTAAGAAAAAAGCAATGTTTTTCAGAGAAAAAATCTATAAAGAGCTTAAAAAATCAAAGAGTTCAAAGCCCTTGACAGCAGATAACACCGGCTGCAGTGAGGTGATGTAAAGCAGACCCCACCCCCCAATTTTACAATTTTTCTTTCAATTTATGGCCCTTTTGCTTCAAGGTTTCATGTGGAGAGGTGTTTTACGTAAGACATCAAGGAGACGTGTTTGTTTTGCTCTTCCACCTCTCGGAAAGCTTGCTTTATACATAAGTAGATTGGCTTACTTGAAAGAAACCTTAAAAATATGTCGTTTTTAATATCGGGGGTCGTATTTAATATCGGGGGTAATTTGGCGTTTTTTAATTGAAAAAAGCAAAAAAAAAACTGTACCTAGGCACTCGTGATATACACGTAGCACTTCTAGAAACAGACAGTAGCTATAGAGGCATGTTCTTTGACGGTGCTGTCAAATATCATGTCTGGGAATAATTAAGAAAAATTGCAGTTTTTCTTGCTGTCAGTTATAAGCTTCATCGTACTTTAAATTTACAATATTCAGTACGTAGCGTTAACTACACTTCCTTTTAGGAATATGTATACTCTTCTCGAGAAAGCGGAGGTACTTTTGCACCAATCCGCGAACTTGACTAACACATATTTTCAAATGAAAGTTTGTCTCCTTATTGTTGACAAGGAATTTTTTTAAACGATTATTATTCACGGCAAAAATTAAGTAGAGAATTTTTAAATTTTTGTAATTTAATGGTGTTATTGAATTACTATATTGAATAATTGAATAATACAGGGTGTTTCAGATCTGGTGTGCCAAAATGAAAGGGGTGATAGATCTCACCTATGCAAACAAAGAATTAAATGGAAAGGGGAGGGGGCAATCTCAACTGTTTGGGAGTTACAAGGTGATTCATAAGTTTGCAATTTTAACGGTATGCCCATCACTCTTTTAATTTTATATTTTGATCTACTCAACGAAGCGACATCAAACAAACTTTAAAAAACTACTATCCCCATGACCTTTCCAAAATTTTAAAAATATTGATCCACCTCTTACCATTGCAGGTACAGTCACTTCCAAAAGTGATAAAAATGTTTTGAAATTACCAAAAATTCAGCATTTTCCCAAATTTTTTTTATCGGGGAATATTAGAAAAATCTGCAATTTAAAGAAACTAAACTCTTAGTATGAATTCAGTTTCTTTTGCAGATTTTTATAATATTCCCCGATAGGTTTTCTACAAATTCTAAAATTCTTTTTATTGAATTCAAAACGTATTACAATTAATGTTATTATGTTACAAACGTTGTTCGAAATGTCTGCTGTCACTTTTGATGTATGCCAATAACCTAATTCTAATTCCCTGTTTAAGGTGTGTTGTAGTCAACTCTCCCGTATTTTCGCCGCTGTATTCCCAATTTGCTAAGTTGTCTTTATCGTTAAACTTCATCCGTCCTTGTTTTCCATAAGAAAAAGTTCAGTGGAGTAAAATCTGGAGATCGACCAGCTTTTTTTTCAGTTAGTATTGCCCTAACAATGATACTAGAATGCGCTTGTGTTCCATCGTGTTGGTAAAACATTGTCCTAAGATTCTCTAGAGGGATGTCCTCCAGGAGATTTAGTATTTATTTCCCCGGATAATTTTTACTATTAAGCACTTCCGGCAAAATGAATGGTCATCTTAAATGGGACACCAGCCCAAACATTGGCTCAGATTTTGGGTTGGAAGAAGGTCCACTTGTTTTATGTGGGTCAGTATCCGACAAGGTATGAAGGCTGTAGTAATTTGAGAACTGCCCACAGAATTCGGTCCAGAAACGCCCCGTTTTTCATGTCGCATTCCAGAAGACAAATGCTAAATTTTAAGCTTGGCTCGGAATCTCCTTCCAGTAGTCCTTGGACTGAAATATGGTGATATGAACGTCACACTGCTGGAGGTAACCCAGCAAACTTTAATTGAAGACACTCCTAATTGTCTTGCGACTCGTCTCGGGCTCGTTTTAGGGTCTTGCCCGATGAGGGTGATTATTCCGTGCTGTGTGAAGTTACACTTCGGGTTTCTCTTAAACTTCGAAAAGTTTGCGAAAATACCCCTCTGTGGGGTGCACGGCGATTAGGGAATCTCCTTTCATACTCCAGTAAAGCCGCTTTTTCGTTTCAGTCTACTACACAATAAATGTTAATTATGTTCTTGCTGGCTGATCCTCTTTTATAGCAAAGGATGAGGCCCGTAAAGGAGGTGTTTGGCCCTAGAAATATATTTTAGGTTGATCATACCTCTGTACTTACATTTCAGTATTCAAACTATTATTATAATTTTGAGCGCTACTGAGCAAGACGTTCTAGTTAAGATATATTTTGAAGGACACAATGACATAAAACATACGTAAAGGTAAAAGTGTCGCTTATATTAAAATAATTGTTTGAGTAATGAAAAATGGGTGAATTTTAGTCAAAAATGCTAAAATAATGACTTTATGACCCCTTTACGACAAGCAATCATTGAAGTAGGAAAAAAAATTAATTATGAAAAATTTAATGAAAAAAAAATTTATGAAGAAATTACAAAGGCATGATCGACCTAAAATTAACAATATTTCTAGGGCCAAAAATCTTCCCTTATGGGTCCTCATCCTTTCCATCAGGTATTAGTAACAGAACGTCCGGATACTAGTGTGTGAACTCTAACTAACGCAAGCTAATATCGGCAATAAAACAAAATGATACTAGCATTTTTATAACTTTCTTGCAGCAATAATCAAAATTAATTTCTTGTGTACACTAAACAAACATTTTAGACCCTTTGTTTAAAAATGTATTTCCATAAAGTGCAATAAAATAATTAGGTACTCAGGAATTTTTAAGGATGCTCTTTTTTAATTCTTTCTTTATCTTTTTGGAAAGGCACTAACATGGGCAATCTAATAAAAATAAAACAGGGGTGTACTAATTACAAGAGTGATGTGAAATTCACGAAATTGCAAATTTATGAATAAGTTAAGACTGCCTCCACCCTCCCCATGTCGGTTAAGGGGGGCCCTCTGCCGTACACTTTTATTTTATTTATTTATTTGGCTAGGTAAGAGCTATCAGCCCTTTCGTTTTGGCACACCAGATCTGATATACCGTGTATAATATTATATATATTAGCTGTGTTTCATTGGGCTATGCAAAGTTCGCCGTCGTACTTCCCCAATGGAACGTGTATTCTTTACCTCATTGGCTCGAGTCGTTATCATCGATGGTTAAGTGCACAGATGTATCTCCACTTTTTAATTATTTTTAGGCTTTTGTATAAAGCAACTCCTTTGGGCCTATACTTTAATCTGCCCAAACGTTATACGCCTAAATAGACTCCATCGGAAGCTATAGACTCAAATGTTATAAATCAACGAAAAACATTATAGGTGCTTTGCAACCAAATCTATATATCTTCATTTTAAATAAAATATATATTTTTTGTGAAATAATAAACGCACAAGGACTAACATTTTATAAACGTCCATCAACCTAGCATTACAATTTTTAAATATCACGATTTGAGCTGGTGGGTTAATTGTCGTAAATTTTTCGCTAATTTGTCGTGAAAGAAAAAATTTTGTCGCGCTTCATTTTTAAAAAATAACCCCTGGTAATGCTAACTTGATATTCAAGTTAGCATTACCACCAACTAAAATTAATTTTAATTAACGTAATTAACGCTTATGTGACTCATTAATTTGTCGCTAATTTGTCGTGAAAGAATAAATTTCGCCGCGCTTCATTTTTTAAAAATAACCCCTGGTAATGCTAACTTGATATTCAAGTTAGCATTACCACCAACTAAAATTAATTTTAATTAACGTAATTAACGCTTATGTGACTCAATTAATTTGTCGCTAATTTGTCGTGAAAGAATAAATTTCGCCGCGCTTCATTTTTTAAAAATAACCCCTGGTAATGCTAACTTGATATTCAAGTTAGCATTACCACCAACAAAAATTAATTTTAATTAACGTAATTAACGCTTATGTGACTCAATTAATTTGTCGCTAATTTGTCGTGAAAGAACGCTTTATTTTTTAAAAATAACCCCTAAAATTAATTTCTAGAATTAAATAGGAACATACCCTGAAAATTATATGACGGAATTCTTATTATTTCGGGATCAGAGACTGTGAAATAAAGCTCTCCGTGCCGTTTTTATAACACTCCGTCGCGGCAGCCCAGAAACTTGTTTTACGAGTTTTATCAAGGACATCCAGACGGTCTTTTGTGTACTTTTTTTTGTATACTTTATATATCTCTGTGTGTTTCTTCTATAATCTATGTGTAATTTGTGGGTTCGTTTAGTTTGAAAGAAAACTTAATGTCGGAAACAGATTGATCGTAAGTTACTTTTCGCCTAAGGTTCATGCATGAACATCTTTAAATGAGATTTCCCAAGAGTTTCGTTTTTTGCAGCTGGTTGACATGATATCTCGAAAAATAATTGATCGAGTAATTTAAATCTTTTATCAAAATCGTTAAAAAACATGTTGCTATAGTCTGACGAAGGCTTTTTGAAAATTTTACTTATTAACAATTTTTACAGCTGTTTTTGACCCTAAAAAACATGCAAATTTTTTTTTTTAAATGTCGACTATTTTGCGAAATTTTTAAATTTTCAAAATTATGTTCATCAAAACGTAGCCAAGGGGTTAATAAAACTAAATCTTTTGCAATTTTTTCTTTTAGACGACTTTCATGAGCTGAATCGTGTCAACGTTTTGATATGAACTTTTCGTAAGGGATACTTCAAAATCGAACAAGGGTCAAACCAGAAACAATAAAACGCCCCAATGGATAGTCTATCGTTAGACCACATTTTACCCCCAATTAGTTTCATTTCACCCCCTCTAAATTTTTTTTTCCAAAAATTAAATTTCCGGGCTGGGAGCCATTTTGGAATTTTTTTAAATTCGGACAAATTCTGATTTTTCTCAAATTCTGATTTTTCTCAAATTCTTTATGGATAATTAATTTCGCAAGAAGATTTCGTGTTTGATTGTACCATTGGTACATTGTAGTTATTTATCCACGTCCGAAAATTCTAAATTTGGTAATAAATAAATTTCTTTGGAACTTGTGCTCTCGCATTTTGCTTCGGTAAATTCTAATCCAGCAGAAGTAATTGGCTGATATAAGAAAAAATACTGTGAAAAGAAGCTAAATATATATTAACTTCATAAGCTCACATCCTTAATTGTATTATAAGTAGATACGTCAATAGCTGTCTCTGTGAGCGTTGAAGAACTGCCTGGTTTAGAAAGTGTTGCCGCGATTGATGTAGTATATTAAATGATACCAAACATTGGTATTTACTTCTTAATAAATTCAAGTTAAAGTATTTACTTCTTAATAAATTCAAAAAGTTAAATTTTAAATCTAGTTATTCACATAGGTTTATCCTACGCAGTACACGCTGGGAAACGCAATATGCTTGCCTAATTTTCTAAAAAGAAAGTTAAACAAAATCACTCATACTGATAAGTGCTATATTTTATGACCCTTAGTTTCGTGCATTTTCTAAGTGTGTATTTGAAAGGAAAGTACTAGTGGCCAGAAAAGGTTAAACAATACCTGGGCTACCTATTGAAATAAAAAGTGCTGTTCCTCCGAAAACTCGATCCTAAATTGCCCGAAACTATCTCACTCAAAGTAAGCATTAGCCTCTTATCAGTACGAGTGATTTTGTTTGTCTTTTTGTTTTAGTATATATAATATAAAATGAGGTCGATGCGTATTGCCAGTGCACTATTAAATGCGCTTATAAAACAAATTTCGCGAATGTTTAAGGAATTGCAACGATTAAAAGCGATTTGATGTGCTTTATATTTAAAGGGCATAACATTTTAATTACGGTATGTTATATTCCATATACTCAACTATAGTTATTTAAATTTATATCAACTTATATAGGAATCTAAACATAGAATGTTTCTGTCATTCAGAATATGTTACTTACCACGAATCTGTAAAGGTGTTTTTCTTGTACTGCAGCCAAAATAATTGACGGGGGCCTGTACTGTTTTTAATGCGTCATAGTTCAAATTTTCAAAACATTCCTGGTCGAATTCTTCTTCTATTGAATGGAAATTTCGTGTGAGAATTCGAGCCTGGTTTTCTACATATGTACACTCGCATCGATATTTATACTGAAAACCGCAGTTCAGAAAGAATAGATACATTAAAATTAAAGACATTTTCCATAAAAATGAAGTTTTTTACACAAATATCAAACAGGAAAGATATTCAAAGAATACTGAGGAATTTATATACTACTTCTATAATACATTATATATTGCGATAAATTTGTATTGTTTCTTCATTTCCCTAATAATAAAAAGGGCTTTTTCCACATAATTACCGACACCACTGCACATATAAAATAATACATCTTAAATTAGTAGCTATATATGTATATGGATAATCTTGTATACTACAAATTCTAATTCATGCACAAATAGGTTAAGAACTGAAAATTTTACACCCCGTCACATAAAAAAGGATTACGTAGTTCACTTTTAATTGTAGTAATAAAATATTGAAATAACTCGTCAGACAGTACATAAATTTAAATAATTAGAATAGTTTTTTGCAATCCCAATTTTTTTCTCTAGACATTATTTACCTCTACTTAACGAAAAAACTGCACTTTCTTTAATTATATAATATAATATATGAAATATAACAATATTTATAACTTATTAACTTATAACTTATTTGTTGTGATGATGAGTATATAACATAGCACTGGTTTTATATAACAAGTTAAAAATGATCAAACGCTAATAAAAACAATGACCGATAAATCGGTCAAAGAATTCCTTCACTCCCTTTATATATAATTTTGTTTTTAGAAATTCGGCCATATTGACTATTTATTAAGCACTCATAAACACTTTTAGTCCCCAATAAAAAAAATAAAAAAATAAAATACAGGTCACCACTCAATGATTGATTGCCTGCTGCATATATGCTACATAAACTCTCCGGCTTGGGTTAGAGGAAATACTGCTATGTATATAGTACGTTGAGCTAAACAACACTGCGCTTTACGTTGAGAACCACACACTAAGGCACATGCATGCATTAGGAGTTAGTTTTTAACAGGAAATTTTGCTATGTATATATGAATTAGGTATATTTTTATTGTGGAATATTGATATACTGCGTTTTACGTTGTTGATCATTTTTAGGCACAAATGCAATAAAATGTTTCCTATAAAATATAGCATTTTCAATAAGTTTTTCCGTGGATGTGTAATGGCCAGAGCTCTCTCCGTTAGTTCGCTTATGGTACTTAAAACCTTACCTGATACTTATACGGTCAGGTCGTCCGCGTAAGCCAAAACTTCCGGTCCTCTATAGGAACGTTAGAATTTTATCGACAGCTAACAGCCAACGCAAAAGGGATAGAACGCCGCCCTGCGGGGTACCTCTACAGACTGCTCTTCCAGTCTCGTGGTTTCCCATTGCCCATGTATCGGTCGTCTACTCAGCATTCCCTCGATCCATTGACGGACGTAAGGGTCTACTCCATGAGATCTTAGCGCATCGCTGATAGCTTCAGCTTTGACGTTGCTAAAGGAACCTTCTATGTATGTGCAGAAAAGTGAATTCCTTACATCTGAGTGCTTTTTCAATTGTGCCTACCACCTCATGAAGCGCAGTTTCCACTGACTTCCAGTTCGTGTAATCGTGTTGAATATTGCTAATTCCGATGAACGGGGGCAATGCGTAGGTGCACATCTATAAGTTTTTCCAACGTTTTTAAAGGGATGATTGTTGTAATAGTCCTCTGCAGCATACAGGGCATAATCCCATCTACTCCTGGCGATTTAAAAGGGTGGAATGACTCAATAGCCTATTTTACTTTGTCACCCCCGTTCGACTGACGCAGTCACTGATTGCTGTCGAATTACCGGGAAAGTGCGTGCTCATGAGCAATTCCAGTATCTTCTGCGTCAACCTTGTGTAACACGTGGGCTGAAAAGTCCCGGGCCTAACACATAGATGGCGCTAGTCTTATTGCATTCACCGCTTTTTCAGTTAGTACTAACCTTCAAAAGAAAGCTGTCAGAATTTTATGATATTCTACTTATAAGTTTGTGAGTTATTGTGCTAAGAGTGACACTACTTTTTTTATTTTCTGAACAATGGATCAAAAACAATTTCGTGTTTTAATTTTACAATGCTTCTTGATGGGAAAAAATACTGTTCAAGTGAAGCAATGACTTAAAAAGTATTATAAGGACTCCGCTCCATCGGAAACAACAATAAAACGTTGGTTTGCCGAATTCAAACGTGGTCGTAGAGACACCGATGATGCAGAACGCAGTGGACGTCCAAATGAGGCGGTAACACCAGAAAACGTCAAAAAAATCCACAAAATCGTTTTGAATGATCGAAAAGTTAAATTGCGTGAGTTAGCTGACATCGTAAAGATATCAAAAGAACGTGTTGGCTTTATATTGCATGAGGATTTGACAATGAGAAAGCTCTGTTCAAAGTGGATGCCGCGTTTGCTCAGTGTTGACCAAAAACAAGAACGTGTTGAAGATTCTGGGCAGTGTTTGGCCATGTTTAAGCATAACAAACCGGAATTTTTGCGTCGATATGTGACAATGAATGAAACATGGATCCACCACTTCACTCCGGAATCAAAACGATCGTCATCTGAGTGGATAGCAACTGGTGAACCTCGTTCAAAGCGCCCGAAAGTACAACAATCGGCTGGAAAGGTTATGGCCTCAGTATTTTGGGATGTGCGTGGTGTAATATTCATTGACTATCTTGAGAAGGGAAACACCATCAACAGTGAATATTATATAGCGTTATTGGAGCGTTTGAAGGCCGAAATTGCAAAGAAAAGACCGCATATGGCAAAGAAAAAAATTTTGTTTCACCAAGACAACGCACCTTGTCACAAGTCAATCAAAACAATGGCAAAACTAGAGGAATTGAACTTCGAATTGCTCCCACATCCACCGTTTTCGCCAGATTTGGCTCCCAGCGACTACTGGCTGTTCGCCGACCTAAAAAAAATGCTCACCGGTAAGAAATTTTGCTCGAATAAAGAGGTTATCGCTGAAACTGAGGCCTATTTTGAGGCAAAAGATAAATCGTTCTACAAAAGTGGGATTGAAATGTTAGAGCGGCGCTGGAATGATTGTGTGGCTCTTGATGGAGATTGCGTTGATGAATAAAGCCAATTTTGAACAAAAAAAACCGCGTTTTCTTTCTTAGGCCCGGGACTTTTCAGCCCATGTGTTAAGTGCCATAACTTTGCATCAGAAAAGAAGGAACAGTGGGGTTGCCTGCGAGAGTTTTTCTGAACCCGGCGGCTTCGTTTGCACCTAAGAACATAAAGCTAAACAGGAATGGAAGTAAGCTAGGAAAACGTCGGCATTTTCCTTTCTGTAGAGGTGAGGGTTTTCTATGTGTTTGTAGACCATGAAATTTTTTGAAGCGGCGTTGATATTTCTCTTGAATATTTAGAAATTGTATTAATTCAAAATTAACTAATATTTATATTTTAAATTTTATTATTAAATAACATTTAAAAATGTGCGCAAAGAAGATGAAATTGATTTTCTAATTATAATAAGATCTAACACAATTTAGAAAAACAATTGCGAAATTCTTTGAAATTTTCTATAATTTATGCATTTAAACTGTTCCACCTTCTCTTTTAGCCAAGTGAGTATTGTTATTGAATACAGACTTGTTTCCAGGGACCACCACGTGGAGGTTGATAGGTTGTGGTTTGTTGTTTTTTTTAAGTTTTTTTTTCAAGTTTAAATTACTGATTTATACAGGCTACAAAGCAAGTAGAAATAATAATTATTTCTTCTTACTTTGTAGCCTGTGCAACACAATAAATTATTGTATTTATTTTATCTCCTGTAAAATTTACAATTTGTGACTTAATACAATTTTGCTCTGAGGTACGGATATGATATTATTACAACTTATGTATCTTTTTTGGTCCCCAGCGGTTTGGCTATTGCATTTAAAATTATTTATTGTAAGTACTTATATATATTATTTGCTATTTTTGGGAAATATATATAATTATACTTAAAATATTTTTAGTTTTAAATTGAAAAATATGTTATGCCCCCTTTTGAAAAATTTTCCGCGAGCCGACAGTGACAATAAGGGCAAAGCTATATTTGGCTAGATTACAAATGTTTACATCTGATCTAAAGACAAGAAAGTAGTGAATATTTACTATTATAAATGACTGTCGCTTAATATAATCGGAGTAATATAAGCAAAGATAGAGATTATAATTATAACATATACTTTCCTGAAAAAAGATTTTCCTCGCGCTCTCCGGAGATAATTTTTGCAGCAGTACACAGCACACTTCGTCACTAAATTTGTGATTTTTTGTGGAGTTTTACACAATAAAAGGACACAATAAGATATTACAAAGTATTTTTACACTTTACTAGGCTATAATTAGCAATCGTTAATACTTATCAATACTTATCACCTCGATAAATTCCTGTTTTCACAAAACTTTCACAACACAACTTAAACTTTGACACTTCTGAAAATAAAAGCAAAACACTTCGATAAGGGGACAGTACCTCAAAACTTTCCCCACTTCCACACTTCTTCGTACGTTCAGATACCGATCCCACCTACAGCACATACGTACTTTTGCCTCTTCTATTTCCTTTTTGAAATCTTCTTGTCTTGCCTTAAATGCAGCGCAGTTCTCAGCTTATTTTGTAGTTTTAGCCTTATTGAAAACTTTCCGTTAGTGCCACCTCAACAAGCCTTTATTCGTGTCCCATCAAGCAGAATAAGCTTTCATGGACGGCCTACTAATCGATCAACTATTTTTCAAGTCGTTTTCGATCGCTTCTGATGACCTATTCACCACTAAGTCAATAGATTCATCATCCGGTACCCGGCCAATACTTGCGGCGCGTCCCTTGAACTTAACCCAGTTGGGTCTAACTTTATTTCTAAAGGGTTTGGTAGGTTCTCTGGAGAGTTCGATACTCAAACGAATATAGCAGTAGCCCGAAAACGACCATTTTTCCGACACTCTTCAGCCGTCAATCTTTATGTTGTGCTATTCCCCCGCGAATGTCACATTCAAAACTTCTGATCGGTTTGTAGTAATAAATGTTTGCCTATTGCCAATATCACAGATGCATAAATTTTTTAGTAAAATAAAATTAAAAAGTGACTCATCTCGTTCATTGATGTTTGTGCTACCCCAGGTAGTGTAGTGGGCCTTAGTATCGCATCCTAGAATAAGGCTCTTCCTCTTCTTCTTGGCCATGCCCACTAAAGTGTGAACCTCAGCCGGTAATTGCTATCTAAAAACTTAAAATAACGCCGAGCATTTTGCTCTATTCTCAAAATGAATAAGTTCATTGCTTCATTTCGTTTCTTTTACATTCAGAGCTTAGAAATTTAATCTGTGGTCGCGAAATAGAACGAAGATAGAAATAAATGAATCGAATTACAAGAGAAAAAGCACTAAACTAGTTTCTGACTTATTTCATACTAACAGATTTCAATTCATTCATTGCAGAGCATCTTGCTTAATTAAGTTTCCCATGTGCATCTTTTCCTTGAAGCATAACCAATATTCCGTAAGAAAATACGAAAATCGGCAAAGCAAGTTTGCGAGTCTGTAAAGTCAAACATAAGTGCTGCCTATACAAAGAAAAACCCTTTACAATTAATTCATGAGCTGCAGATTTTATGATCATAATACGTCCTAGGGTAGACGTTCTTTTATAGGATAAAAAGGAAAAAGTATATATCACTGTTTTGAAGTAAGAATATCTAAAAAAAATGTAATCAGTTTCTTTCGATATTCATTTAAATGTGCCGTCATTCATGGTGAAGTTGTTAAATACGAGTAGGATTTCATACAGTAAAGCTCAATATGGTTTTCTTGAACCAACAATTACATTGAATAGAAATCTACAGATGTTCAAAGCAAGTTTTCCTTTAAAACAAATCAGAACACTGCCGTTCTTCTTGATTGGTTTCTTTGCCTATGGGTTTGCTTCCTCAGAAATGCAAAGGAAGTAAGACATCATCAGTGCTGTACCTACATTAGATTGCATAATATTAAATATAGCGAGCACGTTAGTAAGTTGCCTTTCGGGGAAAATATGTTTTAATCGGAGAGCTACCATATATAAGTGGGTTAAAATTTCTGCCCTAATTTTTTAGTAGTATATATTTTAACTCCTATTTTAGTATTTAGTTTTAATTGACGTTTTTAATGCATACAGTTAAAGGTCGTGTTGATAAAATGTACAAATTTAAACTATGTGTATATCTACATAATTTAATAATAAATAACTTCCGAACATGAATTTAGGAACAAGTGAAATGGGATATCTAATCTAATATATAAAAATCAATATTTGTTTGTTCGTATTTTATGCGCTGCCATACCGTTCATCCCATTGCTATAAAACTTTGTCAACTTATTGCTCGCACTTGCGCGAAGATTATAGGCATAGTACAATTAACTTACAGTAGGTGGCGTGCGTGTCGTACCGGGAAATGTATTTGAAAGAACAATATTTTCTACTTCTATTTCTACAATATTTTCTTTCCTTATAACATAATTTAAAAATTGACACTTGACAATCGTTAAAAGACAAACAGCAAATGTCAAACGGCATATGTCATTCGCAGTTTATCGTACATATATTAAACAAAATTTAATTATTATCATCGATACCGATCAATGTGAGTGAATTGAAATCGAAATTATTTAGTGCAAGCGCTAATATTTTTTAAAATCTATATCGTGTTAATTGCTTCGTCAAAAAAGATGCTTCCCAAACGTTCACCACTTAGTAGATCTATTAGCGCAGCACGTAGAAATAAGCGAATTCGAGCTTCTCAAATAAACGAGGAACGACAAGCGAGCAATGAAGCAGATCGTTTACGAATCGCTTTTTCACGTGCATCAGAATCAGAAGACCAACATGCGGCGAGGATCGAGAGAAAACTTTCATGAACCACCCGATCAGAATCAGAATACCAACATGCAGCGAGAATTGAAAGAGAACGTTCACAAACTATTCGATCTCGACGAACAGTACATGTTGATTTGAATCTTGGTGCATTACAATATGATGTTAACTACGATTACAGTTTGCATCACAGTTTAAATATCCGCAAAATGGATAAGGTGTGGGCATTGCGCTTCACTTAAGTTCAACAATGAAACACCAGAAATGTGTTACGCGAATGGCAAAGTTAAATTGCCGACATTACATCCACCACCTGATTCATTGTTTTCATTGCTTTCGAGCGACTAACATGATTTTGGAATCATTTGCAGAACATTCGCAAATATAATTCACTATTCAGCGTTTCAAATGACATCTTTTGGAGCCGACAAAGTTTTCCAAGATCAGCACACGCCTATTTTCAAAATACAAAGCCAAATATATCACTGTGTTGGTGCATTTCTACCGGTTTCAATTCAAATACGAGCTGACAAAACACCACTCGGACAGCATGCCGGACGCTACAACGCACCTTCCATCAATGAAGTTGCGATTATTATAGTTGGTGAAGAACGTGATACCCGTGATATAATTGAGAACGAGTGTAATGTGGAAACTAATTAAATTATTCTTATTGAGAAGCTCTTGATTATCAGTTCATAATTTTTTAGTAGTCATTGAAAAATTTGTTTTGTGACAGAAGTACTAGTAAAAATTAAAGAAATATTATCAACAATATTATTAACAAACCTTTCGTGATAATGCTATTCTACCTAAAATCAAAAGCAAGTAACGTAAAGTCACCTAATAACGACCTCCCCTTCTTATCCGACCACTTAACATATCTACGAATATCTGTTTATGTACACACTTTTGCAAGTTGAAACATTGTCTAAAATATTGCTATGTTGCATACGTTGCGTACGTTGCTTATGGAAGAAAAAAATTTACAAAAAATCTCGTAATGAGCTCTTAATTTTCCATTTTTCACACTTTTGTTCTGCTAATTTTTCGGCCATAAATATTGTGGTCGGTAATAGGACGCGTATTATTTTATGTTTTCCACATAACGACCGGTGGTCTTTATTGGAGGTATATATATTATAATCTATTAATAATAAAAAAACGGTTTTAAAAAAGTTAGAATTAAAAATATTTGACTAATTATACAGTTGATAAGTTTCAGTATATAAATACCTGATTACGACCTTTAAAATCTGATTAATTATTTCAAAAGCTTCATTCAAATTACATATAACAATGTTATAAATTTAGTTTACTCTCAGTATTGTATTCATGTGTAGGTACTTTTGGATGTCATATGGAGGTACGTGAAGTTGGCCCGGATTTTTTCCGGGCTGGGGGGTAAAACGTCCCAATCGTTAGACCACATTTTACCCCAATTGGTTTCGTTTTACCCCCTCTAAATTTTTTTTTATTCGAAAAACAAAATTTCCGGGCTAACTTCACCAGCCCGGAAAATTTGTCGGGCTGGGGGGGTAAAACGTCCCAATCGATAGTCTATCGTTGCAACACGTTTTACCCCCAATTGGTTTCGTGTTACCCCCTCTCAATTTTTTTTATTCGAAAAACAAAATTTCCGGGCTAACTTCACCAGCCCGGAAAATTTGCCGGGCTGAGGGGTAAAACGTCCCAATCGATATTCTATCGTTGGACCACATTTTACCCCCAATTGGTTTCGTTTTACCCCCTCTCAATTTTTTTTTATTCGAAAAACAAAATTTCCGGGCTAACTTCACCAGCCCGGAAAATTGGCCGGGCTGGGGGGTAAAATGTCCCATGGGATGATACGAGTTCGAAGACGACGTTGAATCCAAAAAATTGTATTTGAAAAATTAAGCATGGAGGATGGAAAAGTGATGGTCTGGGGATGTGTTTACGGTCAAGAAGTAGGACCACTACATCGCATTGATGGCATTATGGACAGTTTCCAGTATAAAAATATACTAGAAACCGTTATGCTTCCATGTGCAGAGGACAATATGGCGTTGAAATGGAGGTTCCAGCAAGACAACTATCCGAAACCACTTCCAAACTTGTTAAAGAGTGCACGAGTGCAAACAAAATTGATGTGTTAAAATGGCCAGCCCAATCTGCAGCGAAAATGCAATTGTTACCAGATTTTAATTTTTATTTCGTTATGCATTCGTTGTTTTAAAAAAGTTTGTACTAATAATAATAAGGATCACTGAAATAATTAATAATAATATATTTTTTTCATATTAATTACTTGCAATACAGATATATCAAAACAAATTGGTTCTATTGCATTCAGTTCCCTTTGTTTTGACCGACACTGTATGTGCGGTAGTTATTAGGGAAAACTAGTTTTAGTATTCAGCTTATATATAATTAAATATATAAAAACTAACATTGAAATTAAAACTCAGCGAAAATAAAATTGGGCGAAAACTCGATAATTACACCAGAAATACAAGAATAAAAGGCAAGAGCTCCGGTTTTCTTCCTAAATTTCATATACGGGTGGGTCTACGAAATGGAATATCGACCAGCACATCCAGGAATTGTGGAAAACGAAGAAGAAGTTACATTAAAAAACACCAAAAACTCAGACATAACCTCACAACACAAAAATCTGACATTGTAGAACAAATACGCACAGAATCACTCCAAAGTAAATTTTCACAAATATAATAATTTATTAGGAATAGAAATAAAATAAAATTAATGTAAATTTTCATGAAAAAATAACTTACCGGATGAAAGTTATTTAATTTAGAACTTGAATTAGTACACTTTAAGCTTTCGGAATTCGAACTTGTCAAAAGACTATAAAAAGGCCTTCCGCCATTTTTTCAAACTTCCCTCTTGTCACGATAAACCACGCAATAAACACCACTTCTAAATTTACAATTGATCTCTTTTATTTTGCGAATTTTCATTCCACGAAATTCCCTGACGAGACGGGTACCAGCCAGGGAAGTTCACCCGAAGAAATACCATATACGCAACACCAACACAAAACCGGAACACTACACCTATTGACACCAACCACACTTGCTTAGACACCACCGCAGACGAGCACTACCCAGAGGAAACCGCCGACAACACCTTAAACACAGCTGCTCAACTATCCCACTTAATAGGTGGTCCAGGCGGCAGACTCCACCACAGAGTAGTAATGCCACCCCTCTGTTCGAGCCAGGTAAACAATTCTTTTTTATCACAAACACCGCATATTAAAGTGATCAACAAAAACGCCAAAAAACGTATTTAACACTGTCGCGGAATTCGCGCCGAGCCATTTGCGGATTGTTGTCTGGGTCTCGTCCCAAAAAATTAGCATTGTACAACAATTACTTGAAGCCTAGAACCCGGTGTACTGTAAATAACAAACACTGAACTTGACCGTGAACTCAGTCCATCATTCTCATTATTTTTGTTTTGCTCCTCTCGACCACAAAAAACTTCAGAAGCAGGATCAGCGTGGGTGAATAAAAATACCCAAGACAATAATCGGCGAATAACAAAACGACAAAATCTGTAACAATATGTTCAAAAGCTCCGAAGAAGTCCCCGTCAAGCAGTCAAAAGCAAACACAATTCTAGAGTTATTGCGTCTCACTTTTAGATCATACAGTGATAAAACTGCGAATCTATTAGTATAAGGAGGCAGATAAAAAGGATCAGTCCAAGGAAGATCACGCATGGCAGAACAAACAAATCTACGTTGAACGTCAACTCGGTTGATGTGAGTGGAGTAATAAGGTAACCAGACCTTGCAAGGGTACTAAAGAATGGATCTGATAAAGGTACAATAGAACAGTTTTGTGATGCATCGGATGTTGAATTCCTTGGACTATCTCTCGAAGTTCAAAGTAACATTGACCTTTTTCACTACAACATCGTATGGTCAAAAAAAGAAAAGTGGGAATTAAGTCTTTGGTTTTGTGAAGACTAGATAATAAGCATCCTTCAACAGTGTAACTAAAGTTAAACGACGATATCATGCGCGAAAACGACTTAGTAGTAAATAGCAGAAAAATCGATGGCATGAAACATTCTAGA
Source organism: Leptarthrus brevirostris (assembly GCA_964036015.1). NCBI lineage: Eukaryota > Metazoa > Arthropoda > Insecta > Diptera > Asilidae > Leptarthrus > Leptarthrus brevirostris. The sequence goes on along the minus strand of OZ038373.1, from coordinate 62,294,490 downwards.
CGATTTCCTATGACTAACCAGTTGGAAAGTTCATGGGTGGAAAATGTGTGCAGGTATGTAAACACGTAAAGAGAAATATCAGCTTCAAGGCCACTTAGATGTAGGTACCAGATAAGTTTATTTGAATGGGTTTTGTTCAATGCTTACCAACGAGGTTTATTCAAATGTTGAGTAAACATAAATTCACTAAACAGGATTCTCCTAAAAACTGCGAAATTTCAAATATTTTTTTTAACACCTTACCATTTCCTACTCATATCCACGTCAACTTTGATATCCACGAAAACAGGAATGAATAAGAGCCAAGTGCCAATGAACTTGGGACACTGATAAGGTTTCTCGCCATCAAATTGATTTGTGTTTCACAGGTGAAGGGAGAGAAGAATTCAGCGCATGTGAAATATGCAGTTTTTGCCGCCTTGGCCTGTTAATTACATTGGGAATAAGTTAGGAATTGCGACTGGTGGGAAAATTTCACAACGTGGCGGTGCAGTCACTCTGTCTACATGTATTCATTCACAGGTTCGTAGCAAATGTTAATTGAGTTAGAAGCCGGTGATGGGAATGTCGGTTCAGTCTTGGATAGCAATATAGCTACATAAAAAAGCAGGAAAAAGCTAGAAAAAGAATTTCAGAATGTATTGTAGATGAAAACATGATAATCTGAATATGCTTCGTTTTCCGGCCGGCATTTTTTGCATTTTTCAATTGTATGCAGTTAAAATGTTTTGTAATTATAGGTCTTTGTAAATATGTTTTATGGCACTCAAAGCTCTTTAGACTCGAAAATTTTGTTGGTTTTAATAATAATAATGAAATGTGAGACTAGAAATCGTATTCTTATGAAGTTTAATATTTGTTTTACACCATATCAAATCAGCCTGTACAGCCGGCTCTTTGACTAATATTGCACCAAATATTGTGGGGAGACGGTTATATACAGGATGGAACATTTCTAGAGGTTTAAATGATAGCTCTCATCTATACGAACAAAAAATGTATGGGGGGGTTATCTCAGCCGTTTGAGAGTTATAGGGTGATTCATAAATTTCAGTTTTATGGTATGCACATTACTCTTTTAGTTTTATTTTTGATCTACCCAACACAGCGACATCAAACGAACGCTAAAAAACTACTATCCCAAAGACCTTTCCAAAATTGTCAATAATGTTGTTCAAACTCTTACCATTGCAGGTACAATAACTTCCGAAAGTGAAAAAATGGTTTGCGGTTACCTAAAGTTCAACATTTTCCCAAATTTTCTCCGAAATTCATGTAATTAGTACATTCCTCTTTTATTTTTATTCGATTGCCCATCAAAAAGGTGCAACATGTCTACGTAGAGAAAATATTATGTAGAAATTTATACTTAGAAATCCTATCGGAGACTATTATAAAAATCAACAAATTAAACTAAAATTAATTCTAAAATGCTTTTTATTGAATTTAAAAATAATAACAATTAATCTTGATAAGTAACAAAAGCTGTTCAAAATGTGCACCGCCACTTTGGATGCATGCCAACTATCTCCTTCTAAGTCCCTGTTAAGGGCGTATTGTAGCCAGCCTCTCCCGTGTTTTCGCCGCTGCATTCCCAATTCTGCTAACTAAAAATGATAGTGATATGGACGTAATTCCTCTCAATAAATAACCCTTTAAACCGTAGATGAAGACACTCCTAATCGTCTCGCGACTCGTCTCATGCTCGTCTCAGGGTCTTGCCTCACGATAGTGATTATTTGCTGCTCGAGGTCGGCAGAAGTTCCCTAAGTTTCGGGTTGTGTCTGCCTATCGTGTGAACTTACACTTCCTGTTTCTCTTAACCTTCGGAAAGTCCGTATAAATACCACCCTTTGGGTTGCTTGCCGATTCCCCGATCCCCTTTGATATTCCAGTACAGCCGTTCTCTCGTTTCCGTCTACTACACCGTAAATGTAAATAATATCCGCGTATTCCTCAAAAATCAATTCTACCATTTTTTAATAGTTTTTGCTTAAAAACACCCATACTTATTGATTTGTGTTTCAACTGTGATAGGTGTTCTTGCTGACTGACCCTCTTTTATAGCAAAATTTCCATCAGTTTCGAGTAACAGAACGCCAGGATACTTATGTGTGAATTCTGGCTAACACGAGCTAATATCGGCAATAAAACAAAATTGCACCAACATTTTTATAACTTTTTTGCAGTAATAATTAAAATTAATTACCTGTAAACATAAAACAAATATTTTCGACCCTTTATCTTAAAATTTTTTATTTATTTAAAGAATTTCCTACCTAAAGTGCAATAAAATAATTAGGTAGTCGGTGATTTCTAAGGATGCGGTTTTTCTAATCCTTTGTTTACCTTGCTATGTTGTACCTTTTTAGAAAGATGAGCAATCCAATAAAAATAAAAAAAAAGTGTACTAATTACATGAATTTCGGAGAAAATACTGAATTTTAGGTAATCGTAAACCGTTTTTTTTCACGTTTGGTGTACCTGCAATGGTAGGAGTTTGATCAACATTGTTCACAATTTTGGAAAGGTCATTGGAATAGTAATTGTTTAGTGTTTGTTTGATGTCGCTGTGTTGGGTAGATCAAAAGATAAAAATAAAAGAGTAATGTGCATACCATGAAAAACTGAAATTTATAAATCAACTCCCAAACGGTTGAGATTGCCCCCCCCCCCATACAAGTTTTGGTTTGCCTTGGTGAGAGCTATCATTTAAACTCGTATTGACCTCGAGAAATGTTACACCCTGTATGTTGTTCAATCATTTCTCATGTCATACTTGAAGAAATACTATTAAATTGTTTATATATTCACAATTCATAAAGTATAAAATAAACTTAACTTTAAAGATATCGATAAATAAACTCAATCGTAGCAGTTACTGTAATAAGCATTTTCTTAACCAAAATTTCTAATTCACTACTAAGAGATATTAATTAATTCGCATTTAAGCGCAGGAAAGACACCGGCATCTATAATCGCTGAAGCAATTGAGTCGCGACATAACAATTTCTAAAACATGAACACATCCAAACATCAAAATTTTCGCGTTGGACGTGTAGTAAATCGTCTATCAAGTTTAGGCTTGGATATCGAAACTGACATAATCGGGATGACGGCGGAGGGATCACTGGAATGGTGAAGGTCGGTAAATTTACGCCTCGCGACCAACAGATGTGTTACGCGCGCATACAGCTTGATGTCATGGGCACGTCATACAAAACAATTGAGGAGCATGAATCATCTCAACCAAGAAATCCTTTCGAGTGAATAAGCAATGAGGAAGAAAAATATGACGATGATGAAGGTGATGACAAAAGCCTCACAGTGAATTTAAATCAGCCACCCACAGAAATGCTACCCATTTACACAGATTTCATCATGATAGTCATAAAGTTGGTAAAGGCTTTCAAAAATGTGTTCATCAAAAATGACATGTATTTGACAAAATACTTGATAGAAGAACAAGTCTAAAGTTTAATGTTGGTTTCTAAAACAGCTGGTTGGCATTGTGGAAAAGTGCATAAGTAAGTCGTTCGAAAATCCATTTCACAGACAAGTAGTCTGAAGACGTAGTTTGAACAATTTCTTGCAATTCGTCAAAATTAGTCTTTACCCTAAAAAAGAGCTTTTTTTGAAGTCCCAATTGTGTCTGCCCCCTTGCAAATCCTCTTTAAAAGGAATCGCTCAAATTCATGCTTGAAAATGTTGGCACGGAAATTACATTCAAGTCAGGCCTTATCTGCGACACTTCGAAGAAGATATACACAGCGTACAAACTTGTCTGAAGTATTGACGTCTCTATTAAAACCAAAAACAACAAAAGGCTCTTGAATGAAACCACCTAAGAAAACAGTCATCCGTTAAGAGGTAAAGAAACTTTTACCAAAAATCGTTGTAGGTGTTATGTGATATTAATCCGAAATAAACATGTTGAAATATATTTTCAGAAAAAAAAACACGATGCTAGAAATAAGAAATTTCTAAAGCTATTGTAGACTTTGTACAAAAAGAAATCTTTCTATTGCAAAATTGACTGAATGTGGAATGAGGAAGAAAACAAGTGGAATGATGAAGAAAACAAGTAAGGAAACCCAGTACAAGTCACGGTAGCAGAGAGATAGTCACGGTAGCAGAGAGAATAGGTAGTACTATCCTCCTTGCTAAGAGTTAAATCAAAATTAGGACATGCGTTAACAGTCCAACCAACGGTTAATTGGTTCATGCATGGCATAATGGGATCTGTTGGGGCTGCCTAAAGGAAACCTTGCTAACAACAGTAACCAAGTCTATATTAGAGTTCAAGACATCGTGAATAAAGACCAATTCAGCGACTTTGCGTCTTTTCTCAAATGAGAGCGAACCAAGCAAACGGAGGCGGTTGGTTTATGGCGGTATTCTAAGCGGATAGTCCCAAGGGAGCCCTCTTAGTGAAAATCTGACAAAATTACGTTGCACCAATTCGATCCGCTTGAAATGAATAGCGTAGTAAGGCGGCCAGACCTAAGATGCATAACCAACGCTTTACTGATTGAACTGCCTCTAGGCACAATACAGGGTGTTTCAGATCTGACGTGCCAAAATGAGTGAGATGATAGATCTCATCCAGACAAACAAAAAATTCTATGGCAAGGGGGGGGGCAATCTCAACCGTTTGGGAGTTACAGGGTGATTCATAAATTTCAGTTGTTCATGGTATGCATATCACTCTTTTATTTTTTTCTTTTGATATATTCAACACAGCGACATCAAACAAACGCTAAAAAACGCTAATGACCTTTCCAAAACTGAGAACACTACTGATCTAACTCCTACCCTGGCATGTACAGTCACTTCCAAAAGTGAAAAAAATGGTTTGCAATTACCTAAAATTCAGCATTTTCCCAAATTTTTCCCCGAAATTCATGTAATTAGTATACCTCTTTTATTTTTATTAGATTGCCCATCTTATTACCTTTCCAAAAAGGTGCAACATGGCAAGGTAGACACTGGATTAGAAAAACCGCATTGCTAGAAATCCCTGAGTACTTAATTATTATATTGCACTTTAGTTAGGAAATTCTTTAACGAAAAGAAATTTTTAAGATAAAAGGACGAAAATGTTTGTTTTGGATTAACAGGTAATTAATTTTAATTATTGCTGCAAAAAAGTTATAAAAATGTTTGTGTAATTTTGTTTTATTGCCGATATTAGCTTTTGGTAGCCAGAATTCACACCCTTGTATTGTGTTACTCGTACCTGATGAAAATTTTGTTATAAAAAAGGGTTAGTCAGGAAGAATACCTATCATAGTTGAAAAAAAAATCAATAAGTATGGATGCTTTTAAGCAAAACTTATTAAAAAATGGTAGAATTTACATTTAAGGAATACGCGGAAATTATTTACATTTATGGTGTAGTAGACGGAAACGAGAGAGCAGCTGTACTGGAATATCAAAGGAGATTCCCTAATCGGCGAGCACCCCAAAGAGGGGTATTTACACGGACTTTCCGAAGGTTAAGAGACACAGGAATTGTAACTTCACACGACCCGAAACTTAGGGAACTTCTACCGATGTCGAGCACCAAATAATCACCATCGCGAGGCGGGAACCTGAAACGAGCACGAAACGAGTCGGAAGGCGATTGGGAGTGGCTTCATCTAAGGTTTGGTAGGTTATTCATCGAGGGGAATTACGTACATATCATCATCACCCAGCCTAGGACTACTGGAAGGAGATTCTGAGAGAAAACTGAAATTTAGCACTTGGCTTCTGGAACGCGACATTGACGACAGAGCGGTTTTGGACCGAATTATGTGGACAGATGAATGTCAATTCCCCAGGAATGATATCACGAACTTTCATAACCTCCATACCTGGTCGAACACTAACCCACACAAGGCAAAGATGATCTCATTCCAGCAGAGATTCAGTGTCAATGTGTGGGCTGGTATCATCGGCAACCATTTGGTAGGACCATTCATTTTGCCGCAAGTGCTTAATATTGAAATTTATGCTGACTTTTTGGAGAATACACTGCCAGATCTAATAGAGGAGAACCCTATGGATAATCTTAGGGCAATGTTTCATCAACACGATGGAGTACCAGCGCATATGGCTAACATTGTGAAGGTCATACTAAGTGAAAAATTTCCTAACCGCGGGATTGGACGAGGTGCACCGATTTCTTGGCCTGCTAGATCTGCAGACCTTACCCCATTGGACTTTTTCTTATGGGGAACAATGAAGGATAAAGTTTATTTAAGCCCAGTTAGCAATAGGGAGATTTAGTTAGCCGAATTGGGAATGCAGCGACGAAAATACGGGAGAGGCTGGCTGCAATACGCCTTAAACAGGGACTTAAAAGGAGATTGTTGGCATTCATCCAGAGTGGCGGTGGACATTTTGAACAGCTTTTGTTGCTTTTAGAATTAATTTGAGTTTAACTTCTTTAATTTGTTGATTTTTATAATATTCTCCGATAGGATTTTTACGTATAAATTTCTACATATTTTCTCTACGTCGACATGTTGCACCTTTTTGGAAAGGTAATAAGATCGGCAATTTAATAAAAATAAAGAAATGGTGTACTAATTACATGAATTTCGAAGAAAATTTGGGAACATGCTGAACTTTAGGTGATCGCAAACAATTTTTTTTACTTTTGGAAGTGACTGTACCTGCAATGGTAAGAGTTAGAACAACATTGTTGACAATTTTCTAAAGGCCATTGGGATAGTGTTTTTTAACGTTTGTTTGATGGCGCTATGTTGGGTAGATCAAAAGATGAAGATATAAATGTAATGTGCATACCATGAAAAACGGAAATTTATGAATCACCCTGAGTTTGAGCTGAACTACTGACGGGGACGGACGTGCCGCCGTGTCTTGCTCCCCAATAAATTTTTAAAGCGGTTGCGAAAGCGAATCGAATTTTAAAAAATCAAAGTGCTAGTGCCATCTTGCCGGAGTGAAGGGCTTTTATGCTCTATTTGTAAGCACAGTCTGGTGAGTCCGTTCCGATTTATATCTTTTTTGCTTCCATCCAACATTCAATGTAGTACAATCGTGCTGCATTGAATGCGTTTAACGGGTCTCCACTGCTGAGCATTTAGCTGCCTTCGTCGAGATCAAAGTTCAGCACAGCAGGCATAACACTGCTGCTGGCTTTGTTTTCACAGAGGCGGCTTTGCTTTGCATCTGTGGATCCCGTTCGTCAGTCCTTGTGTTTGTGTACGTTTTCGTTTGTTTTGTTTTGGGCAAATTAAGACCGGGACTATGCAAAAATTTTTATTTAATTTTTGCAACATTCGTGGCTTAAAAAGTAACCATTTTTCGGTTTACTGCCACTTGATCGCGGAAAATCCGGCAGTTTTTGCACTAAGCGAAACCAAGGTTGTTTCCGATTCTGATATTAATCAGTATCACATCCCTGGTTATCACTTAGTGCCGCTCTTCTCTCCTCAGAGGGGAATCGCGGTTTATATTAGAAATGATGTGCCATTCTCCTATCTCCCTCAATTCTCTTCTACTAATCCAGAATTTAATTATGTCTGGATTAGATTTAAACTCTATCGGCACATTATTCACTTCTGCTTTTTATACCGCAGCCCGAATATGTCTGACACTGACACTGTGTGCTCCTTCGATAAACTGTCTTCCGATATCGATAAGATTTTGGAATTATCCCCCTCTTCTGAAATCGTTCTTGCTGGAGATTTCAACGTCCACAACACACAGTGGCTCAGGCATTCTTCTACCACAAGCCCATCTGGAAGACACGTCGAGTTATTTAGTGAGTCTTTTAATTTACAGCAACTGGTTGAGTGTCCGACTCGTGTTCCTGATACTTCGGGGCACAACGCGCACCTTTTAGATCTATTTCTAACATCGCATCCAGAAAAATACTCGGTTTCGGTGACGTCTCCCTTGGGTAATTCGGACCATTGTCTAATCTCCGCCCAATTCTCCATCTCCTCTCTGACAACCACTAATCTAAACTCCACCAAAAGATTAGTGTGGCATTATAAAAATGCTGATTGGGCGGGACTTAATAAATATCTCAGAGAGCTGGACTGGTCTGATTGCTTTTTTATGAAGGACGTTAACAGAAGCACCGATTATATCTTGAACATCCTATGGTTTGGAATGCATCGCTTTATTCCTCATAGCTTCAAGAACATCAAACCAACTAACACCAATTGGTTCAATAATGACTGTTTCGCAGCCATTAAAAAGAAGGAAGCAGCCTTCCAGGCATATAAATTGTGCCCTTCAGAGGAATTGAGACGTATCTATAGAGATGCGCGGAATATTTGCAATTCAGCAATTAGCCGGGCTAAGTTCAATTTCGACCAGAGCATCAGACGGAAGGTATTTTCTACTCAAAAGGGTAGTAAGGGCTTCTGGTCTCTAGTAAAAACCGTAAAGAACAATTTCACCTGTTCGTCAACACCACCACTCATTTATAATGGGAATGTTTTTACTGACTCATTGGACAAGGCCAACCTGTTTGCTGCTAATTTTGCTGCTAACTCGTACTTGCCACCATCATCGCAGCCACTTCCATCTCTATCACAGTGCATTAGTAGGCAAAAGCCGCTACACTTTCGCACTCGGGAAGTTTTTAGAGTACTTTCGAAACTCGACGTGTCCAAAGCTACTGGGCCTGATGGTTTCTCGCCCCTTGTTTTAAAATGCTGCGCCTCTGCTTTGGCTAAACCTCTGCGCAAACTTTTTCACCTGTCATATTCAACAGGAATATTTCCAAGTGTATGGAAACTTGCTCATGTCCAGCCGATACTTAAAAAAGGAGAGGCATGCGACCCCTCTAACTACAGACCAATTGCACTAACCTCGATCATATCCAAAGTTTTTGAATCACTCATCAACTCTCAGTTGTTGACATATCTAGAAAATAACCATCTTATCAACGATTGCCAGTACGGTTTCCGCGCTGGCCGCTCAACCGGAGACTTATTAACGGCTCTAACGGAGCGTTGGAATCATTGTCTCCATAATTTCGGTGAGTCCGAAATCGTCGCTCTTGATATTTCAAAGGCTTTTGATAGAGTCTGGCATGCTGCCCTTTTAGCCAAACTTCAAACATTTGGTCTGCATCCTACCCTCGTTAAATGGATAGAGAGCTTTTTGTCAGGCCGTTCAATCCGTGTAGTTATTGACGGCGTTACATCTGCATCCCACGAAATAAATGCCGGTGTACCTCAGGGTTCAGTTCTTTCACCAACTTTATTTCTTCTTTTCATCAATGATCTCTTATCCCTTACTCTCAATCCTATTCATAGTTTTGCCGACGACAGCACCCTTGATTTCGCGTACTCATTTGATTCTGTAATGAATTCACGTGGAAATGCTACAGAAGTCAATCGGGAACGCATGTTTAGATCATTAAACAACGACATTTCTAAGGTCCTCGCTTGGGGCAGAGCAAATCGTGTTACGTTTAATGCATCCAAAACTCAATGCTGTTTAATGTCCCTTAAAAAACGCCCAGTTCACCCCCAACCCATTTCAGTCGATGGAGTGAATATACCCAATTCACCCTCCCTAAAGATCTTGGGTATTGAGATATCCAGCAATCTTAGCTGGACTGATCATATATTTGCAATCGCTAAAAGTGCGATGAAATGTTTGGGTTTTCTACAGAGATGTAAGAAATATTTCACCCCACCCGACTTAGCGTTGATCTACAAGTCCCACATTAGGCCTAGACTTGAATATAATTCCCATATTTGGGCAGGGGCAGGACACACCGCATTGTCCGCGTTAGACAAAGTTCAGCGTAAGGCTGTTAAACTTATTGGCGATTCCTCAATCTCTGAGGGCCTTGACTCTCTTGAGCATCGACGGAATGTTGGTTGTCTCTCACTCTTTTATCGCTATTTCCATGGCCATTGTTCTAACGAAATCGCTAGCCTGATTCCTTGTAGACTCATTACAACGCGCGATACAAGATCTACAAGTCGCTCCCACCCCTTTACTCTCCGGGTCAAATTTGGACGTACCGTCAAATTTCGGGAATCTTTTCTTAGCAGAACAACACGAATGTGGAACAGTTTACCATCTTCTGTTTTTCCCTCGTCTTATGAGCCTGAAACTTTCAAACGGGGCGTACATCGACACCTCCTTCACTCAACCTCCTAACCCATTTCCCTCATCCTTAATTCCTTTCCTGCCAAGGCTGTGCTTTAGCATCATAGGGCATCCCCTGAGCTTTGGCAACATCATATATAAAAAAAAAAAAAAAAAAAACTCCCAAATGGTTGAGATCGCCCCCCCACCCTGCCATACAATTTTTTGTTTGTCTAGTTCAGATCTATCATCCTACTCATTTTGGCACGCCAGATCTGAAACAGCCCGTATAACTAATATGCAGAGTAAAGTCAAGTTTCCTATCAAGTTTTACTCCTAGGTCAGTTAAGGACAGCATGCGACAGAGGCCATTCCCTGAAAAAAAAAACTTGTGGATTAAGGCTTTTGGAGCAGGACATATCCTCAAATTCCTCATACGCTATTCTTACTCATTAATTCCAACTAATTTCGATTGCTTTCTTTTTCCTCGTTTTGCGATCCGCCACCAGTCTTTTGCAATTCGGCAAAAAATAGATCCGCAAAAGAACTTTACTCTTTAGTTGCGAGAAATTACCACTAAACTTCTAACTTTTTGTCACAAAAAAAAAAAAACTTTTCTCTGGATGTATTCACTTCGGGGGTCACCACTAGAAGAAAGATCTCCACGATGATTTTTTTATTTTTTCTCCTTTTCCTTGCTGAAAATTCATTCCACTCTTCATCATGGCGCCGTCAACAATGACAATTGACATATTCGATTCTCGAGCAGGATTTGAATTTAAACGAAATTTTCCAGGGAACTATCACTAGATGATTTTAGCAACTTGACCTACATTGTTTTCTGGTACAGTCAAGATATCGACATACCTTCTTGCCATTGAACGCTTGTTTATTACGATTATATGTAGATCATATCAAGGGGCCTATATTCAATGTAATATATAAGGTTATACTTGTGGTAAAGCTGTTGTTGCTGTCGATTTATTTGTCCTATAACATCGATAATTTGGAGGTATTATTTGACGTATTCTAGGTTCAGGCTTTTCAACAGGGACTGCGGCAACACTGGTGTCTGGATCAGTTCCATATACTACAATGGAATCTATTAATAGGGAAACACTTCACAATTCTTTTGTCCTTAACTTACCAAATGAAATGTTTATTCTTTAAATTTAGTAAATAATAGATACTTGGCGGGGATGATTTCGTTTCAATAAATATAGAAATCAGTAATTTTTGTGCAACCAACCTGGAGTAATCCCCCATGAGAGGTAAGGTTTCCAGTGTTGCAACGAATATAACTAATATGTTTGAATTTTCTTAGTAAAAACTAATTAAAAGTACAAGTAATGTGTTTGAACCTAAGTAAAAAGTGTAAAAAAAGAAGGATTGATGAAAATTTGTTAGATTGTGTTCAAAGCCTTACGGTAAAACAGAAAAGTGTAACAATAAATCATTTAACCCCGTAATTGTGTTATAGCTCAGAAAACACTTTATCCAGGGCAGGGCACTCCCAAGAGACCGATCAACAAGAAGAATATAAAATCGAACTTAACAGTAAGCCAAATAGATAGAGGCACCATGGACTTCTTCGAATACAGACGATTGTGCAATTGTGAGAGTGGTTTTGTGTAAACTTTGAAATTTATTTTTGGTACATTGTTGTGTGCTTCTGTTGTTTTACTTCTGTGGATTTTTTTGTTTTGTCAAATTTATAATGTTGTCGAGAATTTTATACTTCGTGTGAAAATTGGTCTTGTCCTATTTCTTTCTATGCTTGAATTCTAATTGTTGTAAACCTCAGTCGTTTAGTGCAATTACTAATGATACCCGACAATAGTAATCAGCCCCATAATCAAATCTTTTCTGTGACTTTTACATATCTCGGGGTATAAACTCCATTTGAAAAGCACCAAAATTACTAGAACTAGAAATAAAGACTATTGTAATCTCGTATCCATTCGGATTTGGAAGGAAATACCACACATTCTGAATGACTAACGAGGACGAATAGAGTTCCCCGGCAGCTGAAGCTGTGGTACAATTATCAATATCAGATGCACAAAATAGTATACGAATATAACGGTAACCCGTCTGATTTGCATAAATTTATTTCTTACTGCAATGCACTTTTCACTACAGCAAAAACTAATGCTAAAAAAAATTTGTTTTTGATTTACTCAGGGCTAAACTAAAGGGTTCTGCCTATGACATTTTCAAGTACCACACCCTTACTACCTGGGAAGAGTTAAAAAGGGAACTTTTAGAACAGTTCGGGGACAGTAGACCTAGAGTAGCACTCCATGGGGCACTTATGCGTTGTAAGCAAGGACCTAGGGAGGATATTAAAGACTATATCCAAATGCTTTATAAGGTGCTCTCTGATTTAAATGAGGCCACATAATGGGAACATGAGGGATATACTGCAGTTAGCGCACTTCTGAAAGAAAATGAGCAAAACGCCTTGCGCGCATTCGAAGGAGGTATCAAAAATGAGCAATTCCGACTCATAGCAAAAACTAAGAACGAATCACATCTTCGAAAACTTGCAAATTACATGCTCGAGCATGCAGCTAGTATGGATGAAGGTTCCACTCACAGATTCTTTAGAACACAATGTAAAAACAATGAAATGTGTGGTCTTTGTAAATAGCGAGGACATACTGTGGAGACATGTTTTCGTCGAAAATCACTGCCTAATTTTCCAGTTAATCCACCCATGAAACGTGAAGTGAATCGTTTAATCTGCAGATATTGCAGGAAACCGAACCATTATTGCGCGCTGGGACCAACCCTGCTGCTGGACGATTGCCCAGGGCGGGCTATGACACTGGATGACATCACCTGTAAGTCAGCTGATATCAGCCAGAATCACGGCCTTCGCTGCGGTAGAGAAGTGGGGGGTTCAAAAAGGGGGATTCCATCCTGCTCGTGGTCGCGCAACGAAAACAAAATTCATGCCGAGGAATAAGGATAAGGTAAGACGAAACGAGACCGAGAAAAAAAATCAAAAGGAAATCAAAGTGAAGAAAAAAAAAAACGAAAACCGCGGAAAAACTTTAAGCGAAAAGAGAAAAAAAGAAAAACGAACGAAACAAAAAAAATAAATCTGAAAAAAAAGAAACAGGAGGAGGAATGATGTCGGCAGGGGCTGCCAAACTTACCGGATTTCGTTGGGCGGAGTCTGTTGTTGTGACTCCCCTTGCTTGGCCCATGCCCAAACCCGTGCACCCAGGGGCCGCTGTCTTCTGGATGCCCTATTGACCCGAAAGAGAGAAGAGGGCCACTCACTCCGCCCACCGACGCAGCGACGACCGCCCTAAGGAAGGACGACGAGGAGAGAGAGAAGAAGAAAAACTAATTTAGAGGTGCATGAAAATTTTTTTTTTTTAAATATTTTATTTAAAAAAATTGAGCTGTGGAGGGCACACGGCCAACTGACTAAAGGTCAGGGCCTATTAATCTCGTTGCAATGAAGCTCTGAGGCGGACAATAAAACTATATGACTATCTGTGATGTTAGCAAGAAAAAGAAAAAATTAACTAAGAGAAAATAAAAAAATGTAACAAAAAAGTTAGTAGATAAGAATTTTAGTATAAATATTAACTAAAATTAATACATGCAAATATACCGTAATATAAAAACATTTTGGAAAGGTTCAAAATGACGTTACGAAAGAAAAACAATATCAAGTGGCAGCAATAGTGAGTTTTCTTAAGGGGAGGGTAATGGTTTACACTTTCGAAAAATCGATTTTTTTGTCTTATCTTATTGTTAAACATTTCAAGAACATATTCTCAAAATTTTAAGTCGATCTGAGCAAATCTCTTGAAGTTATGGTCTATAGTTAGTCCCCTGTCCTTTAGTGCAGCTCATAAACTTTAAACGCGTTTTTCTCAAAACTACTTTTTCAAAGTCCGTGTTCACTGCCATTTAAAAACTACTAGACCGATTCATTTGAAACTTGGTACACATTTTCTACATATAAAATACCTCCCCCCAACGTTTAGTTAATTTTTTTTTTACATTAAGGGGGTTTCCCACCCACAAAATGGCGGAATTTGTCGTGGAAAATAGCAGTTTACACTTTAGATGGCCACCAAAAATTTTTAAATGAAAAAAAAATAATCGGAGAACGTTGGGGTGAGGATTTGATAATACTTTGACTAAATATTAATGGTTTTTGATTTCAGATAATTTCCGACCGAGATACAGTGAACACCGCAAATTGTATTTTTTCAAAGACGTTCTTTGGCAAGCTCTGTCACCGGCTTGTTTTGCAATATTTCTGCATGACAAAATTACAGAATATTGTTAAAAGTATGCTTAATAATGTACAAAAGGTTTCAATAAATTTGCTCAATCCATTCCTTAAAAAAAAAATTCACAAAAAAAGTGTTCTTTTTTACGCTGAAACCCTTACCCCCCTTAAAAATTGTTAAAGAAACTCAAGACTTAGCGAAAAAAGTACTTCTTTGGCCAAGTTCAGTAAGTATAAGTGCGATTTATTCTAATTTCTGTTACCTTTTGTTGTTGTATGTTAGTAATTCGAGCTAAGATATTTTTTATTTTTTTGTTCAAATTTTCTATTACAATGGTTCAAGTATAATTATACGAATAGTTGCTTGGTGCCGAGTGGCCAGATTATGTATTTCTTCATCAATAATGTCAACATCTCAAAAAAACTTTAGATATATTTTGTCCGACATCAGTTTTTAATTCATAAAACACTACGAGAACCCAAAAAGTATCTCGGAAGAGTCTGTATATTCAATTATCGATACGTTGTCAAGGAATGTCTACTATATAACACAAACTAAATTAAAAGTTTTTGTATCTCCGTCTTAAAGTTAGTTCTTCATTCATAATATTAACATCTCAAGAAAAACTTTCGATATATTTTGTCCGAACTCTGTTTTTTTTTCATAAAACACTACACAAACACAAAAAGTATTTCGGAAGAGTCTGTATCTTCAATCATCGATAGGAATGTCTACTATATGACACAAATTAAAGTTTCTAAAGGTTTATATCTCTGTAACTATCTTTGATAAAATTGTTGTCACCCATATCCGACGGCACCTACTCAATCCTCATGCATAAAAAGAAAAAAAAAAGAAATTCCATAAAGGAACGGACTAACCAGATAAATATGAATTCGGTTTTCCTTTTTTTCTGTTCTGTTCTGTTCTTGTTTTTGCGATTACGTAACTTTTACAAGTATATTTCTATCTTCAAAATTTTACGGATCGTTCGGTTTTCTTCAATAAACAAATTTCGCTTTGAAAACCTCCCGTCAGAAATTGCCCGTCAACATAAAGCTTAACCAAAGATTACTTACTACTAGATAACCGGCTCCCTAAATTACCCAGGTAATTTGAAAAGTAACACTGGCACCACAGTAAAACGAAATATATCATCCAGCTTTTAAGGTCATAAGAATATACATGTAAATAAAGAGTACAGGTAGTGGGCAGTCATTTACTCCTGTCAAAATTATTTGAGAGAATCACTTAGTTGGTTCCTTTTCATGCTGTCCGGTGCCACTACCCTTGGCGCCATCGCTAGTACTCTAGCAGCTTTTGGGTCGTGTCCCTCTGACAGCAATTTTTTTGAAAATTTGTTTGAAGTCCTCAACCGATTTCGTAATGAAGTCCGCATCGAACAATAGTGTAAGACAACCTATCAGGACTTATATTGTCCAGGTCCATTGGCATGTCTTCTGTAATTTCAGGCCCTGAGTTAGCCACAGAAGTTGGCTCTTTTAGCGGGGTGCCACCTTCAGTATTATTTTCGTTTTTCTTCCTCTATGTATGTCCCACGAGTAGGGGAGAATTGAGGGTCAACCGCGATGGAATCCCCGATATCACGGTAAGACTAAGTTAAACCGGAGGTCGTCAGGTTCGCAAACTTACGACCAAGCTCCCCCTTGACCACGAGTCCCTCGGCGTATGCTGTTCTACCTTGGACTGGGGTATTTTATTTAAGAGAGTATCTTTCTCTCCGCCCGACTACAATTAGCCAGCACTCCTGGCAGAGACCTGACCGTACCAGGAGTCTGTTACCGGCCGCGTGGAGATCATAGTCACACTTCACACAGTTACGGCGCGCAACCATATGCTAATAAGGACTAAATTAGTAACATTATTAACATTGTATTGAAAACAATAATAGCGCACTAATATAATTTAGGAAAAAAGTTAGCCCCGCCATTTAAGATTAAAAATGTGGAAAAAATATGTTTTTAGAGCAACTTTTATTAGACATACATAAAAAAAATATGCGTGTTATATATTAAATAGATCCAAAAAAGGGCATTGCACGCAACAAATGGGTTCAAGGGTTTATGAAGCGACACCGAGAAATTTCAAACAAAGCACCACAGACCCTAACAGCATGTAACTCAAAAAATTTGTATTTGTTTTATTTATCACAAAAAACAATCTTTTATTTTACAATTTAAACATTATAAATAATAATAAATGTGTGCAAAAAATTTGGTATGTTTGATTTATTTTAACAGAAAGCCAAAGTTTCAATAAAAAGTATGCTAGATCGGTAATAAATATATGTTCAGCCGTTATTAGGGAAAACTTGTCTTAGCGGTCGGATTACGGGTATTTCGCAGTGAACACATGTAACTTTTTAAAAATTCATTTTCATTTTAATGATCAAAAGTTCATGAAAAACTAAATGTACCATTGAACCAGTAACATCTTCTAAACTCCTAAATATAAATTTTTTAATATAATTATTGTTTTTTGGCTCTTAATCTTAATTTTAGTTTTTATTGATACTGAGAAGAATGGGAAGGAACAGGTGAAAATAAATAATTTATGTGGTCCTATATTTTCCTTGAGTAGAAGAAGTGTTTATTCGAAATACAATACTGCTTATTCGTATTAGAACTGCTACTTGCGATTGTGTTTATTGCTCGTCCACAACTTATTTGTAAAAGAAAATAACCTTTTTACTTAAGAATTCGTGCCGGGCAGACATAACATATATTTAATTATACGAAAGCTTGTATGATGCAAATTATTGGTGTGAAAGTCTTTAAAAAATGTTAAAACTATTTCCGGGGTACATATGTACATTAAATATTTTTTTGTCATCCAGGTGAGATCATTAAAATTCGATGTTCAAAGTCGGGACCCCTTCTTTTATTCACATTATTAGCATAGCTTGGTCTCTATATTAAATCGACACATTTTAGAGTCCCGAAGATGTGCTTCGGAACTACAGGACAGGGTTCCTAAAAACTATGCTATACTATATGATACAAACACACACTAAACATAAATATTTATGTATAAAATTCAAACCGATATTTCTTGTCAGTGTCTTTTGAAAGAAACAAAACCTTTGCCTAAATACAATTCACTTTTTTCACAGATTTACTTGTGTTAATTATTGTCTTATATCCTAGTCACTTCACACAATAACAATAGTTATATTTCACTTTAAGTTTGTACAATTCCATTCGAATATACTCGCCGGTTGTCTACTCCTGTACTCTGCTTGACGGGTCCCTGCTCTTAAACGGTTCGTACTCCTTTGCTCTGTCCTGTGGTGTCGTTGATTTTCTCTGTCCCACGATGAATATGGTTTATGATAATATTGTTAGAAGTGTAGGACGTGTTATTACGGTCAGGACGATAAACTTGTACGAGGGGGATACCTAGATAAACAGGGTGACACCATCGTGGTTTTCTCTCTAGTTCAGTCTGGCTTTGAGACGCACAGGTGTCGTCACCTTCATATGAGCCTGGGGTAGGAATGCATCGGTACAGTTGATTGCGTCTGATTGCGTAGTCGGGGAAATTGGCGGGTGTATTTTGTACTTCCTGCAGTTTCTTTGTATACCGACTGCAACCTGATTGGGTAGCTCCAAGGGCAGAGAGTTTTGCGGTGTCGGAGGCTGGCTGTCCAGACAGTCATAAAACACTACACAAACACAAAAAGTATTTCGGAAGAGTCTGTATCTTCAATCATCGATAGGAATGTCTACTATATGACACAAATTAAAGTTTCTAAAGGTTTATATCTCTGTAACTATCTTTGATAAAATTGTTGTCACCCATATCCGACGGCACCTACTCAATCCTCATGCATAAAAAGAAAAAAAAAAGAAATTCCATAAAGGAACGGACTAACCAGATAAATATGAATTCGGTTTTCCTTTTTTTCTGTTCTGTTCTGTTCTTGTTTTTGCGATTACGTAACTTTTACAAGTATATTTCTATCTTCAAAATTTTACGGATCGTTCGGTTTTCTTCAATAAACAAATTTCGCTTTGAAAACCTCCCGTCAGAAATTGCCCGTCAACATAAAGCTTAACCAAAGATTACTTACTACTAGATAACCGGCTCCCTAAATTACCCAGGTAATTTGAAAAGTAACACTGGCACCACAGTAAAACGAAATATATCATCCAGCTTTTAAGGTCATAAGAATATACATGTAAATAAAGAGTACAGGTAGTGGGCAGTCATTTACTCCTGTCAAAATTATTTGAGAGAATCACTTAGTTGGTTCCTTTTCATGCTGTCCGGTGCCACTACCCTTGGCGCCATCGCTAGTACTCTAGCAGCTTTTGGGTCGTGTCCCTCTGACAGCAATTTTTTTGAAAATTTGTTTGAAGTCCTCAACCGATTTCGTAATGAAGTCCGCATCGAACAATAGTGTAAGACAACCTATCAGGACTTATATTGTCCAGGTCCATTGGCATGTCTTCTGTAATTTCAGGCCCTGAGTTAGCCACAGAAGTTGGCTCTTTTAGCGGGGTGCCACCTTCAGTATTATTTTCGTTTTTCTTCCTCTATGTATGTCCCACGAGTAGGGGAGAATTGAGGGTCAACCGCGATGGAATCCCCGATATCACGGTAAGACTAAGTTAAACCGGAGGTCGTCAGGTTCGCAAACTTACGACCAAGCTCCCCCTTGACCACGAGTCCCTCGGCGTATGCTGTTCTACCTTGGACTGGGGTATTTTATTTAAGAGAGTATCTTTCTCTCCGCCCGACTACAATTAGCCAGCACTCCTGGCAGAGACCTGACCGTACCAGGAGTCTGTTACCGGCCGCGTGGAGATCATAGTCACACTTCACACAGTTACGGCGCGCAACCATATGCTACCCGCTGTTCCCCCTGTGTACCTGACAGCTTACGGCTACGATCTTGGGATACTTTGTGACCTTTCTCAATTTCCGTTTATAATACAACGCCTCACTGTAGCACAAATTATTCTACTCATGCGTTATTGTACGGATTTCCAGCCGAAATACTACTCATTTTGGCACGTCAGATCTGAAACACCCTGTATATTATGACCTGAAAAATTTGCGCTTAAAATTCCTGAAACTCCAAGAATATGTCAAGCATAATGAAGGCTGAGGATTTTGCAGCAGTACATAATTAATACAATTATAGTACAATAAAAATTCACGTCCTTATTTCGAAAATAGAGCAAAAGGAAACTCTGCTTAGACCTGAAAAGAATCAATACAAAAGAAGTTTATTTAATGCAGTAGGAAGTCTGAGTAAGAAACTTTTCGGTACTTTTCAGCACACTTGACGGAAATGATGCGAAAAAATATGACCAGGCCATTAACGAACACTTATTAAAACTTCTAAAAAATCACACATCAATCATAGAGACCACCATCAATGTATTTAATAAGTCTCGCAGAAACATAGACGACCAATTTATTAGCTTGACAAATAAACTCAGATTCTTGAATTTTACCGTTAATAGGATAACGTCTGAAGCTCTAGACAATCGGTTATTACTAAAATTGAAAAATTTAGTAACCTTAACCACCATAATTTTGGTACGACACCAGTCAACACTAGATTCATTGGTAGACTTTTTGACTGACGTCAAGAACGGCAAGCCGCACCCATCCATTATAACCCCAAGTCAGATGCAGAATGTGCTGACCGAAATACATAAAAATTTACCTAGTCAACTTTCACTACCTATATCAACACAAGAAAACAATTTACTGCAATTATACCAACTGGGTCGAACTCGCACAGCAATTATCGAGGATGAAATAATTTCTGAATTCAAACTCCCACTCCCATTCAACAAAACTTATCAGCTTTTTAAGCACTTCCAAACCCCCAGAGTAATCTCTTCGCCTACATTTAACCCACATTAGAATATCTCGTTATATATATTAATCCGAAACATTACTATGCACTATGCAACAGCTGGATATTCGTTCTTAAGGATCAATCCCCTCAAACTAAGTGGTGCAGGTATCGTTGAAATCAAACCAAGTTGTTATCTCAGATTAAAAGAGTTCACAATTCAAGCCCATACCGTCAAAACATTAAAGAACTTTTACTAACCAACCACTAACCTTTCTAACCATTTACCGAAAGATATTTATAATCCTGAAAGAAGTCCCAGTCAAGCACCGACGCAAATTATAAAATTTTACGATAATAACGAATTTAAGGAACTAAGTAAGTCAATCCAAGAACAAAAGAAACAAGAAGAAAAAGGTTTCATACATGCAAATGGACACACAATCCACCACTACGTAATAAGTTATATCTTACTTATTTGCATGATTTCCGCTCTCATTCCGTACTTAAAAGAGAAATTTCAAGCAAATCTTCAAATAAACACAAATGAAGAAAACCCTGTCCAAGAAATAGAGTCAATTAACCCACACGGGTACACCTTACAAATAAAATGCGAAAGCAGTAAATCTTAACATAATTCGTAATATTGTATTGTAATCTCTAAACATTAGTTAGTGAAATATTCATATCTATGTATGTACAAAATTTCCTAATAAGGACTAAATTAGTAACATTATTAACATTGTATTGAAAACAATAATAGCGCACTAATATAATTTAGGAAAAAAGTTAGCCCCGCCATTTAAGATTAAAAATGTGGAAAAAATATGTTTTTAGAGCAACTTTTATTAGACATACATAAAAAAAATATGCGTGTTATATATTAAATAGATCCAAAAAAGGGCATTGCACGCAACAAATGGGTTCAAGGGTTTATGAAGCGACACCGAGAAATTTCAAACAAAGCACCACAGACCCTAACAGCATGTAACTCAAAAAATTTGTATTTGTTTTATTTATCACAAAAAACAATCTTTTATTTTACAATTTAAACATTATAAATAATAATAAATGTGTGCAAAAAATTTGGTATGTTTGATTTATTTTAACAGAAAGCCAAAGTTTCAATAAAAAGTATGCTAGATCGGTAATAAATATATGTTCAGCCGTTATTAGGGAAAACTTGTCTTAGCGGTCGGATTACGGGTATTTCGCAGTGAACACATGTAACTTTTTAAAAATTCATTTTCATTTTAATGATCAAAAGTTCATGAAAAACTAAATGTACCATTGAACCAGTAACATCTTCTAAACTCCTAAATATAAATTTTTTAATATAATTATTGTTTTTTGGCTCTTAATCTTAATTTTAGTTTTTATTGATATTGAGAAGAATGGGAAGGAACAGGTGAAAATAAATAATTTATGTGGTCCTATATTTTCCTTGAGTAGAAGAAGTGTTTATTCGAAATACAATACTGCTTATTCGTATTAGAACTGCTACTTGCGATTGTGTTTATTGCTCGTCCACAACTTATTTGTAAAAGAAAATAACCTTTTTACTTAAGAATTCGTGCCGGGCAGACATAACATATATTTAATTATACGAAAGCTTGTATGATGCAAATTATTGGTGTGAAAGTCTTTAAAAAATGTTAAAACTATTTCCGGGGTACATATGTACATTAAATATTTTTTTGTCATCCAGGTGAGATCATTAAAATT
This sequence comes from Leptarthrus brevirostris, assembly GCA_964036015.1. Lineage (NCBI taxonomy): Eukaryota > Metazoa > Arthropoda > Insecta > Diptera > Asilidae > Leptarthrus > Leptarthrus brevirostris. The sequence goes on along the minus strand of OZ038373.1, from coordinate 62,272,593 downwards.
CGATGTTCAAAGTCGGGACCCCTTCTTTTATTCACATTATTAGCATAGCTTGGTCTCTATATTAAATCGACACATTTTAGAGTCCCGAAGATGTGCTTCGGAACTACAGGACAGGGTTCCTAAAAACTATGCTATACTATATGATACAAACACACACTAAACATAAATATTTATGTATAAAATTCAAACCGATATTTCTTGTCAGTGTCTTTTGAAAGAAACAAAACCTTTGCCTAAATACAATTCACTTTTTTCACAGATTTACTTGTGTTAATTATTGTCTTATATCCTAGTCACTTCACACAATAACAATAGTTATATTTCACTTTAAGTTTGTACAATTCCATTCGAATATACTCGCCGGTTGTCTACTCCTGTACTCTGCTTGACGGGTCCCTGCTCTTAAACGGTTCGTACTCCTTTGCTCTGTCCTGTGGTGTCGTTGATTTTCTCTGTCCCACGATGAATATGGTTTATGATAATATTGTTAGAAGTGTAGGACGTGTTATTACGGTCAGGACGATAAACTTGTACGAGGGGGATACCTAGATAAACAGGGTGACACCATCGTGGTTTTCTCTCTAGTTCAGTCTGGCTTTGAGACGCACAGGTGTCGTCACCTTCATATGAGCCTGGGGTAGGAATGCATCGGTACAGTTGATTGCGTCTGATTGCGTAGTCGGGGAAATTGGCGGGTGTATTTTGTACTTCCTGCAGTTTCTTTGTATACCGACTGCAACCTGATTGGGTAGCTCCAAGGGCAGAGAGTTTTGCGGTGTCGGAGGCTGGCTGTCCAGACAGTGCATCTGATACAATGTTCCATTTCCCTCGTCCATATCGAATCTCATAATCGAATTGATGGAGCTCTATTGCCCATCTCGCTAGTCGACCTGAAGGATTTTCGATGGAATTCAGCCCTTTGAGAGCCTGGTGATTGGTGATGATGGTGGAATAATATCCTTCTAGATATGTTCGCAGTTTTCTTATTCCCCATACTATGGCTAGGCATTCCTTTTCTGTTACTGAGTATCGTTGTTCGACGTCGGTCATCGTCCGACTTGCGCAGGCTATTACGCGCCGCTCTTCTGCGTATATTTCTTGCGATAATTCAGCTCCGAGGCCATCCTTGCTGGCATTCGCCTGCAATACGAAAGTTTTCGTGAAATCTGGACAAGCCAGCACGGGGCTTGTGTTAGGCGCTGTTCGAGCTGCCGAAATGCCGACTCTTGCTCTTCTCCCCAATGCCATTTTTGGTTCTTGCGAAGGAGCTTGGTGAGTGGTGCACTAATCGCGGGGAAGTCTGGTACAAACCTCCTGTACCATGATACTATGCCGATGAACTGGCGTATTCCTTTGATGTTCGTCGGGGCTGAGAGTGCCTGTATTGCACTTACCTTTTCTAGGTCGGTTTGGATGCCTTCTCTTGAAATGACGTGCCCGAGATATGTTAGACTCTCTTTGAAGAACTCGCATTTTTCCGGATTTATCTTCAGATTTGCCTCAATGAGTCAGCCGAATAGCATTTGTAGCTTCTCTATGTGTTCCTTAAGAGATCGGCCTACTACTACTATATCGTCGAGATAGGCGAACGCGTACGGTTCTATCTCCGGTCCTATGACTCTGTCTAGAACCCGTTGAAACGTGGCTGGGGCTGAGTGCAGCCCAAATGGCATAACCTTCCATTGGAATAGTCCTCGGCCTGGTACGGTGAACGCGGTATACGGGCGGCTGTCTTTAGCCATTGGGATTTGCCAATAACCCTGTTTCAGATCAATCGTTGAGATGTAGTGGGTTCGTCTCAACTTATCCAAAATATGGTTTATTTGTGGGTATGCATCCTTAACGGAGTGTTCATTTAGCTGGCGGTAGTCAATACAAAGTCGGCAGTTCCCTTGTTTTTTCTTTACGATTGGGGAACTGTACGGGCTACGGGACGGTTCAATACAGTCGGCCTTAAGAGTTCATTTATCTCTGTGTTGATGATCTCTTGCATAGCGGAGTTACGAGGATAGTATCTCTGCTTCACGGGTTGGTCGTCCCTCATTATTATGCGATGCCCTACTAGTTTCGTTAATCCGATGATAGACTCAAAGCGGGGTATTACTGCCAAAAAGTTTTCGATTATTTCCACCTCTCTGGGAACTAGATTGGCGGGATTTCGATCTGATAGCTGTGGGACTTCTCTTCCATCTTCAGGTCTGATTCAGTTGGGTACATTTCCTCTCCCCACAATGTCATTCCTAGGCCACATTTGTCCAAAAAATCCATCCCTAGTATCATGTATTCGGTAAGTCCTTGCATTAAATAAAAGTTATGGCGCGCGGTTCTTCGTTGAACTTCGACTTCACTTCCATCGGCTAGTGATGTGACAAGTTTGCATGACTGTTTTCCTATTCTGATGTTTTTGGCGAGTCGCTGGACCTCTTCTCCTATAAATGATCGGCCGGCTCCGGTGGCAATTAATGCGTCGAACTTGTGGTCTAAGAGTCGTATCGGGAGGAAATGTCGGTTATCGTACTCGGTTTCTGTTGGGGAGGCGCGATGTGAGGTTTGTCTCTCTAGTGTGGGTGTCGTGGTACAAGTCGGCCTCCTGCATCTTGTACTCTTCTCTCGTTTCCCGACTGAAACTGGTCGTTGTCTCTGGTTGTCTCGGTTCTTCCGGTACGGGCTAGTTCGTTTCGCCGCTCTGTACATCGGCATTCGCGAGTCGGGGTTCCTTTTTTCCCACATCGTGAACAAAATAAGCTGACTGGTTTTCTTTGTCGACATCTACAACAGCAATTTGCTGCTGAGTATCCTTCTCGAATTGGCAGGGCTCAATTTCGCTCTGGAGCATACTGACGCAGAGGTATATTTTTCTGAGGTTGTGCCTTCTGTTCCTCGGACCGGAGGGACTCGTACTCTTCGGCCATTCTTACGAGTCCGCCTAATGTCTGGAAGTCGGTGCGTCGTATGTAGAAGCGGTGTTCTGGGCGTAAGTTGTCATAGATACGTTCCAATTTTTCGTCCGAGCTCATACTCGGATGCCAAAGCATCAAAGATTGGAGAGAGGTGACGTAGTCTTTGGCCTTTTCTCCATTTCGCTGTGCTCGTGTTCGAATCTCTTCTGCCAGTTTGACATGATATCGAGGTTGGAGGTAGAACTCTTTGAACGCGGTTATAAGGTCATTCCATCCACCCTAATCTGCTCGGTTGTTGCGATACCAGGTGGGAGCATTTTTGGTGAACAATTCTGTTAGGGCTTTAAACATCCGTGTTACGGGGATCTCGTAACACTCAGCCAACTCTTCGATTCTCTCGAGGAAACCCAGGGGATATTGTCCCCTATCAAATCGTACATTCCACTTCCTCACCTTGTCCATTATTTCATCGTCGCTTATTCGAAGAGTGGTTGGTTCGGTTGTTGTCATAGTCGGCGTTATTTCGGCTGTTTGCATTCTTGTAATACTCGGTGCTCTTGGAAGGGCTGTATAACTTGGTTCGGTCGTTGCACTCTGCTCCACATGTAGCTTTAGTGTAAGCAATCAGGACGGTTCTCCAGCTAAACCTGATGGTCCTTCATGAGGAGTTTCCCCGATTTCTACTCTCGGACAGACTGACTTAGACGTTTTCGGAGCTCCTCCACAGTTCCTTCTGTGTCTAGTGTGCGGTTAGCAAATTCTCTTTTCAGTTTCTCCTTCTTCAAATAGTATATCGATGACTTTGGTTTCTCTGTTTCCATTTCGCCTTGTTTCGCTTTTGCTGTTTGCTCCCACGATGCGTCCTGTGTCTCTTCGATGAACATTATGTCCCTGCTCGAGCGTGTTTTTCGTATATGGGCGATTACTGGATTCCTTCAGGAGGTAGGCCCGCCGGATCCAGGGTCAGTGTCTTTTGAAAGAAACAAAACCTTTGCCTAAATACAATCCACTTTATTCACAGTATTTACTTGTGTCGATTATTGCCCTATATCCTAGTCAGTTTACACAATTATACTAAGCAAATAAGAATAGTTATATTTCACTTTGAGTTTGTACTGATCTTACTTTTACAATTCCATTCGAATTCACTCTCCGGTTGTCTACTCCTGTACTCTGCTCTTAAACGGTTCGTACTCCTTTGCTCTGTCCTTAGACGAGTGTCTTACACCAGAGAAGCACGCTGGTGCAAGAGTGAATGGTGTGAGTGGCCAACACCAGGGAAGGGCGCTGGTGACGGCGATAACTAGATAACCAGGGAAGCGCACTGGTTAGACGAGTCTCTCATACCAGGGAAGCACGCTGGTGCGAGAGAAACCATACGAGTGGCCAACACCAGGGAAGCGCACTGGTGAGGGCGATAACTAGATAACCAGGGAAGCGCATTGGTTAGACGAGTGTCTTACACCAGGGAAGCACGCTGGTGCAAGAGAGAACGGTATGAGTGGCCAACACCAGGGAAGCGCACTGGTGACCGCGATAACAAGGGAAATGCACTGGTAGCGCAAATTCTCAAATTACCTTTTGTGGCTGCTAGTTCCTCTGGCTTCTGATCGGTCTGGTCTGGTCGACTACTGGACGGCATACTGTCTGCTAGTACGGATCCAGTCCTTATATAGCCCTCTTATAGTAAGCCCCTACTTTTTGGCCCATATTTTTTTTATTTTATTAATAAAAGCTGCTTTTTAGTAAAAATCTATAATAATCAGATACTTTTTTTTACGAAAAAATAGTGTATCATTTAATTTGCCAGATGCTGTAGCTGTGATTCGGAGTATTCGTTAGTTCGGAATAACCTTACACTCAACGATTCCGAGCTTTTACTGTAAATATTTGTTTGTTGATCGCCTAATCATTTTTCACGAATTTATTTTTCTGCTTGTTGGATGTATATTGTGATCATATCCGCTGAAGTTTTTTTTTTCAGAAAATGGAGTTTACCGAATGTTAAATTATCGGCTACAATGCATTAATAATATGATGAACAAAATTGTATTTAAGGAATATAAATTGAAATATTTATTTTCCTTTAAATTTCTCAGAAATGGACATCGGCTAATGGCTTCACTAATACAGACTTCTTTAACACAAACATTTGCAAGGCTCATTAAGTGCCCAACTGCAAATTTAATTGTTTCGAAAAATTACACGAATTCAAAAGATCGAGCCCTGTGAGCGAGCTGTGAATTTCGAAACTACAGAAAGTGGATAGAAAAGCATTTAATCAACAAATATAATAGCGAAATTGTTCGCAATGAAAATACCCTGAAAATCCCAGTACTTAATGATAATATTTTCAATATCTCTGCCAAACCACCCCCGTTGACCGAGTGGTTCACCTTCTTTGGTCGTTCTTGTACACAACTAATTAACAACAAATGCACTGAATGATTTAGACATCGTCCAGATTCTGTAGATTCAATTTTCATGCTAACTTGACACTTTAAAAAAATCAAATAAACAGCAATAATGATTTTCCCTACAACTAATTAACAACAAATTCACTGAATAATTTAGGCCTCGTCCTGATGCTATAAATTCAATTCTCATTGAAGTGTTCTGCTATCTTTAGCTGAACTTAGCAGAGCACGCCATTTTTTTTAAATAAAAAGCAACAAATTATTTTTTTCTACAACTAATTAGCAACTATTTAACAACAAATTATGAGAGGGTTAGCTTTTTGATTCAAGAAATGTGTTTGGGTAAGTTGAGATACATGTGTAATTAGCTTTATCCATACTTTGAGTGATTTACAATTTTTCGAATTTACCAGCTTTAACCAAAATAACTGGATAAAGTAAGTATTATCACGCAACGGGCTTTAGCTGTAACATATATCGTCGGCTTAAGTGTGAGAGAACGTATCTACTAAAAAGGCCACTTTTGAGCTCAGTATACGAAATACCAGAACTTTTGTTACAGTTAAAATTTTGTAAAAACCGATTTATTGTTACTTTTCTGTGACCCAAACTTAAAAAAAAAAAATGAAAAAATCAATATGTTTTTAGAAATTTTACTGTTTTTTTGCGTCTCCTGGAAAGTTGGCTTTTTTCAGATACGTTCCCTCACACTTAAGCCGACGATATGTATTTGTATAGTTGGAAAATTTATAATTCTCTAGTACATATGTTTATTCTATTACATATACTCTATTACATATTTTTTAGGATTCAAAACTTAAATTTGTTTAATTCCATATTCTGTTAATATATCATCTCAACAATAATTGGTAAAAATTTGGTGTAAAAATTTCGAAAGTGACAATATTAGGAGGATTTCTGTAACATTGCTCAAGATTGACTTAGATTTATTTGCGGCTAAGAACTCAAATTTAAAGGTCTTTGTCGGGAGCCTAAAAATACGCCATTTATCAAAGATCAAAATTTTAAAAATTTGACTCGACAAAGACAAGTATTTATAAAAACGTGGTTTTTTCGTTCCTTAAATGCTATGTACGCCGTTAAGTGAGAATGAATTAAAAAACATAAAAAATTGAAATTCAGGTATTTATTCTCATTATTTAATTTTTACCTATCCATATACACAGACCGTAACAAATTAACTTCATCGAAGAATTTCATAAATTAAACGTTTCAGTCACAATAATCTTTCTGACTTCGTTTCGGTTCATATTTAATCTTTGACCGACATTTGTTCTCGTTGTAGAACACAGCTTCAGTCTTTGACCTATGCCCAATCTTTGTACAGAAATGTTTCTCCGTTTCCGTCTATTGTTTATTATAATAGATCAAAAAGTTTGTAAAATTTAACCGGTTGTCTTTGGAAGATTATAGTTTCTTTCTAATTTATTGATGGTACAGCTAGATTGTTGGTTCCACCACTATACATAGACGTGATAGTTATACAATGACAATTGCTAGCTTTCTGATTCTCCTACAACTTTCGCTGACAGATCCGTTATGTATCTGCGATATTTTGATTGTAAGCAACGTGGAACCTTTCAAATATCTCCGCGCTTAACTGAAGACGTTTGCGAACTTGAATTTTAAGTGAAGAAGTCACGTTTTTTCAATGAAATATTAATTAAATTTCAGTGAAAGTAGCAATACTGGTTATATGGTTATGTTAGGATTTGGTTTACGATATTTTTTTTGCTTTTTAGCAATTTTTCACATTTCCTCGTATCGTACATAATTCATTTTAACACCTGACGTCGCTCTCGTTTACCTTATTTTACAGCTAACGTTGTCACATAATAGCAGAGTTATTTGTTTTGAGAGGTTACAGAGGTTTTCTCTTGAAATTGGCCACCACAAACTATAAATAATTTTTCGCTTCACAGTTACGCATTTTCTTAGCCAGAAAATTAATTTATCGTGATTACTTTTTGTAATTTTATGATTGCGTTCATTCACGATCCCGTTAAGAGCAAAACAAGAAAAGTGAGATTCACTGCGATTGACACCTCGGAGGCCTGGCCTGTTTTTACTTTCAAACACTACGCGTAGCATGTTGAAAATAATAATAGTGCGATTATGTTCTATTCCGCGACGAAGGTATCTGTGCTCACTCAGCATGCGTTTATTTAACTGGTGTTAAAGAATGAGATACAAATTTACATTTCAATTTTATTGCTGCAACATTTTCTCCAGTTTCGTTCGCGCAACTCAATATAAGTAGTGCTATTTTCTCTGCTAAATTAAATTCAAGTAAATTATGCTAACGTGTCGATGATGGACGAAATATAAAAATTTGTCTGTAAGTTATTAAGAAAGAAAATTTATACTATATTAGATTAGTTAGGGTTTGTGCAGTATTGCTAAAGTATTTTCTGCGAACCTCACTTAGGCTACCAATGTGCCCTATGAATCTATACGTCAGTGATATCCATTCCTTTAAGTCGTCGGTTGAGTAAATGATAACGTGTCGCCCTACCAATCCGGAGATCTCAGGTTCGTATGCCACCGACGGCGACCCATGGTTTTTTTTCTACTGACAACAGATTACGATAAAAAGATTGTAAGATTCTCGACCTTACAGTATATTCAAAGCCAAGGTTCTTATACCTTCACTTTGTGTTGGGTGCAAGTAGTACATAAACCACTACACCGGATTAAATCTTGAAGTTTTCCTTTATCGTTGGGTGCAAGTAGTACATGAACCACTACACCAGATTGCGATAAGCTGTAAGAAAAAGGTTAAACGAAATGAAACACTTGTTACCTTGGCGCTAACAAACTTCAAAGAGAAAGTGTTCTTTATTGAACGTAAATTTATATACAATTATTTGCTTACAACTAATACTTATTGCTAGGTCATTATTGGGATTTGCTCAGCGCAATTCAATGTGGGTCAGATAAGTTCATTACACTTCAAGTAACCGTTATTAATGCTGACGCTAAGGAAATCCACTCGTGACAATTTTGAAACATTAAACTTTACTTACTTAATTGAGCAATTGTTTTGGTTTACAGAAAGTGAAATTAGAGCTAGGTAATTGTTTTATTTTGCAATGTACATTTATGTTTAACACAATAAAAACATGAACTGATAAGTTTAATGACTTTAAATTGAAATGAAATACAATTCGATTTTTTATGTTATCTTAATCTATCTTAACTACATGATGTTGATCTTGTTCAAAGATCATGAAGGTTGCAGAGAAAATTTCAGTGGTTCGGAATCCATCTTAAATTGTTGTTCTCCCGCCCCTTGCCACACAAGCTGTTGCATAGCTAGATGGAAGACGGCCTTTTCAAAAATTAAAATATAAACATAGCATTGTTTTTTGAAAGATGAGTACTTACTATGGAAATATGGAAATGCAATAAAATAATTAGGTCGTCGTCGGATTTCTAAGGATACGGTTTTTCTAATCCTTTGCCTACCTTGCCATGTTGAAAATTGTTGGAAAGCTAATAAGATGGGCAATCCAATAAAAATAAAAAAGCGGGGTACTAATTACATGAATTTCGGAGAGAATTTGGAAAAATGCTGAATTTTAGCTAATCGCAACCATTTTTTTCACTTTTGGAATTGACTGTACCTGCAATGATAGGAGTTAGATCAACATTATTGACAATTTTGGAAAGCTCATTGGAATCGTAGTTATTTAGCGTTTGTTTGATGTCACTGTGTTGCCATATAATTTTTTGTTTGGCTAGGTGAGATCTATCACGCTGTATTTCTAAATAAATTCTAACTTTTTTTCGGCCATGACCTAATAAGTATTTCAAACATTTTAAAAGTCTTAAAAATAAGGCTTGGAGGAGGGTTGCCTCTCTCGGAATGACGAAGATTATCTTGTGTATTCGAATCTGCGTATCACTATACTTCTGAGTACGAGCTTGCCTATCGTGACTATGTTGGGCGGTCTATCTGTATTAATCACATAAAGTTTTGCAGTTTCGTCAATGGTATGCGTAGGAGTGATGGCTACACCTCTATAAAGCGATTCGGTTACCGGAATACCGACGTTTCTTTGACTGCTGTTAACTTCTTTGTAAGTTTCTTCGAAGCTGCCTTCTTGAAAAAATAGCTGTGACATTAGTTCAGGTTATTTTAATATATTGACGACCTCCCCTTCTTTATCGATAAAGGATTAGCTTCGATTATGATGCATATTATAAAATTATTCAATAATTTTTGGCCCGGTCCCGATGGTATCCCTGCATCTGTCTTGAAAAAATTTTATGCTATTCTAATGATGCTAAGATTATCCGATAATCTCTGAGATTAGTGATTGCTCTGCACTTACCTTTTAAGGGATCATTCCATGTCGCGCTCTCGAAAATAGACAATTTTTGTAAAGTTTTTTGGGAACCTACATAAAAAAAAGTTTTTTTCGAGATGGATAAATATACTCTTAAAGTATGTGAACAATTTTTTTTTTAAGTTTTTATACTTTACATATGAATAATTGAGAGGTAAATGTAAAGTGTAAAAAAGGTGGGTGGGTTGTCAAGTTTTTTCAACTCTATTTGACTCGAATGAAATAGAAAAATAAAAAAAATAAGGAGTATGGTTATAGCCGAACGTGAGATTAATAAGTTATAAAAAAATAAAAGGTGAATGTTAAAAAAATAAAAAAACGGTTTTTTTTTGGGAATTTCTACATTGAGGCGTGTATAAGATATGCGGTATAAATTTAGAGAGGATCGATCAATGGGGCTCTATTAAGAAGTGAAGTGTTCAAAAGTTTTTGTATTTTATGATGTACCTAAAGCTCAGGCGACGACCCTATAATGCATCAGCATGGCTTTGATCGGAAGGGAATAAGGGAACTTGAATGTGTTGTTTTTGCATTCCTGCGTGCTAGGTAACAGCCCAGAGAGGCAGTGGGTTTTTTAATTAACCGACTTCCCAAAAACAAAGAGGTTCTAAGTTCGACGCGTATTTTTATTTTTTTTTATTTTTATTTTATTTTTTTTTATGTCTGACCGGGCATAACTTCGTAACGCGTCAACCGATTTTGTTGATTCGTTTTTTGTTGGGTAGAGTATGTTCACCGATTGGTACCATGTCAAAAAAATTTTTGGTAGTGGGGGGTGGGGGTGAAACCTAACTTTGTAACGCGTGGTCCGATTTGGATGATTCTTTTTTTGTTGTACAGAGTATGATTCCCCATTGCTAATTGAAGAAAAAAATTTGGCCTTGGGTGGGGGAGGGGGGAGGCGTAGTCTAACTTTGTAACGCGTGGACCGATTTGGATAATTCTTTTTCTGTTGGGTAGAGTATGTTCCGTGGTTGATACCATGAGAAAAAAATTTTAGTGGAATGGAGGTGAGGTAGCGGGTTAAAATTAACTTTTAACGCGTGGACTGATTTGGATGGTTCTTTCTTCGTTATATAGAGTAGAAGACACTAAAAAGTGAAAAATAAAATAGTTTTTAAAAAAAAAGTTGAACCGACTTCACAAAAAGCGCTAAAAAGCATAAAATAATTTTTAATTTTATATCTATTACGACATTTTGAAGTCGGTGCAAATTAAACAAATAAAACAACTACATAACCACAATTGAACGTTTCAGCTTACGGGATCATAAGAAACGACGATTAAATACTTTTGTTGTAGTTGTTTGGTTGGTTTGATTTGCACCGACTTCAAAATGTCGTAATAGATATAAAATTAAAAATTATTTTATGCTTTTTAGCGCTTTTTGTGAAGTCGGTTCAACTTTTTTTTTAAAAACTATTTTATTTTTTTATTTAAAAACTCACGGGGAGACCGATGCTCGAACCCTGGAGCCATGGCGAGATAATCGTGCCACTCGTCAATCGATCCAACTCTGCAAGGTTTTGGAAAACAAGCGAAAAATAATAGAAGAAATGCTCGGATTTTTATAAAATTTTCTGAGAACATTTATAAAATTATATACTTTCATATATTTATTTATTTATTTTACTTATGCAAGCTTAATACAAGCTATAACATAATAATACAATAATATATAAGCTATAATATAATATAATACTAATACCGCAAGCTATAATAAATGATAAGTCAAAATAAATAGTATAAGCTACAATAAGAGCTATAATTATAATAAATGCAACCTGGAAAGATGAAGAATTAAGAAAGGCGATCTGGATGGGCGGGATCAAGATAAAAGGCTTTGTGATGGGATGATTTACTCAGATGGAAGCCAAAGGAGGAAAAGTCGTTGACTTTTCTTAGCATCCTGGTAATTGGTTCGCGTTGACCTTAGTTCGAGTCGGAAAAGGGGAGTGGACCTAAGGTTGCGGGGATTGGTATAGATGGGAGGATTGAAGGGCAGTCTATGGCACCAGTAAATAGCTGATGAATGAAGAGAATGACGGAAACATCACGACGTTTACTTAGGGGTTGTAAGTCGATTAGTTTCAGACGGTTTCCATAAGGTGGAAGGTTGAATCTGTCTATCCACGGAACATCCCGTAGAGCAAAGCGAATGAACCTACGCTGGACAGATTCGATACTGGTACTGTTAATGTGGGTTGTTTCTGTAGGTGATCATACCTGGCTGGCATATTCAAGGAAAGGTCTAACGAAGGAGATATAGAGAGATTTGGAAACATAAGGATTGCAGAACTCTCTATACCAGCACTTCACATACCCTATCGCGGAGTTAGCTCTGTTAGTTATACTGTCAATATGGGAACGGAAATTGAGTTCGCTATCACAGATTATTCCTAGGTCACACAAAGAGGTAACGATAGGGGCTGGTACTTCGGTTATCATGTAGACTCTCGGGGTGGTGGTAAGACGTTTGCGGGAATAATAGATGGACTGGCATTTGGAGACATTGAGTTCAAGCAAGTTTTTTATGCATCATGTGGTGAACGAATCGAGATATTTTTGCAGAAGAAGAGAGTCGGTTGTGGAGGAGATATGTTTAATTATTTTCATGTCATCAGCATAAATGGACAGCTCTGAGTGTTTGATGACAAATTATCATTTATTGTAAGGATGAAAATCAATGGACCATGGTGGCTGCCCTGAGGGACGCCGGAATGAGCTACAATATTGTTCGAAATGAATGAGGTGAAAAGAACATTGTACCGACGGTTGTTGAGGTACGATTGAACCCAGGAGAGGAATCGGGAGAGGGGGGAGCCAAGGCGATTTAGTTTGAACAGGATTACGCTATGGGAGATCTTGTCAAAGGCTGTACTAAAATCGGTGAGGATAACATCAACATCTTTACCGTTTTCCAGGCCACATATTGTTTTGGAGACGAAGTCTGTAAGATTGGTGGTTGTAGATCTTCCTTTGAAGAAGCCATGCTGGGAGATGGAGAAGATAGACTTACAGTAGAAGAACATGGAATCATAGATCAATTTTTCGAATAGTTTAGGTAGGATGATAATTTAGCAATGGGTCTGTAGTTGGATACATCGCTCTTGCAGCCTTTTTTGAAGATGGGAATAATATAGGAGTTTTTCCATAATTGAGGGAAAACCCTTTTAGTGACCGAGAGGCGGAAAAGCAAGGTAAGGGGTTGAATTAGATGGCACACTTTTTCAGAACAATGGCTGGAATGCCGTCAGGACCTGGGTGAAAGTCGTCCTCAAGCCCGTTAATACTGGCGGCGATTAGTTCGGGGTCAGAGTCGAAAGATGTAAGCAACGTTTGAGTGGATTTTTCTAAGAATGAAAAGTAGATAAGGTCAGGTTGTAGGGAATTGTCGCTGAAAGATTTACTGAAGAATTGTGTCAAGAGGTTGTCGATAACCTGAGGATCAGACAAAGAGGTATTCTCGAGCTTTAGGGTGGAGGGGTTACCATTGGATTTCTTCTTGGAATTAATAAAGCTATAAAAACGCTTGGGGTCGGATATGAGGCTTGTTTCCATTCGTTGGAGGTACTGATAGTAGAGGGTATCACAACGTTCAGAAAAAGAGGTATAAGCAGATAAGTAGGAAGAATAGTCAGACTCAGTCTGGGTTAGAAGAAAAGTTTGCCAACGTTTATTTCTCCTGTTGCGGAGAAAGCGTAATTCTTTGTAGAACGAAACGGGGGAGGAGGAGCAGTTTTTACGAGGAAGAAGAGGGAGAGATTGTGTAAGACAAGCGTGTATTTCCGAATAAAACGCCTCTACAGCAACGTCAATTGGAAGATGTTGAGGGATAGTGCCAATGTTGATGTGAAGATCGAGGGAGGAGAGGAGATGGTTGCTTTCCGCGACAGCCGAGTTAACTGGGTCTGAAGAAAAGATTAAGTCTAATTGTCTGTCCAAGAAGTTCCTGACTCCACTTACTTGAAATATACCAGAAACGATAGCTGATCGGTAAAAAAGGCTTCTTTGGCGGAGGAGGCGTTCAGGGGGACAAAGTGAGAACAGTCCTCAGACAATGACCATTGAACTCCGGAGAGGTTAAAGTCACCCAGAACAATGAAGTCATCGGAGGCGTTAACCTTCTCAAGCATGGTGTCGATTATGGGCTCGGGCTTCTAGAGGTTAAAAGGGACGAATATTACAACAAAGAATATACAGAATACACTTATAGAGTGTTAATTTGATACATAAAAATTCTGATATTGTAGAGTCGGAGGTCTTAAGCAGGGTGGCATCATAACGGTTGTGAGCAGCTATGAGAACCCCGCGACATGGTGGATCATTGGTGCCTACACAACCGTCAACACGGAAAATGGTACAGAATGGTGGGAATACTTCGTTGTCGAGAATTCCTGGTGTTAGATTAATTTCAGTTAAGGCAACGATATCGTGCAGGAATTTGTGGGAGTTAAGGAAAATATTGGATGTTTTTGTGCGAAGTCTTTTTACGTTCTGGTAATAGACTGACAAGCTGCTGGGGAGAGATACATGATCGGAGACTACAGGTGCATTAGGGGAGAGGTCAGAAATATGGGATGGGGGGGGGGGAGGGGGTTAGGCGTGAAAGTAGTTTAAGGAGTCTTTGCGACTTTTTTGGAGATGGGAAATGCGGCGAGAACTGACGTACGCAGCATAGGTGGATAGATCTTCTGAAACCTTGAATATTGAATGATTCATGGTACTTAGTGAAATATTGAATGATTCATGGTACTTAGTGAAAAGTTGGTGTAAGACGGTTGGGTCAGTTGGCAGGCCTTCTTGATGTGTACTTAACATGACGTTGGTGCTGGTGTGAATTCGGTTTGTCATACAGATAGGCTAGAAATATACGTACGTTTTCATAAATGCGGCGGTCCCGTCCCACGTTGCAATCCGCAGAGCGCAAAGTCAATTTAACTGTAGGTGGGATTATAGGATCGATATATGAGTTATGTTCCGATGAATTAGTTTTGGTTAGCGGGGCGGATTAGCGGAGGTAGAAGAAGTTTGAGATGGGGCTAATCCAAAATGAAATAAAAAAAATCAAGTTTTCAAAGTTGGTAGTTGTTCTTAGTTCTTCATGTATTGCAAGCAATATGCGTCTGAACGTTGGCAAGTATACGTTTGTCTCGTATTTTCGTTTTTTTAAAGAATTTATTCAGGGACTCTATTCAGTTCAGAATCCAACGTAAAAAACTTCGACGAGAACGCAAAAATGTGCAAAAACTGCAATGTTTGCTCATGTTCATTCATCTTTTAAATGTTTTATAAATAACTACCAAAAAAACTATAAGATAGATCCATATAAACAAATTTAAATAAAAATAGAAAGTTTTTTACGTCTTACAGTAGCCATATTGGATACGCCATCTTGAATTTGCAAAATCTGAACGGATTCGTAATCAACGACCTTAGAACCCCTACCTACCATTTTTTATAAAACTTAATTTGAAAATGTTCCAATCGCAATTAATAGCTGTCTAGATTGGTGTTAAAATTTGTGAAGTTTCATCTAGTTTTCGTTTTTTCGCGAAGGTGTCCAGCAGCTGAGGAAAAGTTAACCCTTTGGTGCTGTTGTTGATAACGAGCCAAAGGAGCTTAACTTTTCCTCATTAGAAACGCCGATCGTGTTAAGAATTTTTTATATTTCTTACGTTGCTTGAGTATAAAACAGTTTGTTTTGATTATTTAGTTTCATAAATTTCAGTTTTTCATGTTATGCACATTACTCTTTTATTAACAATGATGATCTAACACCTACCATTGCAGGTACAGTCACTACCAAAAGTGAAAAAAATGGTTTGTGATTACCTACAATTCAGCATTTTCCCATATTTTCTCCGAAATTCTTATACATCGGTTATTTATTTTTATTAAATTGCCAATATTATTACCTTCCCAAAAAGGTGCAAAATTGGAAGGTAGACAAAGGATTAGAAAAACCGCATCCTTAAAAATCCCTGACTACCTAATTATTTGATTGCACTTTAGGTAGGAAATCCTTTAAATAAACAAAATTTAACAGGTAATGAATTTTAATTTTTACTGCAAAAAAGTTATAAAAATGTTAGTGTAATTTTGTTTTATTGACGATATTAGCTTGTGTTAGCCAGAATTCACATCCTTGTTTGTTGTAGCGTTTTGTTACTCGTACCTGATGAAAATTTTGCTATAAAGAGGGGTCATTCTGCAAGAATACCTATCATAGTTGAAACACAAATCAATAAGTAAGGGTGTTTTCAACTAAAAATTATTAAAAAATGGTAAAATTTACTTTTGAGGAATACGCGGATGTTATTTACATTTATGGTGTAGTAGAGGGACAAGAGAAAGCAGCTGTACTAGAATATCAAAGGAGATTCCCTAATCGGTGAACACCCCAAAGAGGGGTTTTCTACGGACTGTCCGAAGTTTAAAAGAAATAGGAAGTGTAACTTCACACGACAGGGAGACACGACCCGAAACTTCTGGAACTACTGCCGACGTGGAGCAGCAAATAATCACCATCGTGAGGCAAGACCCTGAGACGAGTCGCAAGACGAATAGGAGTGTCTTCATCTAAGGTTTGGAGACTTTTTCATCGAGAGGGATTACGTCCATATCACCGTAACCCAGTCTAAGTACTACTGGAAGGAGATTCCGAGAGAAGGCTAGAATTTAGCACTTTGCTTCTGGAACGCGACATTGCCGACAAGGCGTGGACAGATAAATCTTAATTCACCATAATCTCCATACCTGCTCGGAAACTAACCCACGCCGGACAAAGCTTCATTCTAGCAGAGATTCAGTGTCAGTGTTTGGGGTGGTATCATCGGCAACCATTTGATAGGACCATTCATTTTGCTGCAAGTGCTTAATAGTGACATTTATGCAGACTTTTTGGAGAATACACTTCCAGATCTGATAGAGGAGATCCCTGTGCATAATTGAACAGACATGTTTTATCAACACGATGGAGCACCAGCGCATTCTCCTAACATTGTGAAGGCAATACTAACTGAAAAATTTCCTAGCCGCTGGATTGGACGAGGTGCACCGATTCTTGAACCTCCTAGATCTCCATACCTTTGCCCATTGGACTTTTTCTTATGTGGAACAATGAAGGGTGAAGTTTATTCAAGCAAGGATTTAGTTAGCAGAATTGGGAATGCAGCGACGAAAATACGAAAGAGGTTGGCTGCAATACGCTTTAAACAGGGACTTAGAAGGAGATTGTTGGCATGCATCCAAAGTGGCAGTGGACATTTTGTACAGCTTTAATAATTTACGTTTTGCATTCAATAAAAGGGATTTTAGAGTTAATATGAGTTTAGTTTCTTTAAATTGCAAATTTTCAAATATTTTCCGAGAAGTTTTTTACTTATAAATTTCTTATTTATTTATTTAAGCTTAATACAAGCTATTACATAATAATACTATAATTACAAGCTATAACATAATACTAATACTACAAGCTATAATAAATGATGACATAATAAATAAATAGTAAAAACTACAATATGAGCTCTAATTAAAGTAGATACGGGCTGGAAGGAAGAAGAATTAAGAAAGGCGATCAAGATGGGCGGGATCAAGATATAAGGCTTTGTGAAGGGATGATTTACTCAGATGGAAGTCAAAGGAGGAAAGGTCGTTGACTTTTCGTAGCACCCTGGTAATTGGCTCACTTTGACCGTAGTTTGTGCGATGGTGGTCGAGTCGGAAAAGGGGAGTGGACCTAAGGTTGCGGTTTTCTTAAGGTGAAAGGTTGAATCTGTCACCCACGGAAGAACACGTAGAGCGAAGCGAATGAACCTACGCTGGAAAGATTCAATTCTGTTAATGTGGGTTGTTTGTGTAGTTGACCATAACTGGCTGGCATATTCAAGGAGAGGTCTTACGAAGGAGATATAGAGAGATTTGGAAACATAAGGATTGGAGAACTCTCTGGACCAGCGCTTCACAAACCCTAGCGCGGAGTTAGCTCTGTTAATTATGCTGTCAATGTGGGAACGGAAATTGAGTTCACTATACACCCTTTCTCTACCTGGGCATGTTGTACCTTTTTAAAAAGGTAATAGTATGGGCAATCCAATAAAAATAAAAAAGGGGTATACTAATTACATGAATTTCGGAGAAAATGTGGGAAAATGATGAATTTTAGGTAATCGCAAACCATTTTGTTCCATTTTGGAAGTGACTGTACCTGCAATGGTAGGAGTTAGATCAATATTGTGGCAATTTTGGAAAGGTCATTGAGATAGTATATTTTTAGCGTTTGTTTGATGTCGCTGCGTTGGGTACATCAACAGATATAAATAAAAAGAGTAATGTGCATACCATGAAAAACTGAAATTTATTAATCACCCTGTAACTTTCCAACTGTTGAAATTGCCCCAGCCCCTGCCATACAATTTTTTGTTTGTCTAGCTGAGATCTATCACCCCACTCATTTTGGCACGTCATATCTGAAACACCCTGTATTTTAGTGTTAACTGTGTAGTTTTGTGAGTACTGCATGATCTTATCATCGGTGGCTTGTTATGAATTTTTTCTGGTTTGATGATTCCACAACGAGTAAGCAATAAGTTATATAAAGAAAATTCTAAAATAAGTAGTATAATACGGATTTAGATAAAAAACCTTTGTACAATAAATTATATAAAAAGTCGTAAGTTTTTTCAATCACAACTACCACTTGAACAGTAAACCAAAACTGCGTCCATTTTGAAATTTTCAACTGAGAGGTAGTCAGTCATGTTTCTCTCTCCGCTTATGTAATTGTCGAAAAGGGGAAATAATGGTACATTTCCTACCGACTATCGACGGTCACTGATTTTCTGCTGGGATTTGATAGAATTATAGCAACTATTGGAAGCACCTTTCAGACTTTCAAGAATCATTTTTAAAACAAAGGAGCAAGCTGTTCAAATCTCATCTTTCACAATAATTTTTTTTAATAGTATGCCAGTGGATTTACGTTAGCCACTTTATTCTTTGGTAAGGTGAAGACAGGGAGGAAGATGAAGTTGAACTGTCAACTTTTACTTGCGCTGATTTCCGTTTAAAACGAAATAATAAAACTTTCCCAGAATATTTGCAAAAAACGTCCACAAGATATATATTTTGAGGGCTTTTGAGACCGCATTTAAACTTACATCAGCAAAATCAAAGCATCCTAGTATTTCCCTACATAACTTACTGTAAAATTCTCGACAGTCTTGTTTCACTTTTTCAACAGCACTGGATTCTGGTGCATTTTTATTTATAAATTCTTTAAAAGACCCGGTATAAATACGTACGTCAACTTAGCGGGACAACTTCGGCGAATCGCAACACGACTAGGCTCACAATTTGCCGTTAATTAGTTGTGGAAAAAATAATTTTGCCGTTCTTATTTTTTAAAAATTACAGGGTGTCCCGCTAACTTTATATAAACTTAGCGGGACAACTTTGAAAATTCTTAAAAAATGATTGTAAATAAAATTTAACTATCTTAGAATTTGCCGTTTTTTTGCCGTTAGTGAATGCCTGAAACAGATTTCCGATACGACTTAAATTAATATAATTATAAGAGAATTTTGATTTCACGAACGGTACTGCAGGCAGAATTTCTAGGTTTCCATCCTTTTCTTCCAACTGCAATTGAATTGCGACAAAATCAACGACTTCACAACTAAATCAAATTGACCGAACGGCAAATTCTTACCTAAAAATTGTGTTGGAAAAACCGTTATATATGCGATAAGCAGAGCTTCTGAGTGTTACTTACAATTGGTCTATTGACATTATTGACATTGAACTACTGAAGGAACAAAATCGGAAGCCTTATAGGAAAAACTAGTGATTGTTTTTTTTTTGAGGAAAGTTTGTTGATTTTTCGCTATTAAAATTATTTACGGATTATAATTTCTTGTAAAATGAGGAGAAATCCTGCCTTAAGAGCGATGTCAGCCAAGGTTTGCCAAAAAATATAAATTAAAAACCGACAAAAAAGAAAACATGATGTACACAAGTCGAAACAAAGCTATTGAATGTTGTTTGCAAAGTTTGACTTCCAAAATCAAGTTCCGTAAATTTTGAAAACAGGCAGATTTAGTCACGCAGTTAGTTTGTTAAGGGATCGTCTCAGTGTGACCCTCCGAAAAATTACTGATTTTCGCGATTTTTTTTTTAATGTTGCAATAAACTAATCGGTCCGGTTTTTTTTATAAATAAATACATTCATGACGAATACAAAATGATTTTTTTTGTGTTTATTTATTGGGTGTATAATAGTTGAATAAATTGTTGAAATGACACGTAAAAAAAAGGTCCTGTACGGTTTCCACGATTGCTATGGAGGGTTTTTAAATTTTTTTTAATTTGACAAAATGGCGGCGGTTTGAACAAAAAGTATCGAATTTGGCCCTTTTTTTTGACAGTTTTTCGTAAAAAAAATAGGAAGATTTCAAAAAAAAAACCCTTCCATAGCACGATAAAGAATGACGTTAAAAATGTTCTCTATAAATTGGAACTAGAAATCTTCAAAACTCTTCCTTTGAGAGTGGAAACCGTTTTGAAAAACACCATTCTGAGAAAAACGCGTTTAAAGATTGAAGTTGGAAGTTGGTTTCACTCGTATGTATATCCGTGGTTGTTGTCGAAAACGAACTGAAATGCTTGGCCAGTTTATTTTGGAAAGTTATAGAACGTAAGCAACTTAGAAAGATACACACGCAGGTAGAAAAATAAACAAAAGGAATAACGGTCGAGCGGAGCGCCGAACGAGGCAGATGTCTCGCTCCGTTCCCTTTCTACAAGAAACGCTGTAGCGACCGTAATAATTTGAATTTCGATTTGAAAATTTGAGAGAATGTTTATTACAGTGTATACTATCCGATAATGCAACAAAAAAAATAATCGATTTTTCGAAAATTTCACACTGAGACGATCCCTTAAGAATAAATAGAATATTTTTTCTATATTATTAATTATATATGATTGAATTTTATTTTTTGAACAAGATACGGAGCTTTTATGTAATATTGTCTTAAATAATATTGAATACCTTGTATTTCGGCTAAAATCGTTCCGATTTTATCGGTATGCATTACCGGTAACAGGGAAATTACACGTATTTAATTTAAAATGAGCTCCCTAATTTAACAGAAATTATTTACATAATTAAATTATACAAAATTAAAAGTAGATATTATAATGGTTAAAGAAATGGTTGGTCTGTAAACATTAGATCTTAAATAAAATGTATCTTATGTTTCGAATAAAAAATTTGGTAAACTGTCCCAATATCTGATTTTATTTTATTGTCACACTGACGCTCGTACATTTTTCAGTAAAATAATATTAGGCCTAAAAAAAGGAGACTGATTTACAACAGAAAGTAAAAAGGTCCGTTTTTGAGGAAGGATACGAAGGATCTTTGTATTACTCGACAATTATATCGGTACGAATTTTACTGTGCCTGGAGCTAGAGCTTGTTTTATAATGATCTTAATATGTATCATTTACAATTTATTAGCACGAACGGAACAAATATTAAATAAATAATAATAAATACCTGAAAAGCCGCCTGAAACTTTGTCTTGATTTATATAATTTGTGTCAAAATGATATCCATGAGAAAGACGAAAGTCATCGTATATTTTCTTCGACATCATTACTGTCCATTTTTGCGGATGTAAAATATGCACAACACGTATTCGCTCTTTGCCATTTTTATCTTTGTATTTTTTTGATGTTTCCATAACCATTTTTTCAAATTCGGATTTTCCAAAGGTAATGGTGAAAATAAAATTCAATTTCTTAGGTGAAGTAGAAACTACACTTAAATTTAACACATTACTTGACGCTGTGCTTGTATCAATTTCAGTTAGACCAAGCAGGAACTTTTTCAAGTTAAATCGGTCGTTTTTCACATATGAATAAAGAGTAGTTGGTCTAATTTTATTATACAATTTTTCAGAAATATTTATCCAAACGGGATGTCTTTCGGAAACAAAAGCACTACTATTAGATTTTTCAATCACTTCATTCTTGTGTTCCATTATTGCACTAATAATTAAGTCATTTTCTACGGCTGGTGGACGTCCACGAGACATTTTCATTTAAAATTATTTCTCTCAAATGAACTAAATACTTCAAAATTAACTTTACAAATGCAGAGATGCCAGACGGTATGGAACAAAAGTCGCCGAGCCGTGATGCTGAAGTCGCCCAAAGTCGCCGCGCCATTATTTGAAATCGCCCAAAAATCGCCTTTTGATTTTATATTCATTAAAATTGTTGTTTTTAAAACTTTAATGTAATATAAATTACAAAATAACAACAACAGATACAAGTAACACAAATTTAAAATTTTGGTAGAGGCGTCGTGAAAAACAAAAATACTCTTAATTATTTAGTAATTACTTACTTAGTAATTACTTACTTCCATTGAGTGTTTTCGATTTTGCCACCGAGACATAACACCGGGGACAACTGGAGTTACTGGGACCCTGCACCAAAGTGTCACCTGATTTCGAGTTTATTAGTGTCACCTGCTGTCAAATTACAATTGAAAATTATGGCGATTAATAAAAAAAGTAGCAATTTCAACAATTATTGGTTTACTGCAGCGGTACAATAATGAAAATGAGCGTTTTGAAGAAGAAGGGCTACGTGAAAAATACGAAAGTGATATTTTCCTCTTTAAAATAAAAAGAATGAAAAGAGTAAAGCTTTTTCGTTTTTTCTCAATCTTATTATATGTAACAGGACAGTAAAAATAATTAATTAAACATAAAACAATGCCAGTTACTTTTACTTATCTACTTCATTTGTGTTAGTAGTGTCACAGCTGTTCCTGGTCCAAACCAGGGGCAACCGGTGCTAGCACCAAAGGTAAAATGTGGCAAAAACGAACAATCCGAAGCAAAACTCGAGTCATGACACCGCAATCTCGAACACGCATTTGCTTCTTCAAGGAACAAGTGTTAACCACGAAGCAAAATCGAAAACACCCATTAATGGAAGTGACTATTTGCACTTACGTGTACTTACGTGTACTTTTGTATTCGGGAAAGTTCCGCTTTTATGTACTACTATACAAGTATATTCCCTGGCGGGAGGACAGTTAATAGAGTAACTAAAAGTCACACCTCTTCCTCCCAGAAAGTCGAATAAATTTTTGACGCTAATACACGTAAGTACACGTAAATACATGTAATTACAAATAGTCACAGTCTTAAATAATTCACCCAGTCGCTTCCAACTATTTATTACGCACATTTTAATCTTTTAGGAATTATTATTTATATAAAGGAAAACGAAAATTATTATTTATTGAATCGTGCATGCCCCTTTTCAAGTTTAAGGTTTAACTATAGTAATTTAAGTCGTATCGGAAATCTGTTTCAGGCATTCACTAACGGCAAAAAACGGCAAATTGTAAGATAGTTAAATTTTATTTACAATCATTTTTTAAGAATTTTTCAAAGTTGTCCCGCTAAGTTTATATAAAGTTAGCGGGACACCCTGTAATTTTTAAAAAATAAGAACGGCAATATTATTTTTTCCGCAACTAATCAACGGCAAAATAACGGCAAATTGTGATCCTAGTCGTGTTGCGATTCGCCGAAGTTGTCCCGCTAAGTTGATGTACTGCTAATATTTTTGGCACTTTAGCATATTTTAAAAATTGTTTTTAAAAACGTGCCAAATGGAAAGTAAAAGTGTAAATGTAATTATTTTTTTTTCTATGAAAATGTAACCAATTAGTTACAATTGTAACTAAGTGGCGGCACTGATGAGCATACGAATGTGTGTTCTACTATATTGGTCTGGCTCGTTGGCCGACGAGTGCTCGGATCTGGTAAGTTAAATGATAACCGCGAGGGATGTCGGAGAAAAAAAAATACAAATGCAGGCAAATGACAAAAATGCTTGAACGAAAATACAATTACATTAAATCGAAAAATTCAAACTAAATTTTTCTTTAAAACAGCCGTTCTTTATTCAAATTAAAATCTCGCGACAAGTCGACACTAACTTTACTTAACTAAGACTGAATCTTAACTAACTAACTCTTACAGCGTCTGTACGATCTAATATCCTAATTTTTAACAAAGGAAATCGTTTCTCTGTTATAGGTCATGTATGCGTCCCATTTGGGTTCTAATTGAAGGAGTACAGTTTTATTGCTTTGGGATCCCTTAGGATCGCATATGTCTATCAAGTATTAGTTTTGCTATTTTGAGATCCTTTAGGGTCAGATTTCAGTTTTGTTACTTTGAGATTATTTTCGGGACTTAACACACGTATTTATTTAGGTCAATTATTTCCTGGGAATTTGGAGCTTTAGTAAATGGACTGTAAAAAATTGGGTTTATTACCAAAGACTTTTATTAGAAGTTCGACTCGTGTCGACCGAAGCCGAGTTTGCTTCTTGGGAGGTTGTGGATATAACTGTACGAATATGTGTTCTATGGCGTTGCGCTGGCCAACTGGCCGGCGGATAATCGAGACTGTTGTGTGATGTGCTTTTGCACTGAACGGTACAGGATACAACTGCTGATCTGTACTTATTCTCGTTAATACAGAGTTTTCTCTCCAGTAGTTCGTAAAATAAATTTACTGCCCAGAGACATTTTTCATTTTCTGTTTTGTAGTACAGTACCGTTCGAAATGATTTAGTACATTAAAAATACCCATTTTGCCCACCCCTACGATTCATACTGCTGTTGCATAAATATTTCAATTACGTTGGAAATACTCTAAAAGTGATAATGTTCAACTTACCTGCAATAAAAGGACGTGCTGCTGATGTTGATTAAAAGCGAGACGGCGAGAATCTATGAAAGAAGAAATTTCATTATACTACTCTTTTCTTTTGAATTGAAAAGCCACACTTAAACTCGTTAGAGGAGCCATTTTAATAAATTGGTGATGTAATATTTTGACTTATATTAGTAAGTTTTTTTTTCTAAATAAAGCCAGAGATGAACGGCTCGCTCTACATAAGTAGTTTAATTATTAATTAGTTCAATCGGCAAGGAGCTTTAATTGCAAGTTAAGTACTAAGAGTAAGTGAACTAATATCGAAAATCCCTCATATATATTTTCGTACGTGAATAGTGCGATAGTCAAGAAGTCCTTAAGAAAGCTGACAGCTTACTAAAATAACAGCAGCTGAAAAACAATTTTAGAAATCATTGTTTGTGTGTCCTTAACAGAAATGCCAATTGTAGCAGAAGCACTCCTCTGCAATACCAAAGTCGCGAAGGTTTCCATATCGCCTGACGTGTACAAATTTCTACTTAATATTTCTTTTTAACAACCTCACTTCTTTCATATTTATCTCATCCATGAAATCCGATCGTTTTCTCTGGGCCTTGTCATTAGAATCATCCAAAGAATATCATTTTTAATCAGCGCAAAAATAACAAACAAACGATAAAAAAAATAATTTCCCATGAAACAAAACCAGGTCAGCTCCGAGTAGTTTCCTCGCAATCAATGACGAACTGATAACCAACCAGTATATGAGCAGAACTCAAACGTTCTTAGTTCATCGTACGTGTCCACGTCTACGTTCTTATGTTTCTATGTTGTGAATCATTTTATTTTTATGCTTGTTTTATCTCATGATATGAAATCTTCAAAGTTTGATTTGTTTTGCAGATGAAGTCAACAAACCATTTCGTGCGGCATAAAGCGTATCTTTGAGAAGCTAAGGCAGACAGCATTTTTCATTGCACTGAAGAATTTGTAAAGTCAAGGGATTCAAGTAATTTAATATTTTTAAGGTAAATAACATTTTACTAGTTTTAATATTAATATGTTCCACAAACAATACCACTTAATTTAAAATGCAAATGAGAGGAAGCAAATTCAAAAAATTGGTTAGGGCGTGTGGAGCTCAACACACACATGATACTATGTTATAGTTCCGTAAAGTTAATTCTGAATTGAATTTTTCGTAAAATATCTTTGCTACTGTGTTCCTTATACATAATTTGATGATGTACCAAGCCAAATGGTTAAATGGTTTTTATTAGGAAAGTAATATTTTTGGAATTCATTCTAAAAATTATGGTGATTTAATATCCATGACCGTGGCTATACACAATTGTTAAGTTAACAAGGCATAAATCTTGATATTTTAAGAGAATAAATAAAAGTAAGGAAATTGTGATTTTAATATATTTAACGAGAAAAATTATGTAAACATGTAAAGTGTAAATATAAACTAAATAAAGGATAATTCATTTAGTATGTGTAAAATTAAGTTGACAGAATATTTATTTTGCACAATTACCACAGTTTTTATTTGACATTGTAGCGACACCCAATGCCTAAGTTGTTTTTGCTTCTCGGCTCGATCCTTCTACCTCTGTTGATGACATTCTAAATTATGTGAGAATGAGGTCCAAGATTGACGACTCTGTACTTCTACGTTGTCCGCGTCTTAATTCTCGCCTGTCTCAGGAACATGTATCGCCTTTCAAGTTGACGACTTCCCCGGCTCTTTCCGAAATTATTTCTGCGGACTTCTGGCTTATGAATTCCATCGCACATGAATTTGTGCCTCGAGGCAGGTTTACTAACGGTACCCATGACAGAGTAATAACTAATGCTCCAAAAACTAAGTACGCTGTCCCTTTACTATCAGAATGTAAGGGGGCTAAGAACTTAAACAAACCATCTATTTCAGGTATCTACTTCAGGGTTCCTGCCCTTTCTAGTTCACTCACTATTGCACTCTTGGTTCTTAAGCTATCGCTACGTAAGCTCAATATCTTTTTGCTCTGTTGCTTTATTCCCCCTAACCTGAAAAACTTCGTTGATACTGAAGGGCGCAGTCTTGACGATATTCTAATCCTTAATTTAGACTTCATCCATAATATGACGAAAACTGAAGATGAAATTCTTCTTCTTGGTACTTTTTATTTGTAGAGCGGGGAAATGATTTTACGCACCTAGGTGACCGAAGCCGCCCGTGTGACGGGCTCACCTGGCCAACGTACCGGCTAAAACCCCTCCCCCTCCAGGAGGACCATCACTGTACCGTCTGAGAGACATTTCCTCGCAGTAAAGTGCTATAGAGCAGCCTCCAACGAGGCACTCGAGCCAACAGCAGCTCCCAGGAGCCCCCGCTTACCTGCCCCCCAACAAGTAGCAGGCGCCCCCGTTAGGCAGTCCCGCTGTTGTCTCCCTCCTTTTGGCGAAGGACTCCCCTCACGAAAGCGGCAATCCTTCGCCAGTGGCCCTCCCTCTGCAGCATGACCCCAACGATATTGTCCGGGGTCACGCTTCCCGTCTCTGTCTCCATCTCGGCAGTCTCTACTCTCCAACGGACACATTCAAAGAATGTAGCGAGCGAAATCCGATGGAGAGCCGCAGTATACGCAGTACGGGCTTAGCACCATCCCTATGTGGTTGAGGAAGGTCCGAAAATTCGCGTGCCCCGTCAGCATTTGGTTGGGGTAGTAGTCTATTTCGCCGTGCTGACTGTTCAGCTGTGTTCAGTGTCCAGCTGAGGGATCAAGCGGGCTGTCCACCGGCCCCGCGACTCTCCATCTCATCGTTCTTGCCAGGACGCCATGGTCCTGGCCCGAGCAGAGCGCTGCGCGGCGTTGTACCGCAAGTATACGGTACCTTTCCCACCACATTGCATCAGCCTATACTTCTACTCCATGGCATCGGCGGTGCGGAGCAATAGGCGCCTTTTGCAGGGTCTGAGTCCGCCAATGTTAGCCATAACCCTGCTCAGCGCCCCCGTCACCGCAGCCTCCTTATCGGCCCGGTCCTTCATCTCTTCCCAGAAGGAGAGCCTACAATCGAGGCTCACCCCCAGGTATTTGATCGCGGGCCGCGTCTGGACCAACATGTCTCCTACCCGCATCTTGATCAGCAACGGAATGCGCTTCTTTGTAAAAAGGACGATCTCGGTCTTGGCAAGCACCAACTCCAGCCCATGGTCATGCAGCCATGTCGTCGCCATACCTAACCAGGAAACACCCTTCAGGCATCTTCATACGGAGAATCCCGTCATATCTATAATTCCATATGTCGGGGCCCAAAATGGAGCTCTGGGCCGCCCCTGCCAAAAGAACCCTCCTTTATGGTCCATCCTCCGTCTCGAAGATGAGAGTTCGATCCCTCAGGTAGTCCCTCATCATCAGTAATAGATACTGAGGAACCCTGAAGTCGCGCGCTAACGAACTGAGTGCGTCCCCCACCTTACCGAGTTGAACGCGTTGCGCACTTCCAAGGTGACCAGCAGGCACACCGGGCGAGAATAACGATTCCCGCATTCGGTAGCCCGGGCCGCGTTCAATACCTCCTGGACAGCATGAACCGTCGACCTCCCTTTCCGAAAGCCATACTGCCTTTCGGAAACGTCCCCAGCAGCCTCAACGACTGCTTGGAGGCGAGGTTTCAGGAGCTGTTGCAGGAGCTTGCCGGCTGTGTCGAGCATTCACAGCGGTGTGTACGACCCGGGGACCCCACTGGCACCTTGCCCTTGCTGATAAGTACGAGTCTAGCTTTCTTCCAGCGGGGGGTAAAAACTCCCGCCTTCAGGCAGGCATTATACATATCAAGCAAGAGCTCTGGATGGCACGCCGTCAACGCCTTGAGCACCTCTGCCGGGAGCCCGTTGGGCCCTTGCGCCTTCTTGTTTTGTAGGCTTTACGAGGACCCCGCAAGCTCCTTCATTGTAAAAAGAGGAGCGTTGAGTACCTCGTGGGCCACGCAGTTAGACTCCAGCGGATGGGTGGGGAAAAAGGAGTCCACAATGGATCGGACCGTCTCCGCATCAAGAGGGGTATTTGGTGAGAACTCCCCTAATTTGCGGAGGACGATCCTGTAGCCCAGTCCCCAGGGATTCTCGTTGAGATCCTCCCCCAGCCTTACGAAGGCTCTTCTTCGCTGTCTTATAATCGGCAGTTCTACGCGCAGCGTCGGGATCGCGTCGGCAGTACACGGGGCGACAGTGCACAGGGCGGCGATCAGACTCATTGTGGAGTCTACTACCCGGGCGGCTTGCTCGACAAATGGCTTGGGACTTTAATTTACCCAATGTTCTATGGGTATCTAACTGTGATCACGATGACTTCCTTCCCTCATGTTATCCCACATCTTTGGTTTGTAAATTTCTTGACACCATTTCTTCCTCTTGTTTGCACCAAATGAGTGACGTTAAAAACTCTATGGGAAGGCAGTTGGATCTTGTGTTTCGACTAACACTAACTTCTGATTCGACTAACACTATGTCGACTTAGCTTCTGATGAGTTATCCGCTATTTATAGTTTTCATCCGCCCATCTTTGTCTCTTTCTGTTACGATGGTCCTAGTATTGCGGATCGCAATTTCGAACACCATGCTTATGACTATAAGAGATCGAACTTCTCTGATATAACGTCTTATCTCCTTTCAGTCGATTTTTCGGCATAACTGGACAATAATGATATTGATGTCTGCGCCTCCCTATTTTATAACAAGATATATAATTTGTTTAATTCCTCTGTTCCATTAAAACGGATTGGTCTAAATGCTCTTCTCTCCCGTGGTACAATGCCGAACTCCGCAGTCTTAGGAACTGGAAGAAATAAACTCTGGAAAAATTACTTGCGTTGTAATAGTGCAATAGCGTATTCTGACTTTTTGACCTGTTATGAATGCACTATCCTCATCGCTTTATAAGGAATACCTTGTTAGTGTTCGCGATAATATGCATAATAACCCTCGCAATTTCTTTAAATTCGTCAATATGAAAAAGCAGTCGAGCACCTATCCTTCTACGGTGTGGTATGAGGGGTCTTCAAGTAATAACGTGTCCGACATAGCAAACAATTTTGCTTAATTTTTTGAGAGTGCTATTCTTCGGATAACTTTGAGCCTTGTTTAAATAATTTTGATCATATTCAGTATCGTCCCGCTTCATCCGCTTCATCAATAAACTTAAATCGGACTTTTCCTGTGGTCCTGACGGTATCCCTCCAGCCTTCGTCAAGTTCTGTTCCGTTGCCCTTTTTACTCCATAAAATATGCATGAAATGTACAAATTGTGTAAAAATATTTTACCGCAAAATTGGTGTGACAGTGTAAGTGATCAGAATATAATACAGCTGTCTAGATCGGTGATTAAATTTCTGGATTAACATCTAGTTTTCAGTTTTGTGTGAAAGCGTCCAGCAGCTAAAGAAAAGCTAACCCTTTGGTGTTGCTGTTGAGGAAGAGCCAAAGGAGTTTAGTTTTTCTTTATCAGAAACGCTGATCGTGTTGAGAAATTATTTTATATTTCTCACGTCGCTCGAGTTTTAAAAAGTTTATTTTGATTTTTTTTTTTGCAAATTCACTCTATCTTATTAGTTATGCGCTAACGTCAACATCACTGATGACAACTACTGTGAAACCCTAAATATGTCGCTAAATGAATTCTGTTAAACTCTTCAATTTGCAGATAACCTTCAGAAAGGTTTGACCTGGTCTCCTTTGTAAGTTGTATGATATTAATAATAATTTAGTTTTTGAATATCGCAAAGAAATCCCTAAATTTGAGTGGATTGTTCCAAAATAACAAAAAAGTAATTTACATTTATAAACTAGATTATGTGGCGAGAGATACAAAAATACCTTTTTGGTTCGAATACATGTCCATATATCATTATCTTAGAAAATTTTAATTCTTTGTGTTTCCATAATTAGTAACTGGAAAAGTACAAAGGTTATAAGTGGCTTAGAAAAATGACTCAGGAATGTTATGAAATTTGAATAGTTCTACTCTTTGTCTGTCATCTATGCCCTAATGATTGCTAAAGGTATGGATCAGAAGAAGCATAAGGAATATATCTTAATGAAGCTTTAAATGCTATTGTTGCAACAGTGGGCAGGTTCAGAAAACCAAAATAAGCGCTCTTAAGTCTGGATATTTCTCCTAATTATTAAGATAAATTACCTGAAGTGATTTAATGCACTTTAATGGTCGGTTAGAGGAGATTGATGGTTTTGTTTCACTGTTTCCGTTAGAATCGAAAATGATATTATTACTAATGTTACCATAGAGGATTTCACGTGGGGCTGTTATGGTATGTGATCTATGAATAAGATGTATTTAAAGGTTTTGTCAATTCCAAGAAAACGAAAGTTTCTAAAAGTAAATATAATTTATGTAGATAATAATTTTTTTCAAACAAATTTTTTGCACCATCAAGACAAATTATTGAAAAAGAATTTCTTATGCCAGTCAAGATTATCTTTCCTTTAAAAGTCTGAATGGTCTGATATTTATTATCAAACGTAAAAGCATTTAATAAAAGTAATCAGAATTTATTGTTTGCTCCAAAAGAGTTGCAAATCTCTGGCTAAGTTTATTTTTGGCGTATACATGGGTAGGTATTTGCTTGGATAAACAGAATAACAAACCCTTACCACTGGTGGAATTTATTATCCTTTATCCACTTGAATTTGTTAGAAAAAATCTAATTAAACTCTTACTGCTCGTGAAGGAAATTTAATTAGATTGCTTTTCAGTAACGAACTGTGTTACATATAATAGAAAATATGTACTCTTCACGAGTATAAATGGTGGGAAAGTTGAAATTATGTAGGAAACAGTTGACGTTCCTTAACTTGGCAGAATTTACTTTGATTTACCCGGAGAGAAAAGTGTTGTTAAAGTTTTTTGAAAAATTACGGTTCCCAGTGATCCCCGAATATATGTTCGGTCTTAACGAATGTTTCTAGTATATAATTTAAAAGGCTTAAAGGTATTTAAGTTCGCTTACCTGTGGAAAAAAACGAAAAAATTTACACATTCTCAGATTTGAACTCTAGCAATTAATTAGTAGCACGCTTCAACGTCTTCACCGCTAAGCCAATCTTCACTTTAAGTGAATCACTTTCAAAAAGAGAGCTCTTTTAGCCTCTAAATAAATACAATATTTATTGACACTAGTTAACAAATTTCTTGAAAGTTAATTCATCTACTTTGAGTGTCGATGAGCGCGATCGCGTTCATTATCCATACAAATAAAAATCTCTGGTTAATATTCATATTGACATTCAGAAATATGGAAAACCAGGTTCAATTGAAATTCAGAAGCACAGAAAAATAAATCTTACACAAGGAAGAAAATGCACACAGTAAATTTTACGGTGCTGTTCACTTAAATTGGCTATGAACACATTAAAAATTAATGTTTCCAGGAATTTTTTGTCCGTGTATGTATATATATATATATGTATGTATATAATTAATAACTAATTAATTGCAAAAATACTTATTGTTTTGTTACGTAATTTTTCCCTAAACGAAGATAAAATTAGCGAAAAAAAGAGGCTTATAAGATGCAAAATCGAATTTTGAATTTGCGAATTTGAATTTTTACGGAAAGGACCCATTCGTCTTATCGCATGGAAAGATAAAAGGTTAGTGAGCATGATATTGTGGGGGTCTGTGGTTTCCTCCCCGTAAATTGCTACTAAAAGCAAATATTATTGAATTATTTGGATAATTATGATGGTTGCAGCCTTGACTATGTACTATTATCATAATAGTGCATTATCCGAGCGGCGTCTACGGAGTTCGAGGTTTATACTTTAGTCGTCAGAGAGACCTGTTTGTTTTGATAGGTTGTGTGCTTCGTCCTCGTCAGATTTCATTTGCTTTCCTTCGGGTCTGTATTTGCTATTCTTTATTATTCTGTTCAAAAATTATGTTCTGTGAAAAATGTATTAATAAGATTCGTAACTCGCTGAAATTCGTACGATTTAAAATAATTTATGTATATTTTTTTACAGTTAAGTTTTTTTATCCAGGTTGAAAATCGAACTGGCTATTTTCCATGAAGTGCGTCCTCTTATACCATTTTTAACCGACTTTCCAAAAACAACTTTTAACGCGTGGACCGATTTGGATGGTTCTTTCTTCGTTGTATAGAGTAGAAGACACTAAAAAGTGAAAAATAAAATAGTTTTTAAAAAAAAAAGTTTAACTGACTTCACAAAATGCGCTAAAAAGCATAAAATAATTTTTAATTTTATATCTATTACGACATTTTGAAGTCGGTGCACATTAAACAAATAAAACAACTACAGTACCACAATTGAAAATAATACATAATATTACCTGAACGTTTTATGGCTGAAAAAACGGCCTTTGAACAAAAGAATGTTTTCACAAGAGTTATCGAATTTAAACACTATATTAATACCATATTTAATAAGTCAATCCATATCACATCATTCTGGTGATGAAACCCATGGTCTCAGATTTTTATGATTTTTTTATATCTTCCATTTGTCATCCATGTTAACCATATAGCATGTATGTGCGGTAGCGATATAGTTTAAGTTAAACTTTCATAATTTTGGCGATTCTCATCATATCACAATGACAAAAATGTTCAGAGCAACCTACAGAATAAGAAAAAATGCATTTGCCAACATATCTATTAAATGGTGCAGTTATTATCAGCTCAAATTTGACTTTCATAAATATTTTGAAGAAAAAACATAACATTTTAAAAATGATATTTAAAATAAAAGGCGTTGCAGTAACTAATTTTTTTTTTTAAATAATCCTTAAAGTATGAACTAATAGGTTCTGGAATAAAATTGGTGGTATTTTGACTGCCAGTATATTTTATTTAGCAGAAAAAGACTAACAAATTGCGTACATAAATAAGGTACTTAAATAATTGAACGTTCAATGAACGAAACTGCTTTGGGAGGGGGGAAGATTTCGGATGGAAAAGCCTAATCACACTATAATTCTCTGTCGTGTATTTTGTTAAATTAATTATAATTATCATAGAAATCCAATATCGGTTTTCTTGGTGTCGGCTGGATACGGTGCTGGTCTGTTAACTTCTTGGCTGCTGCTGGCGTGCTCCCTAGACTGAGTTCAACTGATTTGCTGGCTGTTATCAACTTATCGGCTCCTCGTTCTCTTTTCCTGAAGAGAACGGTGTAATGCTGATGGCTATTAGATCTTGTGGGATATTATGCCTGCTCCATATTCTCTACCATAAAGAGATTATAGGAAGCTTGTAGTCGCAGAGGATCCGAGATGAGGTGACATATTTCTTGCTGTGGTGCCGCTGCTACACAATGTTAATAACCGAACATTCTGGCCCGCCTTGAAATCTCCAAGATTTCGAAACTAATGTTGGATTGTTGCGTGAGTGCCAAGGATGAGGTAGGTGAAGGAAAATATGAGAAAAGAAAAAAAGAGTGAACTTACTAATTGCACATTTGAATATTTAATAAAATTCAGTGTATTATTTAAATATTTCAAATTCAAAAAAATGGGCAAATATTTTAAATGAGTTGGGAGGTGCCTCGAATTTTATATAATTCAATTGGCTCAAAATCTGACTACAATTCTAGAGGCAGATCCTGTGTTTTATCTAAACTATCGTTGGACGTATTTATCGGTAGCAAGCAGAGTTTTGTTCCTCTCGCTTCCCAAAGCCCACTGATTGGACGGGAGATTTTCATTTTTGATAAGGACTAAGTTTGCCAATTTCAATATTTTTCGAAGCTCATTTTGGACGTTGCTGAAGGCGGGATAAGTACTCTCGATTCCAAGTCTTCCAAACATTTTGTTTTATCTGCTGGAGCAGATTAAATTTTGAATTTGTAAAATCTTGTTCAGGAGGTGCTAAAAGAGAATCGCCTATTAAAAATGACCAGGGGTAACAACTTCAAGATCATTGGGGTCATCTTGAAGAGGGCACAATGGTCGCGAGTTTAAACAAAATTCGATCTGGGAAAGAATCGTGAGCATTTCCTCATAGGTGAGTTGGACGTTTCCTATAACTCTTTTTAAATGGTATTTGATGGATTTCACTCCAGCCTCCCAAAAACCTCCAAAATGAGGGGAGGCCGGAGGAATAAAATGCCAATCTATGCCATGAATATTGACCATTTTGGATGCTTATCGGGTACCTTCACTATAAGCATTCTTTACTTCTTGGTCAAGTTAATTTCGTGTTTCTATAAATGTAGTCCCGCAGTCTGAGTACATACACAGTCCTCGGCCAAAAATCTTCTTCTTCTTACCACGTAACCTTTATACGTTTTACATCCTCTTGTGCGAGAAATCCTAAGCTGGAAGGGTCCTGCGTAGCCTAGACCAACATTAGTTGGTAAAGCTCACATGAGCTGAGTCTTAGTCTGGCACGAGTTTTTAAAACAAAGAACACATTTTTCGATAATATTCTTAACCAATTTCTTTCCATTTATAATCCAAATAGTTTTTCTTATTATAGATAGAGTCAATGTAACGCCACCATGTAAAAGACTCTGTGCGTGTAGTCTATAAACAGCCGAGTTAAATGACTTCCTGAATGAAGAATTAATGGATGTTTCTCAGCGAAGAATGGTCCAATTTACCCCCTACCCTTAACAAGTCTTCGTGATCCAAGATTGGGTTCAGCGATATAATTGAACTAGTTTTATTGAGAGGTCTATTAGATGCCAGAGGTACTATTTCTTCTGAAAAGAATCTATCTTGCTCATGTTTAATCCAAAAGGAGCGGGACTTGGCTAATTCTGCAGTGGAAATCTAAGATGAATTTATGGATAGCTCGAGTCGACGTATTTTATTAATAAATTTCTGCGCCCGTATAGTGTGTGTTAAACCCCTGTAAAATGGGTCTCTACTTGAGCTTTGTCCGAAAAAAACCTTTACGGTTTTGAGCTCCAATTTTTCAATTTCTGGATCAGGAATAAGATGTGAGGGCCACGATTCTTTCGATTTGAGAAGCTTATCAGGTGTTCTCCACCATAGCCCTTTATTTATTTTATCAATAGTAGAAATACCTCGACTTGCTAGGTCTGCTGGATTTTCTTCAGATTTGACATGTCCCTAAGATATTTAAAATGAATCGAGGTTGGTAAGAATTTCGGATATCCAATTACGCACAAATGTTTTAAAGTGACATGGGTATCGCTTGATCCATTTTTTTTATGCCAATTGAAGCTATGTAGAGAAGAAACTTTTTTGCTAGCCTGGAAAGCAATACAGCCCCGCAAAGCTCAAGTATTGGTACAGTAATGGCCTTTGAGGGAGTTACCTTAGGCTTGGCCACGAGGATATTAACAACAATATTTTTATTGTTTTGTACTCGGAGATAGAGAACGCCTCCATAAGCTTCTTCTGAGGCATCACAGAAACCGTGAAGCTGTACCTCACTGGTAGGATCTGTGCTGACATATCTAGTAACCCTTACAGTTTTAATTTGCTGAGCAAGCATAAAATATCGCGAAATTGCTTAGATAAAGCTTTAGGAATGGGTTCATCCCAACTAATACCTTCTTTCCATAAGTATTTCATAAAGATTTTCATTGTGATTGTAATGTGGGCTAACCACCCTAAAGGATCGTAAATTCGGGCAATTTCGGCGAGAATCTTTCGTTTCGAGTGTGGGGTTTCAGAATATCTTGCTTGAAATTCGTAGGAAAAACAATCTTCTGAAGCAGTCCAACGTAATCCTAAGGTTTTTATTACGCTATCAGTGTGGGTGATCAAAGAGGAAGAGCATGAACGCTCAGAATCAGAGATGTCGTTCAAAATTTCTTCCGAATTAGAGATCCATTTTCTTAACGTGTAACCTCCGCATCGCAAAATTGAGTCAACCTGTCTCCTACATTCGCGTGTTTTTTCTAACGTCGCTTCCAGAAAGAATATCATCTACATAAATGTCATTCAAGAGTATCTTTGTCCCGATAGGATAATCTTGGCCTTCGTCCTTAGCTAGCTGATGTATGACGCGGATGGCCAGGAATGGTGCACTAGAAACCCCAAATGTTACCGTCAAAAGGCGATAGTCAGAGGGACATTCATCAGAATTTGAGCGCCAGATCAATCTTTGAAAATCCTTTTCAGACGGATGTATTAAAATTTGTCGATACATTCTAGCTATATCAGCTGTGAAGACGAATTTTTGCTGTCTCCATTCCGATATTAAGAGATATATCACGCTGTAATGGAGGGCCACACAGCAAGATTGAATTGCACTCTTTGACTTGAGAACAAAAATAATGGGAAACATTTTGGAAATTATCCTTTGAGCGTGAGGTAGAATCATAAGAGATTTCTCCGAAAAGAATCCAGCCAAATGAAGTCTTTTGGGCTGTTGGAGAGCTTGAATTACCACTAATCAGACCTTCTTCGAGAATTTTGGCGTAAATATTTGCTCCAAGGACAATATATATTTTACCTAGACGGTCTAACGTAGGATCGCCGAGAGTTAAATCTTCGAGCAATTTCGATTGTAAGGTGATTACTTTTCTCGTAGGAAGGAAATCGGTTAGAGAATCGAGCACTGCTGCTTTTATTTCAATTATGAGAGTAGCCTTAAAATGGAGTTGGATTATAAATTTAGCAGATTATTGTCCTTTGGCTGTGATAGTATTTCCTAAGCCGGCAACTTCAAAAGTAGAACGATAGAGCCTTACGCGGAGAAGTTGAATGGCTCTTCTTGCGATAAAGCTTGTTTGCGAGCCGGGGTCAATTAATGCTCTAAGGAAAATAGGATTGTTATCAGAGGAAAATGCCTTAATTCGAACGGTTGACAATAATACCAACTTATTTTCACGGACAAAACAAGAAGTCACTTTGTTGCTCGGGACGGCAACTGGACTCTGCTTTGTGTGATCTCGAGAACTTCCTTCATCATTCGGGAGGACAATTGGGCAGTGACGTGTAAGAGGGAATGATGTCTTTTTTGACAGTATCGACAAGTGTTTTCACTAGGGCACTTCTTAACGAGATGGCTTTAAGCTAATCAATTAAAACAGATGGAATGAGCAGAGACGATTTTAGCTCTTTCACGAGGTTTAATTTTTATAAACTGAAAGCATTTGGGTTTTTGGGAGTTGA
Organism: Leptarthrus brevirostris; assembly: GCA_964036015.1. Lineage (NCBI taxonomy): Eukaryota > Metazoa > Arthropoda > Insecta > Diptera > Asilidae > Leptarthrus > Leptarthrus brevirostris. Next base: position 62,235,025 of record OZ038373.1, on the reverse strand, counting down.
GCGTTTCTAATGTGCGAAAACGACTTTCAAGAAAATCAGTAAGATATTTTAACTTAGCTAGAGAAGTAGAATTTCCTTGTTTTTCTCCCACAACTCTCTAGTCTCAGAGGGTAACCTTTCTACCAATAAAATTATAATAATAGGGTCCAGGTAGCCACGCATTCATTTGTTATATCTAGAATTCGCCGAATATGAGGAGCGGCTTCCACTGAAATTGTGGCCTGGGAGAACAACCGTTTAAGGATATTGTTTACCAGAGCTCTTGTGTTTTGATTAGGTTTTCCCATGCGATAGAATAATTGTCATTAGTCACATTTAGATGAAGAACAATGCTTGCCGCTTCCCCTACCAGTGACGCCTACAAATATAGCATCTTCTGAACTGGCGATAACTTACAATTCGAGTGCACCATTGTATCGAAGATGTCATAAAATGAGAGCCATGAATTATAACCCCCTGAAAAGATAGGAATTGTAATGCGGGGGTAATTTGACTTCATTGGGTGTTTCGCCGCTTTGTGGTACACACTCGTCTAATATTGGTTTATCGCCTTTACCAATGTCGCGTGTATTTTGTTATACAATTTGTGAGCTGCTTGCTAAGTGAGACAATTTTTCCTTTAAAATCCCCTGATATTCAAAATATGTGTGTTTTAACTTATCATATATAGTATATCCCCAGTGAAATATTCATGTTCCCGATCTTTAGTAACATTATAAATTTCTTTATCGTTATCACGGTATTTATGCATGAAGTATAATTTGTTCCACTGGTGTAGACCACTACTATCGTTGAACTTTACCATCGATAAAGATTAAATAATAATTCGTTTGCAGGAAATAAATACACCAAATATGATGTTATTTTAGGGTATAAAGTATGTAAATATATATTGGGATCAATCAGCGAATTAATATTTTCCTCTAATTTAAGTGTAAATCGCGCTAAAGTTATAATGACAGGGAACCATCTAGCATATATGTAAATATACAAATTTGTAGTCAATCGTAATTATTTCAAATTGTAGAAATGCATCAAGTAATACGGTAAATTTACGATTTCCAATTACGTAAAGGTTCACAAAATGTTGGGAATCTACAGAATGCAAAGAAAAGATAACTGTTTTTAACGGGATGGATCAATGTTCGAAGTTACAGAAATCACTGATATTTTCTTAAAAATTTAATGCACTTTAATCGTTTTGAAATATTGATATTAATGCAGCGACAGCAATCCAAAACTTAGAGGAGCATCAAATGGCAAGAGAAAAAACCCAAAATAATTATACATTTGAGTAATTTGCTGAATCCAAGCAACGAACACCAATATCACTAAGAAATAACAGTTTGCGGTACCGAATAACTTGAATCCACGTGCTACCGATGAATCCGCAATGTTTTCGAATTAGAGAGCTTTGGCACTTAATACGAGAAAAATTAAGTGACCCAAATAAAATATTTGCCAATTTTTTCTTCTATTATTATTATTATTTTATTGAGATTAAAACGACTGATGACTAATGTGCAACCAGCAGTACTCACCCAAATTTTCCAGAGATGCTGAATCCGGCTCGAAGGACCAATGCTTTGGGAGGGGGAAGATTTCGGCTGGAAAAGCATTAATCACACTATAATTCACTGTCGTGTATTTCGTTAAATTAATTATAATTATCATAGAAATCCAATATCGGTTTTCTTTGTGTCGGCTGGATACGGTGCTGGTCGACTGTTAACTTCTTGGCTGCTGCTGGCTTGCTCCCTAGACTGAGTTCAACTGACTTGCTGGCTGTTATCAACTTATCGGCTCCTCGTTCTCTTTTCCTGAAGAGAACGGTGTGATGCTGATGGCTATTAGATCTAGTACAGTGATGGCGAAACTCACACAACTTAATTTGAGGAATGCTTAAAAGCTTCAGAAGCATTTTGTACTGTTTGTTTAATTTAGAACCTTAAAATGTTTGCAAAAGGTTGTATATCTTAAGATATTGTATAATTGCTTACAAAACTACTTAAATATGACAATTTCTTTTAGCTTTTGCTTGCTTTAACAATTAAAAACGCAAAAAACAGAAAACCGAATACATCCAAACAATTGCATATACGAATTTAAAAGCTCAAAAGCTCACTTGCCCGCGGGCATAGGTTTGGACATCACTGATCTAGTGGGATATTATTCCTGCTTCATATTCTCTACCGTAAAGAGATTATAGGAAGCTTGTCGTCGCAGAGGATCCGAGATGAGGTGACATATTTCTTGCTGTGGTTCCGTTGCTACACAATGTTAATAACCGAACAGAAACATTATCTAAGCTAGTAGAAATATATTTAAGCCCGCTAATAATTGCCACTTCGAGTAATTTGGGTATGGCGAACTCATTAAAAATAATGCCATCCCTTAACTTTATCGGAAACTACCGCCAGTGCAATCCTAGAAATTAAAAATGTCTATTTTTCACTTTCTAAACAAAATTTACTCTAGGTTTTAATCCTAAAATAACTTTTAATTAGAAAAATTAAAATAATATATATACCAATCCCTAAAGTATCGGAAACCAGCCCTAACGCCGCCCTTAACGTTAAATAATTTTTCTCTACACTAGAATATAAATTTGGTTTGAAAAGCACTTCTAAACATAAGACATTTTTCAAAAACAGAACCAACCCCTCAAGTCTGCTGGAAACTAGCCAATGATAAAAATAATCTTGTCTAGTTTTTAATTGAAAAAAAAACGAAATAACCCCGCTAATGTTCGTTCTTAAAATATCTTCTGATTATATAGTGATTTTAACAAATTAATCCAACCCCCCAAGTGCATTGGAACCATCCCTTGCCTACACCCTTAACTTTCAATAATTTTTTTCTACATTTTATATTATATATGGGGCATTTCATGCGAAGCGGACAACCAACAATTTTGAAAATGTTATGTATGACCTGTTTCAAAGGTAATTAATCATAATAAGAAACTTATATAAAAATAAGTAAAATACTCTTCACAGTCGTGGTATCGAATTCGTAATTGGATTTTTTTTCATGTAAAAAATCCAAAATTTATATTTAAAATTAAATTTTGACAAATTTCGACTTGTTTAATTTTTTTTTTCAATAGCTCAAAAAATAACTTAAAATGTATAGTTTCATAATGTGATCTGCATTCGAACACAGTGCAGCGCGTAGTCGGCGTTTGGCCAGTGCGATAGTTTTGTATGGAAACATGAAAAAATTTAAGTTTAAATTCTCTATCTCCGATACGAATGCAGATCACATTCTAAAATTTTACACATATTATTTATGAACTATAAGCTACATTTTGAGATAAAAACAATAATTTTTAAAAATGTCGAAGTTAGGTAAAATCCGATTTGATATGTTTACTTCCGGTTTTATGTACGCAAACATTTTTTTTTCAACTCTGTAATAACAGCCAAGAAAAACATTTATTTGTCCTTAAAATAACACTATTTAATTTTTTTCTATCACTTTGAATAATAGCAAATTTTTTTTTTCAAAAAACCCGCTAATCAAATTTTGCCAATTCATTCAGGATATATAGAAGTACAATTAAACCAAATATGTGTCGTAGTTTTTAAACTTATTGGGTGTCAAGTTTAGTTACGAAGAAAGCGTGGATAGAACAAAGCCATACTTAAAATTGTCAGTCAACTGTTAGAGTCCGGTAAGAAAGGGTCTTAATTAAAAAACTATAATACTGTTCTCAAAATTCGAAATTGATATTTACTGATGGTATTACAATTATCACACTGTAAAATATAAATATTAGCCTTTATTCCCTACGGGTGGGCTATTTTTGTTCTTACAATTTTTAACACTATCGATTTGTAGAAATTATTTTTTACATCGATTTTCTAAATCTTACTAGTAAATGATAAAGATTGTATTTACGTAGAGAGACTTTAGATAGAATTAACCACCTCAACGCTTTAAGATTGCTTAATGTAATAACAAGGGGTTGCTTTTTCTAAAAATGATTTAACTTCGTAATATAAACAGTTTGAACAATTTGGAATTTCATCTGTTTCTTCTGGATCCGAAACTGCAAATCCATCACGATCAACACAGTATAATTTTTTATTGATATCCTGCACAGATTTGTAGTTTCCGTTCTCGCCGCATGATAGCCTGTGGTTAAGACCTTCTTCTGAAAAGATCTTTTGATCACGTGCACAATCTAATTGTAAAAAAATAATTTGCACTGCAATAAAATATGCTGATTGTATCACTTACTGCAATCCATTTTTGATGCTTTGTGGGAAGGCGTCTGAAATGGTGACAGTTTAGTACCATCCCTCCATTGGCAGAAAGCTCTGAAATAAATTTTATATATCCATTAATTAAACAAGTAAAATGTTGATAGAATAAGCTTTATATTTTACTCATTTATTATTCGTCAGATATTACTCAATTTTTGATCCAAAGTCGTCGGAACTCTAATTCCGTACCCGAAAGGTCATAACGGGAATCCTATTGTTGTGGCAACACTCCGTCTGTCTGTGAGAGGCTTCTAACTTCTAAAGGAATTGCGATATTGATTTGAAATTCACATATAATATGTAAATCCCTGGCCCAAAATCGAAATCGTATTTAAGATTATAAAAAACTTTATTTCAAGGGATATGGAAAAAGTGGTCAAAATAAATTTTACTAATGCTTGTGGGTATTGTTGGAAAAACACAAATATATCAAGATCATAGTTTTTAGACATATTTTGTTACTGCTGTTGGTCTATCACAAAAAGGGCTTTAAGTAAAAATCTGCAAGTTGTGTACAGTATTATTCATACTCAATATTTAAATAACAAATACTAAAAATAGTTTAGCTTTATGCAATAGATAAAAACGTATGATAATCTTCGGCCCAAAAATTTTACTAACAAGCAGATGGCAAGACTGCTAGCTGTTACAGAATCTCAGTGCGCGGGTCCGACTCGCAGTTGACCAGTTTTTTAGGTTTTCTTTCGATATTTACTTAGCAAATTAATGTTTCCAAAGTTTCACAACTTTATTTTTAAATTATAACGAGGTTAGGCGATTTATTGCATTATTCGAAAAATATGCTTATAACTACAATGTATGTTCAAATTTGGACTAAATGCAAATACCGCCAGCAGTTATAAATTAAAATACGATCAAATCTACTTCAATTATTTTTAATTTACAAAATTTAAAAATTAGTTACCGTAGCTCGTTTTAAGGTCTACTAATAGATTGACAAATGAACGAAGGTTATTGGCAAATTTTGCGAAACGCTATCAAGAGCACGTTCGGAAACACAACTATAGTCGTAGCCGTAGTCAGCTCTAACTATTGCACAAGTTGTGTCAAAGTCAGCTATATACGTTCTCGTTTCCGAACGATATATACACCCCGCGCAAAAAAAAAAAAACCACACGTGGAATTTTATTGATAAAGGGATATAAAAGTTAAATAACAAAAATTTATTATGTAATTTTTCTGTATTTTACATTATTCACATATAACCCAATTAAAAAGTATGTCTTATGCAATATGTAATTTGTTTTCAGTAATAAAAATTTAGTTTAACGTTCGAAATCAAAAAATGCTTCATGCTTTTTTTTTAATACAGTGTTATTTCATAAAAAATTAAAAATACAGTAAGCCAACAATATCTCTCTCTATGTTTATTAAACTTAAAAATTTATTTCCAAAAATTAAAAGTTTTAAAATTGAATTTAAAATTGCAATTAGTACTTTGTAGCACCGCCCTTTGTCTTAATAACGTCTCGAACCCTATGTATATATGCAACTGTACACAGTGAATATATATATTTTAACAACTTGGTTACTATTTGGTACGAGTTAAGCCGGGAAAATATGAAAAAGAAAACCACGTGCGGATTTTTTTTTGCTCGGGGTGTAGTTATCAAATAGTCAGAGCTGTCACTTGCAAGTTTATTGAATTTCAGCTACGATATAATGTCAGGTAACGATAGCAAACAACAACAATTTGTAGGGAACCATTTATCCATTTTAGAGGATTACTCTTGAGTTTTTTTGTATTCTCTATCTATACCGTTCATTTACGTACTGTTAAATATTACATTAATTGTTTATTCATCATCCATATTTAATTAACACCATAAATATTTTATTTAAAATTGTTTATTTTCTCAATCTGTAAAAAACCCGTCAGAATTGTTTTATCTGTCACTTTCAAGGGAATTTACATATGTTTTATATGTATGTGTGATAGCTACTATTAGCTCGTCGTTGAAGCATAGTCAAGAATAGTTGACTATTTAGTCACCTATTGTGAGTTCCCGAACGGCAATAGTTAGCTATATGAGACAATAGTGAGCTATAGTTGTGTATCCGAACGAACTTCTAATGTTCCAAAGAATGGTGACGTTTTCTGTCAAATTTTGAAGTTTTATCTGTAAAATGGAAACTTTAAAAGAACTCATACTAGTCTTCGAACTGTGTATACAAATTATCTAGAACGAAAAACAGTGGTAAGTAAACTGAGAATTGGCAGACCTTGTAAGTTAACGGAACGCGAACAAAGAAGTGTGATGGCTGAAATCAAATCAAATTGAAAGAGGTCATCCGCGGAAATAGCAAAAAACCTTAAAGAAACTAACTCGGCAGACAGAGGTTAATCCAATAGCAATCCGCAGAATCTTAAATACTGAGGGCGGCTACAGTAATCTGCAAGCAAAAACATTTCATCAGCAGATGAATAAAAAAGCCAGATGTCTAAAGTTAGCAGAGCAAAATGGGCAGAACCAAAATTTTAATACAAAAAATTAAAAGGCTCATTAAAGGCTAATTAAGTGCCCAACTGTCGATTTAAGTGATCTTATATTTTTTTCAAAAAACCATGTTCTGCTAACTTTTGAAAAAGTTAGCAGAGCATACAATTCAAGTCAGAACAAAATGGGCAGAACCCAAATTTTATTACAAAAAATTAAAAGGCTCATTAAAGGCTAATTAAGTGCCCAATTAAATAACTTTTTGAAAAAAGTTAGCAGAGCATACAGTTCAAGTCCTTCAAAAAATAACAATGATTAAATTTTGCAGAAAAATGTCTTTTTACGCAAATGAATTTTATTGATAATAAACATTTCGTTTATACAGCAGAGCGTTCAAATAAATTGTTTTTAATTATGCAATCAGAAAAGAGAAGCTAAAATTATCATACTTTCTACCAACAAAGGGAAAATTCCAAATTTTGGCACCTTTCAACCAGTTTTCTCATATAAAAAATACCGAAAATCTTACTGAATATGTTAAAAATGCATTAAAAAATTTACCTCGTTTGCTAGAGAGATGGTAATTTTTGTTCTTTGTTCTTTTCCGTGTAATAATTGTAATTTTAATAATAAATATTAAAAATTTAGTTTATTGTTTCTAAAAAAAATCATCCAGTGCTTGATCTTTTGAATTTGTGTAATTCTTCGAATTGCGTCCGTTCTTACCCTTAGAATAAAGAACTAGAGGAAACACTGTACTTTATTAAGATAGCTTCTATTAAAACTGTATATTATCATTGCAATAAAATTATTAGACTATTTTGATTTTTTGTGAACTGACTGACAAAGAACAGAATTTGTTAAAACAAACCAGCACGAAGTGTTAGATTTTTTGGTGCCCAAATAATTAGAAATAGCATGACGGGAAAACGCTTTTCCGGTAAATACATTATATAAATTACTTCTAAATTCATTCTATAAAGATGTCATGTTCCATTAAAACCTAAATTTGCGGAAAAAAGTGAAAGTTTCGTATGAATGTTTGTGTGGTTTATGAAAACTGATTTAATGTTCCGTAGTTGTTCGTTTTAGTGGTGGCGCAAAAAAAAATTTTTAGGGGGCATCCATAGAAAATCTTAACTAAGATTTAATCAATTAAAAGCAAAATTGATGATTCGCTTGAACCTATAATATTACCCTCAAAATTATATACAGGTTAACTATTATATTCAGTGAAGTTAAAATCAAGTTATTCTTTTAGGAATTATAAAGATTTTAAATTTCCTTTTGGCCTCACCTAAAATCTGAGATAGATTACGCCTATATTGTTGATACCACTACTAGTTCTTTAACTGCCAGTATCTGGGATTGTCGTGCGTCGCTTTTTCATATATGTGCGAATGTTTTTCTTGAAATGCCTCCTCAAGTAAGGATTCCCCGAATAAGGCCAAGTATGTTGGTGAATTCCCTGTTAAATTACAAAAATGACGTTGTGTTGCCATCGGATAAAATTGTCTCAAAGCCCAATACAATCTGGGAAGAATTTCGGATGAATTGGAAGGGAACATTGCTGCAAAATCGCTCTACTGATTCGTTTACGGCAACAACAGACAGAGAGTTTAGTTTGAAAAAGTTAGAAGAACTTGGATTTAAAAAAAAAATATAAGAGCACTTAAATCGACAGTTGGGCACTTAATTAGCCTTTAATGAGCCTTTTAATTTTTTGTATTAAAATTTTGGTTCTGCCCATTTTGTTCTGATTTGAACTGTATGCTCTGCTAACTTTTTCAAAAGTTAGCAGAACATGGTTTTTTAAAAAAAATATAAGAGCACTTAAATCGACAGTTGGGCACTTAATTAGCCTTTAATGAGCCTTTTAATTTTTTGTATTAAAATTTTGGTTCTGCCCATTTTGCTCTGCTAACTTTAGACATCTAAAAAAGCCAGCAATTTCCGCAATATTATGAGAAATGGATTAAATCTTCACACACAGTGCTTTTTAGTGGAGAAAGCAAATTTAATAAGTATATTTGACCATGATAGCAAACAAAAAGTTTGGGGAAAATCAAATGAAAGCTTAAGAAAACAAATCTCCAATAGTGAAATCGAAAAGGTTATGGATCGTTTTCTTCTCCTTATTTGAAAAATAAAAAGAATTTAAAGGACACTGCAGAGCAATTGGGTTTGGAACCATGCTTGATATTTCAACAAGATAATGATTCCAAACATACAGCAAACGTTATTAAAAAGTGGCTGCTATATAATAACTATACAGTAGCATTTGCCACCCCCATCATCAGACTTTAACCCCATAGAGCATTTATGGGATTTTCTTGAACGCCAAATCTGAAAACGTAAAATCAAGAACAGGGTGGATTTGAATTCGGTTTTAGGGCCGGTTTCACAATTGGAGCTTAAGCACTAAGTTAAACTTAGTTTGCCGCTTGAACTGAGTTTAAGCCAAATTGAGTTTCACAGTGCTGGAGCATAAAATGTACTTTTAAATATGGCAGCACTGCGGAATTGTGAACTTATATACTATTGTCAGTTAATTTACTGAAAAAATATTGTGAATGTTTTGATTTTTTGTGGAAATTTTCACCGGCAAGTGCAATATAAATATTAAAACAATGGGCAAAGATTTTTATGGCAATATTATACTAATTATTTTCTCAAATCAAACTATTCCAGCAATTTTGAAATCGAAAAAAACAGCTAAATAACATTCAATTAAACTGAGTTTAAGCGATGATATTAAAAATGTGCCATCTGATTGAAGAGACTATTTTATTATTTTCACTATGCGAGATGAATGAATTTATCCTTTTTTTACATTTCTGTGGTGTAAGTCGAACAATATTGGATAATTTTTTACTTCTTCTAATAAGTTTTCCGTCAAATCACATGTTGACTCTGCGATAGACACGATAAAACTGGTCTGCAAGCAATCCACTGCTATATCGTAAATATAACGCGTCCACCGCAATATTATCGCAAATTTCTATCGCGTTGGTGTGAATATTATTGTTTCGTATTAATGCAAGGCGTTAGAACGCTAACGCATCGCGCCGGTGTGAAACGGCCTTAAAAATGTCAAAAGTCGATAAAAGTATGATAAACAAGATGATTGAATCTGAATGTTTATCTTGTAGTATTTGTTTCAGTGAAATATTCAAATTGTAAGTCTTCACTTAACTGTTGTTTCGTCTTTTATGAAATGCTATCAAAGTAGTAATTTTTTAATTTTTCTGAAAAGGCAAACTCAATACCAATACTACCGATAAAAAATATCAAAATTACTGTTCTGATTGCATTTGGGAACCGGCAGAGATCAATAAATACAGTAAAATTTGCATATTTTCTATGTAAGTTTTCTAGAAAACACTGTTGTGACCGGTTGCACTTAATTCGCGTATAAGTTTGTATTATTCGATCTTGTAAAGCCAATACTATTGAAAGAAAGCAAAGTGTTAACCTGTCACTTCGATATTTAGCAAAACAATACAATACCAACCATGTTCAAATCTTAAGAATCAAGAGGCGAGATAAATTAATGTCTTACATAAAGATGTCTGTACCTAGAACAACAACGAAGTCGAAAATTGTACCCGTACCTTTTGACCAGTAAATATTTTTGCCTTGTAATGGATGATAAGACTTACATCAAGATGGACTTTCGATCATTGCCAGGTCAAAAATATTTGAACAATAATTAAAACTAAGTTAAGAAAATACTTTCGGCCAGCCATCGATGATTAAAAGAAAATATCTGCGAGCGACTAAAATGATAAAAAACTGAACTGTGCAAGCTCTGCTGAGGCCCATAAAGTCTAAGATAAGGTAACGACAAAGTATATAAAAATATAAGTAATTTATTTTCCTGTAAAAATTGCTTTAAATAAATTATACGTGAAATAAAATTCATTTGTTCTAAATGTAAAAATAAAAAAAGAAATAAAATTTTTCAATTTGCATTATTGAATGTACCAAGTCTTATATACTTTTTTTTTTTTATCGAAAATTAAGAAATTTCAACGTCGAATACTCGAAAATTAAGTGAGATATGGAAAAATGTTATTTGGAATTTTTCTTCAGCACATCGAAATCTATCTAGTAAACACAATTATCAAATCGTGGCACAGCGGAACTTATACTATCGACTTTTAAAATGTTAACTCTCGACTTTTCGATATCTCGAAAACGGTTCGAGACAGCAACATTTTTTATTCTTAGATCTACAAGAATCAAAGATCTAATTTTTGTAAATGGTATGGAATAATATTTTTTCAGACATTTTTCATAATAAGTGGGAAACTATGCGGCATAAAAGGAAATGAAAATATATTTTATGATGTGCCAGTGAAGCCCTTTCACATGATACACTTTAAAATTTTGACCCCCCCCTTTCAGCCACTTTTGCAATAACAATATTTTTAAAATTTTTTCATTTGCAATAAGGGTGGGCAAGTATTATTTAAGGGGACATTTACATCAGTTGGGACCAAAAAATTCATTTTTTTTATTGGCTTAATCGATAGATATATCGATCAAAAATAATGGGCCAAAATTCCAAATTGATATCTTGAGTAGTTTCCGAGTTACAGGTCATTAAAGAGGCGTGCCTCCCGTCGAGCGCCCAACTGCTTTCTAAGCGAAAGCGAAGTCGACTGAAATGTTTAAGGCCAAATATCTCAGCTTGTAAAATTTTTTCCTCTCGGCAGCGTTTCTGAGCAAACGGCTACTGTGATTTTTCACAAAAGCGTTCTAATTATTCATTTCATATGTCATTGTGGTATAGACCTCAATTTTTTATTTTGATTGTTTTTTTCAAAAGTTAATAAAAAAATAGTACCAAAAAAATGACCAAAAAACGAGGTTTTTTTGCAAACGGCCGCCATTTTGTTTTTTATTGGAATTTTGGCTTGCCAAACGTCTATACCACGCATTATGGTATAGGAAATCTGCCGAGAACATGACGTGTCCGCCGAGAACGGCAATCTTTGAAGGCGCGGAGGGGGGTTGGACTTGGGGGGGATGAATCGGCGACGTAGCAAATGTTACTTAAAAAAATGTACAAAAATAATAAAAAAAAAGTTCAATTGATTAGCATTGTTCATTCACGAGATATACGGTCTCAAAAAATCATGAAATTTTGCTCCAACTGATGTAAATGTCCCCTTAAAACTTTTTCAAATTTCAATTCGATAACACTAGTAGTTGCTGAAATAAACAGTTGTGCAAGACAGCAAGATAGATGTCGCATCATAAGGGTCCCTTTTTTACCATTTTGGTACTTAGTACTTGTATCTAACACTATATTCGTGAAATGAAACTTGTCTCTATGACCGAAAGTAGCTTAACTTAAAGAGTGTTTCCTGGGTCATTTGGCAACTCGACTCGAACTATCGATTGGAGACTGATATTAACTCGACTCCAATCGCGATTTCATGTTTGGTAAATTCTTTGAATTGAAAAATTATAGCTGACACAATTCGGCAATTTTTCGTGGTTTTAGGATGATCGCAACAAACTTCGCTCTATTTTGGTTCTGTTATCCTGAGCGGAAATATTAAAATTTTGCTATTGTTTAATTAAAGAATTTGAAGAATAATTTAACACGGTTGCAATAGGCTTAACAAAAAACCGAGGTAAATTTTTAATAGCTGCGTTTTGTGCAGAGGATCAAGATCTTAATTTTTTAATTTGGCCGATATTTTTAAGTAAAGCAAATAACTATGGAGAAGTGAAAAGAATATATTGAGAATTTTCAATGGTATTAAAATTTTCTTTATTTGTGCTTTTGAAATCTTCAAAATATTATTAACAAATAACAGCGACGAACCGTTAAACTGCTCATTCGGTAACAGCAATTTTCGGCAATGGCTCGATTGAGATGAATTGAACTTAAATTAATGTATTGACGGTGGTAAAGTAATAGCCAGAACGCTAAGAGTGAACGGTTCTGCGGCTGGGTGGGTTAGTAAGTAAATATGTGAGGTGGGTTGTGGCGAAGGCAAAATTACTGGTTTTGTATAACAATTGCTGAGGTAGGGCGGGAGTAGTGAGTGGATATGGGGTTGGTGAATTAGGGGTGGTAGTGGAAGACTGAATTCTTTTCTATCGTGATGGCAAGAAAAACGTTGACTTTGAGTGGTTGGATGACTGGGGTGGAGGGGTGATATGAAAAAATGATTTTTTTGTTGTATCGGAATGACTTTGAGTTGTTTAGTAATGGGGGTAGGTTAGTGGAGGAGAGATAATTTTGTAACAGAATTACTGAGGTAATGCTAAGGATGCGTCGTTAAGTGACGGTGACTAAAAGGTGTTTACGAATTATAAATTTCGTGGCATAGGAAGTTTGGAGGTAATTTGTATGAACAATTAGAAATTTAAAATTGTTCACTGTCTATCATTATGCTAGTCAGAATACATGAAGTTATCGGGACAACTTTGAGAGTCCAAACATGTATAGACTCACAGTTTGAAGTTATTTTGTCGTTAATTAGTTGCGGAAACAATAAGTTTGTTGTTCTAATTTTTAAAAAATTGTAGAGTGTTCCGCTAACTTTATATATATAAAAATTATTAAAGTAATGCTTAACCGACTTCCCAAAAAAAGAGAGGTTCTAAGTTCGACACGTATTTTTTTTACGTATGACCGAGCATGATTTTGTAACGCATAGACTGATTTTGATGGTTCTTTTTTTGTTGGGTGGAGTATATTCCCCGATTGATACCATGTCAAAAAAAAATTTAAGTGGAGTGCGGAGTGAGGGTGAAACCTAACTTCGTAACGCGTGGACCGATTTTGATGATTATTTTTCTGTTGTATAGAGTATGATGCCCGATTGCTTGAAGTGAAAAAAATTTGTTCCTAAGGTGAGGGGGAGGGGTAGTCTAACTCCGTAATGCGTGGACCGATTTGAATGATTCTTTTTTTTGTTGGGAAGAATATGTTCCCTGATTGGTAACATGTCAAAAAGACATGTTGGTAGGGTGGGGATGGGAGTAGGGGTGAAAGTTAACTTAGTAATACGTAGACTGATTTGAAAACCTTGGTGAAACCTAACGTCGTAATGCATGAACCGATTTAGATTAATTCTTTCTTTGTTGTATAGAGTATCATCACCTATTGAAAAAAGTTTGCCCCAGGGTGTTGTGAGAAGTCCGGCGGGAGGGTAATTTAACTGCGTAACGCGTGGACCGATTTTGATGATTTTTTGTTGTTGGGTAAAGTATGTTCCCCGATTGGTACCATGTCAAAAAACATGTTGGTGGGGTGGGGATGGGAGTAAGGGGTGAAAGTTAACTTAGTAATACGTGGACCGATTTGGATAATTCCTTTTTGGATGTATTACTCTAATAATGAAAAAAATTTGGTCTTAGGGTGGGGTGGTGGGGAAAGGGAAGTCTAACTTCGTAACATGTGGACCGATCTGGGTGATTCCTCTTTTGATGTTTAGAATATGTTGCCCCACTTATACGACGATACAAATTTATAAGGTGGGGTGGTGTGCGGAGGGGGCGTTACCCAATTCCTTAATTCGTACACCTATTTGTTGTGTACAGTATGATCCCCCATTGCTGCTCGATGGAAAAACGTTCGGGTTGGGGTGGGGGGAGGGATAACCTAACTTTGTAACGCGTGGACTAATTTAGATGATTCTGAATGCATAGAGTAGCTATTTGTATTCTGACAAAAGTTGCGTCTTGTGGTAAGCGTTGGACGTTACGTTTCATGATTGATAAATGGAAACAATTTTGTACCTACAGTGACTTCGATTATTCTCTGACTACGATAATTCTCTCTTGCTGTATAGAGAACGGTAGCGCACTAGGGTCATTTTCTAAGGTGAGAGTATTAAAGGGTGACCGTGTCTAATTTCGTAATATGTTGCCGGATTTGGATAATTTTGTTAGTGCACTATCTCTGCAACTTTTGAAATTGCTTTGATCGTACGAGTAGCATTCTTCGAGTCGTATATATGAAGACACTAAAAAGTAGAAAATAAAATAGATTTAAAAAAAAATTTAAACTGACTTCACAAAAAGCGCTAAAAGGCAAAAAATAATTTTTCATTTTGTATCTATTACGATATTTTGAAGTCGGTGCAAATTAAACAAACAAACCAATTACCCAACCACAATTGAAGATAATATATAAAACGACCTGAACGTATCAGCTTACGGAATCATAAGGAAGGACGCTTAAATACTTCTGTTGTAGTTGTTTGGTTTGTTTTTTAGGATTTTTTTTTTGGCCACGCATTAAAATAATTAATAACAAATGTTTTTCCACATGAAAGATATGTATTTACGGAAAATATTATAATTTTTTTATGGCAAAATATTGAAAAATGAGTGGGATACAGTAAATTTGGAAGGGGTAAAAAAAAAGTGTTTTGCCGTGATCACTGCTGCTTGCCACTGGATCATCTCAAATAAAAAAAAATAAAAGGGATCATTTGTTAATGACATAATGCTCCGGATGGACGAAGGGATTTGAAAAATTCTGAACTTGCACAAAATGGCGAAAGTCAAAGTTCTTTTTTCGACTAAAATTTCACTCGTATTTTCGGCTGTAAAAAAAAATTATCATCCAAAAAAAAATCCCTCGTCCATCTGGAGGACAATTATGTATAGAATATGTGAAAAAAATTTCAAACCTATCGGTAAAGCCGTTCAAGTTACAGAGTACGATATATTATATACGATATATATATCTCCATAAATATACGAAATTATATATATAACGGTCTGATTTGCCTGAAATTTTCAGAGAATACTTTTGAAATATTCTACTTTGAGAACATGCAAAAAAAGAAAAATTGATTTTTCAAAATTCTAATTTACACCGACTTCAAAATATCGTAATAGATATAAAATGAAAAATTATTTTATGCTTTATCCTAAAATTTATTGTTAGTGAGTGGCTAAAACAGATTTTCAATACGGCTTAAATTACTTCGTAGGTTTTCATTCTTTACTTGCAACTGTGTCTCCGTGGGTTAGTGAATACGTGAGACGAGTTGTGGTACGAGTGTTGCTACTTAAGTTTTGAGATAGACAAGTAAAAATAAATCTTTATAATCGAAAATGGCTTTATTGTTTTTCAAAATATTCCACATGAAGATTACTACACTTCTGCATGCGTTTGAATCATTTATTGAAGCACTTTTTCCACTCCGATTGAGGTACCTCCAAAACATGTAATTTAAACCCATCAACCGCTTCTTCAGGCGTCGAAAAACGTTGACCTAGCATTTTTTTTTGATCTGCGGGAATAAGAAGAAATTATTGGGTGCCAAATCAGGAATGTACGTAGGATGACCGACCCATCAATTCGATGTTTTGAATGCTCAAAAATTTGCTTGTTGGAGCCGATGTGTGAGAGCTTGCTGTGTCGTAGTGGAGAATGATCCGTCTTCTGCGAATGGTTTCCATTATTTTCCAAACACTTCTGGCAAACAAATGGTGGTGTACCATTGGGTTTGGCTCGTCTTGAAAGACCCATACAATCGATTGTTGCTTAGTTTCGGGTTCATATGCATAGATCCATGATTTGTTGCCTGTCACGATCTTATAGACGTCTCTTAAAGGACCGCGATTTAATTTTTTCAACATATCTTTACACCAATGGACACGAGCCTTTTTTGAGCGATTGTCAAATTATGCGGTATCCAACGTGAACAAATCTTTTTGACGGCCAAATGTTCATGTAATATTGAATGTATGCAAGTGGAACTAATGCCCAAGCATGCCTCAATCTCACGGTATGTCACATGACGGTCTTGCAATATCAGTTCACGCACAGCATAGATTCTTTCTGGCATAACCAACAATTGAGGACGACCTTCACGAAATTCGTTCCGTAGCGAAGTGCGAAGTGAGATGGTGCTTCATTACCAAAAGTCGAAGCGAGTTGATCGGCACACGTTTGTTGGTTTAAAACTCGTCGAAAGTCATAGAAAGTCATCGCACGAAAATGTTCACGATGTAATTCCATTTTTTGACCAAGATGAATGTTTCAAGTACAACACAAATAGCACTCGTATGACAAAACGTTCTGAGTACGAATACCATTAAAAATGACAAACTTTACGATGACAATGCCGGAGTTGACATATTCACACTAGTGTTGCCATATCTGAAATCTTAAGTAGCAATCTACGTAAAGACAAAATGATTGGTTCTGTAGCAGAATGGCTTAGGTAAGGTAAAGTATCGGAATGGCAACGACATTTTGTAAATTCATTCATACAATAGATCAAATATGCACTTTTTAAATAATCCTATTTTTAGCAAGCCAATCTACAAAATGGGAATTTTATTTTTACCTGTTTATTTTAAAAGTAGGTACATATTTAAATTTCCTGAACTTCTTAATTAAGAAAAATTTTAATGAAGTACTAAAAAAAAATTACCTAAAATGTGAATGACCATATTTTTTAATTGCATAATATATCATATTTGTTGTACATCGCCCCCCCCCCCCCCCCACGGAACAAGTTTGGTTTGGCAGTTTGCTAGAAGTTAGGGTGAAAAAGAGTATTGTAATTTATATAGTGAAGGAAAAATTAGTTCACATATTTCGGAGGTTACATGGTATAACTTGGAGACGGAGTTGGATTAATTCGTTGAGCGGCACGACCACCATGCCATGGGTCCCGGGCTCGAGACAAGATCTCCCCGTCAGTTTTTATTAAGAAATTAAAATAATCCACTCTGTCTCTGCAAAAACAAGACATTCAAGTTTTCTCACTTCCATTACCCTAATTACCTTCCACCCAAAACCATGCTAACGCATCAAAGGGTTATCCCCTCCCCTATTTGGTCACATCGTATATAAAAAACTACCCACCACCCTCCCCATCATAATTGAAAACTCAAAATAAACTCTGGCTTTGCCATTCTGATACGAAATAATTCATTTTTTCATTACTACCACTACTGCAACCACCAATCGCCCACCATCCACCCCACTTGTCAAACTTCTTAAAGTCAAGGTTACTCTTGTCCTTTCGATACAAAACAATTAATTTTTCACTACCACATTTCTTTCGCCCACCACCCACCTACTTGCCCTTCCTTGACTCCACTTATCCAACCTCTTAAAGCAACGTTGCTCTTGTCATTTCGATACAAACCCATTCATCTTTTCACTACTACCCCTCCACCACCCACTCACTCTCTGTCTTACCTCAGCCATTCTGCTAAAAACCCATCATTTCGACTTCACCTATCACCCACCCCCACTGATACTCAAAGTCAACGTTTCCCGCACTCAACCCCAACCGTCACTTAACAACTGATCCTTTGCCTTACCTCAGCCATTCTGATAGAAAACCAGTCATTTTATCTTCACCACCCCTTTTGTCACAACCCATCTCACGTATTCAGTAACCCACCTAGCCACAGAACAATTCAACTTTAGCATTCTGACCATTATTCCGATAATAAATTCGTTTTAAAATTAACCACAACCGCACGCACGACTCGTATCAATGACAATTTGTCATAAAGGAATAAGTAAATGCGTTTATGCGATGTCAGTATGACAAAATTTTTGTCTGACCCAAATATTTACAAAAAAGTTATTTGACATATTGGCCCCTATTACGAGTGTCGATTTTCAGTCGACTCAACTAGCAAAGGCTCATTTCCTCATTTGAATTGTTAGTAGAGTGTGCGTCTTGGCTAGCCGAGTCGAACACAAATCGACATTCGCAATAGCGCCCAAATTATGACGAATATGTCACTCGTGTCAATCCAGCGTAAGTCAAATTTCTAATTCAAATAATTCTCGGATCTCGAAAGATCCGGATTCAAGATTTGCACGTCCATACAGATCTGAAGTTGTTTTTGTGTGCAAAAATGAAGGAACTGGTAGATCTATGGGAGAAACGAAAAAATTGTATGGGAGGGTGATGGGGTCTATCTCCACCCCCTTTTAGTGTTATAGAAGTTGTTAATATCTCAGTTGACAAACTGCATATTTTTTTTCTTACTGCTAATGGATTTAAAAAAATTGATCTTCAAACTTAAATTTTGTGAAAATTTATTTCTTTCATTTCAAACGGAATTTTTTGAAAATTTTTCCTTGAATATATTTTTATCTTCGGGTTTAAAATAGAAGCCAATGTATGCTCTTTCAAAAGCAATTTTAAGTACATACACAAAAATCTTTTACCGTTCCCAACTTATAGCACTAAACCTACCGCTCATACCTGCCCTTCTAAGAAAACATTTTTCCAGCCCAAATTCTGTGAACATGTCTGCGCTGGTATCATCGGCAACCATATAATAAGACCATTTATTTTACAGCAAGTGCTTAATATACAAATTACTTTTACTTCTTGGAGTATACACTGCCAGATCTACTAGAGGACATCCCTCTTGATAATCTTAGGACAATCTTTTACCAACACCATGAAGCACCAGCGAATTCTGGTATCATTGTAAAGGCAATACTGAATCAAAAATTTCTTGGCCGCTGGCGTGGACAAGGTGTACCAATTTCTTGGCCTGCTAGATCTCCAGATCTTACCCCATTGCACTTTTTCTTATTGTGAACAATGAAGGATGAAGTTTACTCAGGGCCAGTTAATAATAGAGACGAATTTGTTACTAGAATTGAGACTGCAGCGACGAATATCAGAGTCTGGCAATAAAATAACTTAAAGAGGGAATTACAAGGGGGTTATTGGCATGCATCGAAAGTGGCGGAGTACATTTCGAACAGTTTTCGTAGCATACAAAGATGAATTGTAATAAGTTATTTTAATATAGTTAATTTGACTTTAATTTCTTTAAATTGCAAATTTTTATAATACTCTTCAAAAGGTTTTCTACGTAAAACTTTCTACATCCTTTCTCCACCTGGATACGTTTTACCGTTTTGCAAAAGTTATGAAATGGGAAATTTAATAAAAATAAAAATCAGGTTATAAATTACTTGAATTTCGGAGAAAATTTTGGAAAATGCTGAATGTTAGTTCTAGGTAATTGCAAAACATTTTTTTTTTCACTTTTGTAAGTGACTGTACCTGCAATGGTAGAAGCTGCGTTAACACTGTTGACAATTTTGGAAGGGTCATTGTTTGATGCCTTGCGATCAAAAGTGCAAATCTTAATTACCCCCCCCCCTCCCTGTCATATAATTTTTTGTTTTCTATGTGAGATCTCTCACCCCAATTATTTTGGCACACCAGATCTGAAATATCCTGTATAGTGCAACGTTTTGTAATTAGCAAGCATTTTAAAGAAATACTAAAAATTCGCTGAAATAGAACGTGTTTTGTGTTTGGAATGCCCAATTTTCACTTACGTCTTTCTGGAAACTGTGTTTTCCCTCCTTGTGGGCAATAAATTATCTGATTCCGATATCCGACGGGATTGTTGATAGCTTTTCCCAGTTTTTTCTTATGAACAATTAAAGTTTAAAAATGTCTAAATTTTTGTTTAACGGTAGTAATGTATATAATTTTCAAAATTTTCAAAACTGGTCGGATATTCGATAGTTTTTGCTATTTACTATAATATGTTTTTTACAGTTACGGATACAGCTCTCAAAAAACTGCTCACCGTTTACTGCCGTCAAAAAGACGTTTTTTTTAGAATAATTACTGTAAATTTTGTAAAAATAAAAAAAAGCATCAAAAGAAATTTATTCCTAGTTTAGAAAAGTCCATTTTATATCTCTTTCAAATTACGAGCTTATATCTATTGTAGTTTTCCACACAAAAATTAATATCTTGGCACAATTTTTAGAGTCTGATCAGGATTCAGGAAACAATCCTTAATGAAAATGACTCTCTTTTAATCGACGTACCAATTATTCCTTTTCATCATAAATCAAAGGTTTCACAATAATTCTCCTCTCCAAATAATCATAAATAAATGATGCTCATCCAGTTACTCTTATCTACATTTCAAATTCATTATGTATGTATTATTATATTTTTAATTGCATTCACAGTCGTGTTCTGTGGATTGTTACACTTTACTACCATACTTACGCCCCGTTTAAAATGCTATAGGTGCCGTACGCTCCATCAAAGTCACAATGGATGTTGTTAAATTCGGCTTGTGTTGTTCCATGAATAAAAAGCGCCTTCTTCATCAGGTACTGGGCATATGCGGCACTCTCACATTGTCTGAAGTACTGAAGCCCCATTTCTGCAGCGTCATCTGCGAAAATAAAAACAAAGTGAAAGTAAGAAGTATAATAACCAAACGTTCGTGCAAAGAAGTTCGTTCCCAAATATTCAAAGAGGTGCTCTAATTAACACACCATGAATGAATAATGCGACACTTTGTGCTAAAAAGACTATCGCTCAACTCGCGAAATATGCTTGTGTCGGAGACACAGCTGTTCTCAAACATTGGTTTTCCGCTTGTTTCTGTATCATATTGCAAAGAGAAAAACTGTGTATTGAAGGAAGAAGAAACGGTCGTAATCAGCATCTTTTTGCAGTTTTAATTGTTTATCTTATGTTTTTAAATACAAAATTATTAAAATCAGTCTATATTAAGTAATATTTATTAGTAAAATATTCTTTTTAGAAAATTTTTTTTGTATTATCAGTAAAATTAATTAAAATATCAATAAAATTGGCGCAGAGCAAAAATAATTATTAGCATTTGAAAGTAGAGTTATAAGTTAGCATGCTAGTAATTATTACTCAGTCTTGTGCCTTTTGTAATATCATCAATCGGTTTGATGGCGAACATATTTTTATGCATTTTTGTACACCAAAAATGTTCTTTCAGGATTGTTGAAAATCAGAAATAAGAACTGCGCTTCTGTATAAGACCATTTAAAAATGAAAAATTATTAATAAAAACCTTTTTTTTAAATACAAACAAAGTCGTACTAAAAAAAGTAAAAAATAATTACGAATAATAAAAAATTCTTTGCGTACTTTGTTGCAATCTTACAAAGCTAGTTTTTACAATTTTTTTTATTAATTAATTTTTTACGGTCTATTCATATTTTAATTAAGTAATTATTATCCATTGCTTAAATTTAAATGAGTAGGATAATTTGGGTTTTCAAATCAAACATTATATATTTAAATTTCACATATATTTGTAAATTATTCAACAAATTTTTATTCAAACTTTTATTATACAGAGTAATCAATGAGTGAACTTTTTGATTATTGAAATACAATTTCAAATTAAAAGAACTTACAGGGCACTATGGGAACGATATAATTAATCACTCAACTATAGAGTGCTGATTAATTCATAATCACAATATCTCCTCCCCCCCATATGTGGAAATATTCGCAAAAGTAAATATGGAATATTATATTGTCATCCATCCTTAGTATGTGAGCGTCGGTTGTTGGCGTAAAATATTACATTTTACGGTAACAAGCCGTAAAACAAGAAGAAAAAATAAAAACATTTTAAATCTTGCCAGCTCTCGGCGCCACTGCATAATTCCAATCATTCCTCCAAATCAGGGTTGAGATTTCTACACGGAATGTTTGTATAAAAGTGGAACAGCTGGGTATGGGCCGAAAAGATAGTTCAAAAGAGAGGTTATGTTGCGAGGTCTAGTTACGTAGTAATCAGTGTTTTCAAACAATTACAAGAAATGTTCGCGGTTTATCAAACGAAAAATCATTGCCAAGCAAAGAGTCAATATTTTCCAATGAGCTTTTACCGAGCAATAATTCATCAAAACCTCAAGATGAAGCGAAAATTAAGAAATTATCAAATGATTTTCGCTTTTATGGAAAAAGTATTAGCCATGGACAAAGTGATAAAGGGGCAAGTCCATGTCATAAAAATTAAAGAGAATTTAAAAGGATCCTGCGACCAACAGCTCGAGAGGAACACAAAGGTACATATATCTTTAATTAGTAAAGAGGCTATAATTCTTGAAAAAGGAAAAACTAAACAATTAGCACAAAAACATCGGAAACCAAATCGTAAGTAATTGGTTGTTTACATACCCAAAATTTGTTAAATTTTTTTTTCTAATTTAAATTTTAGCGCCCATATTTCGAAGTATTCCGAAATATGGCGAGTTCCTTTCCCAATATGGCACCCACCCACGCCATATTGGGAGAAGAATCTAATTCGGAGGGGGAAATGAGATCCGGCAAGGACGGCTCGAGGCAATCACGTGCGAGTGTTCAACCCGAAAGTCAAAATTGTGCAAGTTTTGTTTTGTTTTTCCAAAGAACGTGGTTTCCAACATTGAAGTTGAGAAAAAAGAGGTGTTGGATTATAGGATTGGTTAAACCAGATAAGTGCTTTAAAATTTATTTACTCGAAACTTATTTATTGATGGGTTTTGATAGCAAATTCATCAATGATCCGCAATTTCTTTTTAAATTTCTATGCATTACAATAGTTTGAAAATATCAATTCCTTAAACAGCCTCCTTCCTTTATTAAAAGTTTTCAGACCTTCTAACTTAAAAATTGCTTATTTTAAAGCCGGAGTAAGTTAAGATATTTAACTAAAGGAATGGCTATTTCGAAGTGCCTGACGAATTTAAATTTGCATAACGAATATGAAATCAATCAGTAATGAAAATTGATCGTTTTAATAGTTTAGAATAAAGTAGACATAATTATATAAGTATGACACATATTGTTTGTTACCGGCGTTAATAAAAAAAAACTCCAAAACTTGATTAGTAAAACCAATTGGAATTATAACTACTTTTCTTTCAATGACATGAACACAATTAGAGTTTCCTTTTCAGAAATTAAATAGAACGAATATATGTAAAGGTTACAAATGAATTTACAAAATATATACATATATTTATTATATTATGTCTCGAAGTGTTGACCCGAAAGATGGACATTAAATGTTTTTTTATGTGAAACGAAGGCGCGTTTTTTTTTAAATTGAGTTAATGAAGGAAACTATCGGTTAAAGTAATGGAAAGGAAAACGTTGGTTCTACAATTTAATCATCCCATTGAAGAGATATAATTTTTTTTTTTAAGAATTTTGAGGAATTTTAATAGAAATTTAAAAGAAAATGATTCTTAACTCGTACGACATTATATACTATAATCATGGAAATCTTGTTATATTCTTTCTGATTAACAAAATTTAAAAGTATTAAATCCTGAATTGACATCCGTAAAAAAACTAGCATATCAATTTTTGTTTACTAAACTTGAACAACTCTTTTCTTTTAAATAGATAGTAACGAAGTCTTAATATATATAATATATATTTTTTGTGGCAGTATACTATGAATATTTTCCTTTTCGCCATTTAATATTGGTATAAAATAGTGGCGGCATGCGCCCAGATACTGCAATAGTTTCCGATTATAAGTTTGGTAGGCTAATTATCGACTACGTAGTCCAAATAGTTTTAGAAAATCATACACTCTAGAATGTAAAATTTTAAGTAGTAACTTAATTTTTGGTCACCATTGTGTTGGGAACAATACAAGTTATTAAATTTAAATAGCAGCATGTGCGACCCAAAGTAAATGAATTGATAAGTGTCAGGAAAATCCTTATTTATGGATTCTTATGATCCATATTTGCATATCATTAAATTACATCTGAATTATGATTAATCTTACGATTGTTTGTTTCCTAATATACCAAAAAAAGTGTGAATTCTGAAGAAGAAGGGATAATAAATAAAAGTTTTTGTTTGAAAATTCCAGTTTTTTTAATTAAATTACATCTGAAATTAATAATAGAGAAATAAATTCTCCGATCAACTACTCCATTATAAAAGGAAAGGAAAGAGAAAAACAATCACTCAATGATAAAGACCAGCTATTGAGCTCATTGTTGATTTATTTTGTTAGTAATACTAATAAATTATATATAAGGTATGTCCTACATATATGTATATGGAATTTTTCAGCATATTTATAGTAATGGTTTATTTTTATTTTATGAATCATTTGGTAAATTAATATTATTCCCCCCCCCCCCCCCCCCCCCCCCCCCCCGCCTCCTACAGATTCTATCACAAACAGGCAGAGTTGAATAAATTATATTTCACTACTTCAAATTGTCCGTCTTCTGTCGGATTTGTCTCTGCGAGGATCGTTGGTGCAATAAGTTTAGATTTAAAAATTTATAAATTGTTCAATAAAGAATTATTATAGTATAATTCATACTACTTAATTTATGGCTGCAATTTTGGTTAAATAATTTTTTATAATTAAAAAAATAATAAAGTCTCAGTGATTAAATTTTAAATACTTATTACAATTTAAAAAAAGAATGTTTCCTGAAAATTTTGGATTTTTTAATTGTGTCCCTGCTGAGATATTTCAGATTGAAAATGCGATATTTTCGAAAAATCGCAATATTTGAAGACCCATTAAAAAAAGGATATAATTCTAAAGCCTGAAACTTTTTAGGGAAGTAGTATGCTACAAAGGCATTATCCAGAAAAAAAAATTGAAGATGAGCCTTAGTTCTATCTTTAACATTTTTAATTTTAAAAGAGCAGGTTTTTAGTTTGAAAACGTTAATATTTACCGATTTTTTTAGTATTTACCGTTAAAAAGGCCTTAATATATACTGAACAGAAAATATTGTACATTTTATGTTCTTTAACCTGGTTTTTGTTTGAACTGGTAATCTTTAAAAACCAAGAAGTTACAGCGTTTAACACAAACCTCTGTAAAATGCAAAATAGGCTGAGGCACCAATACAAAATGGCGGCACCGCCTACCACGGAATAGCACCGAAAGATTATGCAAATGGGCGAAACATTGGGGATAGCTTCGAAAGTACCTCCCGCCCCGTTTTCGTGGTTGCTTAACACGTTGGCACCCTTTGTTTTCTCCGTAGGGAAGCTCCCCTAATTGTTAAATCAATCTCCAAACTTATCACCCTTTCCTCGAAATCACTAAAAACAGCGGCAAACATTTCATTGTCCACCCTGTTTGGGGGAGGGGGGGGGGGTACGCTAATTCGTGGTGGCACCTGGTTCTGGTCGTATCCTCCCTCTACATACCTTGCGAAAAAACTAGAAAAAACTGACTCCGAACAAACTTTATCCAAAAACCCAACAAAAATGGGGTTGGTTAGATGGCGGTTCCTCTCTATGGGCAAAACGAATGGTGCGATCGAGTTCAGCGCCCTCGAAAACGGGGAAGACGGTAATTTCAAAGCTCTTCCTGATTTTTCGCCTGATTTGAACTTTGTTGTTTTCAAAACGCCGTGCATTTCAGAAACGTTACCACCATTTATAGTTCAAATATATAAGAAGGTTTCGCTTCGAGGAAAGCGTTTCACTACATAAAACACATTGCAGCAAATAATTAAAGAAAACGTAACGCGTGTACTTGTCATGTTGTTGACGTACAGACTGTCGTAGTATTATAAATTTTATTACTATTTCTATTTTATACAAATTTCACTAATAATTTATTAGTAAAGTCCTAACAGAATATTATTTGTACACTTGTACGACAGAATAACTCTACACTAATAACACGATTTTACTAATTATTTGTCACCTATTGGGTAATTTGTTTATAACTATTAGACTAATGGTTTTATGAAATCGGAGCCTGTTCAAATATCTCGCAGTATATGCATCCTGAACCTTCCAAAATCCTGCCATCAGAAGTCAGTCGGAAGGTTTCTTCAAAGCAAAGCACCTTCCCGATCCCTTCCTAGACAAGTGTTTCAAAGTTTTTCTGCTGGGCAGCGTCAAGTTATAACAGTGTACATTCGACATTTGTTTTCATTCGACTTGATGTCAAGAGATTTTGGTTTGCTGTGATTGCTTATCTGCCATTAAATCTTTTATGTGCAATACGATAAGCTGTTCACCAATCAAAATTGTCAATTATTAGTCACTAGTGCACTTTAACGGTATATACGTGTTTACAAGAAGTACAAACAAAGCAGAAAAGAAATTAAAATACTTTTCATAAAGAAAAAATATTTCTACTCAACTGTTACTTTTAACTGAGTTATGATCATCGATTTACACACATAATTTCATAAAATAAAATAAATCCATTTAAATTTGTGTTTTTTTGTCTCAAGACTGAAAACTTATAGCTGCATATAAATCGTAGTGGTCTTTTGCGATGTATATGCAAAGCTTAAAAGGTTTATGATATTGTTACAAAAACGTTTAATACTCACAGCATGGTAGAAATGTCCACATCGATTGTGGAACAGCTCGCGTTCCCGTAATAACTTCGCCAGTTTTTGGGTCAGCACACCAGCAGATTCCATCGTTACATTGAAGTGGTTCGAAATTACCCATTTCATCGCAATGCAAAGTGTTAAACGTATTTGTCTCTTTGTTCAGGTTATATTTGCGACGACTGCAGGCACATGTCATATCCTTTGACTTCCTCCACCAAGCCCAGCCGTGAATTCTTATACCATTTTCTGAATAGCAAAAGCACCTGAGCGTAGGTTAAAATTAATAGACAATTATAATAATGATCATTCAAATTGAACGCGTCACTCCGGAGACTATTTTGCACTTACCTTCCGGTAGCTCGATCACCTTTGCATTGCACTGCGGCGAATGTACCATCGACCTCACAAGTAGGAAGCCCTCGTAAATGAGTCAGGTGATAAGTATATGCACAAGTGGCTAATTAAAACAAAGTTAAAAAGTTGAAATTTAGTTATAATTAAAATTTCTTACTTTTATCTAACACACAATCAAATTGCCTATTGCAAGTCAAACCCGGAGCGCAACTGTCATCTCCACTGCAGGGATCATCAGCTAAGTAGAAAGTTATCAATAAATAAAATTCCTGTAGTGGAAAGCTGTAATTTATTACTTAACCCCCCTTTGCAACCGGGGCAGCATTTGCAATTACTTTCATGCGGTACTATGTACTCTCCATCAGGACAGTCTTGTTGAGTTAAAGATGACAGGCACGGACGATATTTTTCACATTGTGAGCAGGCAAAATCTTCAGCACTGAAGCTTCTTAAGGTTATGGATACAAGGAACACTACGACACAATCTAACTTCATTCTTTCCAAAAATATTATCGTTGTGTGTGGATCAGACTGTGGTGCTTCGGACACTGATTGACGTTTACTTCCAGTAATTTAATAGATTTTATCTTCCCCTATAGTTTGTGTAGATAAGATTATATTTTCAGTATCAGTGTCATTTTGAATCACTTATTTCAATAACATACGTATTACAAGAACGATACTATGTTCTTGTTCAAGTTCATATATTGCACGTTTTCTGTAAACCTTCAATTTATTGAATAATTGCAAATCGCTAAATTGCAAATTGGTTCGCCAACTTGTTTTTAGCTTTCATATTATGACTAAAGTAGTTCCCTTATGTATATAGCAAGTATGTAAATAGCAAAATCATATTGCCTGTTTTCCCTAAGTGATACCTTTGGATCTAGGTGGATTGAGTACAACATGACTCAACCGTCTCGATTGTGGTCTTCGATCAGATTTGATCCAGTCTTGTTTATTCCTTTAATCTTCAGGTCCTTCATCGGGGTATGATGCCTAAAAGAACTGAAAGGGTCTCGAGAGGTTAGAACTCCCGAGGACTTTAAAAGTTTGCTATTTTAAGGTCTTGGTGAAATTGCGAGTAGCGAATATTTTATTTATTTCTTGAAGAATTTTAAATTCATTTTAATTTAACGAAATACTATTATTATTTTTGAATGTAATTAACCAAAGACTATTACTGAATCTACGGAACAATTTTCTGGCTTTATATACACGAAATATTCAAACATAATTGTTCCGACTTACTGGGTTAGCATTTACAAGAAGTAATCTAAATGTATGAACGTAATCAAAAATTAAACGTCACCACACTTTGATTGTACAAGATAAGTTTTCATCAGTTGAGAAGGAATCTTGAAGGCCTGTTATTTACGTCATATTTTTTAAAGAAGTTTTTTAAGATGCCATGATTAATATCGGCCGCGGCGGTGCAAGTGGTCAACCAAATTCTCGCTTCTCGGGAAAGCAAGCATCCAGAGAAAAACCCAAATATCAAATGCCACAAAATAATTGACAAAAGCAGGACAGGAAACAATGAGCAAAATCAGTTGAGACAGACATCCATTGCAATATTTTATTGTAATTTAAGATGCTATTTCTTTTGAATGTGGCCAAAGCCTGGGGGACAACTCTTTGGAGTATCATGTACATGGTCCTAAGTTCGAGGTTCGATCTCGCCAGTTGTTATTTTGCCTCCGTTTCCTGCAAAGTGGAGTCAGAAGTGGGATAACATACGACGTCTATCTCACATCTGCAAATTAAAAGACGGATATCTGAGGGCAGAAATCATTTCAGGACGACCGAGTTCTGGGATCAACGCTTCCCCATGAAGAGAACTTTGGAACGGAGAATCAGCAACAGTGATAGGAGTCAATTGGTTAGTATGATGGCATATTATACACATGGTCCTCGGCTCGAAATTTGATGTCACCGTTGATATTTTTCTCCGATTCCTACATGTATGTGGTTCCTAAACAAGTATTTCAGAAACAATAGTTTAATTATTATGCAGATGAAAAGATTATATTTTACTGTCAATCAATTTTGCTTTAAAAAATAAAAAAAAATCTATTTGCAAAATATATTTTAAGACATAACATGAAGACGGTTATAAAAGCTTACACCAGATTACACCTTGATCAAAAGGGGTGATTCCGACAGGTGTGATCGTTGCTTGACTTGATATTCTCCAAGATATCAAGTCTTTCAATAAAAGAAATGCTTCTGTTTTCTGCTACACCTTTTGATCTTCCGCTCGTGAAGAAATTGAAACAAAAACTTTTTTTTTTAAATTTCACTATTTAATTTATGCAGGAGAACTTATTCTGACGAGATCTAGAACCAGAAGAGCTACATAATTTTTTCAAAGTAAAGTTAAACTAACTCCAACCACTTATCTTGATATATACAAAATATGTGTATTAACAATGCAAATACAAACGGTACGCTACTACGAACAATAATGTAATACAATGTATGCATACTATACAATCGCAAAATATTAACTGCAATAGATTTATAGTTAGAACATTCGGTAGCGTAATTAAGTGAATATAAATGATACAGTAGGTAACAGAATTTAAGCAATAACAATTTACACGAAAGTTTGAACTTATTAGATATGTAGTGCTGGAACATCCTCCCCCAGTTGAATCGCAAGCAATATGCTAACACTCGAATAAGCTTGGAAAACGATGAGAATTTCGTGACTAATGTATCTTCGTCAACTTCTTCTTGAACGCCTATAAAAATTTTTGGTTTTTTCTCTTCTTTGCGAACAGTAGCATCACCCTTTGGAGAAACGTGTCTAGGCCAAGTATTCGAAGACTCTGATAGCCAAATTGGGCCATTCCTCCATAAACTTAACGTGGGCAGGTTCTTTGCAGAGACACCTCTAGTTACTAAAGTAAGATGAGCGACATATGTTTTCCATTTTCGGGGAATTTCGGAGAGGCACGCCAGCACAATCTTGGAATCCGTCCATGCAGTTATTGTAAAATCATCCAAATTAAGGGACTTAAAAATTTTCTGCATCAATCGTGTAGGAAGTAGCGCACCACACAGCTCAAGTCTAGGTAGAGATACCTAGAATCTGTAGATCTACAATAAACCACTGCACCATATGCATGTTCAGATGCATCTGAAAGTCTATGGAACTGGATTTCTTGTGGTGTAAGGTATATACGCCGATGTATTTTTATCTCGGTTACTGTAGGCAGTTGTTTCTTGAAAGATTCCCATTTATTTATGATGTCATCAGGTAGTTGATCGTCCCAATCACATTTTAGCAACCAAAGTATTTTTACCGAAATTACAAGAGGTGCTAACCATCAAAATGGGTCGAATATCCGTGATGATTCCGAAAGTATAGTCCTTTTAGAGACTCCTCCTGATTGCATTTCAGATATATTGAATGAGAATGTATCTTCAGATAGCGATTCAGATTCCATTGTATTCCAAGTACCTTTACTGTATTGGTTTTATAGATGATTGTGATGAGCTAGCTTGATTCTTGATTTGAGTTCAGCAGCTCGGGTGAATTAGAGTGTCATTTAGTGAAATCAAAACCACTGAGCTTGAGAAGGTGACACAAATAATTTTTTTAATTTGATAGCTTGAGGAAGGCATTCGCAACCACTCAGTAGATCGTCGACATAGAAGTCGTTTTGATAATGGCAGCTGCTTCTGGAAACTGATTTTGATTTTCATCTGCAATTAGCTGTACCCTTGTAGCTAAGAACGGTGCGCAGGAAGTTCCATACGTCACGGTTGTGAGTCTATAATGCTGAATAGGATGTGAGGGATGTTCACTCCACAATTGCAGATAGAGACTCTGCAGGTACAATCAACACCTGTCGATACATTTTCTCGATATCTGCGAAAAAGGCTATACGGTGCTTGCGGAAGCTCATTAGAATGCTGAGAAGATCTCGCTGTACTACTGGCCCCACAAGCAACTTCTCATTTAGTGAGGTTCCCGATGCGCTTCTACATTAACCGTCGAACACTACACGAATTTTGGGATCTGGCGCATTTTTAAACACTGCATGGTGTGGCAGGTAAAAGAGGCGTTGATGCTGATGCTCTTGCTCTGCTGCTGGAATTAATTCCATGTGTCCAAGATACTCTTGAATGAACTTTAAATATTGCTGTCTGAAGATTGGCTCTTTTTCAAACCTACGTTCCATTGCTTGTAATCGTTTCATTGCAGCTTGTGGGGAATCACCAAAGCATACATTTTTAGTTTGAAATGGCAATGAAACCGTATATCGACCTTCACTATTTTTTGAAATATTTTGTTTAAAATGACGTTCACACTTCTCTCCCTCTGCAGTTAATTTAGTAACATCGTACTACTACTCTTCTAGTTCCCAGAAACGTCTAAGGGATTTGTCTATATCAACAAATGTTGTATGTAAGTAAGGTGCATTCAGTTCAAAAAGGTTGCCAAGTACAATCCATCCAAATATTGTTTCCTGAGCAATTTGCTTCCACATACTGTCATGTATGTTTACTTAAAACATTAAAAACGTGTTCCACTCCTATTATTACATCTATTGACGATGACTGATAAAACCCAGGATCTGCAAGTTAGATATGGTTTAATTCTTTCCGATCTGGAATTACATGTTTTCTTGAAGGAATCATGTTACATAAGCCTCGACCTCGATTTGTTCCATCTCGATGTAATCGTAAGCGTTGTTTTTCCCTTAGTTATTCCTACGCAGGATGCTTGCAATCCAATTACGGAAATTTTAGCATCTCCTCTTTTTAATTTTAGCCGTTGTAAACATGACTCTGAAATCAGTGACACTTGGGACCCTGATTCTAAAAGCATTCGGCATGTGTGGAATCTTCCCTGATAATCGCTTATATTTGCCAGAACCGTAGGAAGTAAACAAGCTTGACTAATGTGACTTTTGTGTGCGTATAATTCTAATGCACGTATTAAAAGATTCGAAAGTCGTTTCTTCCACGATCACATTGTTTGCGTCGGTTGAAATAACTGATGAAGTACTTTCGGAAGCAATTGTGTTAGACGATGATGGGGTTAATAATTCAGACTGATGGACATGTGTTACCAA
Source organism: Leptarthrus brevirostris (assembly GCA_964036015.1). Taxonomy (NCBI): domain Eukaryota; kingdom Metazoa; phylum Arthropoda; class Insecta; order Diptera; family Asilidae; genus Leptarthrus; species Leptarthrus brevirostris. The sequence goes on along the minus strand of OZ038373.1, from coordinate 62,202,726 downwards.
TCTCGTGTGATCAGAAGGAATATGATGCAATAAAGGATGATGGTTTCCCTTGCACCGATTACATCGCATTTTAGTTTCCCTTGCACCGATTACATCGCATTTTAGAACGACATGTTCGTACAGAATGACCTGTTATTAAACATCTGAAACATAATGAGTTCGAATTTCCGACGGTGCCATCTTAAATTCATCACACATATAAATAAGGTGATTACCATCCCTCCTTGGACACGTAAACTGCTTTTCCAAAGGTGTGGTATGTAAAATCTTAAGCGTAGAGGTCGGTCGTTTACTGAGAACTTCACATGCTTCCAAGGCATCGCATCTTTTTGATAGAAATTTTAAAAATTCTTCAACGCTTGGAAAGTCTTTGTCAGCTATCTATTGCGTCCAAAGTTCTCTAGTCTCCGGATCTAATTTTTTCAACCCAACATAGATCAGCCACGGATCTCTTTTCTCTGCCTGAAATAAATAAATTTCTGAATAAGTAAATTTTCATCAAATGTAACACACTAATTTAGCAAGGATTTCGCACCCGGCTGATTAATCACACTGATGTCAAGGAATGTTTTGATTAATGATGTGTTTATGTGAATCTTTTTATTAAATCTCGCTTTGAGTCTTTCCCACGCCTCGGCATAATTGCTATCACTTACTGTTAAATGACGTATGACACTAGCTGCATTCCTCTTTAATAAGCGCTTTCAATACTGAAGTTTCTGAGATCCAGTCAGCGAAGGATTAGAATGTATAGAGGCTTCAAATAGAAAGGAAGTCCATTCCCTATAATCTCCAGAAAAGGTAAGGGTTTTAGCGTGCAAAAAAGCACTTTTTTTGTGAATTTTTTTTATAAATATGGATTCAGAAAATTAATTTAAACCTTTTGTACATTATGAAGTATAGTTTCAACAACATGGTCAAACTTTTTTATGCGAAGATATCGACAAACAAGCCGATGACGGAGATTTTCCAAGAACGTCTTTAGAAATAGAGGATTTGCGGTGTTCACTGTATCTCAGCCGGAAATTATCTCTAATCAAAATCCATTAAAATCATTCAATCCTCCCCCAACGTTCTCTGATTTTTTTTTCATTTTTAAATTTTCGGTGGCCATTGAAGTGAAAACTGCTATACTGAACGGTATTTTATTAGTAGAAAGTGTGTACCAGGTTTGAAATGAATCGGTAATGTAGTTTTAAATGGCAGTGAACACGGACTTTTGAAAAGTTTTAATAGCTTTCTGACCGCCCGCAGCTGTAGGAGCTACAGTTTTAAAAGAGAGGAGACTAACTAGTCAATAACTTCGAGAGTTTGGCTCTGATCGACTTCAAATTTATATATATGTATATTCTTGAAATGTTTAACTATAAGAAAAGACAAAAAACAAAAAAGATTTTTCAAAAGTGCAAGTTAGACTACCCTTCCCCCTCCCCCACCCTAGCCCAATTTTTTTCTCCTATAACAACTCTGTACAAAAAAAACCATCCAAATCGGTCCACGTGTTACAAAGTTAGGTTCCACCCCCACCCCACCAAAAATTTTTCTCTTGGTGTTAACCAGGGAACATATTCTATCCAACAGAAAAAAAATAATCCAAATCGGTCCACGCGTTACGAAGTTAGACTACCCCTCCTCCCAGCCTAGGCCACATTTTTTCCCCTATTAGCAATGGGGCATCATACTCTGTACAAAAAAAATCCAAATCGGTACACGCGTTACAAAGTTAGGTTTCGCCCCCATCCCACCAACAATTTTTTTGATATGGTAATCGGTGAATATACTCTACCCAACAAAAAAAGAATCATCAAAATCGGTCAACGCGTTACGAAGTTATGCCCGGTCAGACATAAAAAAAACAAAACAAAACAAAAATATACACGTCGAACTTATAACCTCTTTGTTTTTGGAAAGTCGGTTAATAATTAATCATTATTTGACGTCTCCTTATGAATAAATTTTTATTTTGTTTCAATGCGATTAGGATTATATTCGTCTGAAGAGGTTTCTATTTTAAAATTCCTAAATATGAGATTTATGTCTATTTGATAATCGAATAACAAATAATTATTTGCGAATAATTCATCAAATATCGAATAATTATTATCCCTTATTTGGACACAAATGTTGGCCACCCCCCCCCCCCCTATACCCCGACACATTTCCCCAAAAAGTTTTTATTGCTTAAGATTGCTTGGATCATAAAACAAAAAATTTTTATTTCATTTCAATCGGACATTCCCACCCTAGGTTATAATTTTTTGAGAAATAATTATGCAATAGATTAAAAAAAATCTAATATGCAGTGTAAACAATTTTTTTTATGAAGTCATTTGAAAGAGCGCCTACCGGAGAAAACGTCATAGTTTTTTGGAAAATTTCAAAAGTCTTCTATTACATTTTAAACTAGAAATTTTCCTCTAGGACATTTTAATTTTTTTTATATTTTCGAATAAATCTCTGGCCCACATGAAAAATGAGTATCCGCAAACGAAATCCAGTATTGCACCCCATCCTACAAGTTCTACGCGTTTGCAAAAAACCTGAGCCTTTTTGACGACTTCATCTTGAGCCTTAATAACTCCGCCCCCATTTCCGGTAAAAATCCCGTTATACTTTAAAGGTATAGCTCACATTCTCCTCTTTCCATAAATACCTCAAAGTTATCTACTCGACTACCCCTTCATCTTCTACAACCCCAGAAAGCTACAACTTTGAGGCTCCGCCCACAAAAAATTAAGGCTCAGATAGAGAATAAAATACCACCATCCGATCGAAAATAGTATTGTCTATTGGAAATTTAAAAAAACTTTTTCGCAAAAGGACACAAAAAAGAATATTTCGATTCCATTCTGAAATATAAATAAAAGCTCAGACTTATAGGAATCCTTTCTCTATCGGTTCCCGTTTACCGGTTGCCAATTCGTCCGGTAGATCCTTAGATTTAACATCTGATCTGTTACGCGGTTTACACTTACCACTTTTTTTAAATTATTTACATAGTTTCACGATGCAACGTAAAGTCAGAGAAAATACTCAAATATTATCTGGAAAACCGTAAAGTCGAGGAAATTTGGTCTTGAAAAAAAAGTGGCCATCCTGTTCTATATTTTCTCTCCACGTAGACAAGTTGTACCTTTTTGGAAATGTAATAGGATGGGCAATCTGCTGAATTTCAAAACATTTTTTTCACTTTTGGAAGTGACTGTATCTGCAATGGTAGAAGTTAGATAAACATGTTGATTTCAATCTTCGAAGATTCGAAGAGTACGCTTATAAATAATAAAATCACAACACTTGAGAAATCTCGAAATCGGTAATTTGGACTTAACCGATTGACTTCCAAATTTACATGATTTATAGTGAAAAGATGTTTTTTATCAACGGGCATCTGAGTCATTCTGATGCGATTTAAACTTCGGGGCAGTAGCTACAAATGGTGGTAAAGTCACTTTTTTCTTTATTTATTCAAAAACTTAATGAAGAGTAGTTTTGTTCTAAGTAAATTACGTCGCAGCTTTAAAAATGTTGTATTGAAAGCATAATAATAGGGTATAACAATTGGGCACTTTAATGTTTCCAAATTTGTGATGTCCGAATGCTTTTAATGCAGCTTCGTAACCAGGGAGTCGAAATGGGACCGCAACCGAAATTATAATTCGGTTATCAAATTGGGTTTTTTAAACCGCAATTGCAACAACCTTAACCGTAATTAATTTTCTTCAATTCGGTTTCGGTTAGAACCGAAATGTAAAATTTCATTTTCGGTTTCGGTTAAAACCGAAATGTGAAATATAATTTTCGGTTTCGGTTTCGGTTAAAACCGAAATGTGAAATTTAGTTTTCGGTTGCGGTTAAAAACCACGTAGATAAAATTTTCGGTTTCGGTTACAACTGAAACGTTAGGGTTAGAGTTAAATTGATGTCGTTGGGATTTTTATATAATATAATGAAGTCATCCGACTCCCCTCTACTCCCTACCACCCTCCCTTCATCTAGACACCCTAGACCACCCCTTCCCTTCCCCTTCCCATCCCCTCACCCCCCTTCCCCTCCCCTCCCATTCCCCACCCCTACCCTTCATCCCGCCCCTTCCCCTCCCCTACCCTTCATCCCACCCCTTCCCCCACCCCACCCCATTCCTCCACCCAACCAGTCACTATCCACCCTCTTCCAACAGACGGTGCCTTAATCAAGAAATTTACCGAATATACTATGTAATGAAGGTAGTGAAAAATCGCAATCGGTACCAATTTAAATCGGTCTTTGAATTTCGGTCTTTGAATTACGGTCTTTGAATTTCGGTCTTTGAATTACGGTCTTTGAATTTCGGTCTTTGAATTTCGGTCTGGCGGTTACGGTCACATATTTTTAAGGTCTTTTTATTTCGGGACCATTTAATTTCGGTCGCTCTATTTCGGTACACTTTAAATTTCGGTTTTAATTTCGGTACCGAAATCAAGACCGGTTAAAACAACCGAAATATGACAGGTTTCGGTCCCGTTTCGACTCCCTGTTCGTAACTTCGAAGCATGGAAATTCGAATTTTTTGACCTTCTAAGGTTTAAAACGAAACTTCAAAACTTTGAAATTTCGATATTCAAAACCTTCGAAGAAAAGTGACTGCCCCAATTTAAAGGTCGCAATCGGAATTTTAAATAGGACTCAAATGCTATACGTTTCCGTTGGTTTTTGCATGTCCTTAAAAAATATTATTACAAATAACATTATTTCAGAAGTGGCATCCTTCTCCTTTAGTTTCTGTAACTTTCACGTGAGTATTTTCTCACTTTCTGACGTAAAACTGAATGAATTTGTTGTTGTAGGCAGCAACAATTTCATTTACATTTACATCACTGTGCTTGAGAAAATACTCACGAAAGTAACAGAAACTGGCTACTTGTGTACCTTTAGTCCAGTCAAATAAGGCGAAATAATGAATAAACCTCGGAATGAGAGACAAAGCTACACTTTTGTATAAACCTTAGTTCTAAAGATCTGTTCAAAAGTTTCACATAACCTCGTGCCTGCGGTTGTTGTATTTGACGGTTACTCAGGCTGCCGTATAAAAGCAACGGAGCAGATAAGAGGAACTGCTACTCTTTCAACATCTTACGAAGTACGCTTTGATGAAACAACAATTACACTATCCTGATCCAGTTCAATATTAACAGGCTCCATATTATTATATAATTTAGTTTTGGTACTTTTTCGCAGAAATAGTGATGCTGGATATTGACTTAATTCATACTGTAAATAAATTTTTGAAATGATAGTCGAAATTTTTGTTCACGGTTATTCGTTGAAAGAGTAGCAATGGATCTAAAGCAACTTTTACAGTTATTTATCTGGACGGACCTGTTAACGGTAGAAAGCGAAAGAACTTTATTTCACTAAATTTCCATCCAGTTATTTTGTTCATTGATTTGAAGCCAGAATTGCTTTGTGGCAATATTTACATAGAAATTCCTTATTATTAGTATTATTCATAATTAAAGAAATGTTTCTACTGTTTGAATAAATAAATAATGATTGTTTTTATGTATATATGGCTCTTTGTTTGGCTCATCGTTATAAAGCGTAAAAATCCTACAAAAACTAGCTACCCTAAAAATCACACAAACATTACAAAGACACAGTAATAAGGATCAAAAAGAACATATTAAAAAATGACTCAATATACTAAGTTACTGTAAATAGGTTAAATAAAAAGGACTCTAAAACTTGAACTGAAAAACCTGTAAAAGAGAAAATACAAAAATATTTTGAAATGACTCCAAGCGAGTGCCAGCTCTAAGAAAAGTTTCAAAAAATTTATAATAATAATAACTTTAATTGTAATATTTTTATTAAATAATTAACTTAGTAAAGTTAACTATACATATAGCTCCGCATTTAAGATACATTCACCATATATACTCTTGCGCGCTTTCGTCTCTTAACGCTATATCTCGAAAACGGTTGGTTGCACAAATAAATTAATTAAATTTGATCTAAGAGAAGAGTACTTTATGATCTACAAGTTGTATAATGACCTCCGAAGGCATATGATGCATAGGAAACGAAATATTTACGAACAGCTGATTTTCGTGACCTTTGCCCTTTAATATCTTGACTCGCAGACAGATTATATGATATTTTTGAGCAAGTCTTTAAAAACGTAAAAACAAAGGTTTATACAAAAATTTAGTTTTCTATGTCTGTTATTCCGAGGTTGGATCCCTAATTCCTTTTATCCTGCGATGACCTTATACAGTAAATTTGATTTTCCGATCTCTTCATTAGACGAGAACTGCGACATGGAATTATTGTCATCTATGTTTTAAACCTTGATTTTTAAGACAACGGAGCACCAAAACCCAAACACTCGAGGGATTTTAGTTAAACTATGGTTTCCTGTTTTAATTATTATTATTATATGTTAGGCATCTCGTTTTTGTATTGATGCGACCGGTTTATTATCCATCTTTGCCAAATCATTTTTATTTTTCATTCATTATTTGATTACGATAACAAGAACCGTTTTCTCAGAACTATTTACAGAAACACATAAGTTCAAAAATTTTAGACACTTGCCATTACACATTTGGCAATGTTTATTCGTATTATTATTTTCAAGGAAATTTAAAAAAAAGCCAGAAATTATTATTTTATCACTTGCCTTAATTTTTTATTTTATGGAAATGGTCGATTTGGCAATAGAGTGACATTTACACTTCAAATGCAACTATTTCAACAACATCTACAACTGAATCAAAATCAATGTTACTTGTCATTAAATCATCAGAAGCAATTGCTCCTTTTTTTAAAAACAGACACAATAAAGTAAAAAACAAAAGCAAGTAAATAAACTTAAAAAAACAACCATTTCAACTCAAATAGAAACTTTATTTACCTCAGTTACAACTTATTAAAATTAATTTAAACCAATTTAATTTAAAAATAAATATGATAGAAACAATCTCTCCTCCTCACCAGGCTCTATTTTGCGCACAGTATTTAGTTAATACGTTAAAATATAACTTCTTTCATTATTAGAAATGAAGTTAAACTTAATAAGAATTACATACAATAAGACAATTTCTAAAATTATTTTTGTTGTTATATTCAAACTCAAATAATCTACGGCACTGGCTATTACTTAATTTCGCATGTCTAATTTTCCTTATCATACCTCAAAAAAGTCATAAATTTGCTTGTTTAAGTTACCGCTTTTCTTTAAAACACTTCACAGCTATCTGAGCAATGTAAATAAGTAACGATAATGATAACAGTCTGTGCAACTCAAAATATCTTTGCTGAAGAATGTTTCACGTTTGTCGTAACTGCAGACTTAAGGTTAATCAGCGAATAGAGAACACTCCTAGAGTAATTATCACTTTTATTTTATTTTATTTTTTTTATCGCGACTCGCAAAAACGGAGTACAAACAAAAGAAACTTTTCCTCATATTGCGTTTATCAAAATCAAACACGATTGTATCGATGAGTGGAAATCTTAGTGATAAACTTCAAAAGCCCAATCGGATGCCGTCCGATACCTGATGTATTTTCAACTTAATTTTAGAGTCCGTGCTGTTGTGTCAAATAATTGCTCGTATTAAACGTAATTTGTAGTCAATTTGTAAAGGTTATATGTGCACAATTACTGCAGCAAAATGGTTGGATTTATTATATAAAGTTTTTTGCAACAAAGTCATCATTACCTTTGCCTGAGTAAGACTAATTTTTGTTTATTTTCTTTTTCAGTCATCTCTGCTAGAAAATCACCCTAGGACCGATGGAGAAGCCAATACATCCTGCTGTAGGGCCTAAAGTGTCCCAAATAGCGAACTTATTTCAACGGAAGCCACTCGAAATTACAACAGAACAAACAGTGAAGGAGGCACAACCCACTGCATCTGTTGTCCGAACGGAATCCCATGCGACTCGATTCAATAATGCTCGGGCTCTGTTCGAAAAACTCGGTGTTGAAAATAAAAACGCAAAACCTGCTGCCCTCAGTATCAAAATGTCGCGATCCGGAAGCCGAGAAGATAATTTATGTGACAGTGATAGTGTGGGTGAAAAATCGAACCGCCGGTCTCCCTCCCCTCCGAAGAGGAAATCCCATCCTACGGTTTGTAGTGCTAATTCCGTGTGCAGTGCCGGTCAAATCACAAATGGTGTTTCAACAAAGATTGAACCACAAAAGATTCACAACATTTCGCGAATTAAATCCGAAGAATTATGTGAGAAACCAGAAAAACCTGAAAGAAAATTTAACTCTCGCGAACTTATAGAAAAGCAAAAAAAATGGACATCACACTTTACAAAAACAAAAGCAACTCGCCCGCATAGTGATCCGAATCGTTGTGATATCATTCGAACTGGTCCTGGAACAGTACTTATACCAGGCAGTATTATTCAACTAAAGGAAATAAAGCAAACTGCTTCCAAATCGCTGGATTTGCCAAATGATACGCCACCCAGCCCACCTGTTAGACAGATAATGCCACCAGAAATCAAACCCAGAAGTGCTGTGAAGATAGGCAGTCCTGTGAAGTCTCCTCCATTACCACCAGTACCGCCGTCAAAACCCACTGCCTTAATTAAGGACACATCACTAAAGTCAAGTCCAGAACGACTGAGATCTCCCACTAAAGTTTCCGAAACACCGCCATCTTCCGCGACCTTGATTTCATCGCCAGCCAAAATTAATAGCAATAAGTCAGACGAAATACCAGAGAAGGTTAGAAAAAAATCGATAGAGCTTTCGGAGGACGTATTCCAAGTTAGACTGGACTGCAAAAGGCCGTCTATTGATAAGGATACGAACATATTTTCACCTGCTCACGCAGTGAGCTCCTCCCCCAGCCCAGCACCAAGTGCATCTTCTGGGCCATCTAGTCCCGTCCACACAGAAGACGAGAAGCAAGAAAATGAATCCACTGAAAAATCGGAATTGCTTGAGTTACAGGAGAGAGAAGGTAAGTTAAAAGTATTCTTACAATATTTTTTTCCTTCAAATAGATAACTTGCAATTATTTAGTTTTATATTTGATGCAATATTTTTAAGTCTTTCTAAGGCTTGGTTAAAACTTGCGTAAATTCCAAAATGTTGTATGAAATGGGTCTGGTTCATATGAACTAAAAATATAATCCCTAATGTTAAAATCTCTAAAAATAAAATCCCTAATGACAAAATATCTAATAAAAGAAAACTATAATGATAATATCTCTAAGATTAAAAATTCATTATTCAAAAAATCGCTAATCAAAAAAGCCGCCTTAACTGTGAATTTTATAATTAGAGTACGATTACTTGTTATTACATATTACCATCGAAAATGTCTTTTACGTTTTTGAATTATCATCATCTACAACTCGTATTTCGCCTTGTATACTAATTTCATTTTCTGACTCTATTTATTTTCTGCTTTTGAGCTACAACTTTCGGCATATTAACTCTATCATTTTCCTTGTAAAGAGGTACTGATTTTGCAACAATAGCTGCTATCTAGGCAAGAGCAAATTTAAAATTCGTCTTGAATATAAAAATAAAAATAAATTAATAAAAAGAAATACGATTAGAGATATGAGAGATATGACATTTTTAAAAGGAATTTCAGAAATTCAACGGACTCTTCGTCTTCTGAGGATTGACTGATAAACCACAGTTCTTCCCATCTGTGGACTTTACCTAGTGCTCTTTCCATCAACTCGCTCATGGTGCTTAGGAACTTTCCTGATACCAGTAAGGCCAGGTCGTCTGCATAAGCCACCTCCTTTATCCCATCTCTTTCAAGTGAGATCAGGATATCGTTGACCACTAGGAGCCACAATTATGGTGACAATACACCCCCTTGGAGTGTGCCTCTGTCTACGGACCTGACTCTCTCGTGGTTGCCCAGTTTTGTGTGGATCTGGCGGCTTGATAACATTGCGCCAATCCACTGGCAGATAGAGTGGTCTGTACCGTGAGACATAAGGGCATCGTGAATTGCTTCGGCCTTGACGTTGTTAAAAGCCCCTTCAATATCAAGAAACACCCCCAACGTGTATTCCCTGTTACTAAGTGACTGCTCAACCGTTTTTACTACTACATGCAGCGCAGTTTCGACTGTTCGACGCAGTTTCGCTAACCCCTCTTGGTAGAATACGCTCACGCAAGTTTACGTCGAGAAGTCTTTCTAGTGTTTTAAATAAAACGAGGAAAGGCTAATTGGTCTGAAGTCCTTAGCGATTATGTGGCCACTTTTTCCTGCCTTGGGGATAAAGATCACTTTGACCTGTCTCCAAGCTAGAAGGACATAGGAGTGGAAGAGGCAACTTCTAAATATCTCATCAATTGTGTGGCGCAAAAGTTTTAATTGCCCATTCAACCCTGTCTTGTGCTACTATGTAGCTGGCGGAATCTAGGCTTGGTAGCTCCGATCTAGCCGGCCTACCAGTACAACTTGCCGCCCTATTTGCATCCGAGTTACCGGTAAAATGCGTGCTCATAAGCAGTTCCAGTGTCTCCTCTACCGATTCTGTAAAGGATCCATCGCCCCGCATCAAGAAAGAGGGAACACTGGGACTGCTTGCGAGGGCCTTCCTGAGCCTAGCAGACTCACTTGCACTCTCAATGGATTCACAGAAAGCCCTCCATGAAGTGCTTTTGGCCTTTTTAATGGAGTTTTTATACTCTTTAAGACCCCTTTTGTAGGCGGTCCAATCCTCAGCTGTTTTTGTTGACTTAGCCCTATTGAAAAGCCTCCGCGCCTCCCGTCTTAACGCGCTCAGGCCCCTGCTCCACCAAGCAGGGTAACACTTCTTGGATGGTCTGCTTAGCGGATAGCTTTCCTTGAAGGCTTCAGTACACGCTTTGGATAGTTCCTCCACTGAAGAATCAAGGGATAGGGTGTTTTCGGGAATCTCGCAAGTTGGCGCTGGTTCGCTTTGCGTTACTCGTCTTATAAATTCATCCCAGTCTGCTCTGACCGGGTTTTTAAAGGGGATGCGAGGCTCTGGTAGGAGGTTAATTCTGAAACGTATTCAGCAGTGGTCCGAAAATGACCTCTTTCCCGATACTCTCCAGTCCTCTACCTTTAGATCATTTGACTCCGTTACGAGTGTCATATCTAAAACCTCTTCCCTATTTGCTGTAATAAATGTGGGCATGTTGCCCCTGTTACAAATACTAAGTCTAGAATTTAAAATGAAGTTAAATAGATACTCTCCATGTTCGTTGATGTCCGTGCTTCCCCAAACCGAATGGTGTGCGTTGGCGTCGCAACCCAACAACAGGTCTCGTCTCCTTTCATCCGCTGCTTTCACCAGTGTCTGAACCTCAGTAGGTGGGTACTTATTTCTGCCTTGGATGGAAAACGGGTGTTGATTCTTATATGCTGCTCATTGTGCGTATTAATTTCTTCAGACCCCTGTATTAAGGATATATTTAGGACGTTGAGGAATTGTTCTTTCCATACGAAGGTTGCTCTTCATCATTGCACTGCAGCCTTCCCTCCGCACTTTTTATGGAATGCTTCTTGGTAGAGTGCTTTCCCGAGGTTAAGTTATTTTTATCATCGCACCGGAAACTTCTCTTTATATCCCGATGGAGTTAAGAGTACTCGCCTTGTAATTGCTAACGACGTTCTTGATCGCATGCGGAGTTCGCGCTATTTTTCAAGACTTTTGCGTTCTTCTGCCAGACTGTGTTCAAAATCCACAGTTGCAGACTTCTTTAGATGCATCGCACTCTATGCTGTCTTACACTGCTGTTAGTAAAGCACCGTTTGTTGTAATTCATAATTCATTTATTGGAGTACTGTACAGAAGATTAACAATTTTGTTTCTTACTAATTAATTTAGGGTTTTTACAGAAATAACAAAATAGTGTGCCAAAAATTAAAGACAAAAAGATATAACAAAGAGAAAACAAGAAAAAAAACAGAAAAATATGAAATTAATAAAATAAAATAAAATAAAAATAAAATAAAATAAAATTTATACAAGGTCTAATTGCTAAGATGGAAAGAAATTACGATTGACCAAGGGAATAAATAATTTTTGTAGCCTCTGCCATCATCCCAGGTAAAGAATTACGAATAACTTGGACAAAGTAAGATCGCTCCCCAAACTGGGAGTAGAATCTAGGTAATCGGAACTGAAGACCCCTGTTCGAATGCAGAAACTGAAATTTTTCGTATAGATATGTTGACCTTTTAGTGGTTAATAACCTATGCAAAAAGATCAGCCCGCGATTATTTAGATGCGTCTCTAATGAAGTACCAGTAAGTGTATTGACTAATTCAGAAATATGGGAGTTCCGGGGTAACTTATATACATATCTTACCACATCATTGAATGCCACTGTCAATCTCCGTTGACACACAGAATCTATCCTACTAAAGATAAAGCTGCCATAGGTAAAATGCGGGATTATTATTATTATGAACGTTGGTGAGATTTGTTTCAGGAGCACTTTACAGCACTTAAATTTCTGCAAAAATGCACACTGCTTCTTGCATTGCTTGCGAATTCTCATCACTTGTGCACGGTATGCCACTGATAACGACAACAGGGGTTCACCCGCTCAATAATGTGAAGGCTGTCTCGAGCCACCGAAAGTTCACGTTTGACACTGTCCAACTCCTCACGCAGCTTCACGATTTCACCTCTCAGCAATGATGCGATATTATCTAGCCGTTCGGTGATGATTTCCTCAAACGCTTAAAATTTTTCGGAGATCAGCTGTAATAAAGTTTTTGTGATCTTTCGCTCCACCAATTCATAGGCATCAGTGGATATCACAGAGCTAGACCATACTGCTGTCCCAGGTGTATTTTCACGCTCATCTCGTTCCTGCTGTTGGCATCGTATGTTAGCTGTAGTGTTTTTGGCGGAAAGATTGGGTGTCACAGTGTTCGAGTTTGAACATTTTACGCTGTCTGCTCTCTAATTGTTCTTATTCGGCATTCTGGTCAAATTATTGGTAATAAAATAAAATTATTCCACGTTATGTGTAGTTTTCACAATATAACGCGCAGTCGATAAATAAATTAACACACACCGACTTTAGAATGAGAGTCAGGATTAACTAGGCACTATAAAATGGGGATAAGCGAATGGAAACTCAAGAGCTGTTGTCTAGTTCGCAGTTCGTAAGACATTCATGTGTTCTCATTCCTCTTACTCTAATTCCCTTCCGGTCAATACGAATACAAATGATAGCTTTTACCTAGGCAAACAAATTATATTCATAAATTTCAGTTTTCCATGGTATGCACGTTACTCTTTTATTTTTATCTTTTGATCTTCTCAACATAGCGACATCAAACAAACGCTAGAAAACTACTACCCCAATACTTTCCAAAAATGTCAACAATGTTGATCTCACTACTACCACTGCAGGTACAGTCACGGCCACAATTGACAAAAATGTTTAGAAATTACCAAAATTTCAGCATTTTCCCCGAAATTTATGTAATTAGTATACCTCTTTTTTATTTTTATTGGATTCCCCGTCTTATTACCTAAAAAGGTGCAATATATTCACGTAGGGAAAGTATTTAGAATTTAATACGTAGAAATTCTATCGGAGAATATTATAAAAATCAAGAATTTAAAGAAATTAAACTGAAATTAATTCTAAAATGCTTTTTATTGAATTTAAAAATAATTACAATTAATCTTGATAAGTAAAAAAAGCCGTTAAAAATGTTCACCGCCACAACAACAATCAACAATCTCCTTCTAAGTCCCTGTTTAAGGCATATTGCAGCCAGCCTCTCCCGTATTTTCGTCGCTGCATTCCCAATTCGGCTAACTGAATCCTCCATAGTGTTAACTTGGCTTGAATAAACTTCACCCTTCATTGTTCCCCATAAGAAAAAGTCCAATGGGGTGAGGTCTGGAGATCTGGCAGGCCAAGGAATCGGTGCACCTCGTCCAATCCAGCAGTTAGGAAATTTTTCTTTTAGTATTACCTTCACAATGTTAGCCATATGCGTTGGTACATCGTGTTGGTGAAACATTCTCCTAAGATTATCCATATGGTTCTCCTCTATTAGATCTGGCAGTGTATTGTCCAAAAAATCCGCATAAATTTCACTATTAAGCACTTGCGGCAAAATGAATGCTCCTACCAAATGGTTGCCGATGATACCAGCCCAAACATTGACACTGAATCTCTGATGGAATGAGGTCACCTTTGTCCTGCGTGGGTTAGTTTCCGACCAGGTATGGAGGTTATGGAAGTTCTTGATACCATCCCTGGTGAATTGAGATTGATCGGTTCACAGAATTCGGTCCAGAAACGCCCTATCGTCAATGCCGCGTTTCAGAAGCCAAGTGCTAAATATCAGTGTTCTCTCAGAATCTCCTTCCAGTAGTCCTTGGGCTAGGTGATGATGATGTGGTCGTAATCCCCCTCGATGAATAACCCTCCAAACCTTAAATAAAGACACTCCTAATCGCATTGCGACTCGTCTCGTGCTTGTTTCAGGGTCTTGCCTCACGATGGCGATTATTTGCTGCTCGACGTCCGCAGAAGTTCCCGAAGTTTCGGGTCGTGTCTACCTATCATGTGAAGTTACACTTCCTGTTTCTCTTAACCTTCGGAAAGTCCGTGTTAATACCCCTATTTGTGGTGCTCGCCGATTAGAGAATCTGATTTGATATTCCACTACAGCCGCTCTCTCGTTTCCGTCTACTACACCATAAATGTAAATAATATTTTTTACTAATTTTTGCTTAAAAACACCCGTACGTATTGATCTGTTTTTCAACTATGAAAGGTATTCTTGTTTACTGCCCCTTTTTTATAGCAAAATTTCCATCAGGTACGACTAACAAAACGCCAGGATACAAGGATGTGAATTCTGGCTAACACATGCTATTATCGACAATAAAACAAAATTACACTAACATTTTTATAACTTTTTTGGAACAATAAATAAAATTAATTACCTGTTAACCCAAAACAATCATTTTCCACCCTTTATCTTAACAATTTTGTTTATTTAAAGAATTTGCTACCTAGAGGGCAATAAAATAATTAGGTAGTCAGAGATTTCCAAGGATGCGGTTTTTCTAATTCTTTGTCTACCTTGCCATGTTGCACCTTTTTAGAAAGGTAATAAGACAATAAATATAAAAAAGTGGTATACTTATTACATAAATTTCGGTGAAAATTTGGGAAAATGATGTAATTTTGGTAATTTCTAAATGAAATTTTCGGAGAAGTTACTTTAAGGCTTCTCGAACCACTCCTGGATCTATCTCTGGGTGTAACCTCGGGCTCAACTGACGAATATTTTAATATACGATTTTTGTCACCTTTCAATGCGATTTTCCATTTTGTATATGGCGTTTGATTCGACTCATATGTTTTTCACTAATCAGACAACAAAAACATAACGTCCGCGTGTATCGTTCTTCGTCGTGAATTACACGAGAGGGATTTTACCCCATGAGTGACTAAAACCTGTTTTTTTCTTGGTGAGAGAAGTTAGGTAGGAAGAGGGTCATCTGTGAGTGTCAATCACAAATCGTAGGGGTTTTACTTGAGTTTTTCCTGATTTGCTTTTGTCCATTTTCGTAATTTCCTCATTAGGGTTCGAAAAATTCTTGGTGTCAGGTTGATTTAGTATTGCTTGAGCCGGTGAATACAAATTTTCAACCCTGCAAAACACTTATTAACCGGTTTTTTAACGTCAATCAAAGCCCCTTTCGTAGCAATACTCCGAGGGTTTTTCTACTTTTGCAAAGAAGAGAATTGCCGTGAGTTATGGGGTAAAATCCCTCTCGTGTAATTCAGGACTTCATAATCATGATGTCGTGACTGTAAACTCTTGTACTAGAGAAAAGAAGTTTGTAAATCTGCTCTATGTTACTCTTGTATTGCAAAATAATCCAGATAATACAATTACTACTGAAAATTAAATTTATTTTTACACATAAACATATATTGCACACAAATTTTATAATATACTATATAGCTAATTAATTTCTATAATTTCACCGTCTTCTTCACTTGACGTAGTTTTGACTAAGAGCTGCTTTCCGTCGATGGTGCTTCTTTCTCGTATCCTTTATAGCTTTTGCAGCTATAAATCTAGAGTTCAATTTCTTTTTCTTTTTTTGTACCGCACTATCTGACACCCACAGCATCCTATGGTTTAAAACTGATATATAATAAGTACATAAATTAATACCTCCACATACCGTATATTTGTTATTTCCCTTGACGCCCATTCATACATCTCTTTCGGTGATGTAATCTGCGACTCTGAAGATTATCGCAAGCAGTGCTTCATCACAGTCCTTTTTACAACTCCGCCAACAGCATTACATGGGCTTTTTCCGTGACTTATGGCAAAAAAATTATAGGACTGGATGCGCATTCCACAATCCTCTTCATAGCAGCATACATTTGCGATATGATTCCTGTGTATGAAAGAAACTAGCAATAGATCAAACATTTTATAGTTTTTTTGAAATAATTTCTCGAAAATTCCTACTTGTTCTTGTATTGATTCGGTGCTCCATCCGAAAAATAAATAATTTTCAATATCCATAAAGAATCAGACTTGATGACCTTAATTAATTCCTCTTGGAACGTGTGAATCGTATATGCTCAATGCTCTTTGACATTACTGATGACATAGAAACTGACATGTTTCAATTCAAGATTTCATCTCTCTTTGTAGTACATCAGAAATGGATGTATTGTAGCCTGATCATTATTGTTGTAAAAACTTTGAATTGAATTCTGTATTATAAGTGAATAGTTCTCCGAAAAATCCATTAAAATAATACGGGTATCAAAATTAAAGTCATTTTTGCTACTTTTCAGAAATGCCTTCTGTGACTCTGATATAAAATGATGTTCGGTCAGTTGCTACATGTCCTTAAGCAGATTTGTTAAAAACCCCTCCAGATCTTCAGTGACGCTTACAAGCGTAGGTCGCGTATCACTAGCCCAATGTTTATACGTGATATTTTCTCTGTTCCGTATCACAGCTTAAACAATGCTTTTGTACCTTATACGCCGGGACACTGTTTGCATCGATGAAGCATGCAATCAACGTTAGAGACATCGCATACAGCAGCTTTCGATGAACTTCCGGGTTAAAAGCAGCCATTTTTAATTTTACATTTTCGTGGACAGGGCACACGCATTTATAATGAGTTCCGGGATCCCCCGCATATACGCATTCTTTAGGTTTCATGGAAGCAAAATAAGAGAATTTCGGCAGTCCAGCCTCACCAGTATGATCGTTAATGAAATTATTGTAGAGATCGTGTTGAGTCCACAACAACATCCGCTTTTGTTTCAAAATCTTTCTATTTAAAAGATCACATGAAGGTACATACTGCTTAACTCCGGAAACAATATAGGAATTATTATCGTTTGTGAAATAATCTACGATGCATTTTTCATTTGTTCCGAAATTTTTGTAAATTCTTTTCTATGATGAACTGCTAGCGTCTAGCTAGCTGTCTCGAAACTGGATTATCGATCGCGAGTGCTTCAGACATTCGTGTAAGGAGGTTACCATGCTCTTCCATTGCTTTCAACTTAATAATGTTCTGCAAGCGATCATGCGAGATTTTCTCTGT
Organism: Leptarthrus brevirostris; assembly: GCA_964036015.1. Classification (NCBI taxonomy): domain Eukaryota; kingdom Metazoa; phylum Arthropoda; class Insecta; order Diptera; family Asilidae; genus Leptarthrus; species Leptarthrus brevirostris. The sequence goes on along the minus strand of OZ038373.1, from coordinate 62,185,138 downwards.
TTCGATCGGTGAAATTCCTAAATCTTTCAAAATGCTTTCAAATGCAAATCAAAGAAGTCTTATATAATACTTCAGCATTGCATTGAGTTGCCAGATGTAACGCAGAAGAATGCCTAGATGCACTTGATTCGGCTTACACGTTTTTATCAGTCTTTAAGAATTGGTCACTACGATCGTCCTACGATCGTCACTTCTAAATGAACGAAGAGCATACCGTAGTTCCAGCTCAGTATTATCAACACGGTTCGAACCAATGCTGCTTACACGGATCCTGATTGAATCTTTGACAAAAGCTTCGCAATTTTTGCACAATTTTTGTCCCGGGACCAACCTTTTAGGAAAAATCTTGAAAAATTCTTCACTCATTTCTAAGCATATTTCTCGAAGGTCGATTCTTACATCCTTACTGTGCTTGGAGAGAGGATCGCAGCATCTTTTAAGCTAGGCCATTTCAAAATTTTGGCCTGGATTATGTTGGCCCCATAACATTAAAAATATCAAAACATCGAGGAGCAAAGGAATACAAGGGCTATATTTGCATATTTGTCTGCGTGACAGTAAAGGCCGTTCATTTGGAAGTCGTCTCTGATATAACGTCTGACGCTTTCCTAGCTGCACTTAAACGCTTTATAGCAAGAAGAGGATATTGCTCCAAGATTTATTCAGATAACGGCACCACATTTGTGGGTGCAAACAAGCAACTCCAAGAAAATATCAAACAAGCAACCCAAGATGCAGCATAAAAAACTGCAGCAGAACGCTTCAAATTTACACACTTACTTTCGAAAAACTATATACCCTTCTGGTTCAAATTGAAGCGTGTATCAAGTCAAGGCCTTTAAGTACTATATCCGGGGCCGCAACTAGTTTAGAACCATTAACTCCGGGACATTTTCTAGTTGGCACAGCTTTATTATCACCTCCTGAACACGATATATCTAATCAGAACTACAACATAACTAATAGATGGAAATACGTACAACAATTAAAACAGTCATTTTGGAAACGATGGAGCAGTGACTATTTGCTGGAACTGCAAAAAGCCAAGGATGGCAGTCCCCAAAAACTAACGTGGAAATTGGACGAGTTGTCTTAATAAAGGATGACAAGCTACCACCCCAAAAATGGGTCTTGGGTCGCATTGAAAATATCAATCCTGACAATGACGGCAAAATCAGGGTGGTAACACTGAAAACAGAATCAAATGTGATTCAAAGAGCCATCACCAAAATCTGTCCACTTGTCAAAGACATCTGACATTGGTATGAGAAAAATATAATGGGTTAAGTTATGGTTTTGTATCATGTCTTGTGGCGTTATGTTCAATTCATTGTTTTATTTTTATAATACAGCACATTTATTTTTCTCTAGCATTATTATAATAGGAAAAATGGAAGACGTTCTAGATTTGTTTGATGACGTTGACTGGATTGGCATATCTCCGCCAGATAGCAATGACACAACGGCGGACATATTAAGTTTACTGGATGAATTTAATTGGGAAACTGATGCACACCAAATTCCAACACAACAAAACAAAGAACCGGAGCTGGTTACTCCAGAAAGAACTCAACAGGAAATAGATAGGTCTCCAGTCAAGAAGGCATCAAGAAAATTTATAGAGGCCAAAGCAATGCCTTCATACCCAGAAGAGTGCTGTTTAAGAAAACGGACTCAACCTGCAAAGGTTTATAATGGAACAAAAACAAATAAAAAACCGAGCATTCCAATGTCAATACCGTTGGAAAAAATTCGCCTGGATTTTTTGAATATTCACCCATGACAGAGGCAGACACCACCATCAAACATCATGACACAGAGACAGCCGCATTAAAACCAAATTTCCAGCCAAGGAAATAGTCTTGAGATAAACACGTTTCGTCATTCCGTGTGTCAACATGTCTTTCCAAAAAATAAACCACCACCGCTAAGGCGACTTGAGGATAAATTATATGACGTCACAACTGTGGATGGCACGCCCTTTCAAATCACATACCATGATTTGCACTAGATTCCCTACGAAAATATCAGGAACACAAAAAGGCAACGTTTCACAGTTTTTCTACAGCAAGGGGGGCGGGTTCGTTTAAAAATCGTAAACAAGAAATTGCTGTGGTAAAATTTATCAATTCCAAGGTATTTATACTCTTTAACATTACACTAACCGGTGGGGGAGGATGTCGCAACCCCGACATAAAATCTAAAATGAAATTAACATTAATACTGAATGCAAATTCAAAGAATTACCTCATCGAACACATCCCAACAATGGTTTAATCCTATAACATGTCCAGTGTCAAAACCCGAAAATAAGGAAGAAAACCCACAAAGAAACAAGTCACACAAAAAAGTATAGAAAATACTTATCTGACATATCCATATCCTCGTATCCTGATCCCTTCATGCGTATCCAAATTAATTCTTCTTCTTCTTCTTCTATTTGTTTCATGTGTCCGTCTCTTAGGTCATACAAAGACGACTGTGAGACTGAGGCACATCCTGGCTCGACCCATTGGGTATAACGCCAAAAAACTTGAGATGTTTTTTATGTTGGGTAATTTGTTTATAATTTTATGTTGAGTCAGTTTACAATTTGTGACTTGATGATTGTTACAAATTTTAGGAAGTAGGAATAGGGGGATTTTAGTGGGAGGGGTAGTCAGTTCTTATGAAAATGTGGTGAAATATATAGATTAAGTATTACAGTTTAATGTAGATTTATTTGCTATGTGTGATTCGCTAAAAAAGATAGTAATTTAAAGGTCAATTAGTTTGACTTCCAGTATGAAGTCAAGGATAATTCTGATGTTATGTTCATTTGGTTCTCTCCGTAGTTGGTTGAGTGAGTAAGCTTCCTGCAATGAGTTGAATGTTTGCCTAATTTGATTGTATTTGTTACAAAAAAGCATTATATGTTGAATATCATTATACGTGTTGCAAGTAGAGCAATTTACTAGTTCAGTTTTTCCAATTAATTCAAAAAATTTCGCATCATAGTTGTGCCCTGAGTACAGCCTATTTAGGAATCTAGTTTCTTTTGGTTCAAGGTCCCAGTGTTTCCAGGGTGGTTCTCGTAAATGTGGAAATAACCTATTGAAGAAAAAGCCTTTTGTCATGCTGATCCTGGAGAATTCCTCGGACCATTTGGTATTAATGTCTTCGTTTATGTTAAGCATTGCTACCGCGTAGGATATATATCAGACAGTGGGTGTACTTATTTGTAGCGCCTCTTTCGCTATTTTGTCGGCTGTTTCATTTAAGGAAAATCCTTTATGGCCTGGTATCCATACTATCTTGTATTGTTGGTCAATGCAGCACAAGCCGCTTTACTATCCGTTAGTTTTATGTACTTGTTTGAAGGAAGGGATTCCGTAAAATCAATGGCAAGCTCAATAGCTTTTAGTTCCGCAGAAGTTGAGGATCTGAGAAATTCGAATAGTTTACTCTTATGTTCTAGATCCGGGTGTGTTACTACACTGATACCTGTAAGTGGGTACTCATAGGCTGCGTCAGTTGCCAGGATTTGCCACTCCTTAGATTGTGAATCTAGGAATTCTAGGTATAATTGTTTGAGATGTTCAGAAGTGATAGACTCTTTTGTGTGACTGGCTTTGGATAGTATGTCAGTTTGAACTATTAGATTAAAGGGGGATGAACTCGAAATTTTTCCGATCATCTTAAGTGTATCCATATGTTGACTGGCAATATAAGCATAATTCGATATTCTAGTGCTTAGGGGTATTAGATCATCAATGTTAATCACATCAATAGTTAATTCCTTCGCTATTTCTCTTGTTGTGAGCAGAGAGGCTTTATAATGTGGAGGCAGTTCTTCTGCCAGCATATAAATAATATGTATAGGGGTGGTGTTGGTCAGGCCAAGACATGCTCTTAGAGCTGAGTTGTTAATCGCTTTTAATCTCCTCTCAATATATAAGGGTCTATTGGTGATAGTGGTTGAGATAAAGTCACATTTTGATCTAATTGTGGCTTTATAGATATTAAGTGCTAGGCTTTGCTTTATCGGCGAGATGTTGTTGGCTTATGTTTTAAGTGCATTGAAGTCGTTTCTGGTATTTATGTAGAGTTGATTTGTTAAACTCGACATGGTAAGGGAGGAATTGAATGTCCTACCTAAGAATTTTAGTTCTTTAGTGAAGGGGATGTGCATTCTTTTAAGATAAATATTTTTTGAGGGCATGATTCTGCATGCTATGGTTAGTAGTTTGACTTTTTCCTTATTAATATTTAATGAGAGACCTTCAGCAATGTTGATGAAGTGATCAAATGTCAATTGCAGTGAGTGTATAGCTTTTTCATATGTTTCGCCTTTGGCCATTAACATAAAATCATGAGCAAATTGGAATAGATTCACGTTAGTCGTGGTCACTGAATGGAGGGATGCTGTATAAATGTTGAACAGTGTCGGGCTAAGTGAGCTTCCCTGTGGAATTCCATCATTGATGTTGAGTGTGGAGTTTAGTAGCATTAGCGTTCTACTTTTAAGGAAGTTTTGTATCCAGTTTCTTAGGTCTGCTGGTATATTGAGTATTGTTAGTGTATTAATTAATTTGTGAATTGATACCGATTCAAAAGCGTTGGAAATATCAACTCATAATAGTATTGTCTTGTGGCCAAGTTGTTTGTTTTGAGCAATATTGTTCAGTATAGCATTTAGGCATTTACTGAATGATTTGCCCTTCATATAAGCATAAGTGTTTGTAGGTAGTAATTTATTTACTGTTATGAAATTAGTAAATCTTATGTTAATTATTGAGTTTATACACTTTAGAGTAGTTGGGATAAGCGCAATTGGTATGAAATTCTTTATGTTATCAGTTGATTTTCTAGGCTTTAGTATCGGAATTATTTTTATATATCTCATGCTATCTGTAATTACATTTCTCCAGAGGTCATTTAAGTAGTTCAACAGGTTAATAAGACAGTCAGAGTTTAGGTTCTTTAGTACAAAGAATGATATACCGTCATGCCCTGGGGCCGAGAAGTTTGATTTTTCTTAAGCACATCCTTTAAGTCCATTAGTGATAACGGGGTAGGAGTGACATTGTTAGAGGGTTTGTCTGTGATTGGAGGGAATTTGGACTGTTTGTTGCAGGATATATGTTTCAAGTAGTCGTGTGCATTTTGGTCGTTCCACTTGATCTGTCCGTCTTTACTGTTGGTATTATTTTTAATACCTTTGTAAAGTTTGAAGAAGTTTCTCGGATTTAGTGTGCATAGTTCCTGGGTGAAGTTTTCAAAATGGATTTTCTTAGCTTGAGTGATCATATTTTTGAGTAATTTGCAAATAGCTAAATACTTATTCATTAGAAGTCGAGGTATTAGTCGAGGTATTTTTTATAAGCTGTGAAAAGGTGAGTTTCTTTCTATTGAATAGTAGTTGAACTTCCTTGTTCCACCATGGCTTGGGGTTGAATTTGGGGTGAGGAGTATTAAAGAAACATTTCTCAACGAGGTTTTCTAAAATTTTTGGAGTATCATTTGCGGGAAGTTCAGTGAGATTCTGAATTAAATTTTTAAGTTTTCTCCTGTTAATATGTTTTTTTGAGCAAACAGTCCTTAGTTGATTGGTGATTTGAATCGTAATGGGGAAATGGTGTGAATTTCCAATTTGTTGTTGATGGTGGGTTTTCATTTTAATGCTTCCTCTGTTCAATGAGGTGAAACATAAGTCAAGGGTTGAACCTTTCTTAATTTCGTTTAAGTTTTTGTAGTAGGTACAGGAGTCAGGGGTAATAAGTGACAAGTTTGATGTAGTAAGAATATTGTTTAGAATGTTTCCTTTATAAGTACTCGGCTCATTTCTGGTTATGTTCTTGTCCCATAATGCGTGTCTGGCATTGAAGTCCCCACATACAATGACATTGGTAAAAGTAGATAGATAGGTAAATAGTTTTTCACATTCCGATTTGAAAGTCTGAATTGAGAGATTTGTAGATGCATAAGCTGATGCAAGTATAAGATTGCTATCGTTTTGCAGTTGTGTTATAACGCAGTCAAGTTTGGATTCGAATGAAATCCTATTATATTTGATGTTATTTTTGATCGCTATTAGGCTACCACCATAGCCGTCCTTACAATCACATCTAACTAAACTATAACCAAGTAGCGAAGCATGTTGATTTTCTTTCAACCATGTTTCATTAATCATAATTATGTCAGGTTCATAACTGTTAAGAAAAAGTTCCAAACTATGTTTGTTTGATTTTAGACTTTGAATATTGTAATGTAAGATCTATATTTCTTTTTGTTTGCTCATAAGCAAGTAATATATATGCAGTAGGTTTTATTTGTTTTAGTTTGTTAGTGAGTTAGCTATGCTTTTATTGTTCTGAGTGTCTCCAGGTTTGTTTTCCTGTATTAGTTGTAGTTCGATGTTTGTGTCGAGAATTTTTATTTTATTTCTTAGTGTATTCATAAAGTTATTGTTTACATTTAGTTCACCTGTTATATTTAATTTTAGTTGGTTCTTAACCCAGTTTATAATTTTTTCGTATTCGCTTACTATATTTGTATTGTTGTTTAGAGCTACGCTCGTTTTATGCTCTTGTTTACCCATCAGACTGTTATAGTATGCGTTATTCGGGTTGTCTCTAAGCACCTTAACCACTTTTGAGAAGGATTTGGTTTTTTTTTAAATAATTATCTTTGCGTCTAGGTCAGGGTTTCTAATTTTTGTTGTGTTATAATTGGGTAGTGTGGAGAAAGCCGAGGTTATGTCAGTTTCTCTCAGTAAGTTAAAAGAATTCTCTGTTAGTGGTACATAGTCATTTGTTTTTAAAACGTTGTTAGCCTCTCTTCTATTAATGTTCTTGATTGCTATTAATTTTAAGATGTCTTTCTCTTTTTCCTTGGCACTGCAATCCTGACTGTCAGGGCGATGATTGGATTTGCAATTAATACAGTAGGGAGCACTTTTGCAAGAATCAGTAGAACAGTTTTCCTGTGAGCAATTTAGACATAGAGCATTCGTGGTTTTTCATTGTATTTGTAGATGACCCCATCTCAAACACTTTTTACAAAACCTCGGTCTGGGCGTGTAATATTCAACATTTCTGATGGCTCCATATGTTGATATTTCAGTTGGGATTCTGTTACCCTTGAAAGATAGTTTCACAATGGATGTCGGTAGCCTCTGCTCACCTTCACTTTTTTTGGTAAATCTTAACGCTTCCGTTATTTCAATTGGCGACTGTATATATTCGGTTAGTTCTTCGTTAGTAATGTCAAGCGGTACTCCTTTGATAATTCCTTGTTTCCTAATGTAGGATTTAGGAATGAAAGCAGATAAGTTGTGATCTACTAGATTTAGATCTAGTAGTGAATTTGCTGATTCAAAATCCTTGAAGTATATTTTTACGCTATTTGCGTTGTTTCTTAATGGAGTAAATGTTTTTGCATCTTAATTTGTTTAAAAGTTTGCCTATGCCTATGTCTGATAGGCTGGCATTTGCATGGTCGTTCATTACATCCCTGAGCCTTCGCCTTGGTATGAGAGGGAGTTAACGGGTAGAAAATTGTATGGTTCAGATTTTTATATGTACTTCAGTCTTGACTTAGTATATATATACATATAGATACAATGCTTTCTTTATTTAATATATTTAATAAAGTATAAAGATTTAAGGTTATAATTTAAGAATCAACTCAATATACAGGAATCAGGTACTCACCCAATCCAATGTGGCGTCACCACGGGGTTTTAATGTCTGTTCCGTATTTTCTTCAAAATGTTGCTATTTGGTGCTGCGGATCACACTGCAAGTTGTAAATATATTCAATTTTCACTTATTAGCAAAATACTTCAAAACACTTTTCAAAATATGAAAAAATAGGCAAGTTAGTAGAAATTTTCTAATTTGTATTGACTCTGGGATTAAGAAAAGACAATGGCGTCTTGATGCAAAGTGGCAAATTAATTCACTAATCCATCCGTGTTTATAAATACTTGTTAAATAAATCAGCTGTATTTGACAGCAATAACACACAATAATACAGAATCTCCCTGTTAAATATTCGTACTTTTTACAGAATCCCTTCACCAAAGCCATCTATGAGTGAAGAGGGTAACTTAAAAAAGTTGTAAGTTAAGAATTATTGATATGCGCACTCTTTCACAGAATGCAGCTCCATTTACTTGCATACATTCGATTTTCTATATAAAGAGCTGCATTGCAAGCCAAAAGTCAATTCTTGTTTACGCCGAATTCCCTTCACAAGCTGGTCTTCACCGCTTTCACATCGAATCTCTTAGGTATACACCAAGACGATTAAAACTAATTATTCTGTTATCAAACCGAATAATTATAATAAAATACATTATTCTGGTATTAACCGAATAATTATAGAAAATTCGAAATTCTATGTTGAAAAAATAGATTTCTTGCGGTATTCACCCAGGAAAAATAATTTTTAAACAAGAAAAGGAAACAAAAAACTAACCGGACGAAAATTTCATTTATTTTGTTCCGTTTCATTTCTTTGTTAAAATTTTCTTCTGTTGTTTTTCCTTTAAAAACAAATTATTTCTTTTACAGAAAATACGCGTCAGACGGGAATTCAAATTTTCAAATCATTTATCATTTGCATAACTTAAATTCTTATTATTTTGAAATCATTGTTTGAAATCATTTATTATTTTCTTTGAATTACCTTATATTTTTGAATTATTATTTCTTTTGTATTTTTATTACTTTTGTATTATTTTATTATATTTGAATTATTATTTTCCTTTGTTGAATTTTATTTATTTATTTACAATAAACCATAAAAGAAGGAAACGTGAAGTTAAAACAAAAACAAACCGTCTTTTTAATCAATAATTGTGTTTCAAGCCTGCGAAGATTGTCCTAGACACACATTCTATCCTACATCCCTTACATTATTAGCTACAGCTATAAAAGGCTGTGACAGTACAAATGAATTGTATAGTCAATTCTAGCCAATTTTATTATAGTTGTCAGCTCTTTTTTTGATGTATTGAATTATTTAGATTTTTGAAATAATTGTTATTGAATTGTTTTAACGTTGAGAAATAAATTATTGAATTAAGTCGTTAATCCTTGCCTTTCTTATTTTCTGTTACCTGCCGTAGCGATGTATTGTAAACACTCGATGTATAGTAACGATGCATCGTATTCAACCGATGTATTGTTAATACTTCCACATCGAATATATATCGATGTTTTTTATTCGATGCATCGAATCCGCAAACTATGACACTGACTGCCACCTACAAAATAGCCAATACCCAACACAGCCATATCAAACAAACCCTAAAAAACAACTACCTTAATGACCTTTCCAAAAATTTTAACACTACTGATCTAACTCTTACCATTGTACGTACAGTCACTGCCAAAATTGAAAAAAATGTTTTGAAATTACCAAAACTTCAGCATTTTCCCAAATTTTCTCCGAAATTTATGCAATTAGTATACCCCTTTTTTATTTTTATTGGATTGCCAAAAAGGTGCAACATGGCAAGGTAGACAAAGAATTAGAAAAACCGCATTTTTAGAAATATCTGACTACCTAATTATTTTATTGCATTTGAAGTAGGAAATTCTTTAAATAAACAAAATTTTTAAGATAAAGGTTCCATAATGATTGTTTTGGGTTAACAGGTAATTAATTTTAATTATTGCTGCAAAAAAGTTATAAAAATGTTAGTGTAATTTTGTTTTATTGCCGATATTAGCTTGTGTAAACCAGAATGCACATCCTTGTATCCTGGCGTTTTGTTACTCGTACCTGATGGAATTAGATTATTAAAAAATGGTAGAATTTCCATTTGATGAATACGCGGATATTATTTACATTTTGTGCCCACCTAGCCTTAAGCCATCATTTTCCGACCACCCCACCACCTCTGCTGCGATTTCCGGCTGTCCCACCCCTCCACCGTATACACCAAACCTTGCACCCGCTACTTCGTCCGCATACCCACCTATTTACAAGCCATCATCTTCCTTCACTATCGGCCCATTTTAAGCAAAAATTATTAAAAAATGGTAGAATTTACTTTTGAGGAATATGCGGATATTATTTACATTTATAGTGTAGTAGTCGGAAACGAGAGAACGGCTGTACTGGAATATCAAAGGGGATACCCTAATCGGCGAGCACCCCAAAGAGGGGTATTTACAAGGGCTTTCCACAGGTTAACAGAAACAGGAAGTGTAACTACACACGACAGGTAGACACGACCCGAAACTTCGGGAATTTCTGTGGACGTCGAGCAGCAAATAATCACCATCGTGAGGCAAGACCCTGAAAGCACGAGACGAGTCGCAATGCGATTAGAAGTGTCTTAATTTAAGGTTTGGAGGGTTATTCATCGAGAGCGATTACGTCTATATCACCATCACCCAGTCCAAGGACTACTGGAAGGAGATTCCGGGACGACACTGAAATTTAGCATTTGGCATCTGGAACGCGACATTGACGACAGGGCGTGTCTGGACCGAATTTTGTGGACGGATTAATCTCAATTCACCAATGGTATCACGAACTTCCATAACCTCTATACCTGGTCGGAAACTAACCCACGCAGAACAAAGGTGACCTCATTCCGGCAGAGATTCAGTGTCAATGTTTGGGCTGGTATCATCGGCAACCATTTGGTAGGACCATTCATTTTGCCGCAAGTGCTTAATAGTGAAATTTATGCGGACTTTTTGAGCAATACACTTCCAGATCTAATAGAAGAGAACCCTATGAATAAGCTTAGGGAATGTTTCACCAATACGATGGAGTACCAGCACATACTACTAATATTGTGAAGGAAATACTAAGTGAAATATTTCCTAACCGCTGGATTGGAGGAGGTGCACCGATTCCTTGGCCTGCTAGATCTCCAGACCTTACCCCCATTGTAAGTTGTCAAATCCTGTCAGCAAAGACAGACGAAGACAACTATAGTAAATAATGCAAATCTCTCATTGCTTTCGCCTGGTCGAAGTTTTTTCAGATATATACCAAGGAGTGACGGTGGACGATTACTTCGTTCTCTTAGAGATGGTGTTTGATTTAAAATAATGTTGAACTGTTCGTAATTTAGACCTACCCACAAATATAAGTAATCGTTATCTAGTTGTGTTATTATGTCAAAATCAATTCTGGTGTCATGAGAAACTGTCTCTTAAAAAATATTACAATACATTTGTCGGTAAACTGAGCACTGTTCAAATCGTAAGACGTATGACAATTAATAATTAATTCACTCCTATTATTACATACTAAGTGTTGTCAACTCTGGCTTCTCCGGGTATCACATTGTTATCAACAAAATGTATTTTCTCCCAAAAATGGATTTACAGGAATTGTTCAAAAGTAAAATAGTACCTGCCCCAGATTTTCGACTTACCAATTTATTCTCTGTGGCTACAGGTATGTACTTAAACAATCTCAGGAATTCTACATAGTCTTCCATTTGGCGTTATAAACTCGTTGTCAACATCAATGTCATAACGAAAAAGTATGTATAAGTATAGCGAAGATAAGTCAAACCTCTGGAATATAGGAATGAATATCTTCTTAACAATTATCTAGGTTATTGGTGCTTCAATATAAGTATAAATATATACTTACCTGTATCAAAGCATGTTCTCGAATATATGCTACCAGTTGCGGTTGAAAATCAGGTCCTCCGCCGATTTGGTACGTGTTGCTATATTATGAAATGGAGTAATAATTGAAAACTTTCATTTGACATAAATTTCAGTTGATCAAACGCCCAATTTGACCAATACACTTTGATTTCTAATTTATATATTTTTTCAATTTCAAATTCAAGTGCAAAAGTTTTTTTTATGACTGGGCATAACGTCGTACCGCGTTATCACCTCAAAGCTGACTTTTAGCAATATTCCGTACAGTATCAAGTAATAGATTCTCGAATAAAACGTCCCACTGCATCAGGACCACCCCTTGCCCACTTTATCGTTAATGGATTTTTTCCCTACATTAAACTATACAAAAACCCAGCAAACTTTTTTTTAACTTCCCACATATAGGAAGTTATTGTAATGGGCCCGATTTTCAAAATTTTTAGTTTTAATTTTTTTTTCATTTCAAAGTCACCATAGTGTTTTACGCATGTTTTTGAACACATGTATGTGTGTGTGTGTGTGTGTGTGTGTGTGTGTGTGTGTGTGTGTGTGTGTGTGAGTGTGTGTGTGTACGTTCGGACCCACTTTTTTCGACAACGAAATCTCGCGAACAAAAAATTATAACGACTTCGCTATGGTGCCATTCGAAGCGTATTATTGTCAATAAGAGCTGAAAGAAATTTAATCAATTTCGGTTCAGCCATTTTTTTGTTTAAACAAAAAAACTGAAAAAAAGTTGATTTCAGACTTTCTTGAAAAGGATTTCTTCGATGTAATTTGTTCTGATGACGATCGTGACATCAAAAAGTCGGATAGTAACAATTTATTATGAACAGAAATTTTTTATAATGATGAAACATTGTTTATAACAATAAATGATTGTTTATAACAATAATAAATTTATAATTATAAAAAATGGTTTTACCTGGTTGAAAATTGATTATGAAAATTGGAAATTGAATACAAAATTGCAGATTGTTCATAGCAATTGAAAATTCTTATAAACAATTGAAATTGTTGTTACCACAAAAAATTTCTTTTATGAATAAACTTTGTTTATATCAATTAAAAATGGTCTATAACAATTAAGAATTGTTTATATCAATTATAAATTGTTTATAACCATTCAAAATTATTAATAACAAATGAATTCCAAACAAAGTGCATTTATTTGGTTTTCATTAAAAAATAGTGCTATAACGGAATAATTTTTTAAAAAAATTTTTGCACCTAATTACAACGAAATTATCATGATAAATTAAATTCATTAATTTATTTATTTATAAATTTAAAATATCAATTTTTTAAGTATTTTTAAATGAGATACAAGTGGGCGAAAGTTTTTTTTTGAAAAAGATTCATCTGATCTAATTGGTTCTGATACAACTCGATACTTAAAAAAAATCTAGAACTTTTATAGTTTTTTGTAACATTAAAAAAATGATAAATGGTTTAAATAGTTGATATTGATGATAAATAAAACGATAAATCGAATAGTATGAATTTTATTGAGTTTTCACTTACTCGTAATATAATTGAATATTGTTAATAACAATTGAAAATTGTTATTACTGGGAAGTTGTTCGTGTGGACCTCAAGGGTCGCACCAATGATGCGACACCCAGAATCTGGACCTACCCCACTAGTTTTTAAATATTTTTTGATTAGAGAAGTATTTCTTAAAAATAAATCCAGCAGTGCAGCAAGAACCACTCCTAGTGCCCCCTTTACCGTTGAATAATTTTTTTCTACGCTAAAATATAAAACCCAGCAAATTTTTTTTTTAAATATTTATTGATTACAGAAGTGTTTTTGAAAAATAAATGCTACCCCCCTAGTGCCACCCTTGAGATTGATAATTTTTTTTCTACGTAAAATATAAAAAAAAACGCTATTTCTTTTTGCTTAAATATCTATTGGTTAAAAGATATTATTACAAATAAACCCAACTCTCCAAGTGCTTCTTGGAGAGAGGCTTATTTGTAATAATATTTTTTAACCAATAGATATTTGAACAAAAATAAATAGCGGTTTTTTTATATTTTACGTAGAAAAAAATATTCAACCTCAAGGGTGGCTTTCTGACGCACTTGGAGGGTAGCATTTATTTTCCAAAAAAACTTTTCTAATCAGTACAATAATCCTGCGGACAACGGAAATATTAAGGATATTTAAAATAAAATAACACCAAATCAGTGTAAAAACATAATTAGTACCATCATTTAGAACAAGTCTAACGGCGAAAGGAGATATTATGTCGTATTAAACTACGAATACACTTGTTAAGTGTAACAGGGGGTAGGAATACTCTTGTACTGCAGCCATATTAAAGTTTATTTCTTATTTCTAGAATATATTTACTTTTAGTTGCAAAATAGTTTTTTCTTTATAAAACTTCATTGTGCGAATAATATTTTATTTCATAAAAAATAATCACTTTCAAAAATTGCAAGGGTACGAATACTTGTGCATGGGTAGTACTTAAAGAATCATTGCGACAAAACTGTTCAATATTCGTGATTTTTTAAAAGGAAACTGTCACAGGCAGATTTTATTTTTTGCCGTTTAAAAAAGTGGGTTAATAATTTATAGTTTAAGAGTCGTCGGTGGCGTAAGGGATAACGTGCGGTGTATCCTTTAATTCCACTGAGAGGGGTTTATATAAATTGGTACGAATGTGAGAGACACTTCCCCATAACTTAATTTTATTATAGTCATTCCGTCAATTATTTCTAATTTAACCTTCTTATAAGTATTTCTAATTCCGAAAAGGCTATCTCCTTTGGCTCGTCCAATGTTCGCATTCCTAACTGCAGGGATCCAAATATTTCATAATTCGCTTTATTTAACTTTTATTCTTTTATCTCTTTCTTTGGGTGCTATTACTAAACATTACATCATAAGGCATCCCCTGTATTTTGACCACTTAAATAAAAAATATTATATATTTGCACGTTATTCGACTAGCAAAACTGTCACACCCAGCTTCTATCCAAAATCGTTCTTTTAAATTTTTCTGTAACAAACTTCGTCTAACAAAGAAAGCTTATAGTCATTGACATTTTGCCTTTATTATTCCTCTCACTGGCCGTGATAATAAGTTGCAGGTGGCGAACAGAAACGCGCTTTGAATTTTAAACATCTGCATCGGTGGCGAAATCTGCAATTACTTCCCGAACAAGAAAATTCACTAATAAAATTGTTAATAACGTGAATAACTTTTCATATGAGTAATGATCTTGATATAACAGAGTCCATAATAATGCAAATAAGTCAATAAGAACCATTTCAAGCTGAAGCTAAACAAAGTGCAGCTGAACTGGTCTTTATAGAGGGCGCGATATTTTCCTATCAACTATCTTGCTATTTAATTAGACAAGTCCCAATGGAGAATGACTTAAATGCCTCCGAGCCAGAAGTTGATTAACTTTTGCTTTTAAAATCGCACTGTCCTATTCAAAAATCTTACATCATTCGAAGTTCTTGTGACCAGCTTATAAAGATTTTCCCTTATAAGGCCAAACAATTACCGCCCAGTTCGCCCGCTAGTGGAGCCATCAGAGCCATGACAATTTAATAGAAAAGATCATTCAAGTTAGGCGAGAACCATCCTTGCTCGTCGTCCCGCTCGAATATCACATGTCGGCATGAGAACGGACACTTAAATTTAGATAGAGTTTATTTTTACAGCGGCGTCCATCAGCATTCACGGAAGATGAAGAAAACGAAAGTAGCAGGCTGTACTAGTGCTATATGAGAATAAATCGTCGCGAGCTGAAATGCGCAAGCACGATTTGTGCCGCTCTATCTGAATCCGCATGCGTACACTTCTTATATGGTGATTAAAATGTCTTAAGCATAAGTAGTATTTGTCTGACTAGCGATCCCCTCGCTCGAAATTCTGAATCGAAACTTCGGAAGTTTGTGATTAGATTTTTCTTTTGTTTATTTATAATGAAAGTGGAGAATAATTTTAAAGATTTAATTTCGTTATTACTTGATTCTATTATTATTATTATTTCGACAGAAGTGTGAGTGTAACCTCAACCGAACCTTGTGTTTATTCAGTTGCGAAATTTTGGAAATGTCTTTACAAAGTATAGAAAATTACAGTGGTGAACAGTGAATTTCGATCGATAAAGTTTTGCTGAGAAAATTGCTGCATTGTTTTTTGTTATTTTTGATGCTGTGAAAATATGCTAAGATAAATGTCATGTCCCAAATGCCGCGAATCCGACCGTTATGAATAGAACGTCAGAAGAAAGCGCAATCATGGGGTCGTTTCCCGTCAGTCTATCAAGCTAATAAATTTTTATATTCGCCGAATAAAATTGAATGCATGACTTGCGGCATGAACCTGTGGCATGTGTCTGTAAAATTTAATTAATTGCTGAGAGATCGAATGTCAACTTCAAACAATTTGGAACAGGAAAAAGTCAACTCAGCACAAAGTTTACTTTATTCGAAAGATTACATTGTCGATAGAAATATGGTTTTCGAACTTAGAAATTGATAAAGGTGAAAACAAGAGGAACATTATTGCGCTAAGCCGTAGATATATTCCATAAATACATAACATTAAGAGTCATACAAATGATAGATTTAAAATTCTATAATGTATGTAGTAAGATATTTATAGCATTTTCGGATAGCATCGTTGCTCCAAAACTGCATTAAATTTCGAATATTTATGAAGTCACGTCATGTTTGGGATTCCATCGTTCTAGCTTGTTGCACTCAATCTAAAGTATAGAGCATTCCGCAAAACATTTGCACATTTTCTTACAGTTCTTTTGGGATTCTCAAAAACCTCTATGAAATTCATAACAAGGTTACAATTTCATCTATCTACTGATTAAATTATTGTATGTTGATTCACAATGGTACAGTGATTTCCGGTATGAAGGGATACGTTGTTTAAAATAAAAAGATGTGAATTAAATATAATAATTTTTATTTTATTTCAGTAACTTTGTAGCTTATTCTTAGTAGATTTTTGTTAAATCAAAAAATATGTGCAATAGTCAGTATTCACAAAAATAGTTATGTTTACATGGAAAATGGTTGAATTACCATTAAAAACTACTCATTATCCATTTAAGTAGAATTAATTGGGGACTTCACAGTCACAAGTCTGACTTCTAAAATTTACTATGTGATTTAGGAATAATTGCACAATATACATATATCGGAATAACCGGCAAATTATATGGTTCTCCACCGTAATTCGCTCTGATTCTGATGATGATAAATTCAGGTGTAATAAAATCAATCTTCTTTGTGTTAGACTTAGTTATCTAGTTATCTATTTCTGAATTTCAATGTGAATATTAATGATTAATTAACTTTCAATTAATTTTTTAACTGTTGCGTGAATAAATACTAAATTTATATAGAGACAGTTCTTCTTCTTAATCTCTTTAGTACTGAATTGTTTAAACTGAAGATCTGCTTGTTGGTGAAGACGTTGGAGTATGCTCCTGAAGACTAGGTTACGAATTTTAGACTGTGTAAATTTTTTACTTGTTCTTTTTTTTGCCAGGGGTGAATTAATTTGGTTACTTTTAAGTCGTTTGAATTTTATGCTCGGAATATCCTTTAAACAGATACTCGGAGCTCATCGCTCAGGAAATTTTCCTGTTGTTCCCTAAAAATTAAAATTACAGTTGTGTACTGTAACTTTTACGGGAATTTTCGTATCAAAATACCTTTTTTTTTTTTGAATAAAGATCGGGGTGATTCAGGTAGCGCGTCAAACAATTAGATTTTGAAAAAAATGTTTGGGTTTTATCAGGACATGGCGATGCAGCATCGACTCGAATCCATTTCTTAAAGTAATTACCTGCAAAATGAAAAAGAAATCGTCTTGATACGATAATTTTGTTGCGTAGTGTATTTTTATATATTTTTAGCCTACTTTGTGAATTCCAGTAAATATCACCAAATTGCCGAATCTTAATGAACAGAAGCATTCCCATCCCACACATCAATTTATATATTTATGGGTATTTTACTGTACGTACGAATGACTACTGTCCTGGTTTTCACCATACTCGTTAGGTATTCGATTTGCTCAAAATGAAAAAAAACATCCCTCTAACCATGGCTTAAATTTGTCTTGGTCCATTTCAAATGATTTTCTTTTTGTCTTTTGGGTTAAAGCATTTTAATTATAGTACTGCGGTGTCTGATAGAATTTTCCTTCAACCTTTGGCGTATGGTGTAGACCAAGCATGCGAAACTAAATAAACAAGGATTAAATTTAGGCAGTGTCTATTTGCATGCTCCGTGTCCCTGTAAGCTATCGTGTCATCTCCGTCTAAACGGAAGTATACGAAAGTACGCGAAATTAAATTAAATCTTAATTTATGAGGGTCGCCAATTTCACAAAACACGTTCTTGCGACTAAAATTAAAATTACACAATCTTAAGGCGGACATATTTTTCTTAAAACAATGCAAAACAAAAATGTTTTCACAGTTTATAAAAATTAAATGCAGTACGGAGAATTCAAGAACAAAACAGATGATTTTGTCAAGGAAATACAAATGGCTGAATTTAGAACAAAAATATCTAGACGCGAAGTTAGACAGTACTGAACTAGAACTATACAACGTTCATCTAAAAATTATCAAAAATATAAATAGTGTTTAATACATGTTCTGGCAGGAAGAAATATTTATTAATTAATAATATTAATATTATGAATGAAACTGTAATGAAAATCGTTAAAAAGAAAAAACTAAAATTAAATAAAAAGTTTTGTAAATTATTGAGGGAACAAAAAAGAAATCTGTATGTGCGTAAACGGAACCGAACTACGTCAAAAACATCTCATAGTTGCAGTTTAGTCAGAAAAAATTGACATTACTTGACAAAGGGATAAATTTTGTTCCAAGACAAAAAAAAACCTAGAAACTGCGTTATAAAAAGTTGATATCGAGGCTGCAATAAAATCTTTAAATGACCACGAAAAAGCAAATTTCCCCATTTTAAAAACAGCGAAAAATAGTAAATACCTAATGACATTTTTAAAACACAGAACTCAGTTAAAAGGTGTTTTTATACAAAGCAGACAAGGGCAATGCAATAGTAATTATGGATAAAAGAGAATATAATACAATTCAAAACAGTATATTTCAAAAATTTTCAAGTTATTGCAGATCTCTGCAAAATACTTAAAATTCCAAAATAACACTTAACAGTTCCAACTCCAAAAATACCTCAACTCTATGGATTAGTAAAAATTCACAAACCAGGAGACAAAATGCGACCAATTATTTCTAGCATCGATGCACCTTGTTGTAAAGTTGTGAAACTTCTAATCAACGAATTAATGAACTTCTTACTTCTTAGGGGTCGTTCAAGTATTACGTAACTGAGTTTGATTTTCTGTGGGCGTGGCCAACGGTGCTAGAACATGTTCTCTTGTATGTAGCGTGGTGTGCGCACAGGTACATCGCACATCATTTTTAGTTGACACGCGTAGTGATAACATCGAACCAAGTGATCTTTTTTTGTGCGGTTTTTGGGGGATTTTTTTTAAAGAAAAAGTTATGGGTTTGCAAAATAAAGAATTTTGGAACGATTTTATTGGCATTTACCAACAACATGATGAGCCTTGGAATGGGAGAAGTGAAAAATTTAAAAATAGACAACTCAGGAACAAAGCCTGCAAAACATTAGTTGAGAAACTTAAAGAAATCGAGTACGAAGCAAAAGTAGATGTTGCCAGAAAAAGAATAAATAGTATGCGAAGTTCGTATAGAAGAGAAATCCAGAAAGTGAGGAAAAGTGAAAAATTTGGTGCTGGAGCTGATGATATATATGTGCCGACGCTTTGGTACTTTGAGAAACTGAGTTTTTTGAAGGATCATGAAATCCAGGCAGAAGGGATTTTGTCAATTGATTTGGAGATTGATACTTCTGATGGAGAACATATAAGCAATTTTTGAAATTGTCTGTTTGAGGTGAAATTGCTGTTAGAAATTTCAAATCTTCAAAACTTTGTCCTGACGCTAGAAAACGTAATATGGCGGAGAGTCGTTCGTTTGGCGAAATCCCTCATCATCGTATCTTTTCTTTTGATGAATGTTGTTACCAATTGTTATAATTTTTGATAAGTACAATCATCCATTTGTAAAAAAAATATATATAAAGCTGCCGAAGTCTCTTATAACTTCATCAATAAATTTGTATGCGAAAATTACTGATTCTTCAATAACCAATCTTTTGACCACATACTTCTTTTCTTCACTATAAACATCAATAATCATAGAACACAGAACAAACGGTTCTAAAACCGTGTGTGAAGGTTTGTAGTATATCAGTTTTATGGTTCTAGCACCGGGTTCTAGAACACGGATTGATCGTCTGTGGGCCGCTTTACGTAAACTTTCTCCACTAGCCCCGCTTCTCCAAGAGTAAGCATGCATAATGTTTCGACTTGATCTCTACAGAGAAGTAATTATGTAATTTTACCATAGCTCCTTAAAAAGATATATAAATTACAAAGAAAGATATTAACTGGTAAGAAGAAACTTTTTTTGTTTAAAGATACTTGGGACTTAATCCTAATGTATTTATCCTTTCTTTTGCTTTAATATTGTAAAATAATGAAAACAGAGTCTAATTATTGGTTTATTTTATTAAGTTTTGTTAGTTCATAAAGATTTAAATAGAAAAATATTATGAAAACTGTAGACGACGAAAAAATACCCAAACTTGATCATTTTTTTGGCAATTAATCTGATTAAATAATTTTTTTGTTTTATTAAAATATTAAAAATGATGACGTTATGGCGTGATTGTCCTGAAAGTTTTTGGCTGCAGTCATCCGTTTGTTGGTTATCAAACAATTTTAATATTGAGCTGAAAAACATGAGCTAAGAATTTTTAGTGTTTTAACATCCAAATGCTGAACTTATACCTAAGAAAAATTTAAAAAGTTGAAAAATAAGAAAGATTAGACACATGGACATATTTCAAATGACATGAATACATAAGGTGTGCCAAAACCAGTCGGGTGATAGATCTCACCTAGGCAAACGAAATTTGTATGGCAGGGAGAGGGCAATCTCAACCATTTAGGAGTTGGAGGATGATTCATAAATTTGCAATTTTCATGGTATGTACATCATTATTCCATATATATCTTTTGATCTACGCAACTTAGCGACATCGAACAAACGCCTTCTATGTCCTTTCGAAAAATGTCAACAATGTAATTATATTTTACGATAACATAAAATTTAGCATTTCCCAAATTTTCTCGGAAATGTATGTAATTAATATTATTGTATTGCTTTGTAAAGGGGAAATTCGTAAAATAAACAAGATTTCTAAGAGAATGATTCGAAAATGTTTGTTTAGGGTAACCAGGTAACTAATTTTAATTACTGCTGGAGAAAAGTTATGGAAAGGTTAGTGTAGTTTATTTAATTGTCGTTATTAGCTTATATTAGCCAGTGTTCACACCTAATTATGCTCGCGTTCTGGTGTTAATACCTAATGAAAATTTTGCAAAAAAGAGAGTCAGTCAGCAAGAATATCGATCAGTCGTCATTTTAATCAATAGTTTAATAGTAAGCGATTTTTTCCTTGAAAATTCGTGAGTAAATTTATCAGAGGCCGCCATTTTGGCCATTTTCAAAAGAAGAAAATGCATCGACCAGGCACTAGATTAACTATTAAACTAATGATATTTTTATTTGATTGATTTTAGATGAACCAGTAAAATTTTATGCGGTCACCGCAAAACAGTATTTGTGGGTGGGGTCCAACAAATATGGCGATAACTTGGTCTACAATGATTTTTTTTTAATTTTTGCCAAATAAAGTTAAAACGTAATATACTAATTTTGTATTATATGTTTTATAAAGTAAATTAAAATACTATCAAAATAATTATTTAAAATACTTTTTTTCACGCCGCTGACTACCCCTAACCACTTAAGAAAAGCCGGAAGTGTAACTTAAAACTGCACGTAATTCCGACCTGAAACATCGAGACGCTGCCGACATCGAAGAGTAAATCAGGTATCACAAACTTTCCCAACCTCCAAAGTTGTTCGGATACTAACCCACATAGGACAATGGTGATCTCATTCCAGTCCAAATTCTGTGCCAATGTTTGGGCTGGTATCATCGGCACCTATTTAATAGCACCATTCATTTTGTCTCAAGTGCTTAAAGGGTCAAGTTTAATCAAGGCCTCTTTACGATAGACCCCCCCCCCCCCCCCCATATAACGCACCGTTTCACAATACCCTTCCTCCCCCCTAACTGCGGTACGTAATACTTGAACGGCTCCTTACTAGAATCAACCGAAAAATACAGATAGGAATATATCGGAGGAATACAAACACAAAAAGGTATATTACGAGTAACTCATCCTACCCAATGTCAACCAAAAGAGCAGCTTTGCACAGTATGATGTATTCTATGTGTAAACTACTAAAAACAGGTTACGATTTCATGAAGGTGGTAGCAGCAATAAAAGGCATAGCCAGCACAAATGGATGTCGTGAAGAGATCATTGACTGAATAGTATATAAATATTCAAAACGGCTTTTTTCAAGCAGCAAAAACAGACAAAAAAAACCAAATCCATTTTAATACATTCCGCAAATCACAGATCATTTAAGTGTTCAATAAATATGACATTCAGATGGTACACAATAGTAACAAAAACTAAAAACACTACTCGGCAATACTAAAGATAAAATAGACGATACAGATAGATCCGATATTTATAAAATTACTTGTAGTGATTGTGAGAAAGTAAGTAGGTCAAACGATAAGAAAAATAAAAACAAGATTTAAAGAACACATCAAAAAATTCATAAATAACCTCATGAATGTAGAGGAAGCACGAATAGTTTCAACTTTGTGTTCAGCTATATATATATATATATATATATATATATATATATATATATATGTGTTCAGCTATATATATATATATATATATATATATATATATATATATATATATATATATATAGCTGAACACAAAGTTGAAACTATTCGTGCTTCCTCTACATTCATGAGGTTATTTATGAATTTTTTGATGTGTTCTTATATATATATATATTGTTGACTGACCCTCTTTTATACGAAAATTCCATCAGATATAAGTAACAGAACGTCAGGATATTAGGGTGTGAACTCCGGCTAACACAAGCTAATATCGGCAATGAAACAAAGTTACACTCACATTTTTATGAGTTTTTTGCAGCCATATCTGCCTCTGCAGTTCCCCCGTAACCTTGTGGGGCATGGGGCGGGAGAAAAACTTCACCCGATTCGCGACAACGATTGCAAGTGGAAATACAGTTTAAAGTTGATTCCGAACAACTGACATTTTCTCTGTGACCCACATGGCCTTTTATGGCGATCTGTTGTCATTAGAAACCAACCATTCTAACCCGGGACCTCCGATTTGGTATACCTACAAGTTATCACTTACTCCACCGACAACTTTTGCAAACATAATTAAAATGAATTACCTGTGTACTCAAAACAAACATTGTCCACCCTTCCTCTTAAAAGCTTTGTTAATTTAAACAGTTTCGTACTAATAAAATAATTTGGTAGTAAGGAATTTCTAAGGATGCGGGTTTTCTTATCCTTTCTCTGTCTGAACATCTTCTACCTTTTTGGAAAGGTAATAGGATGGGCAATTTAATAAAAATAAAAGCAGTTGTACATATTAATCACATGAATTTTGGAGAAAATTTTGGGAAATGCTGAATTTTTGGTAATTTCAAACATTTTTTTTTTCATTTTTGGAGGTACAGGCAAAGTACAAATAGTAGTTTTTTGGAGTTTGTTAAATGTTGCTGCGTTGAGTAGATCAAAAATTAAAGAGTGACGTGCAGGGTAGGCTGGTCTAGGAGTACGCATTCGATAAGAACACGCAGTCCCAAAAGCCACGAAGTTGCTCGCGATACGCGGCTAACGTCAGTGCAATTTCGAAGTGCAAAAGAGTAAGGAGTGCAATTGAGGAGGAGTGAAATTACGTAAGTTTAAGGATTTTTACATATTTTCTTAAATATTTTTAGCATTTTGAAAGTATTTCTGTGACAAGATTACAATTACTTTGGAAAATTGAAGTAAACAGTTGAATCTGTAACAAATTTGATTAGAGGGCAGAGCTAGAATAATTCCCGTCAATGCTAACAAATGGCGTTGCACTTCGCTCGATGAGAAAATAGGTAGTGTGTGTAAGAGTACGCACTAGAATATATAGCACCAAAGAGCACGCCTAAAAAGAAGATATGGTGATGTCCAGCATGTGATGACATTTACAAAAAACTTCCAGCGGAAGACCGGATAGGATATTCAAAATGCGGCGAATGGTGACATGAGGCATGCACCAGTTATGATGTTCAAATAAACTTTGTTTGTGATCTTTGCAAGTAATGTAGGCACGGATTTTTGGCAGAATATGTACTGCGTACTCTTATCAACATATACGCGTACTCTTATCCAGTACCTGGTGTAAAAGTACGCAATTCTCACTTTTTATTATTTTTATTTATTATAGAGACATGGGTAATTTTTTTTTAAATTTTTGTATTGTAATATGAAAGATATATTAATTAAACACAAAATAAAATTATAGTTGACTTTCTTCCACTTGATTTCTGTATTTTATAATACCTCAAACGTTAAGTGCGTACTCCTGGACCAGCCTACCCTAACACCCAAACGGTTAAGATATTTTTTCAGCTAGCAGTACCTTAAATTGTTCTTCTGTAAATAAAATAAAAAAAGGATGCCACGATACAATCTTTGTCTTTATTCAAAGCCTGTATCGTTGAAATCTTTTAAAACCTAATTTTAAAATAGCATTCGTGAAATCTCGAGGAAAGTTACAGCTCCAATGTGCTTTACTGGAAATTTTCTGCAAGAGCATCAAAGATGGAGCGTGATTCATATTTCCATTTTATAGCACGTCCTCAATCTCGTCATTCAACATAGAATATTTTTTAGATTGGCCAAGAAGATCGTAGATGCTTTTCAATTTCTGATGGCTTATAACCACTACTACATCGTCTGTGAACTTCTAAACCATGACTTATTGGTTTGTCACGAAATACTCTTACACGTAAAGAACGAAATTGAAGGATTGGCAAATTACATTCAAATTTAAACTTTCTAATGCATGTACTATGTTTATATTGCGCGTCAGCTTAATAATAAAGCGGTTTCTTTGCATCTTCTTCTTTACATGTATGCTATTTGAATGACAATAAGGATATTGCTTATCAAATTCATTAAAATGTATTTGCCAGTGCTTTCGAAGAGATCTACTGTTGTCCAATAGGTTGACCAGAAATCCTCATTGGCTTGTCTTTAATCGACTAAATTTTTTCTTCTTCATCCCTCGAACGAGACGACATGAGCTACTCCGACAAAAGTTCATCAGAATCATCGACTGCCAGTAAAGAATCGTCTTTTCTAGAAGATCTGTCTTCCTCTTTTGCTTATCTCTGTATAAATTATCGATTTTATGAGATCAATGTTGTTTCGTAATCTATAATAGATTTACCGCGCTCGCCTCACAGCTATGTTAATTACTCCGCTAAGAATTTGTCGAGTGACGTGTAACCACATATTGTCCTATATTTTATGCAAAGGTGATAGAAGTAACTTAATAGCTTAATCTACATCACTTTCACGTGTAACATTCATCTGAGCGATGATACTTTGCTCTAGCAGCATTTCATTTGATATAATGGTTCTCATTTTGGCACAAATGGTCGTACAAAATAATAAATTCTCGCCAAGTGCGAATTAGACTCGCGCACCGAGGGTTCCGCACCTTGGAAGGTTGCAATGTCTATAAGCCGAAAACTATGGGGCACAAAATGAAATAAAAATATATTTTACAATGTGCAAATGAAGCCCTCTCACACAAGACTTAGTAACCACACTTTCAAGTTTTGACCGCCCCCCCTCCTTTCGACCCCCTTTGCAATTAAATTAAAAATATATATATTTTTTTTTAATTTTTTCATTTGGAATAAAGTTGGGAAAGCATTATTTAAACTATTCCAAATTTCAATTCATTAGTACTTCATTAGTAGACAGACACACAAAGTCACACCATAAGGGTACTTTTTTACCATTTTGGTACAGAACCCTAACAGCACTGAGTAATTAATGCCGCGGAAAGTAATCGTTAAGAATATTATTACTCCAATGATAAATGAAAATTAATGGGGACAACAGAATATTAGAGAAACAGTAGTACTGAAGTTAAAATAATGAAGCGGAACACAAAATGCGTAATGGCTACGCCTTTTTAATTCTCTTTTTTGGCAAAAGTGCAAATATTTCTCTTTTATTCGCACGTATTATGTCATTACAGTTATATATACAGGCAGTCCCCGTTTTAAATTGCCACCCCGAGAATTTCAAAAAATCTCAATAAAATAAAAAAAAGTTGTTCACTTTTACCAAAAGAATACGAATCTGCAATAAAAACCATGCGTTTCTATTAAAAAAAAATAGTTGTGGTTGTATCTCGACTGTTACGCCACCTGTCACATGTAGCGTTCCGGCACTACATTGCCCC
Source organism: Leptarthrus brevirostris (assembly GCA_964036015.1). NCBI lineage: Eukaryota > Metazoa > Arthropoda > Insecta > Diptera > Asilidae > Leptarthrus > Leptarthrus brevirostris. The sequence goes on along the minus strand of OZ038373.1, from coordinate 62,158,918 downwards.
TCCATAGTAAGCGACCTGTATATATATATGTATATATCTCTGAGCTTCTGCAAATCGCCTTGTTTTGGTTTCATTTTAATTTCGTTTCAGGAAATTTAGAAATCGCGGTTATATTAAACGAACAGAATTCTAAAATATGTGGTCTAAATGTCTGTTTGGCTGTATATAAAAAAATATATTTAATTAAAAAAAACCATTAGCCCCATGAAATAAAACGATATAAATGTTTTAAACGTCAATTGTCTCTATGTTAAATAGTAGAAATTGTTGCTTCCTCATAATCACTTGCTTATCATTGGCGATAAGTAAGTGATGATTTGTGACAAGTTTCAATTTTACATTATGATTTTAAGTGACCTTTCTAACCTAAAACTCACATTTACCTCGCTTTCTTGTATTTAATTGCTTATATAAATATTATTATAATTTTTATCAAGATTTTTTTAAGGACCTAAATTATCTTTTCTTCAAAATCTAACGTATTTTAGAACAGAACATTTGTTTACTTTCTGATTAAGCTGTTAGCTTCAGCGTCATCTTAAGTTGTAGTTCTTAAACTGTTTTTCAAAACACAGTTGACAGTTCAACTTAAATTTACTCCGTGTTCACTTTGCCAGCGAGCAAAGGGGCTGGTCTCACATACACGGCGCATACACGTATGGCCTATCCTTTGTATTCAGTAATCTAAGCTTTCGATAGATGTCCTGAAGTTAATGAATTTAATTGAGCCACGACTAGTCTGCGCCCTGTCTCACACCACTGACATTGCGTTAGAACACTTCATCTGCCTTTTCTGGCTACGTGTTCTTAGAGAGCGTGTCGTAGATGTATGGTGGTGGTGGAGGAACTGGTAGGCTAACTTCGTAACGTAACTTCTTTTGATGTGTAGAATATGTTGGCCCATTGGTATCACAAAAATGTATGTGGGGAAAAGGGGGCGGTAATCAACTTCTTAACACATAGACCTATTTGGATGATTCTTTATTGTTGTATAGTATGATTCCCCTTTGCTACTATGAGGAAAAATTTTGACCTAGGTTTGGGGTAGGGGGAAGGGTAGTTTAACTTTGTAACACGTGAACTGATTTTGATGATTCTGAATGTATAGAGTATCTACTTGTACCGTGTCAATGCATATGGTGACAGTTCGAGGGGGCGGCACCTAGCTTCGTAAGGCGTGATGATTAATGATTTTGATTCTGTTGTACAAAATGCGTTTCCTCATTGGTAAATGGTAAAAATGAGTGCCTACGATGATTCTCTCTTGCTGTATAGAGTACGGTGGCGCGCTAGCGCCATGGTAAGAATTTTAAATCTAAGATGAGGGTATGAAAGGGTAATCGTGACTAATTTCGTAATATGATGCCGGATTTGAATAATTCTGTTTCCTTTCTACAGAGTGCACTACCTCTGCAACTGTTGAAATTGCTTTATTCGTACGAGCAGCATTTTTCGAGTCGTATATCTGAAGACACTAAAAAGTGAAAAATAAAATAGTTTAAAACAAATTTTGCCGCCTTCATAAAGAGCGGTAAAAAGCGTAAAATAATTTTCAATCTTATATCTATTACATTTTGAAGTTGGTAGAAATTAAACAAACAAAACAACTACCCAACCACAAACGACGATACATTGGGCCATGCAGAGTACTCCGGCATACTTCCCCAATGGAACGCTTTTTATTTACCTGAGTAGGTTTAGCCGATGTCAAGTTTGGCATTTTATAGATTATATTTGCTGTTTTTTGATGTGCTGTGAGAAATACCATAACATGAATAAAGTTTTAACGTTTTTGATATTTACGGGAGGCAGATGCTTCTTTTCAAATACCTTTAATATTTGTTAGAACATAAAACAGCAAAGAGCTTTTGAAGCACAAAAACCCTAGCGGAAAAACTCAGCGTAAGTACCCTTGCAAACTACACCTACCTATCATCTAGTGTAGCTGAGCGTAGTTGGGTGTACGCCGGAGTACTCTGCATGGCCCAATGGAACACAGCTTATATAAAAACCTAAACCTCACATAAAGAAGGAGGATTAAATACTTTTATTGTAGTTGTTTTGCTTGCTTAATTTGCAGCGACTAAACTATTTTATCGTTAGCTGCGTTCCATTGGGCCATGCAGAGTACTCCGGCATACTTCCAAATTCGAGCCGCTGTCAAGTTTGGCATTTCATAAATTGTACTTGCAGATTTTTGATGTGCTGTGAAAAATATGATGTTATGCGATAAATGCAGTAATTTTGCAAAAAGTTTTAACGTCTTTGATATTTACGGGAAGCCGATACTTCTTTTTAAACACTTTTAATATTTGAGAAAAATGAAGACTACGAAAAAGCCACCTATTGAGAGCTTTTAAAGCACAAAAACCCTAGCGGAAAAACTCCGCGTAACTACACTTCCAAACTACACCAACCTATAATCTAGGGTAGCTGAGCGTAGTTGGGTGTACGCCGGAGTACTCTGCAAGGCCCAATGGAACGCAGCTATTGTATAGAGGATGATCCCCCTTTGCTACTATGGGGAAATGTTTAGACTAAGCTTGGGGGAGGGGAAGGCTAACTTAGTAACGCGTGGAATGGTTTGAATGATTCTTTCTGTAAAATATAGATATGTTCGCCCATTGGTACCATGACAACAATTTATAGGGTGTAGTGGGGATGTGCGGTGAGGGATGACCCTAACTTCGTAACGTGGGCACCGATTTAGATGGTTCTTTTTTTGTTGTATAGATTATAAATGATATATAGAATGGAGGATTCCAATTTTCACGGCATATACATCAACATATTTTTATCTTGTGATGTACTACTACATAAAATAAACGACAATCCTTCAAAAATTATCAACTATGTTTGTCTAAGTAGTACCATTGCAGGTACACTAACTTGCGAAAGTGAACAAAATGTTTTACGATTACCTAAAATTGAGCATTTTGCCAAATATCCTCCGAAATATATATAATTAATACGACTTTTTGAAATTTTATTAAATTGCCCATCTTATTATCTTTTCAAAAAGGACAATATGTAAAGGTGGAAAAATAATATAAAAATTCATACGTAGAAAACCTTTTGGGAAATACTATAAAAATTTGCAATTCAAAGAAACTAAACTCATACTAACCCTCACGTGCTTTTTATTGAATACGAAAATTTTACAATAATGTTATTATGTTACAAAAACTGTTCGAAATGTTCTTTGCCAGTTTCGATGCATGCCAATAACCTCCTTCTAACATCCTGTTTAAGGTGTACTGTAGCCATCCTCTCGCGTATTTTCACCGCCGTAGTACAAATTCTGCTAACTAACCTTCTCTGTCGGTAACAGGCCTTGAATAAACATCCTTCATTGTTCAATGGAGTAAGAACGGGATTTCAGCGGTGAGAAAATCTTTCATTTAATATAATATATATAAAAGTTTATATGCTCTACTGTCTTGGTAAAAAGCTCTCCTAAGATTATCAAGGGGATGTCTTTAAATAGATCTAGCAGTGTATTCTCAAAAATGTTTGCATAAATTTTTTTATGTGAGTTAGTAGGTATTCGACCAGGTATGGAGGTTGTGGAAGTTTGTGATACCATCCCCCCGCCTCGTGCTCGTTTCAGTGTCTGGTATGACAAGGGTGATTATCTGCTGCTCGACGTCGGCAGAATCTTCTTATGTTTCAGATTGCAATTATGTGTTTTTTGAAGTTACACTTTCGCTTTTCCTTAAACTTCGGAAAGTCCGTGAAAACACCCATCTTTAGGGGATCTCCCTTGATATTCCAGTACAGCTGCTCTATCGTTTTGTTCCGCGGAAACTATATCCACGTATTCCTCAAGAGTAACTTTTGCCAATTTTTAGTAATTTTAAGAACACCCGTAGTTATCGATTTGTTTTTGAATTATGATCGATATTCTTGCTGACTACCCCTCTTTTATAGCAAAATTTCCATCTGGCATTAGTAACAGCGCCAGGATACTTGCGTGTGAACACTTGTTTTTTTATAACTTTTTGCAGCAGTAGTTAATTAAAGCCCTACACCATCATTTTCGGCTGTTTCTCTAAATGTTTTTTGCTTATTGAACGAATTTCTCAACCTTGACATATTGTACCTTTTTGGAAAGGCAATAAAAACCAGGTGTATTAATTACATACATTTCCGAGAAAATTTGGGAAAGTGCTTAAAGTTTGAAATGTAAAACATTTTTTTCACTTTCGCAAGTGACTGTACCTGCAGCGGTAGGAGTTAGATCAACATTGTTGACATTTTTAAAAAGGACCTTGAGATGGTAGTTTTTTCATATTTTATATGAATCACCCTGTAATATGATGATTTTTTTGTAAAAAGTATGACCGTGCATTGCTGCTGTGAGGAAATATTTAGACCCTTAGGGCGGGAGAGCGTTATTCTAACTTCGTAAGGCGTGGACTAGTTCATATAATTATATTTTTGATGTATAGAGGATGTGCTTATTTTGTGCCAACTATTCTATGCTCAAAATTTTGTTTTTTTAGCTTTAAAAATATCGTGAAGGTAGCTGTAAAAGAATGTTGACTTACATCTTTTAATTTAAAAATCAAATTTAATTTTATTGAGGGTGTAGCTTGCAATTGCATTTCAGACTATTGTACTCGCTGTCTTATTAAGTAATATTACATCCTAATTATGTACTTTTAGATTTCGAACTTTTGCAAGGTTTTCAACTTAGGAGTGCAGTTTAAAACTGCGTTCGAACACAGAATTTTTTATGAATTCCTGCTGCAAGCATTTGTCCTAGCACATAATAAACGCACCACAAATTACTGAGTACAAAATGGTTTAGTCCTGAGAAATGCAACTGTGAATAGATTAAGAAGAAGAAGAATAGATTGTTTTTGTTTTCGTCACTATTTACAATTAAGGGGGTCTACATCCGCTATTTTCTCACTCAGTTTCACGGTTCTCTTGGATTTGTTCTTTACATATACGGATTTCTATGTGACCTTAATTATAAACATAAATAAAAAATAAAAATTACTAATACAATACATCAAGTTGTTCATTTTCAACAAAACCCAATGTAAATTCATTCTGCAAAATTTGGGCTATTTGGGTTATTTAAATTTTCAACGAACAAGAACATTTCTAGAGAAAACTGAAAGTAAACAGGCAAAATTGCAAAAGACGCCAGGAGCATAAATAGACAAACTTTACAAAAACTCTAAGAGACAGATAAAGAATTCAACAGGGCTACCAAGACTCTTATTGCCAGAGAAGGCTACATGGAAAATCTTTTATATCCTAAAACCCGGAACATTGTGTATACCACCCGAATGTCTGAAAAAAAATCAACGTTTACTTGTGCAGCGTAGGCCATCTTCTTCTATTACTTTGAAGTGCCACTTGGAGAGATGGACATATACATGCAGTAGTACTTTTGGAAGAGCTAATATTACCATGCCTGTACTTGAAATTGAAAAACATTGACGGGAGTGCAATAAAATTATTACATAAAAAAAAATATTTGAGGTTGAATTAACGCACTATTACAATTGACAACGTTGCGTTGGAAGGTACTATAATGCAAGGATTTCCCTGAAGTACGTTTTTTATCGGTTTGCCGATAGTTCAAGATTTAGTTCCGACCGCTGAATTTTTTTACTGCTGTGAAAAGATTGTTTTTAAGTTATTAAGTGTATTATAAGAGAAAAATGCTGCTAATGAGTAAACTGAACGGAGAGAAAATTCCAGGAAACATTACGGTCCCACTCACCTTGATCGTGTTGCAAGTAAGACATTCGGTCAAACTTTAAGCAGCCGAACTATAAAATTTACGACCCTTCTAGTAATTTTTACGGAAAAGCACCGTAAAATTTACGTGACTCGTAAAATTTACTGTGTGATTTAGGAAAAAAATTACCGTCCAATATACAATTTTGCTTGGAGTAACCCTAAAATTTTACGGCCCTCCACAATTTCAAACATACTTGAAATTATTTTCTTCCTATTGTGTTTTAGTTTTCTGTATTTCTGAATTTTGAGTCGTTGGAATACGTGATAATTGTCGGCCTACCAATCCGGGTCACAGGTACGAAACCCACCGAAGCCACCCATGGTTGTTTTCTGCTGACAACAAATTGCAGTAAAATAAATGCAGAGAAAATGTCAGTGATTCGGAATCGACTTTAAATTGTATGTAAACACGACACGCACAGTCGTTGTCGCGAATCGGGTGAAGTTGTTCTCCCGCCCCTTGCCCCCGCATGGGGTTATGTTTTCTTCGTGTTCTCTATTTCTGAATTTTGAGTCGTTGGAATACGCAATAAGTGTCGGCCTACCAATCCGGGTCCCAACTTCGAATCCCACCGAAGCCACCTATGGTTGTTTTCTGCTGACAACAAATTACAGTAAAATAAATGAAGAGAAAATGTCAGTGATTCTGAATCGACTTTAAATTGTATGTCAACACGACCCGCGCAGTGGTTGTCGCGAATCGGATGAAGTTGTTCTCCCGCTCCATGCCCCCACAAACTAGACAGAGATTTCTGAATTTTAACTGAACTTAGTTCTCTATATTTTTGAATTTCCGAGTGATTATTACTGAGTAGTTAATTAGCTAGTTAGGATTTCCCAGGTTCGAATCTCACCTTATCTTCTGACAATAGATTACGAATAAAATGGCATAGGCAGGTTCACTTGCAATCGTTGTCTCGAATCGGATGAAGTATTACTCACAAAATTTACTGTGTGATATAAGAAAAATGTCACTTTGGAATTGAAGGGATGCTTCTTAGCGACTCGCATTAAAAAATCAGTTCATTTCTGCTGCATCAAAGACTCAAGTAAAGAAAGCGACTTCTTTCGGCCTAAGAACTTTCCAAAGGCGGCTAATGACCATTGCTCGTTTATCCTGTTGTTAATGTTACCACAGAAATACAATATTTATTTTGGTGGTCACAAATTTATCTTTTTGTTCGAATTAATTCATTGTCATTACGTAGACATTTTTATCGTTATTCCAATTATTGATGATTGATTTCGAGTGTAAATTTAGAGTGACTTTCCAACTATATGGTATAAATATTGTTTTATTCGATTGGTAAAAGTCTAGTTTGGAAGCCATGAGAGGGGGAGATAAAAATTGTTGATTTCACTTTCGTGACTAAAGAATGGCGGGGGTAGGGGGCGGCGGTAGCTCCCCCCCCACGTTAATAAAGCAACTAAAAGCCTGATTAAAACAGTTAATACAAATTTGACGGACCGTGTTTTGTGGTTTCAACTTTTTTTTTAACAAGAATATATTATATATACATATTATGCGCGTAAACCACATCTTGCTAATTATTTTCAATGAAAACAGTTCCCAAACAAAGTTATAGAAATATGAGACACTAGAGGAATGTAAACAAAGGACAATATATTTCGTGTAAATTCCCAGTGCAATGATGTCACTTTCATACGAAAAGGCCAGAATAACCGATGCACGTTTTTCTATAAATTTTCAATGCCAAATAAGTATGTGAAGATGTGGTTTCCGCGGCCAACATATATATATATATATATATATATATATATATAATTAATCAGCATAATCACCTTGACAACAACATACTAAAATTTCAAGGTTATCGGAGGTGCACCATTTCCATTAGGTTTTTTTATGCTGTTAGTGGATTTTTATTTCGACTCAGGCATTGCCTTTCATTATCTACTATCTATGGTACGGTATTTAAAAAAATCAAGCAAAGATTTAGAGTTTTTAAATAATATTAAATTGAAAATTGTTAGTGGAATATAATTTCCATTAGATGTAGAATATTTCAATCGACACATCACAAGCTATTCTTCCCAGAAAAGTAATTTTCTATCCCCTTTTGAAAAGCGGATGCAGAATAATGTTGCAAACGAACGTTGCTTTCAATTTTCTCTCCTGCGATTAAGTACTTCTTGGCATGAAGAACTGCACTCATCGCTTCGGGTTAGGATTTAATTTGAAAGTGAGGCCTATTCATCCGTCGGAGCAATCAGACAGACATAAATAAAGGGGCAGTAAACGTGCATTGAACTCTAGCTAATACAGTGAGTGATCTTGAAAAAGAGTCACAAATACTCAATTGATATAACTTAAACACTTGACTTGTAAGACGGCATCGCATAGGTAACGGATTCTAAGCAGTGTGACCCAAAACTTTTTCAATCGAAATTCTTTGATCATTTATCGGAACTAATTATAGAAGTTTTTACGTGCTTCGGTGCTTTAAATATCTCCGTTTTCGTGGGAAGCTAGAAACATCTCAGCAAACAGTCGACAACAAATTAAAGGAAGATGTCAATTACTAGAACAAAAATGAATGGTCTTTTAAGATGATTGTGGGAACCCGCCAAAGTTATTGTTTTTAAATATGTGTCTCAGAATTAGACGGTTTTGCATCACATGTAGAGGTTTGTATAATTTAATCAAATTAAATTGTTCAATGAATCAACATTCCCTTGTAGAGTATATGCAGTGCTGACATTCTTTCATTTTAAATGCCAAGTCTAGCAAAATCGTGCAAATTTGTGAAAATCATTAACATTGCCTCTAGCATTACACTTTTATTTCAGAAAGGCATTGGAAGTTCTTTTTCTGCATTTAATCTTGTTTCTATCACTTTTCTTTTTAAATTATTTTATTCGTTAAAAGTTTTCTTATATCAAACTCTTTCGTAAGTTAAAATTTACGACCTTCTGGAGATATTCTACTGTTGATCTCTTAAAACATAAATAATTTTCGACATTTCTGTCAAGGGTAAGTAAACAATATACAGTAGCCTCGTGACATAGTAACCCAGAGGAACGCTAGGAGGAGTCCCTATATCGAGATTATCACTATTTATATTTTTCAATATTTTCATACATTTTTTTCAAAAGGAATAATAACTAAACCTAAAAAAAGTATTAATATATCAAAAAAATTTATTCGAAAAAAATCAACACAAACTGTTCAAAGCTCGAGCAGAGAAAGAAATATTAAAATTTCTTTACACGATCGGCGTTTTCAATTAGGTTTAGGTTTAGGTTTATGTGGCTGCCTTAAAGGGCACACTTAGACCTCAAAAGGCCCGTTGTGATGCCACGGAATTCAAAGAATTCCCTCCACCTTCTCATTGGAACCATCCGGAGCTGTCAATGAAGCGCCAAAGATCTGCAACGTCAATCGCCGCCAGATCACAGAGACTATCTAAGAAATAGTTACCTAAATAGGACTTTCGCCTGCGTGCCAGTGCAGGGCACCGGCAGAGGTAGTGGAGAACAGTTTCCTCTTCCTCCTCGTCCATGCAGCTTCTGCAAAAATCGTTAGAGAAGATGCCCAGTCTCTTCGCATGTAAGCCAATAGGGCAGTGGCCCCTGATAACCCCAATAGCTATTCTAAGGTCAGATCTGCCTCTCGAAAGCAGACCCTTGGAGCGCCTAAGATCCAGCTTAGGCCAGATCTGCCTGGACGTATGGCACGTAGTACCATTTGCCCATCTGTGGTTCGCTAAGTTAATTGCCCTCGTGTTAAGCAACATCTTGCAGGTTGATAGGGGCCTTCCAATAGTAGTCATTTCCGGTTGGATCTCCAGGGTGGTACCCCTTCTTGCTAGCTCATCCGCCACGCAATTACCTGGAATATCCCTGTGCCCCGGGACCCAGCACAGGTGAATTTGATACCGTTCAGCCAGCTCATTCAAGAGTGAGCGACAGCTATTAACAGTTTTAGATGTCGATAGGACAGAATCTAGGGATAGCAAAGCAGCCTGGCTATCTGTAAGGATACAGATGTCCTTTGGAGCTACATTCCCCTTTAGCCAATTTAAAGCTTCCTGAATAGCCATAACCTCGTCCTGAAACACACTACAGTAGTCTGGAAGACGGAAGGATAAGCCAATATTCAGTACCTCTGAGAAAACACCACCCCCCACCCGACCCTGTAGTTTAGAGCCATCCGTATAAATTTGAGTGGATTCATTACAGGGAAAGGTGTCCCCATCCCAGTCAAGCCTGGTTGGAATGTTCACTAAGAAACGCTTGACAAAGGAGTAGCTGGGAGTGGTGTAGTCAAAAAGCCCCACTTGGAGCGGAAAGGAGTCCAGAATTGTGGAGTGCCCAACTCTAGTATTGGACCATTGAGATGTGGCTGTAAGTCTGACAGCAGTGTTAGCAGCCATCTGTTTGCCCATCAGATCTAATGGAAGTAAGTGAAGAAGTATCTCCAGAGCATCAGTAGGAGTGGTCCGTAGCGCTCCGGTGATACAGATGCAGGCCGATCTTTGCACCTTCCTCAAAACGTTGAGGTAAGTGGCCTTTTCCAGTGATGGCCACCAGACAACTACGCCATAAAGCAGGATTGGCTTTCAATTAAGAAAAGCTAAATTCCTTTGGCTCTTCCTCAACAGCAGCAGCAAAGGGTTAACTTTTCTTTACATGCTGGACGCCTTAGCAACAAAATGAAAAGTAGATGAGCCAAACCCAAAGAAGTTTAGCTTTTCTTAATCAGAAACGCCGATCGTATAAAGATATTTTAATATTTCTTTCTCTGCTCCAGTTTTAAAGAGTTGTTTTTATTCCTTTCGAAAATTTCACTTGGGTCAAGTTCTATTCTGTGCATATGTTGTACATTTGGTAAACTTATTCTCTTGATAATAGGTGTATTTCTTTATTCATTCCGTGGAAGGAATAGAAGGAACAGAATACGCGCCAGAATAAACGGAATAGAAGCAATATGTAAACACAAAGGAATATTTCTTCCAATTGAAAGTTGAAGTCAGTCAATTTTTGAGGCTTTAGTTTTTTATATTATTTAAAATGAACGCAAAAGACATAATCCAACAATAAATTGTGTATTTATTTACAATTATGACTTTCTTCTCCTTCCCTTTTGATACTAAATTGTTTTTTGACAGTTTTATTCCGTTTATTCCATCTACAACTCCGGTACAAAAGGAACGCGTTGGCGCTAATAAAAAAACACGGAAAATTAGGAATAGAATATTGCGAACGAATAAAGAAACACATTAGGCGCGTTCCGCTCATTCGGGATGAATAAAGAAATGCACCCAATAGGAAAATATATGAAGAACCCATACAAAAATTAATAATTAATTTTATAATTATTAATAATAATTCATTGTGAGACAAAAATAGATATTTATATACATATGTACGCAACGTAATAAGTCATATATATAACACAGTAACAAAAATGATAAAGTTATTTACTTATGTGTGATTTACTCACAAATAAAAAAGCGTGCCGGAATAATAACAGCCTTAAGGGGACATTTACATCAGTTGGGACCAAAAAATTAATTGTTTTTTATTGGCTTAATCGATGGATATATCGATCAAAAATAATGTGCCGAAATTCCAAATTGATATCTTGAGTAGTTTCCGAGTTACAGGTCATTAAAGAGGCGTGCCTCCCGTCGAGCGCCCAACTGCTTTCTAAGCGAAAGCGAAGTCGACTGAAATGTTTAAGGCCAAATATCTCAGCTTGTCACATTTTTTCCTCTCGGCAGCGTTTCTGAGCAAACGGCTACTGCGATTTTTCTCAAAAGCGTTCTAATTATTCATTTCATATGCCATTGTGGTATAGACCTTAATTTTTTATTTTGATTGTTTTTTTCAAAAGTTAATAAAAAAATAGTACCAAAAAAATGACCAAAAAACGAGGTTTTTTTTCAAATGGCCGCCATTTTGTTTTTTATTGGAATTTTGGCTTGCCAAACGTCTATACCACGCATTATGGTATAAACTTTAAAAAAATGTTGACTTTTTTGTTTTTGGGTCACGTGTGTACCCAGGAAATCTGCCGAGAACACGACGTGTCCGCCGAGAACGGCAATCTTTGACGGCGCGGAGGGGGGGTTGGACTTGGGGGGGATGAATCGGCGACGTAGCAAATGTTACTTAAAAAATGTACAAAAAAAAAAAAAAAGTTCAATTGATTAGCATTGTTCATTCACGAGCTATACGGTCTCAAAAAATCATGAAATTTTGGTCCAACTGATGTAAATGTCCCCTTAAGTTAATAACAAAAATGTTTTTATTCAAAAGAAAATCTTATAAACTAATATCACAATATTCAGGCACAAGAATTCAATAAAAATAAATAATTCAATAAAAAATAAAATTCAATAAATCCAAAAAAAAAATAAGTGAAAAATTCAACGAATCCAAAAGAAAAGGGTCCAACATTCAAAAGTCCTCCTACTTTCCACTGGGTGGCATCTGTAATAATAGACAAAATTAAAAGATTGCACTATTATTAAACTTTCGTGCAATAGGTGTCGGGTAAAAAAATTCAGATTAAACTCTGATTAGGTCCGATGAAAACATTTAGATTAAATCTGAATAAGGAATGTTGATTAGGACTCAGATTAGGTCGGGTGGAAATATTCAAATTAAACTCTGAATAATGGTTGTTCAGATTAAACTCTGACTGGGGAAAGGAGTGTTTAGATTAAACTCTAAACGAGAAATGGATGATACTCGCCTTGTTCGCCTGCCGTTTATACAAAATTTTACTATGGCCATCCTTTTTCGTCTTTTGGCGAGCGTATGTGGCATCACTGTTTTGTAAATTCGCCTTATGGCAATTGAAGTGCCAATGTCAATATTTTCTTTAAGTGATAGTAAAGTGACAAGAGATTAAGTTGGGAAAATACTTTGGTAAGTTGTTTTTATTCAAATTTTTTTGTTATTTTAATAAATTTTCAATTTTTCAGGAGATGAATTTTGTTGGAGAGGATACTGGAAGGATTTGGATACGCAAAATGCTCTTTCCGTGCAGTTTTTAGAGAAGTATTATTGTGTAATTTTTTGTAGTTCTTATTCTGTGTGGGTTTTTGTGTTTGTTTCAGATGAAGAATATCAATTTGATCGCAGGAAGCTAAAGGATAAGGATAAGTATTTGTATCGGATACAATTTTTAATTTTATTTTTTGCTAATTCTTATTTATTTTGTAAATAGGACTGAACATCCTCCTCCTCCAAATAAAAAGAACTTCCAAACTAAAAAACCAAAACAAACTGTTTTATACTCGAGCAACGTAAGAAATATAAAAGTTTCATAACACGATCGGCGTTTCTAATGATAAAAAGTGAAGCTTCGTTGGCTCGTTATCAACAGCAGCACCAAAGGTTTAACTTTTCCTCAGCTGCTGGACGCCTTCGCGAGAAATCGAAAACTAGAAGAAACTCCACAAAATTAAACACCGATCTAGACAGCTGTATCATATAATGATCACTTACACTGTCCCACTAACCTTGCGGTAAAAATATTTTCAAAAATGCACAAAATGTGCAGGAAATATTCACATGACACGAGTGAATTTTCAAACTAAAAAACCAAATCAAACTGTTTTGTACTCGAGCAACGTAAGAAATATAAAAACAACGAGTATAAAACAGTTTGTTTTGGTTTTTTAGTTTGAAAATTCACTCGGGTCATGTGAATATTTCCTGCAAATTTTGTGCATTTTTGAAAAAATTTTGAATAAACTTACGTTCTTTTGATGAAATATAAGTATTTTTCTCCCCTTTTCTTTATTTTAATTTTGGTGTTTCCTGGCAGTTGTAACCGAAAAAAATTTTGGCCTTTCTAATATCCTCCCAAAGTATGGTGTAATTTCCAGCAAATTCATTATGACTGGATCGGCTATTATCCACGGAGCTAAATCCTGGCCTATCCCAGCAGTGATCTGCTGTGGCTTTGCTGTGACCGGTGATGGGGTAGATGCTGGAGTTAGTGGATTGATGTTTCTGTTGATAGGCTCCTTACTGGCTGTTCGTGGTGTGGATCCATTGAATATGGTGCTTAGAGGCCTTGGTCGTGTGGGCATTTATATACCAGGGTGGTCTGCAGTTATTTCTCTAAATAAATAATAAATAACAAAGCTTTTTTGGCAGTTTATTTTGTCCGCAGCTGTATTTGAAGACGGTAAGGCTTCAAATGGTCGATGTTTAGACCGTATGGGCCAACAGTGGACTGCTTAAGGTCGAACTACCACGGATTTTAAACGTCTTCCAGTTGACGTACGGGGTTTAAGTGGTGGTTTTCTTGCAACCTTTCGTTGAATAGTCCTATTTGAACTTGCCGCAAGCCTGGTTATTACCGGCGTTTGTTTCAATGGACTTAATCAAGTCGGAATGTCCCGCGTTTCCGATAAAACTTCCATTAAGCTCTTTTGTGGAGAGCTTGGCGGGGTCGTTAATGAATTCAATGAGTCCGAATTACAAATTTCCATCAACTCTTTCATTGTTAAAAATAAATAAAATAAACGAAATAAAAATAAAAAAAGTAAAAAATAAAAATAAAACTGCTCGATGCGCACTTCCTCACTGTCAAATTTGAAGTGATTTTTGGCGCAAAAAAGACTTCCTTTTAAACAAAAGGGCGACAATACAGGACAGTATTGCCAAAAATCATTATTTTTTTATTATGTTGGATTGATGAATGCGAGAGAACATATTTTGGTGATAGGAGGAAAGTTACAGAAAGTGGCTACAGGAGTAAGGGTGAACTGCATTGAACCGAAAACAGTCAACACATTTGTGTATGCGATGTCTAATTGTATTACGGGCTTTTAATAACCAATAGTGGTTTCTTATTTTACTCGATATTAATTGCGTGCCTCCATGTAGTGTATACCGGTGAATATAGTCTATGAATATATTGGTAATGTTTGATGATTATTTGGGAGAATTATAGGATGTTGTTGAGCATACCTTAATTGGGATTTGGTGAGTCAACTTCCCACTCGAAGAACGTTTTCAGAATCAAGAGAGAGAGAATTTGACGTTTTTTTAGGAAGGGGCATTAAGCATCGTTCAGCCCCTTTTTCATGTACTGACAGAAATGTTTTAGTTGGACGTAGTTTACGTTAACTCTTTATAAATTCTAGACAATATGCGGTAATTCGTATAGTCTTTTGGAAAAATGGATATTTATATAGTAAAGTTATATGTTCGTTCATAGTAGTGGTGAGAGCCTTTGATTTCTTACACTCTAATTGAGTTTGAATATCTGGTGATTGTTGTGGACAAAATTCCTCATCCTGTAGTAACCAATCTGGTCCGTCCCGTCATATTGACGTGGTTGAGAGATCTTTTGGGAGAAATGGCTTGTGGAATGTTTTCGTGTATTTCGGAGACACGATTTGCCAGGAATGTTTTCCATGTACATATATGGGTGTTTTCGGAGCCATGCTAGAGCTATATTGGAGTCTGTCCAGGTTATGACTTTAATTGTTTCTAATTCCAAATCGGTTATGACTTATTTAATAAGTCGAGAGAGCAGGACAGCACCACATAGCACTAGGCGAGGTAGTGAAACTTGTTTGATGGGTGCGACTTAAGTTTTTGTTGTTATGAGCTGCACGTTTGAGATCTCTTTTGTGTGTAGTTTTAAGTATAGTACTGCTGATTAAGCATAAATGGAAGCGTCACAAAAGCCATGTAACTCCATATCTTTTATGTTAGGCTGAAACCTTGGTGTATGTGTGTTTTTGTTCGGGAGCATTGACCTCGAATGTAAAATGGTCTGTTGTTGGATAGCATCTAATCCCGATAGTTTTGATTGACTCATTTTCGGAGAATTCTAGATTTTTTTTCAATTCTCGGTGTTCTGGAGGTATATTTTTTAACAGATCATGATGGTTGGCAGTTCATTTACGCAGATTAAATGTTCCTTTGGTTAGAACTTCGATTAGATCTTGATGTAACTTTTGTGCTTCATTGAGGTTATGTGCTCCTGCGACTAAATCATCGACGTAGAAATCTCACATGATGCTTTTTGCTGCAAGCGGATAATTGTTCGCTTCGTCCTGTGCTAGCTGCTGCAATGTTTTGATGGTGAGATATGGTACCGGTGCTGTTCCAAATGTTATCGTGGCAATTTAGCAATTGTTCATTCAATGATTTACAATTTGAAGTACGTGCTGATGCGTTCAATACAACTCGTAGCTTAGTAGTGGTGCTTTCTTTGAGTACGGCGTGGTGAGGCAAATAATAAAAAGGAGCATTATCATGTTGCGTTTGTATTTGTGTAGCAGGGATTAGCTTCATGTGTCCGACTTGAGCGTATTCGTCAATACAAGTTTTGTATAATTTATGCAACTCTGGATTATTGGACAATTTTATCTCTATTTGTAAAAATTGTTTGACTGACATATTTCTTGACTGCTCAAGCTGTGGTGTGTTTTGTCCTGTCCCTTGAGTGTTTTGTTCCGGAGTGTAGGCGTTTTGTTGTTTCTTAGTAGTATTGTTCACACATTTCTTTCGTCTTCTGGTGATAATTTTGTACTGGTGAAGCACTCTTCGAGTTCCCAAAATTGTTTTAGTTTATTGTATATGTTAATTCGGTGTTTAGAGTGGTATGGGTGGACAACACAGTTGTGATCATATTCTTTGTCTCTGGAACAGCTCCAATTAAAATCCTGCTCAATTCCGTATTTTGGGCTGTGGGTGTCTCTTAATACCATTTTTGAGTATGGCGGCATAAATGTCTGCTCAGAGGAGAATATTAATATCTCCTGGAGTCTCAAAAGTCGGGTCCGTTAGGGGTAGATTGTGTATATGCTTCCAATTTACAAATTTTATTATTTCGGTTGGCAATATTTCGGTGATTTTTTTGATAACTAACATGTTTACTTTAATTTGAAAGTTGGAGTGTAAAGAGTTCAGCGTTACTGTTGTTTGCTTTAACGATGTATTTGTAAGTGTTGTGCCAAGTCCAATTAGTTTTTGATTGGTTCGGTATCCTTTAAGTTGTAGTCGTTTAAAAGCCCTTTCGGTGATGATGGAGACTTGAGATCCGAAATCTATTAATGCTCGGAATGTTATTGTGATTCCGGATGGTGCTGTGATGTTTATTAAGGCTGTAGACAAGAAAGCCCTTTTCATAGTGGCGGTTAGGAAATTTTGAACTTGTTGTTCATTAGGTTTAGAAGTAGAAATATTTTACCTTGATTCCACACTGTCATTCTGTGGTGTGGAAGCTTGTGTTGGTTTTAATTGAGTTAAAGGCGGTCGCTCAAAATGAAGTAATGTGTTGTGACCCTTTTTACAATGATAAAATTTTTTGCTACTTGAGCGATTTAAAGTGGTGTGATTGTTTGATAAGCAATTCTTACACCAACGTTTGTTGGTAGTGAATTCGTGTCGCTGTTGAGTTGAGAGATTTCGAAATGACGGTAGAGGATTTGGTTTGCTCCACATCAAATACATGTAGCCCTCGCCTTGTGTTCGGGTGCCGAGCTCTTGCTTTTATTCAAGAGCCCGTATGTTGGTTTAGACGTAACCAGTTTTTTGCTTTCGGGCAATGCTTCTAAGGTTCTGAATCTACCCTCTAGGAATGTTGTATGTTGGGAGTTCAGTTTTATTGCGAAGTTCTTGTTCCCAGTGGTAGTGTGTTTCTTGTGGTAATTTTTAAATCTAAGGCCTGAAGTTCATGAACACATTCCTCGGTTTGATATAAAAATGTTTTGATTGACACGGAAGATTTTGCTCTTCTTTGAGCTTGATTTAGGAGACTTTTTAATTGGTGGTTAACGAGAACTCCTTTTTATCCGACTTCAAAAAAGGAGGAGGTTCTCAATTCGACTGTATGTTTTTTTTTATGTTTGTTACGCGATCATTCCGCCAATTATGAATTGATTTTGATGATCCTTTTTTTGTTTGGTAGAGTATGTTCACCGATTGGTACCATGTCCAAAAAAATTTTGGTGGGATCAATTTGGATCAATTTGGATGGTTCCTTTTTTGTTGTACAGACGATGATTCCCTATTGCTAATAGGAGATAAAGGGGTAGGGGGTTGAACCTAACTTTTTAACGCGTGCACCGATTTGGATGGTTCTTTTTTTGTTGTACAGAGTAGAAGACACTAAAAAGTGAAAAATAAAATAGTTTTAAAAAAAAATTGAACCGACTTCACAAAAAGCACTAAAAAGCATGAAATAATTTTTAATTTTATATCTATTGCGACATTTGGAAGTCGGTTCAAATTAAACAAACAAAACAACTACCCAACCATAATTAAAAATAATTCATAAAACTACCTGAACGTTTCACTTTGCGGGATCATAAAGAAGGACGATCAAGTACTTTTGTTGTAGTTGTTTGCTTTGATTAATTTGCACCGACTTCCAAATGTCGCAATAGATATAAAATTAAAAATTATTTTGTGCTTTTAAGTGATTTTTGTGAAGTCGGTTCAATTTTTTTTTTTAAAACTATTTTATTTAGTACATCGTTTGGTGAGTAACTTCCAGGCCCCTTCGTAATTGGAGTCTGTTATTTAAAATTGTAGGAGAAGTCTCTCTGCTTCTCCTGAAACGTTTCTTTTCAAGTAGTGCAGTTTTTTCACTTTGCTTAACTTGTTGCCAGAGTCGATTAAGGGGTTATATACAAAGTTGGGGCTCAAAAAATCGAAAATTTCTTTATTGTATATTCTGAAAGTACATACTTTCGAAAATATCTGTGTGAGATTTCATCCAGATCGGAGCACTAGATTTCAAATGACAGCCGTTCGCAGCGCGCTAGTTCCATCCATAAGCACTTGGCGAGTGGCGTCCAAAAACTTTAAACGCGATGATCTCGGAATAGAGTTTTTTGAAAAATACCTTTTCGGTGAACGTGATATCTCAAAAACCTTTCAACCGATTTTCATAATTTTTTTTTAAATTGTTCATATTTACAATCTCGTGTACTTGATGGTTCCTTTTTCGTCTAAAAATTTTCGATTGTTTGCAATGAATTTTTGTTTAGAATTTTGAACACCTCAAAAATCGAATTTTTTGTCAACATAGTTTTTTTATTGGAAAAAAAATTTTTTTCGGAAACCGAACCGTTCAAGTACACCACAATACATTTTTCTTCAATAATTTTTTTACTCTTTTGATTTCAGTTTAGCGGTTCGCCTTGGAGAGTGTTCACAGCAAGCCTCTGCAAAAAAACCCGCTTCGGGGGAGGGGCCATAACTCCGACAATTTTTAATATTTTTTTATAATTCAACTTGTTTTTTTTTCTTCGATAGTACTACCAACAAATTGTCTTTCGCTTTTTCTAATAAAATTTGCATAAAACCTTTAAAAAAATCACCAACTTAGCTCACTTTTTCCCCTCAACTTTGTATATAACCCCTTAATGAGGAGAATAGATCATGAAATGATCGCCATGTTTTATAATTGCCATCAAATTTTGGAATGGCTATGGGTGGAAGTTTTACTGACGTACTTTGGGTGATAGAATGGTTTGTGCCTGCAGTGAATTTTTCAAGTTCTGCGTTGAGTGTTGCTAATAAGTCGAAATACGTTTCTTCTGTGTTTTCATACACATTATCGGAGATGTATTTATTGTCCCCATCAATAGACGTTTCCCATATTTCCACATCGTTTTTTGAGACCTACTTCTAACCATCATTAATAAGTCGGGCGTTAAAATAGCCTTCTGTTCTTCTAGCTTTGAAAGCCTTTCTATGGTTTATGGCGGCTTTGGATATTTGCCTTTTGAAAAGATTTTCTATTGACATTTTTGTCTACTTAGGGCTTTATTCACCTCGAAGGACCAATGTGTGATTTACTCTCAAATAAAAAAGGGTGCCGGAATAATAACAGCCTCAAGTGAATAAAAAAATGTTTTTATACAAAAGAAAATCTTACAAATTAATATCACAATGAATTAGAGATATCAGATTAAACTCTGATTAGGTCGGGTGGTAATATTCAGATTAAATTCTGAATAAGCAATGTTGATTAGGACTCAGATTAAACTCTGATTCGGTAGGGTGGAAATATTCAGATTAAACTCTGAATAATGGATGTTCAGATTAAAATCTTTCTGGGGATAGGAGTGTTTAGATTAAACTCTAAACGAGAAAAGGATGATACTCGCCTTGTTCGCTTGCCTTTTATACAAAATTTTACTATGGCCATCCTTTTTCGTCTTTTGGCGAGCGTATGTGGCATCACTGTTTTTTTAATTCGCCTTATGGCAAGTGAAGGTCCAAATGTCAACATTTTATTTAAGTGACAGTAAAGTGACAAGAGATTAAGTTGCGAAAATGCTTTAATCCTTTAAATAATAAAACGTCTCTTAAATTAAATAGAATAGCTTATGCAGGGTATTCTACATAAGATTGTCAAAATAAGTTGAGTGATAGATCTCACCTAGAAAAAACAAAAAATTACAATTTCACGTTTCACATTTCTCTAACCTCTCAAAGAACAGCCGAATGGAGCCCGCCCTCTGAGCACTAATCGGAAGAGTATTCCATCTACGTATAGCCTGGACAAAGTAAGACCTCTCTCCATATTGTGACAAGCATCTTGGAGCCAGAAGCCTGATGCCTCTGAGAGAACGCAGGAAATGCAGCTTTTCATACAAATATGCAGGACATTTGTTAGATAACAACTTATACAAGAAAGTTAGTTGACGACGCTCAAGGAATACTCCAATGGAAGTGCCGAGCATTGGTGTAAGGTGCGATACATGAGCATTTCGGGGAAGTCCGTGAACGTACCGCATAACATCATTAAAGTCCACCGTCATCCTCCTCCGGCAAATCGAGTCCAATTTTGGAATTACATTACTGCCGTAGATAAAAAATGGAAAGAGAAGAGATTTGGCCAGTTTCATACGAATTTCCAATGATAAAAAACTAGAAGTTATTCGGTGCCGTACTAATCCGCCATACACCTTACCCAACATGTGAGAGACCTGATCACAGCAGCTGAAGCTTGAGTTAAGACACACACACCTAGATTTCTGACTTTGTCGACGTATTCCAGGACACAATCACCTAAGAGGACAGCAGGTACCTCAAACCCCTCAATATAGTTTCTATATACGACCAAACAACTTCACTTACTTGGATTAACGGATAAATTGTTCCCTACTGACCATTCATGGATGTGACGAAGATCCTCATTAATTCTGCAGACTCAATCCTCAATTAAACCTGCGGGTCTACTTAGATTTATTTGAACATCATCAGCGTACAGGTGTAGGGAAGAATTACTGATTGTAGATAGTAGATCATTCAGATGGAGACTAAATAAGAGCGGGCCAAGTAGTGAGCCTTGCGGAACACCTGAATGAAGGTACTCTGTCTGTGAGTTTGAGCCGTCGATCTTCACTTATTGGCACCGATTAGATAAGAAACTTCCAACCAACCTAACCCCTGATGATGAGAAACTGAAATTATCAACCAATTTACAAAGAAGTTTGGAATGGTTAACGGAGTCGAATGCCTTGCTAAAGTCAAGCAGGACAAGAATTGTCAAATAGTCTCTATCAAGAGCCTCATGGATATCAGACGTCACCCTCAAAAGAGCAGTCTCGCAACTGTGTTTAGATCTGAAACCTGACTGCCAAGGGCACAACAAACCACTCGCCTCCATAAATTCCATTATCTGCATATACATGAGTTTTTCAAGTACCATAGCAAGGAAACTTAATAAACTGATTGGTCTAAAATCTGATGGTTGAGTAGCAGAGGTCTTCTTTGGAATGGGAACAACCACAGCTTTCTTCCATTCCACAGGGTACCGCGATGTTGTTAATGCGAAGTTATAAATATGTAGTAATGGAACAACTATATGTGGAGCTAGTAGTTTAATAAAATTGGGAGGAAGATTATCAGGTCCTGATCCAGTTGACTTTATGGAGTACAAAGTTGGTAAAAGCTCATCAGTGCTGACACATCTAAAAGTAAAACGTAAAAGTAAAAAGTGTCGGAGATATTCGCGTCACTCGAGTGATTAGACTGAGCTGCATCTCCAGTGCCACTAGTGAAGAAGCCATTCAGTGTCAGGGTCAAAATCCCAAGGTGTGTTCCGCTCATATACACCCAAATTCCTAATATTTCTCCATAAGTTTTTAGGAGGTAGATTTATATCCAACTTGGATGCAAAGTAAGCTCGTTTAGAGGTGCGAAGCATTGCTGTAACCCTGTTACGCAATGTCTTGTATCTAACATAAACATTCGAGTACCACGATTTCTTTTGTAGCATTTCAATAAGAAATCACGCTCCGCTATTGCACTATGAATCTCCTGAGTAATCCACGGGTATTTGCCCGAGCGAACCGTGCATACCGTTAACGGTACATACTTGTTGTACAAATATGATAGCATGTTAGACAATATAACTATCTTGCCATCCAAATCATAACAATCATAAATGTCGGACCATGGCATAGAATAACATTCTTCAATCAACTGAGCACTGTTAAGATTCTTGAAGTCCCTATATGTTAAACTATCAGCAACCCCCTGCAAGTCAAATTTGTGGGTCATAAAAAGAAAGTCATGGTCGAAGTTGCTAGGAGGAGTAATTTGATTATTTAATACGAACTTCCTCAAGTCTGTTGTAAGAATATAATCTAGTTGCGAAGGCGAGTTCGAATTAAAGTAGGCGTGTGATTGACAATCTTGAGGTCCAAAACCTGAAACAAATCGAACAGCACATTTCTTATAGCAGTGCGACTAAGTGCATTGACATTTAGGCCACCACAGACAATTATTTCATGACAACGTGAGGTCGCAAAATGCACCGCATCATCAAATCTAGTCGCACTTTCCAAATGGAATCTATTCGGCAGTAAGTTCCAAAAATAATGCACTTATCAAACCCGGACTCAACCTGCACACCAATTAACTCAAACATCTCCTCAGGAGATGATGACTTCGCAAAGATTCGTGAACATACATCGCAACACCTCCACCCAACCGGCCGACACGATCATTTCTTAAGATGACAAAATTCGGAATTGACACAAGTTTTGATGCAATATCGCTATTAAGCCAAGTTTCACACACAATTAAAACATGTACTCTAGTTCTAGCAAACATTTCCTGTAGTTGCCCAGATTTGTTCCTCAAGCTCCTCGCATTTATGCTGATAATATTTAATCCAGTAGATTGCGAAGAGAATATATTTATCATGGTTCTTACCTTGTCCAGGGAAGATGCACTGTATGTCATCTATATGCAAATCTATTCTCAACACAGGGCAGGCTTCATCGGCATTGATCTTAAGCCCTGCTCTGCGACCTTCTATGCTCAGGGCTTCGGACGTTTGGGCTACATGACTTTGTTTGTTGGATAGGATATATACATCGTCGGCATAGTTCAAGAGTTTAACTCGCAATGGGTGGTCGTCTCTGCTCAATATGTCATTAATGACGATAAGGACAGTATGCATCCTTTTCTCACTCCATTCAGCACTTGGAAGGGCTCCGACAGTTTTCCCTTGTGTAGAACATGACATTCGGCTCCTTAGTAGGACTCCTTTATGATGGTGATAATTTTTTCTGGGATACCTCTCCTACCTAAAGCTGCCTAGAGCATTAGATGTAAAGAGGACCTCCATTCGGCGGATTGCTCGATGATAATTCGGAGGGTGTTGATGTGATCGCTGCAAGATAAACCCTCACGAAAGTCTCTCTGTTCATCGCTAAGAGTGCGCTCGATTGTATTCTGATTCGCATTAAGATGATTTTAGGCATCAATTTGGAGACTGCAGTTAAAACACAAATACCGCGCTATTTGCTGCAACTCCTTAGGTCGCCTTTTTTGGAAATCTTCACAATAAAGCCTGTTTTCCGTTCACTGGGATTTCTAGATTACGGGGAGAAGAATATCAGCTACAGCCTTAACTAGTTCCACTGGTATTCCATCAATCTCTGGGCCCTTATCGAGGTCAGTGTCAGTCAACTCCAATCTTGTCGGAGTTCTGGTGTTGTTTAGGACTTCAACAAAATATTCTCTCCGCCTCCCTAGTTGCTGTTCCTCCGTGACAAGAAGGGATCCATTAGTATCTCTTTTAGAATGTTGTGATGCAAGAGTTTTTCCTGCCAGTGTCGGCCAGAGTTTTTCCTGTCACCGCGGTAGGCCGCTTCTTCTGCCTTTTCTGCTATCGCGTTGTTGTAGTTGCGCTTGTTAGTCTTACATTTCTTTGGACGGCTTTCTGTAAAGATGTTGTCTAACTACAATGTCGGTAGCAGAATTGATACAGTCGTTTGCACCAGGTGGCATCACTGATTCATGGTCGTCTTCCGCTCTCTAATCTCTATGTTATAGCTTGTATTAAGCTCACAAAACATTCCTTCGTCCTTTCCCATTTTTGATCGATGGGGTCGTCGGTCTTATGACACAGTGCATCAGCTTTTTATGCGCTGCGGATGTTCGATGTTTAAAGGCACTTCAGATTGAGCCGTGGCATATTAGTTGTCGTGTTACGTGAGCGTACTACTGCCATGCATAAGCGCAACTTAGCTGTTACAAGTGATTATATCGAGAAGATACTTCCTCTAACTTTTCGAAACAACAATATGGTTAATCTGAATCTCAGCTTTGCCATCTGGGGAAACCCAGGATGTTAAATGGCATTTTTTGTGTTTAAATAATTATCTTCCGATTACAAGTTGCCGCGAGTTACAAAATTCAACAAAGAACTCCCCATTTGCGTTCCTGTTTCCGAGTCCAAACTCCCCCATAACTATTTTTATATCACCTTTAGAGCCTTATCAAAAGTGTCGCCAAGGAGCTGGTAGTTGTTATATCCGCTTGTTCAGTTGGCGCATAGCATTGAATTCTTGAGATGTTAAGTACCCTGGTGCGGAATCTGGCGGTGATTATTCGGTCGGATATTGGTGACCAGTCCAGTAGTGATTGGCGGCAAGCTTGGTTAGCAAGAAGCCTACACCTGTCATGCGTGGTGTATCTAATTCTTCCTAGCCAGAGTATAGCAGCACGGTTTCAAATGTAAGTGATGTAAACTCTCCACTTCCTTTCCATCTAGTTTCGCTTAACCCCAAGATTGTTACTTTATAATGGGCCATCATGGAGGTGGAGCGGAAAATGCATATCCACACTCGTCCCACAGAGTTCTCACGTTCCACAGCCCGATCGAAGTCCGTTGTTTATAGCCAAAGGTCGTCACCACAAAATCGGTCCGGTTCATCCGAGTCGTACTAGACGTTTCGTGTGTATTTTGTTTCAATAAGCGGTTTACAAGTCCACCTATCCTACCCCAGAAAGAGGGCGGTTCCTTAAGGCATCCTGGGGGTCACCGAGAGTATATTTGTATAGCGCGTAAGTATTCTCTAATGCTATTTCAACCCAGATTAATTTAGAATTTGCTTTTTCGGAGCGGTATGCTAAATTTTTAAATATTTCAATTAAAGTTTTGGCTAAAGTTAAATTTTCTGGCGGCTTATCCATGTAGCTTTATTATGCACTAAAGAATCAACTCAACTTCTCAGACTCTCAGACTTAAATGTCAAGTTGTTGGGGCTTTTGAAGAGGTGCTACTTTCATACTAGCTTCCATGGAGATTGAAAGAGTAAATAACGTGAAACAGTCATCCATTAAATAGCGACTGTCACGTGAAGAAATTCGCGACTCGATTACTTCCTTTTCAACCATGCGGCTTTCGGCGTATTCTGCTCCACATTGTTGAGCTACTTATTATTTTTCGAAGACTCGTATAGCCGCGTCCTAGCATTATCAAAACCGCTAAGCAATAAGCATGATCGTCAATTCTGAATTGCTCATATTCACTGGAAGTTTATAGTAATTTTTATAAATTTCTTCTGATGTTTAGTGGTCCTAGAGATTATTGTTTCGATAATACGCTTGTACTGATTCTAGGCATTTTTAAAACTTGAAGTAAGTTCCATCTAGTATGTGGCGACGACAGTGTAATATCACTTTAGAACAATGAAGTTGGAAAGAATGGCAGTAGGCAATTGATATAGTTTTAGTGGCGTTTCTGCCCTTATTTTTTCCGTACTGTTATTGTGAAATTCTTTTCGTTTTGTTTCTAATAATTTAAAAATAAAATTCGGTCAGTATTTCTGATAAATTCTGCAACGAATTTTGAAGAAATCCACTCCAAAAATATTAACTCTCATGAAACACAATGAGTCAAATATCACCGCATATTTGGCTTTTTTCGGACCTGTCAAACTTTTGTCAAAAAAATAAAAATTTCTCGTGAGAATGAACGAAGTTGATGTCAGTCTGCGATTGGATGAGGACTTTTTATTTATTTTAAACTTTTCAAAGGAATATATGGATGTTTTCGTTAATCAACCTGAACAAAATGCAAGAGTCCAACAATGGTTTCACAAATTATGCTGTGAGGTTGTTCATGGAATTTGGGAAAAACGGCTTCGAAATACTTATCTCGTTCGCTTTATTTCATGCCTGCAATCCGGTAAATTAGTAGATCCATTTGATGTGCCCCCAGTACCCGGTCCGTTGCCCCAACTGCCCATGATTGATCTCGGTGACCGAGAGCCTCCTTGGCTTAAGGATTTGGTTGAAGAAGCTAAACAGCGACGACTTACCGGTGCTCAAGCAAAGGATGGAAGAGCTTATTTGGCAACAAAAGTTTTTGAAAAAAATAGGGGAGCCTGTGCTTACCTGGCTGTTTCCGTTGCAGACGAAGGGGAAGTTCCAGCTTGGATTCGTTTGGGACCTGAAAAGCAGTTTGAGAAACATTTGGATATTGTCTTCAGTAAAATTGCCTTAACTCCAGAGCAACAAGCAGCACAAGAGCAAGAAGAGGAGAAGAGGGTTGATAGGGAATTCCATGAGTACTTAATTGAAGGTATAGCAATCGAGCTTGCTGGTTTAACTGATCCTGGGAAAACTCCTCAAATTGAAAAGTTGCTCGAGAGGTATATGAAGTTTATTGAAGGTACGCCCCTAGGGAATGAAGCAAACAAATTATCTGGATCCAAACTACGAAATTTCTTACTTTTGCACTTACAAAGTCAATTGGTAAACGAATTAAATGCAGCATAATAATTTAATTTAGATCGTTATTGTATCAAGTTTTCGATAGTAATGCAATCCTCGTCCAATATATTTTAAATTAATAACAAATTCGTTGTTTACGTTCCAAATTTTTATCGGAAATATAATGTATGTAATAAATATTATTAATTTTGAATATAAGAAATTGTTTCTTTTTAAGTATGAGATTAGTTCAAAATTATCTTTCCTTTGTTCCTTTAGCCGTTTTTGGGTTATATGAAGAGAAATGAACTTTCACCGAAATTCTACAAATGGATTAATAGCTTAAGGCGGTTTGGAAACAACAAAAGTTATTACTCGGCAACACAATGGCATTTTTTGATATTATTTGTTGTCAGTAGAAAAGAATTGGTTCTGTATTAACTGTTGTCAATAATTCTCTTTTCAGTAAGTCTATCCATAAGCGATTCCTAACCTTTGTGTTCTAGGCTTAGTATATGTTTTAGCTTACAACTAATAAAAGAAATATTTACATGATGTGATTCATACTTACTATACTACTTGTTACCCTTTTTACAAAAGTTGATTATTACATAGTCAAGATATTTAGTACATTTCGTTGGCATGTGAATGTTCTTTCATCTTCATTTGTACATAAGCAATCTCTAACCTTAATGTTAGGTATATATATATGTATATATATATATATATATCTTCATTTTACTTTTTGTTTGTTTTAATACTACTACTATACTTTTTTTTTGGTTTATTATATAATTCTTCTTTATAACTTATAACTCCTATCTAGTTTAGTGTAATCATTATTTCATATTTTTTAGTTTCTTTTGTATCCAAACTGAAAACGCCTCAATATTGATATTGTTGATTTTTGCTTTAAATCTGTAATAAATATTCTCTTTAAATAATAATTGATGTATAATTTTTTTAATAAATTTTATTTGCAGTATCTTTTTTCAAGCTTTTACATTTGTATATTTATGTTTGTGGGCACAACAAATTTGCTTATTCAAAAGCCTGTGTGTTATAACAAAGTAGGACGAGCATACTCGTCTTGGCAGCGCATAACACCCTGCCAAAGACGAGTATACTCGTCCTTGGTAGCAAATGGGGTAGGACGAGTATACTCGTCTTGGCAACGCATAACAATCTGCCAAAGACAAATATACTCGTCCTTGGCAGCGACTGGGTTAACATTGGAATGTCAGAATTTTTGACACAAAGAGCATTTCGTCACAATTTTTTCAGTATCTCTATCCAAACCTGACCAGTACAGCAAGGATTTAACAATAGCCTTTGTTTTTGCTGTGCCTTGGTGAGTTTTATGTACTAAGCGTAGCATCTCCTCTCTTAACGATGCCGATACGACTACTCGATGATCCAGGGATATTATTTAATCTTCTAAAATTAGGTTCTCTTTTAACGCCCAATAAAATTTAAGATTATCAGGCAATTTTGTTTTGGAATTTGACCAACCCTTTAATAAAATATCTTTTAACTTACATAGCACTGGATCATTCTTCGTAGCTTCAATAATTAATTTCTTCTTTCTATCAGCAACGTTTAAAGTGTATATGTGAATTATAAAAAGCTTTAAAGCTCACTTGCCCGCGGACATAGCTTTGGCCGTCACTGGTTTAGAATGATCATGGATCATGATGAATGGTTTCTTATAGGGGTTGTTTTTTATGCAAAAGACGATTTTTTCGAAAATCGGTCCCGGCCATTTGAAAGCACATAAATAGCACCTAATTTTAACACTGTTATTTTGTATCCAAGGTCAAGTGTAGCCCTGCATGGGGAGGGCCGTGGTAGCTTTCCGATAGCTGGCACGGGAATTTACAACTGTGATTTGCCGCGTTAATTACGAGCACAAAATTTTTTATTTGGGCACAAAGTTAGCCCATAAAGTGCACATTATTTTGCCGTATCGCTTTATCAATTTTTCATAGGTGGCGGTGCAAGCTGGACCCACCCTCAGCCTAATAACTTTTGCAAATCTTTTTTACTCTTTGGTGCACCAATTTCACTTAGGTATAGCCCTAGATCTATCCGGACCGCATTGAAGAGTATTTTTTTGAAATGGGCTGTCCTACATATTTTACTTGGGATAGTTTATACCATACTTTGTTTTCATTAAACCTTAATCCAATAGCCCTAGCTTTATTCATGACTTTTTCCATTATTTGATCATGTTCTTCTTCGTTTTCTGCTACTATTAATATGTCATCTGAATAGATTATAACGCCTGGAACGCCTGCAAAGCTTTCTTCATTATACTTTTGAAATATTTCCGGGGCTGTTTTATGCCAAGAGGTAGACGTTTTTTTCCAAATGGGATACTAAAGGTGCATAGTTTACGCGACTCAGAATCAAGCTCAACTTAAATCTAATACTGTAAAAGTTGATTTATTAGAAAGTTTCTCCGAAATTTCTTCAAAAGTAGGTAGTGGGTGATTGAGGGGCTTAATAGCCTTATTTAATTCTCTCGGGTCGAGCAAATGCGTATTTGTTTTTTGTTTCGCTTTTCCACTATAACTATATTTGAGATCCACTCAACAGGTAAAAGACATTGCTCAATTATCCCCATTTCTTCTAGCCTACTTAATTCTTTCTCTACCGCATTCTTTAACATTAGTGTTATTCTTCTGACTTATTTCACTATTGGACACACATATTCTTTAATTTCCAATTTAAACTTTTTTCCAAATTTACCTAGACCCTCAAAAAGATTTTGATATTCCCTCAGAAATCCTTCTTTTGTTAATGGCTTAGTTATAACGTCTACGCGTTTAATTAGATTAAATCGTAAGCAAGCATTTAACGTTAAAATTGGAACGGCACTCTCTGCTGTAACTACAAATTGAACAGTTTTGGTTTTATTTCTCACTTTGCACTTGAAATCAACTTTTCCCAGTATTTTCAAATTTTTACCCCCATATGTTTGAACTTCAATAATATTATAATGTTTAAAGGTTTTTTTAGAATGTGAAACGGCAGCACATTAACCTCCGCGCCCGTATCGAGCTTAAATTGAACCAATTTGTTTCTTACTCGGATTGTTTAAAACCAAGACCGATTAAGGCGTATTTCTTCAGTTAATTCATTAATAAAGAAATCAATATCAGAACTTTCAACACAATTAGTTAATTCACGTACCGTCTGTCTTTTTCTAGATCTGCGAACTTTTCACA
Source organism: Leptarthrus brevirostris (assembly GCA_964036015.1). Classification (NCBI taxonomy): domain Eukaryota; kingdom Metazoa; phylum Arthropoda; class Insecta; order Diptera; family Asilidae; genus Leptarthrus; species Leptarthrus brevirostris. The sequence continues at coordinate 62,128,946 of OZ038373.1, read as the reverse complement.
AATTTTTCTAACTGCTGGACACTTTTTCTTCTTATGCCTTTTAGCGCAAAATTTACATTTGTTAATATAGTTTTGATTTGATCTACACTGGTCATAATTTATTTGTTTTTCCTGTCTAGTCCCAGACTTAGATCTGTAACCTAAATTATGGGTATTATTATTTTGTCTATTGTTTCCGATATTGAATTTTTGTTTGAAATGTTTTGTTACAACATCTAAAAATGGTGATGCTTATCTCCGTAGTTGTTCTGCCTGTGAGTTAGCTATTTCTGCTGCCCGCGCCATTTCTATTGCTCTGTTCCATTTCCAGTTCTTTCGTCTCCAGAAGTTTTTTCTGCAGCTGCTTATCTGCGGTTCACATAACGATTCTGTGTTTTTATCATGCGCTCTTTCTGGTCCCCGTACTCGCAATTTTTTACTAGCTTTTTTAGGTCCATGAGAAAAGGTTCGCCATCTGTTTGCTTGCGGTTATCCAAAATAACCCTGGGTCTTCACTAGAGATTTTTTATGTCCTTAAAATCTCCTGTGTAGACCAACTCTGCTATGATTTCCGCGATAAATGTCAGGGAAAATATCTTGACACAAACATGGAGATAAATTTAACTTTTGTGTACATCATAACCTCGAAAAATTTTTGAAAGTTTGAAACCTTAGAATAAAGAACTAGAGGAAGCGCTGTACCGTGTAAAATTCCTATCCGTGAGTGAAGCTGCTCGAGGAATTTAAAATCAGCTGGGGCTTTGACAAACAGAGACGAAAGCATATAAGAAAATGGGACAAATATATTTCGTACTCTCAAATGTTGTTTACTTTTGTGCGTGAAAAAGTTTCCTCGAGTGAATTAAGTTAAATTTTGTTAAATTTGTTAAAGTAGCTTCTTTTAAATCTTTATGTAATCATTCCAATAAAGTTTTTAGACTACTTTGTGATTTTTTTGTGAACCGACTTTGCCTTAACACCCAGAATTTGTTTAAATTAATCAGCTTGACATATTCGGGTTTTTCGTGCGCAAATAAGTAGAAATAAGATGATGGGAAGTCGTTTTTCCTGTAAATACATAACTGGAATTACTTCTAAATTCATTCTATAAACATGTGAAGTTCAATTAAAACCCCAATTTTCGTAAGAATATTTGTAAGGTTAACGTGAAAACTGATTTTAATGTTTTGGGTCTCTGGCACCAGGAAGGCGTCAAACAAAATTTTTAGGAGGCATCAATAGGAAATCTTAAATAAGATTGAATCAATAAAAACCAAAATTTATGATTCGCTTGACCTATAATATAACGTCAAAATTAATATGCAGCTTAAATATTTGATTCAGAGAAGATAAAATTAAATTATTCCTTAACGAATTCTCAAGATTTTAAATTTACTTTTGGCCCCACTTTAAATCTGACTTAATTTACGCCTGTATTGTTGCTACCACTACATCGCTCGAAATTCTACTACAAAAGAAATTTGCTTCACTAAAATCGAGTTACAGCGCTTCCTCTAGTTCTTTATTCTAAGTTTGAAACATGGAGTAGCTTACGCGCGTTGAGATTTTAAAATTCATAAAAATTATCATATTTATAAAAAAATTTATAAAAATTATAAGCTCCTCTAATTCTTCTAACTGTTTTAATGAACTCAAAACCTTTATCGCGGTGAGTTGCTTTCTAGTCAAAGACATCTTGAAGAATGAAATCTCTTAACATAATTTACCCAAGCTGTGAATTGTGAACTTCACAAAGATGGCAGATTGACATTTATCTTGACATGAAAAATCTCTAGTGAAGACCCGGGGTAAAGGCTGGAACAGAATTTGCAGCAGGTGCTGGTGCTGGCGCGTGGTGCGCGAACTGTCAAAAGTTAAAAACGGAGCCATTTGATATCGCCGACAGAATTTGTAGCTGGCGCTGGTGCTGGCACGCACTTTTGCCTACTTTCAACTTCTTGGTGCGCTAAATGTGACATTTCTAAATTAATGGATTTGGAGCACGATTTTAGAGGAAAATTTAATTAAAACTATTCGGAAACGTGTATTCTGGCATTTATCACATCCTGAATATAAAACCTAGAAACGAAGGCAAAACTGTGGAAAAAGATTTCAGGGGAAAGCGGAATAAGTGTTAAGTGCTTTTATTTCTGTTAAGTTGTATTCTTGCTTAACTGAGTTTGAGTTTTTTGAAGCAACTTTTGAATACTTAAGGATAACAACGCTACTTTCAGGAAAAATTTCAAAAGTGACGATGCTGCATATTCTATTCGTACTTCGCTACAGACCGAGCGCCAGAGTGCGCCACTTAAAACTTTCATAAGTTTCATTGTATTTGGCTTTACAAAAATTTTCAAATGCCTCCACAACTTTATCACATTTTTGCGATCTTCTGAACTCAAATTAAACGAGTTGAACACATCTACACCTTCAGGGCCGATAGTATTGAGAAAAACAGCAATTGTAACGTTTTCTGATTTTTCTCGATTTCTGATGCCGTGAGGAAAATTAGGAAGTTCTGCCAAAATAACCGCCAGTTTTCTGCTAAGTTGGCTCCCTCAGATTTAATTTATCTATTTTACGTATATACTCCATGGGTACTATTTTAGTTAGGACTTTGTTGGTCTTCCACATGGTTTACGCAGCTTCGATTTTTTTTTGGCTGACTTTTCCCATTCACGCACAATATCTTAAAAATTCCGCTATCCGTTTTTTCTACTACCTTACAATTTCATTCCTAATTTTTTTGAGAATCGACCGCTGTATAACTCAACGTGTAATTTTAATTTCGGCTGCGCCATGTATTAACTACGTTAAATAAAACTCCAGTCGTACTTAATCTAAGTTTATTTCTACGACTTGGCTAGTTGGACATCGGTTACATACTGTTGTCAATAATCTCTTTTCAGTTAGTCTATACATAAGCGAACTCTAACCTTTATGTGTTTTAGGCTAAGTATATGTTTTAGCTTATAACTAATAGAATAATATAATAGAATAGAATAATAGGTTCCCGCTGGCGGACTGCAAAACTAGCTCTCGTAATAAAAAAGAGCACAGAACTGCTTAGCACTTATTGTCGGCACTCCCCCCCCCCCCCCCTTACCACCTTCCCGTTACTCCCTACGATCTAATTATAGGCCCTATTACGAGTGTTCGTTCGACTCGATTTCAAAGCTCATTTTCACATTTAAATTCTTAGTGCAAATCGACATTCGTAATCTATAATAAATCAACATCCCACTATTGCTAGAAAAGCAACCATTTTCGAATCATTTTGCAATAATATTAAGACAAGTGCGGTTTCGACCCGTAATCAAGCATCTTAGGTGGTGGACCAAAATAAATGAGACAGATGCCAAAATGGCAGAAAAACCACAGAAGCCAAATTCAAATTATTTTTACAACTTTGTTAAAGTTTGATCTTTTTGCTTTTCAAACACAGGACCTAAAAAATTTATTCTGGAGAAGGTTAACACCAACTAGTTAGAGTTATTTGTACCTTCAATGCGTGCTTTTGAGCCGGTCGGAGACGATCAGGATTAGCATGTCTTCTACTAGATTCCTAATACCTTCAAAGGTTAAAGAACAGATTATTCTCTGACCCCCGTGCATTTTTCGAATATGTCAACCTAAAGAAAAAGGTCGATAACTATCCATCGACTATGGAGTTCGGGGGGATTTCCAGCAATAATTCTAATATTATTTGTAACTTATTTGCTGAATCTTTTAAGGGTGCATTTGAATCATCTGATTTTATCCCGGATAATGGAAACTTCTCGCACATAAATAACCGAATTTCACCTATAGTGTCAGTTCCATCCATCACGGAGGAGATCTTGTTGAAGCATATTACTGCACTTCCTACTGACTTTTCTGGTGGTCCTGATGGGGTTCCTGCTGTAGTCATAAAGAAATGTTCTTCGGTGTTATTGGGGCCTTTGCTCTTTTTATTCAGGAAGTCTCTCTCGCGGGGCCATTTCCCAGCACTTTGGAAGATATCCTTTTTAATTCCTATTTTCAAGAGTGGAAATAGAAGAAACATTTCCAACTACAGGCCAATTGCTAAGTTGTCCTGTATTCCTAAGCTCTTTGAACTGTTAATTCAATCCCAATTATCCGACGTGTGTAAAGGCTTAATCTCCACCCGGCAGCATGGTTTTCTCCAGGGGAGGTCCACGGTTTCAAACTTGGTTGAGTTTGTTTCCTGCACTGTGGGTGGTTTCACAGATGGTTGCCAAACTGACTGTATTTACACTGATTTTAGTAAGGCCTTTGATAAGCTGTCTCACTCTATCATTGCTTTTAAATTGGCTAAGTTGGGTTTCCCGCTCTCGCTTATTGTTTGGATTAAGTCGTATTTATCTAATAGGACTTATAGGGTACGCTTTCGTGGCGCACTCTCTGATGATTTTGTGGCTCATTCTGGTGTTCCCCAGGGCAGTCATCTGGGTCCATTGTTATTCATCATATCTATAGATGATATCTCGTATTTGCTTCAAAGATGTAAAATTCTTATATATGCTGACGATATTAAGATCTTTCTCCCAATCAAATCTGATGCTGATTGTGAGATTTTGCAATCAGAGTTGGACATTTTTTATGGGTGGTGCCGCAACAACAATCTCAAGTTGAACGTTGAGAAGTGTCAGGTCATGTCCTTCTCGAGGTCTTCCAGCTTCCTTACTTTTCAGTACATGTTTGAAGGCACTGTTATAAAGCGGGTGGAAGGGGTCAGGGACTTGGGAGTGTATCTTGATGTTAAATTGAACTTCATCTCCTATATTAATAACGTCGTTGCTAGGGCAAACTCTATGCTGGGATTTATTCTTCGATGGTCCAAGGAATTTCCAAGCCCTCAAATAAGAACTTTCCTATTCCCTGCGTAATCGATCAGTTTTTCAGATTGCTTTTTCTCGCACTAATTATGGCATGTTCGAGCCTATTAATCGCATGTGTAGGTCTGCTAATGATATTGGAGACGTTTTTGATAGTAGTGTGGACAAAGTGACACTTAAAAGGAGTATCTACAATTTATAATTTAGTCTTTTGCTCGCACTGCTTTTTGTTTTGATTTCTCGTTTTTGTTTGTTATGCATGTCGACCCGTGTATATGTATCCTCTTTTTGACTTGACTGGGATTTACTTTAATGATCTCTGTTGACTATGCACCATATTTTTATGTGTGGCGTATTTTATTCGGGTGTTAATTACTAATATTATTTGCATGGGTGTGGGTGCCTCATTCGCCTCCATATATTGTTATATGGGGCGAATAGGTCAAATGATTCTAGGCTTCTGCCTATGAAGTGCGCCTTCTGAGTTAGAAGGATTAATTCTTCTTAAAATAATTTTTCGCACGCATAAGGGATAAATACTACTTTACCCCACCTCCATGCGGTAAGTTTCTTATCCACTGCGGAAATATGTGCGGTACAGTGGTAGTTATCCCTCACTCGTGCGGAATGTGCAACTCGGGCGGTGCGTAGCCGATTGCTTACGCTGGCAACTAATCGGCTACTTACCGTCCTTATTGCGCAATATACTACTAAGGTGCACGAGGTTGGCCATGAAAATGGAAATAGTGAACTGCGTAATGTGCATGCCCCATGTGACCAGAAATCAAGAAAACAAAATGGTCACATGTAGGAAGTCAAGGACGACTCCAGCCTGTGGTGAATACGTGAGGTGAAAATGTATAACGAGAAATAAGTGACTGAAGTTTCTAGAATTAAGCTCAGACGTACATCAACTTAGAAGAAAATAATTTTGCCGTTCTTATATTTTAACAATTAAAGGGTGTCCCGTTTGGAAAATCAGAATTTGAAAAATTGGTTATGGAAACATCAAAAAATAGAGAAATAAAAATGACAAAGAGCGGATACGTGTTGTACATATTTTACATCCGCAAAAGTGGACAGAAATTATGTCCAAGAAAATATACGATGACTTTTGTCTTCCACATGGATAACATTTTGACACAAATTTTATAAATCAAGACAAAAAAGTGTCAGTCGGCTTTTTAGATAGGACCTTAAATATTTGTTCCGTTCGTGCTGATAAAATGTTAATGATACATACATTTAAAGATCATAATTAAACAAGTTCTAGGTCCAGGCACAGTAAAATTCTTAAAGATATAATTGTCCAGTAAAACAAAGATCCTTCGTATCCTTTCTCGAAAAGGGACCATTTTACATTTTTTGTAAATTAGTCTTCTTTTTTTAGCCCTAATAATATTTTACTGAAAGCTTCTAAAATGTACGAGCTTCAGTGTGCCTGAGGTAGTACATTTAATTAAATTAATTAAGGTAATATCTTCAAAATTAAACAAATAAAATAAAAGCAACTTAGCGAGGCAACTCCCAAAAATCGCATATATTCCGTGTTTTGCAACACAATTTTTAGTTAAGAATTTGCCGTTCGTTCAATTTGATTTAGTCATGAAGTCATTGATTTTGTCGTGCATTGATTTTCCTTGGAATTGAACGATATCACTCACCTCATAGAAACTTAGCGAGGCAACTCCCAAAAATTGCATATTTAGCGGTTTTTGCAATAAATTTTTTTTTTTCTGTGAATGTGATGTTCAGTAAATTCGGTGAATTTGTGAAGTAGCAAGAGAAGGATGGAAACCTACCTACAAATGTTGCCTTAAGTATCATTCGTGAAATCAAAATTGTCTTATAACTATAGTAATTTAAGTCATATCGAAAATCTATTTCAGCTATTCACTAACAACAAAAGAACGGCAAATTTTGAGATAGTTACATTTTACTTACAATCATTTTTTTAAGAATTTTTCAAAGTTGTCCAGCAAACTTTATATAAAGTTAGCGGGACACCCTGTAAAACGACAAAATTAATTTTCTCACAACTAATTAACGACAAAATAACGGCAAATTGTGAGCCTAGTCGTGTTGCTATTCGCCGAAGTTGTCCCGCTAAGTTGATGTACGTTAAGCTAAGTAATAAACACAGGGCTAGCAACCTGGTTAGTTTTAGTCGTGATTGAGACCGCAAATATTTTACAGCGATTGATATTGTCAAGAGTTAGTTGTGATTTAACCAGTGAAGCGATAGGTTTTAAAAGTAAACGGTATATTGTAAAGAAATTTGTTAAACGAATTCGACAGTGCTGTTTTTCAATATCACCCAATATTTTACCGCAGGCACTTTAGGGGTCGGCAACATTTTTCAAATCTCATAAAAAAACACGACTTTAAAGCAGTGATGTCCAAACCTATGCCCGCGGGCAAGTGAGCTTTTGAGCTTTTAAATTCGGATATGCATTTGTTTGGCTGTATTCGGTTTCCTGTTTTCGCGTTTTTTAATCGTTGAAGCATGCAAAAGTTAAAAAAATCGTCATATTTAAGTAGTTTTGTAAGCAATTATACAATATCTTAAGGTATACAACCTTTTGCACACTTCTTAAGGTTCTAAATTAAACAAACAGTACGAAAAGCTTCTAAAGCTTTTAAGCATTCCTCACATTAAGTAGTGTGAGTTTGGCCATCACTGCTTTAAAGTATTAAAAGTCAACATAAAACTGAAATCCACGTTAGAAACTGTCCTTGCAAACTCCAAACGGCAACTGAGTTTATAGTTATTATTCACAGCTGCAGCTCAGTCTGTAGGCTGAAAAGGAATGCTGCATTGGGCAAAGAAAAGGTTTATTGCTGATAAGATTAAGTTTATTATTAATTATTTTAATAATTATCTAAAAGTTATTTGAACAAACTGGTTCTGAATTATTTCTTGATATAAACACAAGGGCTATATTGTATATTTGTAAACTAATTGGATATAATTGTGAAAAGCCAGGTTCTGCAATTATATTGACAATCAATTGGGATTAATACTTATTCGAGCAGCCAAGGCTCTGAATAAGTATTGGGGAGTATTGCCAGGCTCTGAATAAATGTTAACAAAGGAGCAGAAAATAAAATGTAACAATCGAGCACAAAATAAATTTTTTGTAAATTTATTTACAAAATTAAATTGAAATATTACTTAATTATTATGTTTTAATTAAAGCACTTTATGAAGCTTTGTTTCTGGGCAATATTAATTAATTCAAAGGTTTTTTTCTCAATTTTATTTACGTTGGTTGTAACGTAGCAGCTGCATAGCACCTTTTTCTATTATGTATGAAAAATTATCTGTTAAAAAATACTTTGAAAAAAAATGTTCAGTCTATAATTAATCACAGCACTGTATGTATGTTTGTATGGAAAAAATTATGGTATGGGAATTTTTAAATAATTAAGTTTTTATTTAAACTCCCGCGTAAAAATAAAAATCATCTATTTCAGCATTTTAGAATAAGGAATGAGCGGAGCGATATTTTTCAAGTCTGATATTGAACCACTCCGGATTGTTAGTTGCGAAGTCTGATATCGATCCGAGAGTTTCGTTATTATTTTTAATTTCAATCGATCCGAAGCGCTCCTGAAGCTATATTGAATCGATTCGGAGCGATTAGAATATCTGGTAATGTATAGAAAATTACAAGAAAGTGCTCCTCACCTGCAATCTCCGGAGCGGATCGTTATTTTCCAAGTTTGATTTCACTCCGCTCCGAAGCGGTGCGACATTTTTATAATGCTCCAGGCTGAATCTAGCTAGTACTTGCACAAAGCTATCATCCAGCTAATAGTTATGATAGCAAGTTTGTGATCAAGAAAAACCATTCCACATGTAAAGTCAATATTAAAATTTACTTGAAAATTCTTGACTTAAAACATATATAACAACTGTTACCATAAGTGATAGCAAACCTTCTTTCGTGAGTTCTTTTCTACTTTCTTCGAGAACTAACTAAAATACTTGTATCGACGGCTTCATGCGAGACTATTGTAATTCGAAGAACTTTGTTTTGAGCATATAGGCTTTAAAAATGCAGCGGATATAACTTTCTTGACAGAATAACGTACAAGTTTTAAAATTTATTTATAACTTAATATTATTTTAACTTGAGTTACGAAAATCGATTGAATCTTTAAACGGTTTCGCACAAATGAAAAAAAAATTCCACTTACTAAAGCAAATGAAAGGATTTTCTTGTTTCAAAAATGTTCCCATTAAATTTGCAAGAAATATATATATTATATTTATATATATTTTATATTGATTATAAGATGCGGAACGAAATTAACTTTTTTATATATCAACTTGAGATTTTGTACATATTGTTTTAAATATTTAACACTATTGTTTTTCTCTTATATTTTCTATAATTATTTTTCATTTTTTGTAGGAAAAACACAAAAATCTTCAGAGTGTACGGAGCCAGATAATAGTTCCTCACACGTTCAGCAGCGGTCTAAGAAGGTATCCAGTATTTGTGTAAATATTCCTGCAGCTGGACTTGGATCTCGACCACCAAGCATAGTAAGTTCTGTAAGCACTGATGAAGGTGGATTTAATGAACCGTCGCCAGAGATTAAAGCAAAACTAAAGCCCGCATATACTTTTGATGTGCCAACGCTGCCAATTGCCAAAATTGAAAGTGAATTAGAATGCAATAAAGACAATGTGCTATTGAATGAGGAAGATGAAAAGCCGACCTTGAATTATGTTGACGTTGGTTATCGACTTAATCCTGATGGCAGTGAAAGTAAACAAATTTTTGGCGAGGCAGAATTGTACCAAACTAGTGCGGTTGATCCCGTTGTTTCCAATCTTAAAAATTTTCATTCAAGCGGTTTTGACCGAGAAGAATCTGTTGTTTATGCCGTTATTAAACCTGAGATACCTCCACCCACTGAACTCTTTTTCGACGAACTTAATATCAAAATTAAATTTAATAAGCACTCACCCGAAAGCCCTGAAAAACAATGTCAAATCGATCTGGAACCTCCTGAGCCTTTACGAGAATCAAATGATGATTTGGAGAGCACAGAACTTCCCGCTTTACCTCAGAGGCCACCGCCACTGCCAGAAGGTCCTCCACTGGATATTCAAGATGTTGAATATGCCGATGCCAGTGGAGGAGAAGAAGATGGACACGAAGACAGCTTACCAGATGCTATGACACCCGACGAGGCTGAGAGACTGTTGAGCTCAAGGTAAGTCCATTATATAAACTCGATATTCGTAGTTTTCTTATCTGTAGAGTGTATGCCTTTATTCATTCCCAGAAGTAATGAAAAAACCAGGATCGCGAAATAAATTAATTTAATATTCCATTAGAAAAAGTTGCGCCCTGGTAAATTATATACTCGGAATATATAAAGAAATGCAGTCGTTGTATTTCTGCTTGCGTCTGTGTTTTTGTTTATTTGGTAATTTGAAGAGCTTTCTAGAAAGTAATTAAGTAGATTCAGTGTTCTTATGTCGTACTATATTGTTTACATTGTGTTAAAGATGTAGAGAATGACAAAAATAAAGAAATGTCGATTTTATTATTTAATTTTAGGATTTTTTTAAATATTCCCCGAGAAATTCTGTACTCTCAGAAAATGCGCTTTTCGCGGGCTACTAAAATAGCCAGAGGCGGACCTACGATTTCACCATGGGGGTTTGGATTTTTACATCGAAAGTATAGTTTTTCCGGATTTTGAAAATTACGTGTTTTGTAGCACTCGCACTATCACTTTCCTAAAAAACAGAGAACGCCTCTCTGGCGAGAAGCTCAAATTTCGTTGTTGGTGAAAAATTTATACGTTCCATAATAATAATAAAGAAAGTATAAAATAACAAATTAGGGTCTTCCGGGGGGGGGGGGGGGGGGGTGAGGGGGTTTGAACCACCAAGCCGGAAACACCCACTCTAAATATTTTAAAGCGTTATTATATAGAGTCCGGTATGCTTGTCCTGCTAGCTTTAAGCTTTTCGTCTGCATATCATTTACGTACGTTAGCTCCTTTAAAAGCTGTGCAGCGAAACATAGGTGCTATAGTTCTGTTTGATATAGAAATTAATTTGTAATCTTCAGTTTTATTAACGTCAATAGAAAAGAGCATAAAGCAACAAAATTTATATAAAATATATATATTGTGTGTGTATTGTGTGTCGTGCAATGAAAAAATGGTTTAAAAACTACAAACGTCGCAGCAATACATCCGAGGAAGTAAAATGGTAGATTTCTTTGACGGATTCACTAAACAGACATTACGATGATTCTAATTTGAAGCAAAAACAAAAAGGTTTGCTTGAGAGCAGAAATGATTGGTTTATAAAATATAATTTTTAACTTTGTGGAAGGTATTTGTTTTTCTACATTACCAACCCATATTAGCTATACTTCCTTTCTTCCTCCATCCTTTTAAATAATATTATTCTACGACATAAATAGGCTAATCACTAGAAACGAAAGCTAAATTGGATAAGAACAAGTAGTATTTGTATTTCGGAAGAACAAATACTACTTAATTTCGGAAGTTTCGACAATTTGTTGCGTCAAGGGACTAGCATAAGAATAAAGCAAATTGGCAAGTTACATACGCATACACGTTTGTTTTCTAACTTGAAAAAAGAGAACAGAAAAGTAAATTATTGCCGAGTTACAATCATCTGTGGTGACAGGTGAAAGTGTTTTATCGAAGCTGATAAAACTGACGGTTTCGGATTTTCTTTTAATTTGACAAGTGGTAATTTTTTCGATTAGGGGACATTCCTTCAATGAAATTAGTAAGTTTGCTAAGTTTAACCCTTAAATGACCTTGAAAATGGAAAAAATTTATCTAAGCACAGATTTACCGCTCTTCAGATTCCGGGGTGAAAAGAAAGGTTTCCATTTAAAAGTTTTTAATTTGGCCTTGAAAGTTAAAGTTAAATTCCAGCAAAAGAGAAATTTACATATGCACCTCGAAAAATTTCTAGCAATTGCATTGGAAACTTACATTTAAATATTCTTCTTTGTTTCTATTACTTATTGTTAGTTTCAACATAATTTCACCTTCAAATATCAAATTATACCACAAAATGCCTGAAATAAATGCAAGAAAAGCTGAAAAACTCCAAAAAGACAGACGAACAGAAAAAGTTTGTGTAAAATGTTATGTAAATTGCCTTCCTTTACAAATTATTTCAGGAAGAGTTTTGCACATCGGTACCTAAACTTCGTGAATGCTTCAATTTTTTCACCTGTTCCTTCATCCCTCCATGAAGTTATTGTGGACAAATGTGCCCCTTAAGATTTATTTATCATCTCACATAAATAGAAAAGGCTTTCAGTGCAATCTTAGGTAGCTCTGCTCAATCATGGGAAACTATGAACGAGCTCCTTATAAGTCACAAAAGCCCAGTGCCCCACAACACCATTCAAGTACTTGCACATGTGATGCACTGTCACATTATTTGCATCGTTCGAGCTACTCCAGTTGAATTAATCTTAAAGAAACCACACAAGAAAATCAGTCAAAAAATTCCAAGATCACCGAGATGACATCATATGAAAGCACTACAATTTCACTCATGAAAAATTCATCGATCCACAAACGTCAATTTTCCTTCTTTTTATGGCCGGTTCCGTGTTTGATATAAAGCGACCACCCTGCCTGACGGGGTAATAGTGGTAGATGGCAGTGTGGTATATGAACCGCCAACGGGCACATGTTTTTCTTTCATTTTTCCTTTTTATTTCTTGGGTGAACAGCTTGCGCGGCTGTGTTAGCTTTAGTATTCTAAAATAGTTTTTCATTAGAAAAGCTCCTAGTAGTTCTGTCGGTTTAATGCTCGCATAGAGGGCTGTTCGTGAGCTTCCTTGTGAAAGTGTCGAGTGCTAGTTAAGTAGTTAAAATCATGCACAACCAATTAAAAAAAATAAACTTATCTTGCATTACTTTTGCCTTCATTTAAGCTTCTTTCGGCGCGAATTTACATATCTTATTGTGCGAATGATTTTAATAGTGCAAGTGATTTGATAAGTAAACAGTCATTAGGTGAAATCTTCTAAGTACTAAAGCCACTTCTTAATTTCCAGAGTTAAAAGGACTAAGAAAGGCAAGTAATTTTTTCACAGCTAATACGTTAACTATGATTAATGTAGTCAACTTTACATAAAATTAAAGCAATCAGGCTATGAAAATATCTCATGTTAGCGATAACATATAAGACCATATAACCACGCTCTGTACCGTCCTATACAAATCGATTTTAGCATATTTAAAAATAAGCGCACGATATGTTCCCTCTTTTTATGTTGATGGCTGTAAGAAATTCCGAATTGAAGTCGTGCTTTCCGTGAAATTAGCTTATTAAATTTCTTGAACTCTATTATATATACTGCGCCACACGGATTTGCTTGGTAAAATTGAACACCATAACAAAAACTGTAGAATGACAATGCAATAGGATAGTGGGCTTTATTTAATTTGCAGAAAATTTCTGGTAATTAAGTGGATAAAACCTTGCAACCTGTTTAAATAATTTAAATTTTTTAAGAACTTCAAAAAATAAAAAAATTTTTCACACGAAACGAATAAACATTTTTAATAACGCTTTTAACGACACTTTACACGTCTAAAAACACAAACAATTATCGGATTTTTTTTAAACTGGATATTACATCTAAATTCAACATTTTGAGTACCACTGTTAACAAAGTTACTCAAATGTGTCCTTTATTCACCATTTTAATGAAAACAACCAAAAACTGTAGTTTGTGTTGAAACCCAGTTTGCCGGTGCTCTCAACATGTTGAATTTAGTCACACACCCTATTTGAGGGTTGTTTATGAAGAAAAACCGAAATATCTGTAAGGCCCTTTAACTTATTCCAAAATCATCTGAATTTCACTTTACTAAGGATTTTTCATGTTTACATATTGTAAGTAAAAAATTATTTAAAAAAATAATATGCATTATTGAATCGAAATCCTCGGAGACAGAATCTCTCGATTTTCTGTAACCCTTTGTGAGGCATGGGGTGGGAGAAGAAATTCACCCCATTACTCCCCCGATGACGCTTCAGAGAGACAATGCCTAAATAATATTGGTGTTGCAAATGGACAAATAAGCAAGGATTCTGAAATTAAGTAATACTTATAATTGTTTAATGTATGAAAATAAATATTATTCTATATAATTAATATAATTGGAGAGGTTAAAGGACTGGGACAGACCCTCTACTTGTACAGAGGGAACTTACTGGCCACACTCTCACAAAGGTTAAGGACCACTGGATTAAAATGTTTTACATCGTTTGAAATTTTGTAGGAGAATTTGTTTTCATTCCTGAAAATAAAATGAATTTCAAAAAACAACGAGAGGTAAAAAAGTGAAGTTCTAGAATGGATCTAAATATTTTAACATTGCACCGGTAGGTACCGGTAGTCACCGGTAGTTAATTTCAAATAAAGTTGAAATAATTTTCTTCGTTGGGTGATCGGTCTTTTGATTTAAATTTGTTGGATTTACATCCAGTGTTCGGTTTTTTCGAAGGCGTTCAGCAACTAAAGGAAAGCTAACGCTTTGGTGCTGTTGTTGATTAAGGGCCAAAGGAATTTAGTTTTTCTTTATTAGAAACACCGATCACATTAAGAAATATTTTAATATTTCTTACTTTACTCGAGTTTGAACGGTTTAGTTCGGAATTTTTTTTTTCCAATTCCAAGTTATTTAAAAATTTTTGAATACTTGTTAACGTTGTTTATTTGTTTTCTTGGTTGTACCCCTTTTCTGAGGGTGTTTTGAGGCTGCTCCTGAATGTTGGTGACAGCACAGACACGGGGATGTTAAGATTTTGATGCCGAGAATTTTGTTGTTGCGACCCCCACCGGTGCCAGGTTGGAGCGGTCGTAATTTTTGGCTGTCGTCAAGATTTTAATTCCCTCGCTCATATGATGGAGGATCCACTACAAGGTTAAAATTATGGAAATCAGTGGACAATTGTTCGAGAAATTACCGAATTACACCCTTCCTGTGATCCAGTTCCGATCGCTGAACTTGCTTAAAAAAGCTTGCCCAAAATTGTTCCCCCGCAGTTCTTTTGGGTGTCCTAGTGTTCCGCGTTAAAACTTTAATAGGGCAATTCTGGGTTTTGGCCGTAAGGGTTCAACTACCAATTTAAAGCTTGTCCTTTGGTGACTATACCGGTCAGCAGTTGAGGTTACAAGCCTCGGATTTAAAAAAAATTCCACTCTTGCTTTTTTCCCCTTTTAGACTAAGTTAAATCAAGTGATTTTAACGTCGTAGAGCAAATCCTGCTTTAGTTAAGAACACTATGGATAAGTTCAACACATTAGAAATCTATCCGAGCCATGATGGCTTAGATAAATTTAGGCTTTCTATAATAAACACAAATTTCCACCATCATTATTTGTCGCTCTATCGAATTGTTTAATTGAACAAAATTATTTTATGTTCAATGATAAAGTTTACATGCAAGCAAATGGACTTGCCATGGGGTCACCTTATTCTCCCTTTTCCGCTGAAATATTTATGGACCATTTAGAAAATAAACTTTTTAATTCTGACAGCAACCTACTAAATAATATTTTTACTTGGTATAGATATGTTGACGATGTCTTCTGTATCTGGACAGGGACTGATAGGCAACTCAAAATATTTTTAGATAATATTTTAAACAAACTTGACAATAATATAAAATTCTCAATCGAAAATGGTGACATTAACTTTTTAGACTTGACGCTTTCAATAGTAAATCAAAAATTATCTTTCAATATATTTAGAAAAGAAACATACTGTGATGCTGTAATACCGTCCGATTCCAACCACCCTTGGAATACTAAGATGTCAGCATTTCACTCTATGATAAATAGATTGGTGAAACCACCACCATAAATTTAAGTCAGAATTAAATGTGATCAAACAAATTGCGATTAATAATGGGTATAAACCAAAGATTATTTATCAACTATTAAAGTAAAACCAGTATAAATTGACCGTTGAATCTATATAGCCGTGCAATTATAAATCCGATGATGACACATTCTTGCGTAAAAAAATCCCAAATTTAAATAATTCTTGTTCAATACTAAAAAATTGTCTTAAAAATGTTAAAGTTTATCCTGCGTTTTCAAATAAAAATAACCTTAAATCTAGAATATGTAATTATAAAATAAAACCTAAATTTGACCCTTTAAAATGTAGTGGCGTATATCGTATTAAATTTAGTGATTGTTATGCTCTGTACATAGGAAAGACTAAGAGAAATATTAGGACAAGATTTAAAGAACACTTTACATCAGCTAAATCAGGCAGACCTAGTTCTGGCTTAAGCAAACATTTAATTGATACTGGACATTCTATTAATATTGATAACCTAGAACTTTTACATCACATTAACGATGATAAAATATTAGATAGATTTGAAAAATATGAAATACACAAAGCTAAAAATCATGGCTGTTTCTTGGTCAATGACCTTATTGATTTTAACAACAAAAGTATTTTACTTGATTGTAATTTCATAGATTCTCTTTTTCCTTAATAACGTTTTCCTCTCTAAAGAAGTATTTAATTGTTTGTTAAACCAGTTAATATTTAGTTCAGTCTTGAAAATGACCCAGAAAGTCGAAACGCGTCGATTGTAACTCGATAAATACAATAAATAATTTGTGGAAAAGTAAAAAGCAAGTGTTGGGTATAAAGTTGGGTATAAAGTGCCGAGCAATAAATGGGTTAATTGTATAAAATATGCTAAAATAAAATATAAATTTATATTTTGTTTGTAAGAAGATTTTGTCAGGCAATACCATAGGGGTTGATTTAATAATTTGTTTAGAAACTAGCGCGCTATACAGAGGCCTTTTAGCAACTGACCTACTTAAAACAGAGTACAGCATCCGAAAACCTAACGGGCAATTATCGAGAACACATTAACAATGCTTGTTTGCTAAAGTGAAATGAGAATACAATATAATACAATTCAAATGCAACAGCGTCACAGAATACACTTTCTCTCTTAAAATATGATTACAATTCGACCTCGATTTATGTATGACCTATCACGATATTCTTAATTGTTTACAAAATAATTAACTTATTTCATTGCATATACCGATCGGATAGCATTACTGGTATACCTTATTCTCTATACAGTTTTAAGTCTAAATCAAGTGATACAAACTAAATAATGAAAGAAAATTACATGAAAACAAATCCTTAAAATAAACCAGAAACACAATATATCGATGCGTGTTAATGATTATGGTCATTTCCCATATACAGTCTCATGTTTTCAGGTGAAGCTACACCTTTGTACGGAATTTTTGAAAGTTGAAGATTTCAAATTAAGATATCGAATTAAATAACTGTCATTCTGTAAATCTTTACTACTTCATACGGCCCTTTATATTTCGCTAAAAAGTTTTTGTTAATTCCAGGTAAATTAACGACATTTTTTATCATAACATGATCGCCTACTTTATATTTATGAAGCGGTTTATGCGACCTATTAAAGTGATTTTTATTTATATCCGAATTCGTTTGATATTATCATCTCCCTTTTCTCTTATAAATCCCTCCAACTCAACTACTAAAAATACGTATCTTTATTTATTATATACTGAAGGAGGAAGAGGACCGTAATGATCGACATGAATAGCTTCAAAGGCCTGAGTGCCCTTAGGAATGTTATGTAACTCACCCTATTTTTTCCCGTGCCCAGAGAGAAATGGATGCATTTTAAGCAATTCGATATGTATTTTTTCATTTCTGGAAAATAATAACTTTGTTTTAAATAATCAATCGTAGCATTTTTCGACTCCAACATGACACAAGGCATCGTGATGAGTCTGAATAACATTGAGATGGAGCATAGAAAAATACCTTCCCCTTTAATTTTCGGTAAACTAATCCATTAATCATTTCAAGCGATGGACTCTCCCTCTGTTCTAGCATTTAAATAAATTTTTTTACGTTTGGGTATCTATGTTGCGCCGAGGTTAAAGCAAGTTCAAATGAATCGCTTTCTATAAGTAAGATATTGTGACATCTACTAAATGCGTCCACGTGGCACATCTTCTTACCTCCACGGTGTTCAATAAAATAATCGAAGTCTTACAATTCCATAGCCCAACGAGAGATCCTAAGATTTCAAAAGTTTTTGTTCAACGTAAGGGTTAATGTTTTACAGTCTATCATAACTTTGAATTTAATTCCCAATAAATAGATTCTGAAACGTCTCAAAGTGTATACAATAGCCAAAGTCTCCAATTTATAACTTTGGTATTTGGTTTCTTGAAAAGTGCTACGTTTTGAGAAGAAGAAAGTGGGGTGAAACTTT
The DNA here is from genome assembly GCA_964036015.1 of Leptarthrus brevirostris. Lineage (NCBI taxonomy): Eukaryota > Metazoa > Arthropoda > Insecta > Diptera > Asilidae > Leptarthrus > Leptarthrus brevirostris. The sequence goes on along the minus strand of OZ038373.1, from coordinate 62,110,772 downwards.
TCTCCTTCTTGTTTTTGAAACCGTACCGCGCCAAAGCCCAAACTGCTAGCATCACAATGCAATGTAGTTTCAGCCTGTGGGTTATAAATACTAAGAACAGGCGATTTTTGAAGTTTCGTCTTTAGATTTTGCAATGTTTCCAGCTCAATTGGCCCGAAGTTAAAAACTGAATCTTTCTTTAGAAGGTCATTATAATGATTTCGCGGCAACAGCAAAGTCCTTAATGAACTTTCTAAAATACGAAAACCCAAACCCAACAAAATATAACGTGCACGAGGTAGGCCACGAAAAAGGAAATATTCAACCGTGTAATGCGCATGCCCCCGTTGGCCAGAAATCAAGAGAAGGAAATGTCAAACGGGGAAGGACGACTCGAGCCCATGGTTAATATGTGAATATGTGGGAAATATTGTTTAATTTCCGTTTCGGATAAATTCGATATAGCTTCTTGTAGTCTTAATTTTAGCTCGTTTTTATTTCCACTAGAAGGCTGCGTCAAATCCGTTAACTTTTCTTTGAGCTGTTGTACCGTAGCTTCCTGAATAAACCGGTTAATGCGTTGCCATATGTTGAAAAATTTTTGTACAAATTGCAGAAAATCCTCCAAATATATTAGGCATGCACTTTCAGTATCAATATTAGGCAAATTTTAGGAAAATGTTATTATGCACACTTAAGGATATAATTTTTTGGGATTTCTTAGAGTACGTGAAGTTACTCACCACGTTGATTAATATTTTCCTGGACGCAATTCTTTTTTTTCTTAACAGCTAGTTTTTCTCAGATGATCTCTAAATTGAATATTTTAAAATTTATACACACTTCAGTTTTGCATTTTATTAATTGTTTGCAGTTCCTAATTTTTTTTTCTCACCACGTGCACCTATGCACTTTTCTGCACACCTATGCGCAAAACTTCAAAATGATAAAATTACATGACATATCGCGCAAATTCCGTAATTTAAAATAATATTCTTCGCGAAACTCAAAACTGTTAACGCCGATTTTAAATTTTTTTAGCCCGTATCCCACTTCTGAGATTGTAAGAAGATTTTGTCAGGCAATGATAACACCAGAGCGGTTGATTTAATAATTTATTTAGAAACTAACGCGCTTTACTACAGAGGTCTCTTACCGACTGACCTACTTAACTACTTAATACAGAATACAGCATCCGAAAACCTAACGGGCTGAAAGACCTAAAGCAATTATCGAGAGCAAGGAGCCGGTGTACCTCGTCCAATCCAGCGTCCAATCCAATCTCGCAATGTTGACAGTATGCACTGGGGCTTCATCGTTTTGGTAAAACATTTACCTAAGATTATTCGGAGAGATGTCCACTAATTGATTTAGCAGTGTATTTCCCAAAATGTCCGCATAAATTTGGCTTTTAAGCACATGCGGCAAAACCTTTTAAATAGGTGCCGATAATGCCAGCCCAAAATTGGCTCAGAATCGGGGCTGGAAGGAGGTCCGCTTGTCCTATGTGGATTAGTATCCGTCCAGTTATGGAGGTTTTGGAAGTTTATGATACCATCCCCTGTGCCATTCATCCGTTCACAGAAATCGGCCTAGAAAAGCCCCGTTCTCAATGTCGCATTCCAGAACCCAGACGTACAATATCAATCTTCTCACGGAATCTCCTTCCAATAGTCCTTGGACTGGGATATGATGATATGAACGTGACCCTATGATATGATGATATGAACCTCCAAACTTGAACTGAAGACACTCCTAGTCGTCTTGCGACCCGACTGTGGTTCGTTTCACGGTCTTGCCTGACTAGGGTGATTATTTATTGCTCTACGTCGGCAGAATCTTCCGATGTTTCTGCCAATTTTTAATAATTTAGCTTAAGAACACCCATAGCTATGAAATTGTTTTTCAACTATGCTGACTGACCCTATTTAATAGCAAAATTTCTATAGTAACAGAACGTCAGGATGATAGGGTGTGAACTCTGTCTACCCAAGGTAATATCGGCGATAAAAATAAATTACACTAACCTTTTTAATTTAATTTAAGAAATATGGAATGGCCCATTTTAGTATCACTATAGTAGTATGTAGTAATGCTCTGCTCCGTAAGATAAAAAAAGAAAATTGAATATAACCCATCTCTATAAGGAATAAGATATAAGAAGCTTTTTTATTAGAAGAAATGGCATATACTTAATTTGCTAACTGAATGTTAGGTTTGTTTCTCTAATTTTCATGCAAAAAAGTTTCGTATAAATCCTTACTCGGTGGGAGAAATTTTATCAAGAAGGAAGAGTAAAGATTGTGGTATTTGCTTAGGAAAAATTAAGGTAACCTAGATTTTGTCATTAAATTTTTATTATTTATGCAATCTTTGATTTATGATCTTTGATAAGTATTATTATTATACACATTTATATTGATATTTATTTTCTTTTAAACGCCGCACAGCACTCAGGGGTTTAGAAGAATCCTCTGACAGTCTGATAAAATATATGCGTTTAAAAGAATCCTCTAACAGCCTAACTCTGCTTAGGCCTTTAGACGAATATTCTAACGGCCAGACGATTTCAGGCCGTTGGAAGAATTTTGACAATAAATGATCGTTCGGCCAACGGCCTACGACGTATATACCAATGCATTTCTCATTCATACTTGTAAATGAGTGTGGTGGGTTTTTATGAACTTTTAATACATCTACTTTTATACTATTAAAATTAAGATCTGATTTAAAAACAATATAAATTCTTATGATAGTTGATATAATCAATTTTTATCCACTTAATTCAAATTTTAAGTAAATCTTCTTTTCTACGTCTTTATATAATATAAATTTTATGTTACAAAGCCCGCACAATTTTTGATGGCTGATCTTAATAATGCAGTTTAAGTCCATCAATTATTTAAGCATACATACATACATAAACGAAAGCGGAATAACACGAAAAATTCTTTTTAATTTGCTACGTGAATACGCTGTCTCTTTGTTCATTAAGAAAGGAAAAACAGCAAAGTGGTATATGAGGAATTCTAAATTCGAGTTAAAATGAAGTTGCTCAACGTAAAAAAAATAAACTCTTCGGAAACTTTTTAGCATTTTTTTCTTAAAGTGAGATTCATGTAATAATTTTGATAAATGGGAGACCTTACTTCCACGATACATTTCCTATGTTGCATTCGTTTTAAATGGTATCTGATTAAGGTGTGTATGAATATGTGAAATAAGAATTGATGTTTTTGATTTTGCGAATGTCTAATTTATGCTCAGTAATTTTTTGAAAGTTTTGTTTTTTATTAACTGCATTTGTGTTGTATTTAAAAAAGTACATTTTTTCTACTTTATTTTCTCTCCATACAACCCTCTGTCTACTGAAATACCTCTTTCATCTTGTATTTGTGCTTTTGTTTGCCGCTACATTTTTCTGGCGCATGAATCCTGCCTGCTTTAATTGATGTTATGTCGTATTTACCTGTTAACTGCTGCTTTAATGTCTTCTCTGTAGAATTTTGGAAAGCAAAATCAGGTTAGTACTAAAAATAATTTTGTCAAAGAGAACTATTTTTTAATGTTTTAATGCGATACTAATTTGTTTTCTTATTTTATTTAGGCAACAGTCTTTGCTGTCAGACGAACAAGCTAAAGAAGTGGAGCAGATCCTTTCAGCTCCACCGCCTACTCAACTCCTTCAATCTAGTCAAAACGAAGAGGAACCAGAATGGTTAAAGGATGTATTAGAAGCACCAAATAAAAGTGTAGAAAACTCAGTGTCAGAAGAATTAGAAACTAACCCTAAAATTGAAATTACAATTGAGGAGCCATCAAACAACCCAGAAGACGAAAAAGCCGATACAACGGATGTGTTTAATCAAGCGCTAGTATCAGAATCTTTACAGGGATCAATTGTTTCAGTAGAATCGACTCAAAGTGGTGTGTCAGAATCGACACACAGTATTACTACCACTACAGTGGATGAAAGTCTCATTTCCAGCAAGCATAACTCCTTAGGCTCACTGGCGGATGCGGACGTATCAGCAGACGACTCTCAGTATTATATACCAGAGTATCCACCTATAAGAAGCAAGGAAGTTTATGTGGAATCTGGAGTACACTACTTTGAGGATGGCAATTTTTGGATGGAAGTACCAGGACTGTTAGAATCCGAAGATGATGAAGAAGATAATGGATATCCTCCAGTAACTGTTAAGAAGAACACAAAAGTTAAATTCAGTTCTGGACCAATTCAAGTTTACTCGACATTTTCTGTAACTGATTATGATCGCCGAAATGAGGATGTGGATCCTGTTGCGGCTTCAGCCGAGTATGAGTTGGAAAAGCGGGTTGAGAAGATGCACGTTTTTCCTGTTGAATTAATGAAGGGACCTGAAGGATTAGGATTAAGTATTATTGGTATGGGCGTTGGTGCTGACGCCGGATTAGAAAAGTTAGGGATATTCGTCAAAACGATAACTGACAACGGTGCCGCCGCAAGAGACGGACGAATACAGGTTTGTGCACTTTAAAAAACAAATTTACTTGATTTAACTAGCTTACTTTAATTTCTTTTTGTTATAGGTTAACGATCAAATTATTGAAGTTGATGGGAAAAGTCTTGTAGGCGTAACCCAGGCATATGCAGCGTCTGTTCTTCGAAATACATCTGGACTAGTAAAATTTCAAATTGGACGTGAACGAGATCCCGAGAACTCAGAAGTAGCTCAGTTGATTCGATTAAGTTTACAAGCTGATAAGGAAAAGGAAGAAAGGATTAAAAGGTTCGTATTTTCTTTGATTAGCATATAAGGTGCCTTTTAAGTCATTTAGTTTGCTAAATGACATGGCATAGTCCTTGCCTTTTTTAGACCTGAAGATGAGGTGTTTTCACCCACAGCAATAAACTGACCCCAGAAACCTGATTATATAGTCTATTATACTTTACTCGATTCAAATCTATTAAAACAAAAGAATCGAAAAAACCAAAGCAAAAAGGTGTATTTAAACCCTCATAAATTTCACCTTAAACTCTTGTTAATTATCTACAAGGTTGAAGCGATCAACCTTATTAGTCCAGTCATTTTAGGCATTTTAAACCTAGTGAGCTGAATTTTTGTATAAACCTTTATTACGGCGTTGTAATGAAGATGTGAAAAATCGACATTGATATCGTGCCGGCTAAAAAAGTTATAAAGGTCAAAAGGTCACGAAAATCAGTTTTTCGCAAATATCTCGCAACCTATTGCTCGGAGGTCAATAGAGATCGTTATAAAAATTGTTTGTCGTGAAATTATCTACAAAAAATGCCTCTTGTAAAATTAACCGTTTTCAGAGTAGAGTGCTGAGAAAGCGACTATATTATGACAATGCACTCGTTTCCTCAACACCTTCGAGGTAGAATGCAAGGCGCGTTTTTTTTACATGGTTTCCCCCGTAGGCATAATCTATGATATGTAATAAGAGGTTTTTTTTTATTTAAGAGTGAATAATTTTTTATTTGAATACTGAAAAATACAGAAAAAATAAACTTCAGTATATAATTTATTTTTGTCATTCATTGTCGATATCTTCAGTTTCTATATCATTAACAATTGCTGACAAAACGTCGAGTGGACTTATTCCTATATGTAAATCGACATCTTCATCATTTTCATCATTGGTTGACTCTGCGTTTAAGCATGACTGGCCACGGCAATGTCCACAACCTTTTGAACATCTTAATCCAATTTTTTTGCATACACATTTGCCTCCACAACCTTTTGTACAATTACAAAAGATTGTGTTCAGTAGATCATCGGGAAATACGGAACATCTGCCAGTGGAGGTCGTTTGTATAATATATAGTAGATTTTACTAAGTTCCCAAACCTCTATAATATAAGTATATTTTTCACAAAACGCCCAAGTATCAGATAGAAGTTTTGAAGACACTTACAAACATGAATAAAAAGCAATAGAGTTTACGCCTTGGTGTACGGTATACAATACCGTATGTGAGTGCGTTCTAGTCGCTTTCTCAGCGCTCTACTCCGAAAACGGTTAATTTTACAGAAAAATGCAAGAGGCATTTTTTGTAGATAATATCACGACAAACAATTTTTATAATGACCTCTATTGACCTACGAGCAATAGGTTGCGAGATATTTGCGAAAAACTGATTTTCGTGACCTTTTGACCTTTATAACTTTTTTAGCCGGCACGATATCAATGTCGATTTTTCACATCTTCATTACAACGCCGTAATAAAGGTGTATACAAATTCAGCTCACTAGGAATTTTTTCGCAGATAAAACCTTAAATGACAGGACTATATAGTTAATAATGAGTATTATAGAAATTTATGTCGAATTCGAATAAAGTGAATGCACAATTGCTAGTGCTTCCTAATTTCAGACCTGGTGATTTATTTATTTATTTACAAATTCGCCAAGTACTGACTACTACAAATTCAATGAAATCAGAAAAAAAAAAGTAAATCTAACATACAATGAAGTATAAAGAAAATTACAAAGTGATTAACTTTTACGATTCATACAGCTATAAAAAACAAAAAATAACAATAAATCACAAAGAAAGAGAAAAAGTAACCCTAACAAAGCTGATTCTTCAGATGAGATCTAGATAAATGAAAATCAATAAGCTCAAAATTATTATTGAAAAGACGGCACATAGATGTAATAGGCTCATGCATACCATAATTAGTGCGGTGATGGGGAGTATGGAGAAAGCAATGGTTTCTCAAGGGACGAGCAGGAATCGATAAACCTAGAGCTCCCAGCAGTTCCGGGGAATCAACCGCGCCCCGCAAGCAATCAAAGGCAAAAACAACTCTGGAGTTGTCACGTCTGCTTTCAAGGGACTCCAATGAAATAAGCTTTAAACGGTCAGCATAGGGAGGCAGCCGAAGAGGATCGGTCCAAGGAAGGCCGCGAAGGGCAAATTTAACGAATCTACGCTGCACAGCCTCAATGCGATTAATATGAATCGCATAAAAAGGAGACCACACAGGACTAGCATACTCCAAAACAGGTCTCACGAACGTAAAATAAAGGAGTTTAGTTACATATGGGTCATCAAACTCCTTAGACCATCGCTTGACGAAGCCCAGAGCAGAATTAGCTTTGTTTACGATAGTGTTGATATGGTCATCAAATGAAAAGGTCGTATTTAGCACTACTCCTAAATCTTTGGTCTTGTCAAGTTTGTTCAGAGAGCCACCGTCTAAGGTGTAGTTAAAGGGCACTGGATTCCTTGATCGAGAGAATGACATAGTAGTGCACTTGCTAATATTTAGGGGAAGGAAGTTTATAGAACACCAATTATGAAAGGCGTCTAAGTCCGAGTTTAATAGTGCACAGTCATTCGCACTTGAAATAACGCGGAATATTTTGGCGTCATCGGCGTAACATAGAATTCTGGAATTCGGGAGAATTACGGATACATCATTTATGTAAATGATAAAAAGCAATGGTCCTAGATGACTTCCTTGAGGAACACCAGAGGTAACATAAATATCGTTCGAAAGTGAACCTCGAAATAGCACAAGTTGCGTACGATCAGACAGATAGGAACGAATCCAATTAACAAAAATTGATGGAAACCCCAGAAAAGACAACTTACGAACAAGAATACTATGGCTAATTCTGTCAAAAGCCTTGCTAAAATCAGTAAAAACGCAGTCCACCTGCTTACCCGCTTCAATGGCAGAAATACAGCAATTAGAGAATTCCAGCAGGTTAGTCACAGTAGATCTACCCTTCATGAAGCCATGTTGAAAGGAACCAAGAAAAGGCTTGCAGTGGAAGTTAAGAGCATTGCACACCAGAGCCTCAAACATTTTACCAATACAACATAACTTGGCAATGGGACGGTAGTTTGATATGTCCTTTTTACTACCTTTCTTATGAAGGGGAATGATGACAGATGCTTTCCAAGATTTCGGAAAAACACCGCAACGAATAGACAAGTTAAATAAGTGACAAAGAATAGAAACCAGGGACAAGCGACAATTTTTTACAAAGCAAGCAGGGATACCATCAGGACCGCACGAGAAACCATCAGCCAAACCAGAAATATGTTTCAGCACAGCATCCTCGTCAAACACAAGGTCTTTGGTTTCAAGAGTAGTCGGAGCAAACCTCGTCATATGAATAAAATCCTTATCGCTAATATCACAGTCTGAAGTCAAAAATGCAGTGCCAAAGAATTCGCCAAAAAGGTTGGCAGTCGTCAGGGGGTCGTCACTCTCGACATCACCAAAACTTAACACGGAAGGGTAGCCATCACAATTGCGCTTAGAATTTACGAACCTCCAGAACTGTTTAGGCTCAGCACGCAAAGACGATTTAACTTTCTCCAAATAGTCAGAATAAGAAATATCAAGTGCAGAGCAAAATTGGTTGCGTAACAAGGAGTAAGTGAAATAGTCAGCATCACTCCTTGAGGAACAAAACCGCTTCCAAGCTTTATTCTTCAGATTCTTTAAGTGCTTCACAGAACTATTAAGCCAGGGCTGATATGAACGCGAACCACGAGACCTTGAAACAGGAACACAATTAGCAAAACAAACAGAAAGAGAATCATAAAATGACATTACAGCATTATCAATATCGCATTCATTCAGAACATTCGTCCAATCGCAGGCAAAGAGCCAATCATTAAGTTTAGAATAATCAGCTTTGCTAAAGTTATAACAAAAATTACTTGAGTCAGAAGACGCCGTCAGTACAGGATCAAAACCGAAGATGATGTGCAGTGCAGGATGGTGACGAGATTCAGGAACCAAAGGAGATAGACAGTGCTTCACGACAGTACTCGAGCAGTCAGATGAGAACACCAAATCCAAGAACGTGCCCGAGTCATTCATCACGTCACAGGCCTGTGATAAGCCGCAAGAGGCAATGGAGTCCAGGAACGCCGGAACATACTGTGGGGCAGCGGAAAAAGATGGTAGTAAGCAATCCTTATCCAAGAAGCGCTCCCAGCTGACCCAAGGCATATTGAAATCTCCAAGGAGTAAAAGGTCATCCGACGGAAGCAGCAGATCGGCCAGTCCTTCAACACAAGTAGACATCGACTCATAGCAATCAGAGGGCGATCCAGGCGGAATATAAACCGTGGCAATGTAAACATTTTTGTGTGGAAGCTTGAGAACCACGCAAATGAATTCAAGGGAATCAGATCCCGCAACATCAACGACCATACAAGGAATTTCATGGCGGACAGCGCAGAGCACACCACCTCCCACCGGAGCATCGGCAGCGGAAAGATGGCGGTCACGGCGGAAAACCAAGTACTCAGAGCCAAAGAGCTCAGCGTCTGCAATTCTTCCACAAAGCCAAGTCTCGGTCAGGCAGACCACGTCGAAACATTTATTCGTCGAGCCGATGAAGAGTCGAGTCGTCTTCGATCGCAGTCCGGTTACGTTGGCGTAGTAAAGGGAGAACTCACTAATGCGTTTTTTGATGATATATTACAGGCTGCAGTTGCGTTAAAACGAGTCCTTGGAATGAATTCACGGACGATAGAATTAAGCGGCCAAATGTCGGGGCGAAGTACCGAGTGAAAAACAGCATCTGGTACAAGAAGCTTAAATGAAGCAGAGAAGGAACGACCCCGCTGCCCACGTCGTGCATCAATTCTTCTGCAGACAATTGAGCTCCTATCAGTCACGGTACGCGATGAAATAAAATTGACGATATCATCTTCAGTGGTGTCATGATGCAACCGTGACAGGAAAATATGACGTGGAAGCTCAGCCGGTCTCAAAGCAACCGCTGCAGACACAGGATCCACGGCGTTGACCACGGTGAAATCCAGCGTGTTAGATGGTGGGACATCAGCAACGCCACATGTTGTAGTGATAGATGCAGCAGCAGGTGAGGGAGTAGCAGTCGACCTCGATGATGCATCAGGGAAGCAAACTTCCTCAATAGTGCCATCAAGCGGAGCACGAACCCTCCTGCGTCTTCGCCTAGAGCGTGAATTTGTCGAAGATGGTGCCTTGGGAGGAGGCGTAGCAGTAGGCTGTGCGGTGTTCAGAGCGCCATCATCAGGACCCGGCACACAAATGGCAGTTACTTCAGCTCCACCATCGGCCCGTTCCACATCAAGAGGCACGCCAACGACGTCAGAAGCTGCCGGTAGATCAGAACTGCGACGCAGGAACCGCACATCAGACGAGATCGTCTGAATAAGATCAGAACTGATCTTCGTAGCCGAGGACAAAGATTCGATGTCCTTTCTCAATAGCCTCAAACTACTCCCAATATCGTCGCTGGGGATAACAGGATTTGCGGCAGCAACAGTACAGCGTGCAGAATGAACCGTAGCACCGTGAATGTCCTCAATGGAGCTAGACATAGTAGAAATCTTATATGACATGTCACGTGACTTATCCATCAGCAGGTCATAGCTAGCTCCAGATTTCTTCACAGAGGCCAAGAGGTCATCAAGCTTACGGTTCAGTATGCTAAAATCGCTAATTATTCAACCTCTTGTAAAATTAAAATTTTAACAGTATAATGTCCGCCTGCTTTAGGTTTAATGGGATCTGTCGATTTATTCTTTATTTGGTTTGATGCCTTTGATTCTTATTACTAGGACATCATCAGGGCTTTTTTTGTACTGAGATACCGAAAATTGTCTTTGAACAGTCTACTAAACGACTACAATTTACCGATACTAAACAATCAATACAATATTTCCTTTAAGCCAATTAAACCCAGAACACGGTTTAATGAACTGGAGAAAGATTCCATACCTTGGAGAGATATCAAAAAATTTAAGTAAATTATTTAATGAGAAAAAAGCTCAAAATCAAAGAAATAGACAAATGTGGAGTTTATAGTTTAGCTTGTGCGGATTGTGATGCAGATTAATTGTATAAACCAAAAGGTCTATAAGACTAAGATACAAGAAACATATTAACACTCTCATACAATTATTAATTAAAAAATATTTAAATTACATTTCACACATTTTCCCACTCAAATATGAAAACTACTTGACAACTTATCAGAAGCAATATAAACATCTAAAAAAAATATTTTTAGACAACAAGAAGAATATCTGCGCCGAACTCTTGATTACTCAGAAGATACTACACAACCAGCATCTGCCAATTCTAGCGTTTCAGAAGATCCTACTAGTCCAGTAGCTGTGGAAAATCCAATGGACGTTGAAGCTACTCACTCTCAAGAGGTAGAGTCTCTTAAGAGGCTTCTACAGGAGGTAATACAATCAATACATAAAATTTTTTTTACAATATTAACGTGTTTTTGAAAAATATCATTAACGCTGCAGCACAAAGCGGTAAACTCAAAAAATATTTTCTTTATCACGTTGTGTATGTTTTCATAGTGAATGCTTAGCTTTTTTGTAGTTTGACTGTTTTTATTTATATTTGTTTTGATGTTGTGTTTTCGTTTTGTTTTCATTTTTTCATAGAATGAGTTAATTGTTGTATCAAAAGAGGGAGATATTGAAAACCTTAAACAAAAGGTAGGTTGTGTTTTTGGTATCATTTTTAATATAGTTTTTTTTTGTATCGCATTAATTTCTGAATATTTTGAAATTAGTTTTATACTTTAATATGACATTCTGATGCATTTACAGCTTGTTAAACTGGAAACAACTGGGAACGAAAACGAGCTTCTCAATGAACGCCTACGACAAACTGAAAGGGAATTGGCGAATATCAAGAAAGAAGCTGCAAACTATCAAAACATGCTCCAGCAATCTCAGTCACAATATATGGCTTTAGATAAAAAGTATAACAAAGCAAAGAGGCTTGTGCGAGAATTCCAACAAAGAGAGGTAGATATGGTCCACAGGGAAGAATTTTATCTTCAGCTTTTACAAGAAAAAGATACAGAGTATAACGCACTTGTTAAAAAGCTTAAGGATCGAGTCATAAACTTGGAGCAAGAGTTACAAGAAACACAACGCAAAGCTGGATTTCCTGTCGTTCTTCCTTATGACAGTACTAGCCTCAAGTTAACACCGCAAATGACAAGAAAGCAGCCACCAAAGCCTTTGTTCCAAAAACTAGAGACTGAACTGTCAGATACGGAGATATCTGATCTATCACCTGATGCAGAAGGAGTCAAAACAGCAACTGTAGAAAGAAAAGTCCCTATTAAAGATGAATTGGATACTGCCGTTCCGCAACACGAGCTCTTGGACAATTCAGCCAATAAAACAAAAATAGATCTCGGTATGTGTCCTAAACTTTTTAATTAGAAATCCATAATACTGTTCAAGAGTGATTCTTCTTCCATAATACGTTTCAATTTCACTTACTCTCATTCTCTCTATAGAGTTATTTTTACCTTTCAATTAATTATTATTTAAAGAAGTATATATTCTGGTTGAAAACTGTAAAAATCCTTATATGACATTAAAGTGCTAATGTAATAAATATCGCCATAGCTCTTATTCGAACGTAAAAATTGTGGTTATTCCTAACCAATCACTTTCGAACAACACTAGGATTGAAGAAAATATTATAATCATTAAAAAGATAACTTTTTAAGGGATTTCGATTGTGTTTCTCGCCCAGTAATTGCAATTTAAGCTTAAACTTTATACCTCATGACGGAAGCGAAAAGAGAGGCAGTTGATGCCTCATTTAAACTGGGAGAGAGTCCTTATTGAATGACACCGTAAGTCTGTTCAACTTCCTTTCAAGCAATTCTTAGCACTGAAAACATGCGACGTTCCAGTATTTCAGTGCACTGTCACCCCCACCAACTAGCACTTTTTACACTCAGTTTTTGCTCTCTGTCTGTCTCTGGAAGTCTGTATATCAGGGGCTACACTGATCACATTGTTTTACTATAAGGGACGTCAACAAGCACAGAATATATTTTGAACACCCTATGATTTGGGATTCATGGGTACGTTCATCATGGGTTCGAAAACATGAAACTGAGTAACACGAATTGGTTCAAAGGATTTTGCTGGGATTGACACGAAGTCCCTCCTACCATCACCAGATTTGGACTATACTATATCTAGGGCCTTTTGCATTTTTTTTGCAGAGATTGTCTGAATGCATGCCCTGGATATAAAAAGCAAGTCGTCTACGTACCCTTGCTTTTTAAAGCCCGCATTTGTTAGCTTAGGTAGGAGCTCATCAATAACCAGTGACCTTAAAAAGGGTGAGGGGAGCCCACCTTGGAAGCAGCCCTTAGTGGCCTTAATAGTAGCTGACTGTTCGCCTAGGCTAGCTGTAATTTGGCGGCAGCTGAGCAGAGCACTGCTTTGATCAACATTACCGTCGGAAACTTCATTCCCCTTTTGCCTCTTCAGTGGATTTAAAGGAGGTGTTAGCAAAGGCGCCTTCAATGTTCTTACATACACCCCGTGCAACAAAAAGAGCCGCAAGTTTAAAGTTAAATAACAACAATTTATTATGTAATTTTTCTGTATTTTACATTATTCACATATAACCCAATTAAAAAAGTATGTTTTATGCAATATGTAATTTGTTTTCAAAAAAAAAAATTTAGTTTTTCGTTCGAAATCAAAAATGCTTCATTTTGTTCAAATTTTTAATGCAATGTTATTTCATAAAAAATTAAAAATACAGTAAGCCAACAATATCTCTTTATTTTTATTAAACTTAAAAAATTATTTTCAAAACTTAAAAGTTTTAAAATTGAGTTTAAAAAAAAATTAGTACTTTGTAGTACCGCCCTTTGCCTTAATAACGTCTCGAACCCTATGCATGTATGCAACTGTACATAGTGAATATTTTTAGCACAAGAGTGCTATTGCACATCAACAACCGTTAAAAGCAATTTGGACATCTTGGAGACTATTTAGCACGAATTGACCGGTAAGATATGAAAAAGCAAACCACGTGCGGCTCTTTTTGTTGCACGGGGTGTACTCTTATAATAAACAATATTCATACGAAAAGCTGAAGTTCTTGCGTTCGGTCAGGAGTCTTCAAACTTCGTGTGCCTAGATTTGTTTCTTCATATGGTGAACTTGCAGGTGCTAGCAGAGGCTTAGTTAAATTGATTAAGTCATATAATGATTTATAAGCGTAAATAGTGCACATTGTTTTGATTATAATTACATTACATTTAATTTCGTCAGTCTTATTTTTCCTTTCCTTCTCATTTATGTTATTTATGTACTTCAAGTTGCGAATGATTCTATCAGATTAATTTTTGAGTGATTTGTGTTATGTTTACTTGATTATAAGTCTTTCGTATAATTTCAAGCAAATAAATTATTATTATTATGTTCATGAAGACACAGAGGGCTGCTTCTTTCTCCACAAACTCTCCTTATAGTCTGTTAACTAGATGGTGTATGAATGTATGCATATCTGAGGTGAGTGTCACTTACCTTTCCCATTGTTTTGAGTTGAGAGAAGGGCGATCACATGCCCAACCTGAAAGCTATTACCTCTAGGTTGGGCAGGTGATCGCCGCCACCTTTACATTCCTCCACAGAAATTTATAGGGATCCGTGGAGTATTTGAAAGGAAAACATTTCACTAGTTCATTGGATAAAGCCAAGTTCTTTGGTGCTAATTGTGCTGGTAATTTCTATTTTCACCGTTTTTAGCGCCTCCTCCCTTCTCTGGCATCGTGCACTAGCAGGCAAAAGATGCATCCGAAACAAGCCGGAAGTTTTAATAGAATTCTTCAAACTCACTTGGTCAAGGCTACTTGTCCTTATCTCTTTTCGGCCCCGATGAAAAAATCCTTTACCTCTTTTTTGATCAATCCTCGGTGCAAACTCTTTTACCTGTCGCAGTCTGCGGAAGTGTTTCCTTCTGCTTAAAAGATTGCCACAAGATTGCTTACGCCCAGCCAGTACCTAAAATTAGAGACGTGCGGCCCGTTTAACTACAGACAAACTGCACTTAATCTATTTAAAGATTTAAAATTACTCTTTAAATATGTAGAAAATAATATCCCTATTAATTCTCGCCAGTGTGGGGAGTCCGGAATCATCCCTCTAAATATTTAAATCTTTTTTTTTTTTTTTTTTTTTATACGATGTCGATGTACCACATTTGTCGGTGTACCACATTTGATTCCTGCGTACGCAGAACGTACACTGTCCTCTTCTTCACTCAATTCCTTCACGAATTTTTCTTACTCTAACTTCTTCTTTTACTCAGGGTATGCTACATCATCCTAGGATAACCTCTGAACCTAGGCATTATTGTAAAAAATATATTTATCTGCTGACTTCTCTTGTTAAACACAAGAATTTATAAGAAGCACGTTGTATTCACCCACATTCTCAGGGCATCTAGCTTATTCCACGATGTTTAAAGAAAAATTCATAAATATTAATAATAATAATAATTATATTTTATATAAATTGGCGCTTTATTGACTGACTCATCGTTATAAATGTGAAGATCCTATAAAACTATAGCTACACTAAAAATTTCACAAATTCTAAAAAGACACATAGTTGTAATTAAAAAGAACATACAAACATGACACAAAATATTACGTTATTCAAAAGGATTAAGTAAAATGGACCCTAAAACTTGAAGGCAAAAACCAACAAAGAAAACAAAAGAAAATACAAGAAATTTCGAAATGCCTCCAAACGAGTGCCAGCTCTAAGAAAAGTTCTAAAAAATTTCGAAAAAAATCCCAGACAAAACCAAGAGCTAAACCTAAACGAACGTACACAATGAATCGAAACCGAGACAAAATTAAACTAGAACATGTTTGTCTGAGTGCTCCCAGAGGGTAGATGCAGCACCGGACGAAGTTCCTACTTCGGGAAACACTGCTCTAAAGCAAATTCCCTCTCCGTAGAGCCATTAGCCACTTTTTTAGTCCTCCGGGAGCACTCATCCAAACATGTTCTAAACGAATGCACAACAATTTCGAAGCAATTATAATTGGATGATCATTCAAAGATGTAGTAGTTCTGACTTTGCGATATGTCCTAATATTGTTCAACATTTTGACCTGAGCACATCCACTCGCCTCGCCGAACAGAAAATTATGTGAAAACATTTCTGTTTCTGCAGATATCACGCAATTATGAAAATACACGGGAGTAAATTATTATGATCGATAAAAAGTATTTCCGGATATTAAAGTGGATTTTAACGGATATAACATATGCTGGTTGTCCTTTCACTTTCACCATACAACAGAACAGGTGATATAATTAAAGATTAGAATTGCAAAATTATTATGAAAAATTTTATGTTTCCGTATACAAATGGAAATGTCCTTGTGCCTAGCATTCTTTGTATAAGAAAAATATTATAACATTTTTAATGATCAAGTCTCGCAGAATAATATCAAGTCAAAATATCCTGTTTATCAATCAGAATTATAGATGTAAAACTACCGGAAAAAACCACTTTTTTCGGTTTCTTTCACTTATCTGTACACAGTTTTTTTTTCCTAAAAAGACGGCTTTTTTCATTGCTTCGATCTGTACGTGGAAAAAGCATGACATCACGGGATTTGACGAGTGTTTCGGCTTTTTATGTTTTAAACCGTTTAAAGCAAAGTGGTTTTAGGGAATATATTTATTGATACTGTTTCTATATTTTGTATTATTTTAATCCAATTGCTAACTCAAATATTAATTTTTAATTTAAATACCTAACCAACATTATTTTAAATTATATTTATTTCTTAAAAGCACCATGTTCAAAAGAAACCAACACCTTGCTTATGTTTTAATTTGTACTACTTAACTACATATCCTGGATCAGTTCATTACTTTGTTTTAATAAATTCTTAGAACAATTAAACGGGCATGCATTAGATATTAGGTAATAAAAGTTGGGCTACATATAATACTCGTGTAATGTGGCAGTAAAGTAATTAGTCTAAAAAGGTTAGGCAATTATAATGATGCATTTCTTTGCGTTCGTTTACACAATTAGGTCCGAAATAGCCGATGTGGTTGAATACGTATCACGTATTAATTACTGCCTAACATACATTTTGCTGAAAACTTCCTAGAATTAAGAATTTTTAATATTTTACATGTCGCCACTCTATACTAAAAAAAATGTGTTGAGAAAAATTGTGCGCGTACCAAATTTATACCTGATTCAAGTTAGTTTGCTGTATAGAAAAAATTATTTTTGCTTCGGATATACTCAATAAATTAGTAATGATTTCTTAAAGTCTTCAATTGTTGCAAAGTTATACTCTTAACACCTCATTACTTAATGCAGAAAGTTCCAGTGGCTGTTAGTCAAATGCCACCACAAAAATCCATGGCGTCATGCTTTTTCACGTACAGATCGAAGCATGAAAAAAGCTGGAATAACCATAAAAGCCGTAAAACCGAAAAAAAGCAAAGCCGTATTTTGCACTTTTGCATCTCTAATCAGAATTGATTTCGCTTAAAATTTAAAATAACAGTGAGTGTAAATTTTATCTAAAAACATCTAAAGAATTTTAACAAATTGCGAAATTTTTCAGTTAGAGGAAAGAAAAAAGCAACCTTGTTCCTCCCTGTTTTAATATTTCCAACATATTCTTTTGGAAATAATTGAATCAGTTATTTTAAAAATATCACATTTTTATGGTAATCCTTGTAATCTGTGGGCATTCTGGAATGACTGATTCAATAATATTTCCACTTAAATTTCTTTTAATAATTTTTCTTAAAACCCTTAAAATTCTTTTTAGGCATACCCTATTGATTACTTAAATGTAAGTTTTATTTCAAAAACTGATCTGGTACATTTTTTTGTGAGTGCCATAATTATTTGGCAGTTGTTTCTTGCATTTCATATTATTAAAGTGTTGTCTAGTTTTAGCTGAAGTTAAGCTTTTTTATATTAATATTTAAATAATTTATATATCATCAAACAAAATCGTAATTTTTGATACAAATAAATTTTTTTCTTTAACATTTGTATGTATATTCTCCACACAATGCTAGTCATACTTTAACATGTTAAGATGTTTAAATTTGAAAGTGATGAATGCCACAAGGAGTGCGAAAAACCACTGCGTAAGTTTTGTTAGAAGGAAGGATAAAGTATACCATTACGTGATTTTTATATGTTATGTTTAAAACCATTTTTTTAATATTAATAACATATAACATAAGTTAGAAAATATAAAGTACAAAAATGTATTTAAAAAATTTTATAAAAAATAAAAGTTAAATTGGAAAAAAATCACCAATAATTGAGCATATCCAAAAAAATATATATAATATGGCATGAAGTTTACACCCTAAGAACGTACACCAATAAACGCGTCATACTCACTCTTCAGTATTAGAAGTACTACAGTTTGTTCAGGCTAAGATTAAAAAACATTTGTTATATACTTTTAAAAGATAATAATAAGATAATTTCGTTTGTGACTGTAGTAGGGGATACCAATAAAATCTTAAAGCTTGATGTAAATTATTCTGATCCGTATCAATTTCTGCAGGAGGTTATCCGGTGTATAATTTTTGATTACAAGAAAGTTTTTCTTATTACTGAAAATAGGCACGATAAAAGCCATTATATATTGTATTACTTCCTCCGTTCGCCGCAAAAAAAGTCCAGCTTTTCTGGTCTTTGTTAGTAGATGCAGGCTAACGTTTACTATGTCTGGGTTTTGGAATTCACCATATTCACTACAGATTTCTATGAAAAAACTTCGGAACATTTTTGGGCGTAGGCTACAACTGATAATATTTTCAAATGTGATAAAACTACTTAATAAAGAACGCTTGCTAGGGTAATACTTTTACTTAAGGGACATACAAACATTTTAACAGGGAAAAAACCTTTTTCCGAGTATTGGTTCCTATTTGACACGCTTAGCAAAAAACAGTTTACTTTTGACTAGCGCCTTAGCTTTAGAAAAACCACGCTTAAGCTATATCCCAAATTTCGTTGAAAAGTCTCATCTTTACATCATGACGTTGAAAGCGGTTTTTCCAGAATTTCCGAAAGTAGGGCCTAAGCGTCGAAACTAACCACAGATGACGGAATCATATATCACATTGCTAGCAAAAAGTCTCAACAAAACATCGATGTAAAATTTTAATTTAACAGGTCACATGACCGTTTTCACCATTACTGACAAAGAGTAAACGAAAAGTTTTTTTTGCAGTGGACTATATATTGGATCATTCTATGAATACATCGGCATTCCTTGTAACTGTCCTCTGAATCCTCTGAATAAGAATTTACGTAAGTTTGAATATCGGCGTCATAAGCCCAGTATTGAAAATTAAAAACTACATGCTTATTCTTAATTCATAATGCTTTGAGGGTTTGTCTTACTGGTCTTCTTTTTCAATTAATAGTCTTCAAAATTTTTAATTAAATTGGAATTAACTTCATCCAAAACAGTTTCGAAATTTGTCTTACATCTTGAATTATTGCGTAAATATTTTTGTAAAGAATGATGTATTATATGTATTAGGAAATGGACTTACCTTTTTTGATTTCCTTGCTGAAACTATATTTTTTTGGTATGCAATAAAGATACAAGGAGTCTAGATAAATTAGCGTTAATTTAGGCGTAAGATTGTACATTACCATGTGTAGTCTGGGTATAAACCCGGACAAAACAGAGCTGATATATAAAGTTCCTCCTACCAACTGCCCAAACTGAAACTGTGACCAAGTTAAATATCTAGCCCTTTAGGTGAGCGATTGATTTTGATACGGAAGATCCGTCAAGGATCTATCGTAGGTGGATATCTAGGACTCCTTTCAGGGTTTTAAGTAAAAATGAGTTTAGACTGAGTGGTTTAAAATCCTTTAGGGATTCGTGCTCTATTTTGCCAACTTTGGGAATAAAAACCACCCGAACCCGTCTCCACGACTGTATTAGCTCCTGAAAGTCACTAGTAACCATGGAATTACTATATCTTGCAACTCCTAGACCATGACGGGCAGTATGCCGTCGACACTCGGGGATTTATATGGAGAGAAGCTTCTTAAAGCCCACGAGATCCTCTTCTCTGTAATAATTGATATAATGCTTTTCCGCGCTATCGGCTACACTTTGTGAAGGCTTGTGCTTTATGTGCAACTGTTTCTACAGCCTGGGAAATGCGAATGCCTGGGATCTTACGAATCTTACTGAACCGATTCCTTGATATTTTCGATATTATGCCAGTAGGCCATTCATACCTCTTCCTTGGTTTTCTTGTGCATCTTCAGGCAGCCGTATGTGCTTATAGCCGATATTTAAGATCTCTCTTGATTGACATCTTTCTGAGATTCGGGGGAAGGTCTTTTTCGCTATATTTAGCTGGACATGAGACATTAAAGCCCACATTCGTAGTTTTCTCGAAGGTCTCAACCTTGCTGTTCAGCTCATTAATAGTTTCAATTTTACCATTAGGTACTTTGGATAGTTTTTTCCTAGCGATTTGACTGAATTTCTTCCAATCAATTCTCTGAGGATTCCAATAAGGTTTTGGAGTATTAGCCTTAATACTCAAATTGAACAGTATCCAACTGTGATCTGAAAAGGATCTCTGTTCGGACACTGTCCAATTCTCAATTTTAAGGGTTTCGCTATCTGTTAGTAATGTAAGACCTTCTACCCAACCGCTAAAATTCTTCGTGTATGGAAAAGTGAAAGTTGGGGTTGCGTGTTACTTACTAAAAAGTTGGTATTGCTAATAAAGTCAAATAAAGACTCACCCTGTTCGTTATTCTTCCAGCTGCAACTTCCAATTTAGCGAATGTTAAATCGGGAGCGCTTGAGTGCTGTAGGTTAATCTGTACGACTTTCCGCATTTGGTTTTTGTGGGGTGTCGATGCTCATACCTTCGAGCATCTCCTTGACCTCGATCATCTTCTTGGCCTCGATTATCTTCTTGGTCTCGTCAGCCACGTCTAGGTTCCGTCGCTATTTCGGAATATCTTAAGTTTGTTATACATGATGCAGAACTTAAGTCTGTGCTCCGCCTTCTCGATAGATTCTAGACATTCCTCGTTTAAAAGGAGGAGGAATGAAAGGCTAATCTTCTGGAGTTCTTTTGTCTTGATGCTCATCGTATCGATGGGTTTTTGAGTTGAAGACAGCGGAGAAGCTTTTCGCCGTCTATCTACATATTGAACAATTCTTTTAAAACTGGTCCTCGCATCTGATGACCCGATTTCTTTTAACAGATTCCGAAGGATCAAAACAAGGAAGAGCTCCTCCTTGGTTAACGAAAAGATGGTCGAGTACCATTTCCGACAGTTTTGCCTAAACGCGACTCCACGCATCCGGGTTCAACTTTCCGCTGCTAGCCTTCTCGTCCAACAGCGCTACTTTTCCTCTTCTGGTCAGTATGGCTGGTGTCCTCTACGGCCGCCCTTGATGTGGATGACTGGTATTGGTCTTGTACCACAGCAGTGCTATGATTGGCATTCGCTGAGCTGCAGGTAGACTTTTTGCTCTCATGACTGGAGGCCAATAGTTCCTCCACCGAGGAGGTACCGATGGCCGAGGACATCAACGTCATGTCGTCCTTTTCCGATTTGTTTCTTTTATGTTGTTTTAGGTAATAAGTTCATTTTTGAAATACCTCACCGCTAGCCACATGCAAACTGGAAATTATACAAGCAGAAGATTGATATTGATATATGACAAAGGGAACATACCTACCTAATCACCCGACAGATCTGGGGGCTTATTATGGAACACGAAAACGAAACGAATTTCTAGTCTAGACACTTTTTAAACGAGAAAGTGCGTGTAAAAATTTGTTTCTTCTAGAAATTCGTTTCGTATTCGTGTTCCATAATAAGCCCCCTGGCCGACCCCTGACGTAAAACGATCAAGAGAGCTAATCTCGCTCAAATTAAGTTGTCAAGATGAGAAAAAAGAGGACCAAGGCTCCCGCTTTTTTAAGGAGTTAGCCGAACTAGGATATGCTAATTTTAGGGACCAAGTTAGGTTCATCAGGAGCTCGAAATGGTTTTAGGTATATTTGATAGGGTCGAAAATTTAGCGCCAATGTTGTATTAAAATTGATCATTATTTTCTTGCCCTTGGTGCATTGTCGTTTTTTCATTAAAATCACCGACGCTTTTCGAAATGATCGCGAATGTGGTTTTTAAATGCGAAATCTTTAAATTGTACCAAGAAATTCGACATGCTGAAAGGCTTGAAATACAAGCACTTAGAATGTCTCAAACTTAAGAAATTACCTCGTGGAGCCTTCATTGTGAGATATCCAGACGTATCACAAAAACACCAGAAAAAGAAACCATTTATTAAGTCTTTTATGAGCTTTCAAAGTAAAGTCGACATTTTCAATATCGGTGAACTGTCGAAAACATAAAGCACAAACCGACAGCTGATCGTCATCCAAGGAATCAAGAAAAAGAAAAGAGAAACCGACGACAGCAGACGTCTTTATTTTATGTTATTCGGAAAACATTTTTGATTATGTCTGATTCTGAAAGTTTGTGTGAATTAATCAAAATATATTTTTCTCCACTTCTATGCCATTTATGTTTCGTTGAAATGCTATGAATTCCTCGCGTCTTGCATTTGATATTACTTATTTCTAATGAAGAGCTGCAAACTAATAGTTAGTTTGGAAAATGTTAGGGGTGTATAATGGATAAGAAGGATTTTATATCCCAACTCCGCTTATTTTTGGATGGTTCTTTTTAACCAATTTTGTTTGTTTTTGGTTTCTATGCATTACATCGACTTCTTGACAGGATTTTCCGCTTCTGCCGGGCTAGATTATGATAAATAATGACCTTCTTTAAATTCAGGGAAGGCCTGCATATGTGGGCGTAGGGGGGGGGGGCGGGGATGTTAATCCAACTAAACTAAACACGGAACTAGAAAGTAGTATCAAATAATCACCAACCTTTCGGTAAAATTTTTTCAAATATATTTCGTAAATTTCACTCGAGTCCAATGTATTTCCTTAAGTATTTTGTACATTTGGTTTAGTTGGATTAATATCTAGTTTTCGGTTTGTAGCAAATAAAAGAAAAGCTAACCCTTTTGTGCTGTTGTTGAGGAACAGCCAAATGAATTTAGTTTATCTTTATCAGAAACGCCGATCATGTTAAGAAATGCTTTAATATTTCTTTCTCCGCTCGAGTTTCGAACTGAATATTTTCGTAAATTTCACTCGGGTCAAGTGTATTTTCGTACATATTTTGTACATTTGGACAATCTGTATGAGCTTTTTACGCTTAATATTATTTTAAAATTACAAGATTACATAGAACACTGGTATATCGATATGTTCTAACTTTTAAACTTCTTGTACATACGAGTATAATAACAAAAAGTGGTTCTTTCTTTTCATGTTACAGTATGACTTTCCGAGCTTTTAACAGAATCTCATGTAATACATATATACACAAATAATGCATCAAGAATGAGCCTCTTAGTGCAAAAGTTCTAATTGTATTTCTTAGTATATAACATGATGTTGCTTAACCATTTAGAAGCAGTGGATCTGAATAATTTAAAGTATAGCCATTGAATTTATAAAGCAGAAGTTTTTTTTACAGCTTCACGTGGTGGGCTAGCTAACCGTCAACTGCCAGGAAAAAAGAGTTTGAGTAATAGTAGCTCAGATTGTGGATTAGATAGTGAAGATGACATTGGAGTTGATCCAATTTCAAGTAATAACGGAAATCACCAAAATGGACACCATACAAGCGAAGAATATATTCCACAAAACCAAATCAGATTAATACAAGAAAAGAACAACCAAAATTCCACGCCACTTTATGCACAAGTTCACAAAGAACGAGATAGCTATAAATCTCATTCAACAATACCAAATATTTACAAAAACACTAGCAATGATTCAACAGGATCATTTGGGAAAGAGATAAACAGCTCTTACGACAGTATTTTAGGTTCAAATGACAAGTTATCTGAAAGTGAACAGTCCGTTGACAATTGGATGTATCCTAGCAGACGAAGAGGAGTCAAAATACCACCTTCATCGTTTACTGATCAACTAAATCAAGTTTTAGCTGATAGAGAAAGGTAAGATATTTTATATTTATTTACTGGTTTCATAGCGTTATATTGTATGCTCACATAAAACATTTGAATTGTCCTAAAACTTAACTTTTTATTTAATTTACTAAATTTTACAATGTAATTTAATTTCGCAACGCGTTTCGCCTTATCAAGCTACCGACTGATATGTCAAGTAAAAACGTTTCGTTTTTAGGCTTTCCAACCTAATGAATTAAGTATATCTTAGTTTCAAAATATACAGGAAGATACATTTTCAAACGGAATAATTTAAAAACTCTTCTAATCATCCGTGGAATATAAAAATGGCTGCATTTCATTCAATGTTGTAGCGATTACTTACTACACCACCGTCAAGGGCTAACTATAATATTGAACTTAACGCAATTATTCAAATCACAATAAAAAATGGATACAAAAAAGAACATACTTATAAATTACTTTTTAAAAAGAGGAATAAAGACATTAAAATTAGTGTATGCTAATTTGATAAACATGGATGATTTATGGAAATGGTGGAAGATATCCTATATAAAAGAAGCGGAAAAATAAATAAGAGATATGCTAAATTCATTAGGTTTCAAACCCTGCTTTTTTAATAATAGAGCATAAAGAATTCTTATAGATAAACAGAAAATAAAATCAAAAATAGAAAATGCTGAAAAGAGTAGGGTGTAGGAAGTTAAATTTAGAGATTGTTCGGTTACCTATATTGGGAAAACAAAAAGACAACTAAAAATATCATTGAAAGAATACAATGCAGGTGCTCGTTAGGACAAGCCACGATAAGGTCTTTCAAGCCATTTAAAAGAAATTAAACACAAAGTTCACTTAAAAGATATAAATCTTTTACAACTTCAGAATTGCGAGAACATTTTGGGATAGACTAGAAATCTTTGAAATACGAAAAGCTAAATTTATAGGTAAAGGATCTATATAACGACCAGTTAGATTTTACAAACCCAAGTCCATTGTTAGACCCAAAATGTTCTTACTTAAATTATACATATCAGTCGGTAGCTTGATAATGACTTGATAAAGCGAAACGCGTTGCGAAGTTAAAAAGTTGTGTAAAATAAAGTAAATAAAATTTAAATTTAGAGACGTTTTTTACTTGTGCATACAAAATGTTAAGGTTCCTTCAAGTGCCACTAAGAGGTTCTATTGACAATCATGTTTTTCATTCTAGAGACCTTTAGTAGCGATCGTTGAGGATCACGTTTGTTTAATTCAAAAATACACGTCTTTATTGCACATTTCAAAATACTTCTCATTTTGATGCTAGTAGCTTCCTCTAGATGTTTTTAAATTTAATTGTGAAGCAGTTTGTGTTTTGTTCATAACGAATGTTGTTTTTTTTTCAAAGAAAGAAGCTTTGAATTGAGTCTTCCGATCCTACCGAATTCTATAAGCTTATGACACATTCACTTCGCATTTAACTTTAAATATGACTACATTCTCTATATCTTTCCATAATTGAAGAGTGCATACAAAATTAATAACATTCCCTGTTGTAAAGATACGATCAAAAAGCCGTTTATTTCACTGATGGGCATTATTCGAATAAATTTTCAAGTAAATAAAAATTCTTTTAAAAACAGAATAAAAATTATTAGAATTAAATAAAATTTCATTTATTTTAAGATACTCGAAAATAATTATTTGTGATTTGATATCCCTTGCTTGAATTTAAAATAATTATTTGTTATTTGACGCTCATTTGAATTTAAAATTATAATTTGTTATTCTATCGTATCTCAAATACTTATTCGTATATCAAATAATTATTCGCAGACTTCTTTAAAACAATCTAATACTTATCGAAATTGCTGTAAGAAATACGAAAGTTGTAGTTTTCAAAGTAACCAGCGCACGTGTAACAAATAACCTTAGAATAGAGAACTTCAAAAGACCTGTACTATGTAAAATTCCTAACCGTGAGTGAAGCTACTTCAGGAACTTTAAATTAGCCGTGGTCAATTATAGAGAGAAAAGTATACCACAAAAAATAGCTTTAAAAAAAATGTAACCAATTTATTAAAAAGAGCTAAAAAGCATAAAATAATATTTAATATTATATCTATTACGATATTTTGGAGTTGGTGCGAATTAAACAAACAAAACAACTACAACAAAAGTATTTAACCCTCCTTCTTTTTGATCTCATGAGCTGACATTTTTAGTTAGTTTTATATAGTATCTACGATTGTGGCTGGTAGGTTATTTGTTTAATTTTTACCGACTTCAAAATATCGTAATAGATATAAAATTAAATATTATTTTATGTTTCTTAACCCTTTTTGTGAAGTCGGTTCGAGATAGAATTATAAAAATCGGCACACGCACAAAGATAGGGAATTGCTCCTTCCCTTTCCCGTACTCACTCTGGGCGTAACATTTCTCACTCTAATTTTTGTCATGATAAGTAAAAATTTATCCTCGTAGTAGCCATGGGGGATTATATTCTATATAAAAAAAACGAGTCGTCCAAATCGGTCTATACGTTAAGAAGTTGTGTCGCGCGACCTCCCACACGCCACGCTATAAATTTGTGCAGGGTGTGCCAATGGGGCAACATACTGTATGCATCATAGTGAATTATACAAATCGGTTCACGCTTTACGAAGTTAGAGTTTTAGGGAACATCAATATGAAAATCTCAAATAAAATCTAAAAATTTAAAAAAATTGATGATTCGTTTGAGCTGTAATATTAAGTCATATTTAATATTATATGCAGCTAAAATATTTTATTTAGATCAATTAGGAATTATCACGTTTTTAAATTTACTTTTGGCTTCACCATAAATCTGGCTTAAATTACGCCTGTAATGTTGTTATTATAACATATCCCGAAATTCTACTACAAAAGAAATTTGCTTCACTGAAATCGGGTTTCAGCTCTTCCTCTAGTTCTTTATTCTAAGCAAATAACTGTATGTTGGGTAAGAGATAAGCTGTTTTAAGAAAGCCATTCGGAAATTTAGAATTTCTCGTAAAGAAGCTGCTGTAAATCAGACCTACAAATCTGCGGGAGGAAACAGTGACTAGGGATGGGACTCCATAATTAATGTGGTGCAAAAATTAAATATGTGGCATTATTCGGAATCCCCTTGGCTATCGTCCGATTTTTTCAACTATAAAATGAAAGAAATGGCGGCAGTTTTAAAAAAAAGTATAATTTTGTCGTTATAAAAACATTTTAAAAAAATTCAAAAATTACGTTATTGAAGAAATGCTCCATCGGAGGAAAGCTACTCATTTTCTGAGTATGTGTGCAAAATTTCAGCTCAGTTGGTTGTATACATTGTGCAGAATTGCGGTCGCCATTTAAAAAAAAAACATGTTTTCGAGAAAAACGTGTTTTATTTTTTGCAGCGAAAGTGTTTATAATTACCATTAATCTGTAATACCAGGTCCTTTGAAGCATTGCACCTTTTCTTGAAACTGATAGTGGTGAGCCGGTTGTCTCTCCCTCTGCTCACTTCTCAGAAACGCTGACATCTGCTTGTTGTGAGCGAGCAACAGAGCGCTAACAATGTTAATTTTAAAAGCGTTAAAACTACCGAAGATGATCGAATTTGAAAAAATCCTTTAATAGGGTGAATTGTACTAATATATGGATTAAAAATCTGTAATAAAAAAATTTAAATTTTCAAACCGACCAAGGTAGAGTCTCCCCTAAGGGGGGATTCTACTATCTCGGCGCGTGAAAAAGTTAATTTTTAAATGCTAATTAAATGGGATAAATTCAGCGCATCGGTTGCGGACTTCTTGCATAATTTTATTTAGTGCTTAAACATTATAAAAATTGTGGATTCTTTAAAAAATAACAAACAAAGCGTAAAAATGGGATTTTTTTTCAGCGAGACAATAAATTAAATCAAAATTCCGAAAAAGTTCCTTTTAATGAACTGTACAATTTCCAAAAAATCGAAAGAAAATTTAAAAAAACTGTGCAATATAATGAAAAAATCCTACGTACTTCTGTAAAGAATGTAATTTTGAATATACAGTTAAAATTTTAAGTCAGTCGGTGAAGATTTATTCTAGTTATAGTGCGGTCGACTTGCAAAATGTAGTTTTGAAAATAAACGCATTTAAAGTTTTCAGTACTGAAAAATCAAACCTTTAATCGACGAGCCTGTACCATACAATTGGCCTTCGAGATGCACGCCTGCTCCTGCATTTCTTTTCTGAGAGTTTGCCTCTTTTACGGCTTCAGACAATGATCGCTCTGCAAGCATGATGCGTTGCACGTCCACTTCCAGGCACATATTATAACTGTTAGGCCCAATTTTCATGTCCATAACATCTATTATGTGCATAATAGAAGAAAAGCTGTCGTTGTAAATGCAAACAGCAATATTCGTTGCAGTATCTAATACTATTTTTCCGCTGGAAATTGATTTTGGCGCCAAGGCCCACACCGTCGAATTAAAAGTCTCATTGTTGTTTTGAGTAAAGTACATCGAATGAGAAAATCGTCACTGCTTGGTTCTTCGCAAATTGTCTTGATGGCCTCAAATACTTCTGCACTGAGAGCTGGCGTATGTTTATAGCTATTCAAATTATTTGTAGCTATCACTTTTTGCCAATAGCACCATGAATCTTCTCCAATTGTTCATTCATCGTGTTGGGGTTTTTCATCGGTTGATAATTTGTGATGCAGCTTGGTCATGATGATTTTTTGCCCATTCAGTATACTCTTCGATATCTTTTTTACCCCAATATTTGCATGCTTTACAATAATTAGATTTCACAATAAATGAGCAATCTTACCGGTATTATAGCCAATTAGAGTAACTAAGCCGTACAACGGCGAAAAACCTATCTTCCTCCACGTGCCATAGCCTGATACTGTAATTCCATTTCCTTCTCCTTTTTCAGTACAAATTGCTTTCTCTTCTTTTGCAGCATTTAAAATATTCTTCTTGCAATAGAAATGCTTTCAACAACTTTATCATAAAATGAGTGAAAGATAGGCCGGGGCAATTCCATAAAAGCACAAAACTTTGTAATTACATGCAGACCAGCTGCAAGCAACCTCGTGGCAATTACAATTTGCGATTGATTTTATAGTCTTTCTCAATAAATGGGCAACTGGGGATTTTTTTACAATTTTCACAGGACACTACTATTGTGAATCCCAAGCTCCGCCTGCTACTTTCAGAAAATTTCACTTCCGATTTACATTCTTTACAAACTACGACATTTGAAATAGCAGAAAACACTGCAATAAAGTTTATCATGCTATATCCAAAATAATTGTCAACTTCAACATCGTATAGATCTTCAGACAGTTTCAGTTTCTTTGCGGAAGTGCTAACATTCAAAATCCTAGAGTGGCCGAAGGCCTTAAGTTAAATACTTAAACTTAACAAAAAAAGCCAAGTTTTTTACGTCATGGCTTCTGTACGCTCCTTTTTTTACGACACCAAAGATATAATCGTATTGCAAGTGATTTTTCGTCACATGATCGTCAGAAACATAAACGGTAAGATTTTAAAGATACATTAAAATACTGAGCATTGATCCACCATGGCGATTTTTTTATTCAATTTAATATTTGGCGTTCTTTAAAAAAAAATGCGGAAATTTTTTTAAAATTTTCGATTTAAATCTCTCGCCAAAAATCGAAGTTTATGCACTATTAGTGGTTGAATTCCTAAAAGAAACAATTTGGAATATAATTATCAGAACTAGAAGCTAATTGGACTTACAGTTTTTTCTAAATCATTTTCACCAAATTGGAAACATTATTTCGAGGAAAACGCTTTTAAAGTTCATCATTCAGTTATTTAATTCTTAAAAAAAAAACACAATCGAAAGATGAGATTTTATGCTTAAAAATTACATAAACATTTTTTTAAGTCGAATTTCACAGAACCCTTAGAAATATATTCTATTGAATTGATTTCTTTTTTCTTTTCACCATATAGATAGTCCCTTAAGTTCAAATTATTCAAAAGGATTTTACTGTTTTAAAAAAAAGTGTTCAGTTTAAATTTATCTGTCATCCTACCTCGTCATTTTATATCTTTCTTACGTTACAGAGTGTTTAACTCATTTATTAGGCAGGAAATAGTCATCAAAACAAAGCGTTTAGTTGAAAAAATTAAAGTCGTACATGTAAAATAATTTTAATTTATTAATAAAATATTTAAAAAATGATTTTTAAAGACGACTGGGTGATGGATCATCTCGTGACTCCAGTGATGACTATTCAGAGATTAATAAGAGCCATAATCAGAATCCTGCCGCTATTATGACACAAAATTTAATTGTAGAAATTCGACAAGCTGTAAACGAAGCACAACCAAAAGGTAACTACTTGATTTTATTTATCTAATCACAATAACCTAAATTGAATCGTGAAACGTGTAGTTAAAAATGTTGTTCCTCAATCCCTTTCTCCGCCGGGAACAGTTCCATGGCAACAACAAGGCCCTCCGTCCCCATCAAGTATATCATCAGGTTCCACATCACCTGGATATTCACCGAGCCGTGGTCTAGATCTTTCCGGTTCAAGTACAAGTTTTTCCAGTGAAAAGAGATCACCGCATTATTGGAAAAATGGCCCAGTACATGAGTGGTCCAAGGAACAGGTAATATTCCCATTTAAAATTGTGAAGAAGATAAATGCATTGTTTTAAAAGGTATGTCAATGGTTAATGGCGCATGCGTTGGAGCAACACATTCCGAAGTTTAAAGAACATGGTGTTCAGGGCGGTGCCCTTCTACAACTTGATTCCAGGGACTTTAAAATTCTAGGTGTAACCGGTGAGGATAAGTCTCGTTTGAAGAGACGATTAAAGGAACTTAAGGTTGGTATAGAAAAAGAACGAAAAGATCAGGAAAGGACTAGAAAAGAACGAGAGAAAGCCATCCGAAAAGCAGAGAAGAAAGCCGAAAAAGCAGCTAAAAAGAAATAAAAGTGTCACTAGTTTTAGTAGCGAAGTAGTATCCTACTAAATTTACCTAAATTAACGGACTGATTAAATATTGAAATTTTTCTAACCATACTATTATTAACAGAAATTATGAATTTATTTGTTTAAATTATTTAAACAAAGTAGAAAACGCGTAATGTGACGCATTAAGCAAGTGCGTGTGTATGTGTAAATGAATGAAAATTGTATGTGTATTATGATTGAATATTTTCAAGATTGATATTTTGTGAGATAATTTTCAATGTGTCAAATTTTAAACGAAAAACTATTTATAATGAGGAACAGGACGAATCTATGAAAATTTTTGTAGAAAGTAGTCGCGTAGAATATACTTCATAATTTGTGAAAATAATTTATTTATTTACTATAAATGTATGTATGTGCAGTATAGATTCTATTTAAGGGCCTAAATTCCCATTATCCACGAGATGGATAAGATCGTTCAAATGTATATGATATATATATATATATACATACCCGCATACAATTTCTTCCTTTATGCATATTTTTTAAAATTTTGTTAATTTACAAAATTTAAAGTAAGTTTTTATGCCTCTTCTCTCTTAAATCTAAGACAAAGACAGATTAATATATATCTACGGAAAGATTTGAAATGATGTCGTTCAGCATGTTAAAAAACTTTATTTACATTTTCTTTTCGAACCAGTTAATGAAGTACATATGTCAGACTGCCTTTAATCATTAGCTACGTTCCATTTGGCCATGCAGCGTACTCCGGCGTACGCCCAACTACGCTCACCTACACTATATATATATAGGTGTAGTTTGCAAAGCCGAGTTTTTCCACTAGGGTTTTTGTTCCTCAAAAGGTGACTTTTTGCTGTTTTCATTTATCATAAATATTAAAAGTGTTTAAAAAGAAGCATCTGCTTCCCGTAAATATCAAAACGTTAAAACTATTTCCAAACTTACTATTCTTATCGCATAACATACCATACCAAAAAACCGTAACTACAACCTATGAAATGCCAAACTTGACAAGGGCTTGAACTAAACAGGTAAAGAAAAAACGTTCCATTGTGGAAGTACGCCGAAGTACTCTGCATGACCCAATGGAACGCAGCTATTCAAAACAGAACTAAAGAATACAAATTTACTTTTCATTCTTAGATGAATTAAGAAAATGTCATATCTTTAGGAGCCGAATAATTACATCGTTAACATAATATAAGAGGACTTATTTTATCTTTTGGCAGAAATAAAAGGTCTATTTGAACTTTTTTTATGTGCAACTTCTTTAATCGCGAAAACGGGAAAATTCTCGGGCTGGAGTGAATAGGGAGAATGTCATGCGTTATTCAAATTCAGTATACAGCTGATAAGCAAAGTTTAGCAAAGTTAAAAACCTATTTGGAATTCCAGCAGTTATGTAAATGGTCTAGTAGTTAAGTGTCATCAGTTTCAGCAGCTATGCGGAATTGTGCGTAGACTAAGCTTTTTAATTGTCTGAAATTTTTGCAATAAGGGCCCCTTCATAAACGCAGGTTTGCCCATCACCTGCACAATTCAGCCGAACAAATTGTATTGTATTGTATTGCTGAATTATGCATCTGCAGTGCAAACCTACGTTTATGAATAAGGCCTAATTCTCGAAATATTACTTTTGAAAGCTTTACTGCAAATAACACAGTTCCGTTTTTAATGTGTGAACATTTTAAATCCATCAAATTCGTTACTCGCGGGCAGTCTTGTATGATTGTAAGTACCAGTGCCAGTAAATTACCAGTACCCGTACTGGTGAAAAATATTTAGTAAAAATTCAAATCTATTTACTGGTACTTAAAAATTACCATTGTCAGTAAATAAATTGGTACTGGCGAATGCCAGTAAATTACCAGTAAGAACCAGTAGATCAGTACGAGCCAGTAATAACCGGAAACCACCAGTAACCTACTAGTAACAAGAAGTAAATATCAATTATTCATAAATATCTATGGAAAATGCATGCATTATTAAAAAAGAAGACTAATTTTAAT
Organism: Leptarthrus brevirostris; assembly: GCA_964036015.1. NCBI lineage: Eukaryota > Metazoa > Arthropoda > Insecta > Diptera > Asilidae > Leptarthrus > Leptarthrus brevirostris. The sequence continues at coordinate 62,077,903 of OZ038373.1, read as the reverse complement.
ATCCATTTACTTAACAACAATATTTTGAAAAATTTTAAAATAACTTGGAATTGCAAAAATAATATGAACTAAACCGTTCAAACTAGAAAGGCAAATGTGTTTTTAATTAAAACGAGTTCTGTGCACTTTCGTTTGTTTGTTTGAACAACTTCCATCTGCAGTGAATTATCAATTGTTTTTATCATTTGAGTGAAACTCAGAAAACTAAACATGAATTCATCTATACGAACAAGCTCTTTAAAAAGACAAATTAAATTCAAGTTTTTCCGCTTTGCCGTTTGAAATTCTTCAATTTGTTTTCAGTTCCATTCTTCTTTTGGTTTATTGCCAACGCAAAATTTATACATAAATTAATAAATCACCACATATTTACTTGCGATACCTAAAGTCTACAAGTTTCCATTTTTATATATCTATGATCACAGAGAATAAGTTGGTAAGTCGAAAATCCCAACTTTTCAAGGCAGCAATTTCTTACTTTTGAACAATTCCTGTAAATCCAATTTTGGGGAGCAAATACATTTTGTTGATAACAATGTGGTCGGAAAGTATTAGGATTATGAGTCATCAACTTCTTAAGAGTTCATATAAGACATTGGAGATGACCACAGTACACTTATCTCATTTTGGCCATTTTTCGACTTACCAATTATTCCCTGTGACCACAGATATTATATCGATAATCGTATTTTATTTTATTTTGAAATTATATTTTTCTGCGGTTTAAAAAATTCGCCTCAACTCACTAGTTTCTCAGAACGATGCTATATTTCTACGATGCCTTATTTTGTTCGTATATAAATGTAAATGGTTTGGTTTACTTAGAATTTTCTCATCGATAAGAATTCGACCTGTTGGTTATAACTACTTCTTTCCGAGTAGATTTTCTAAAAGTTATAGATTGCTCAATTAATAAGGTTATATACGCTATTCGTTTTGACAATAGATCAATCTAGAAGAAATAAAAAATTAAATATTGAAAATTTTCCACTTGAGGTTGATGTTCGCAATTTTATATGCAGATGCAGCAAACCTGGCTTGCATGTTAATCGCAAGCCTTTCCATCCATAGCGAGGGAAGATCGCTGCCATTTTATTTGTTCGGTGAAAACAATCGTGTTTATCGCACACACATCAACATTTACCATGCACAATGATGGGTTTTAGCTTTGTCGTTCGTAGTGTAGTAAATAAAAATTCATCATAGGGATTTATTCTGATTTTCTTGCCTGTCCTTTTCACAGTAGATGTAATCGAGCGGGATGAATTTAGAGCATCCGAATGTAAATTACCATTGGACAGTGTAACCGTAAATTGATCATAAAAAATTTAGTTACATTTTCATTTGCAACATAACAGGATGCATTTATTACTCTTCGCTTATTATAAAATATCATATTTAATACCAAAGACCCAAGCTTTCATTGTTGCTCTTAATACGAGGCATTTGCATTTTTTAGACCTTCAAGAATTTTTAACCAGTTTTAAACAAACATTTTAAGGTATTTTGCGCATTCCTAGCAGTTATTCGAATTTGTTCGAATTTCTTACAATATACATATATAACTCGTGATTTGATATTTTTTGCAAAAAATTACCTTTGGAATAAAGAATAGATTTGAGGTTAGAGACTGGTTTTACCAAATCTTTAATAACATTAACAATAATTTTCCGTACAACATAATTTCTCCAATGGATCACACATTTTCTTTTATCAAGTTTATATAAACAGACATAATTCCCGTCCTTAAATTTTTACAGATTTCCTTTAAACAAATCATTACTTTTTTAGGAGCATTTGAAATGTACTCATATATTTTCAGTGATTTTCGACTGCACAAACCATAGAATAAAGAACGACAGGAAAGCTCATCACTCCGAAAAATGTAAGCATTTTTCTATATGTGGTTGAGCCCAAGCGATGTGTGCGTTTCCAACATGAAAGTAGTAAACTTTTGCCTGTATACAAGAGGGGCTGACATATTCCGATTATATTTTAAATTTGGTGTTTTAAAAATATATCCTCATAAAATTTTTAATATAATATAACTTTGCCCGACCCTATTTTATTAATTCTGTTAATTTTACCATTTGAAAACACTTTGCTTCTTCCCCCAAATGCCTCAGTACTACGGAGGTGACTATGATATCAAGGCGAAACACCCTCACCACTTTGCCCGGAAGCAAAATGCTTATCACACGTACAGGGTTTTTACTTGAGATAGCCTTTCCTGCGTTCTTTGTTCTAACACCCAAACCCATTTGCAAACCTTCGATCACCTTGCATTCGAATAAATTCGTGCACGTATTTTTATCATACGTTTCAACGCAAAAACATTTGAATTGATTAGATTTTCATGTACGAACTTATTTGAGTGATTACAAGAAATGCAACATTTCTTTCCGATTAAATAAAAATCTTTGGTCTTATCATTGAATACGAATTGATTGGAAACGATCGTAAATATTGGAAATTTAGAATTGAATGATCCTAAAGCTAGCAACTCACAAAAATGCAATATTTCTTTTTAATCTAATTCAATTCTAAATTTGTTATATTTACGATCGATTGCAATTGAATCATATTTGATAATAACCCTACAGGATTTTAAGACAGCCGAAATTTGAAGGTATCATTTTACAAAAAGTGTTACAAAACCTTATTGAGTTGTCGTACATTTGGGCTGATTATTGTGCTGATCAAATATATCACTCCATGAAAGAGCAAAACAGCCTGAAGTCATGACATTTTTCGTAAAAGTTCTTCGAACTTCTATTTCCTAGGCGATGTACCGCATGACTTCTGACTTCTTCACTTCTACAAACAAATATTACAAATTAGGATTTATTGAATCAGAGAATTTTATTTTGGCTCTCCAACCACTAATTTTCGTAGATCCAACGAAAACGGATAAACTTTTGAAAGGGTTTGTTTTTGTTGTTGCAAAATGTCATCTAAATCTGCTTGCTGAGTTTACTTTTTGGCATTTTAAATCAAATATGATTTGTGGTGCCATAAGTTTACGATTTCGCAAAGATTGTAAAGTTTGTAAATACATTTTTCCATATTCGAATCATTCATTTCATTTGCCTGTATTGTTTGTTTTCCTTTAATTTTTTTTTGAATACAGTACTCAAAAACTTGAACTCCTCCAGAGATTATTCGAGATTATTCGATTAATGTGGGACATTATATGAAATGCACAAATGTTTGTTCTTTTTAAGTCTACTTACTTCTTCTTTCCAACAAAAGAAGAATTTTGTAGCCGCATGCTTTTAATGTCACATAACATCACTTTTATGACAAATTAAAATACATTTCCTCGTTTATGTCTTCATCTTGAAGATTTCATCACACTTAAATCCATATATTATACTACAATTTCTTTCATAAGCTCCCGTATCCTCTTAAGTTTCATAGGGCGGGGAAGAAGTTTGCAATTAAAACCTTCCGCTTAATGTGGATTTAATAATAGCTAAGTTAAACCACTTCACAATTAGTTCAGTCTTAACAATGACCCAGAAAATCGAAACGCGGCTATTGTAACTCGATATTTATATTAAATCATTTGTGGAAAAGTAAAAAACAAGTTTTTTTCTTACAAATATGTTGAGTGAAAAGTTTCTCCGCCAAGTGCTGAGCAATAAATCGACTAATTTTATAAATGCTAAATCGGCCTAGCTAGTTCATCGAAAGCATGATCCTTTTACGGGTGGCCGGTTGTTGCAGGGTGTCAAAGAATGTTTTAGTGAGTCTCGAGTATAGAGCCTTTTGGATCGCTTGACTATCAGAGAAGATCATTATATCAGAACTTTTCAATTGACATTGAGAAGGGCGCAAATTTTGATGGCATGGATTTCGGATTGGAAGAGCCTGAACTATCTACGCAATGCTATCAAAACTCTAGTGTTGGATCCAAAGACACCAGCACTTGTTTCTTTTCCGAGCCATATGTGACCGATTTGCGGCTTGTATGGTCCAGACTTTGGCTCGGAAATAAAGTCCTGAACCTCCTCCCAAAGCGCAGTTTCTTGGCCGCGTTGTCCGTTACGGTGCACACATCTATGACATGAATGCAATATCAATGCCCATGTGACCCTTGTCACCAGCCAGCATATCCGCCGTGCGGAACAAGCGAAACCCCGAACTGAAAAGTTCAACTAAATTCGCACTAGTATTTTTTGTAATAAAGGATAATTTCATCGCCACAAATGCATACAACGCAATTCCGATCTATAAGCACTTAAATCTTTTGACCATTTTACGTCACCACTGTCATGTCGCAGCAGATTTCAGGATAACAACGTTCAGGGGATTGAGGCCAATCACCGCGTTCATGGCAGCTATTGGACAGGTCTTCACTGTTCATGTTATGGAGAAGCAAGCGAGCCGCTGAAGAGTCTTGAATTTGAGTTACATTTATTTCCTAGTAGAGGTATACAATTCGTTACTTCTTTGTTGTTGATATTTTCAAAGTAATGATATAATTCATCACTTTGACCAAGTATTACTCAAATTTAAATTGATTAAATGAGTACGACTTTTAGAGAAAGCAAAAATATCAGGCAATACGAAAGCAATTCACATGAAACATCAATGAGCCTTTTTCACTTCCATTTTATATGTTCATATTATGAAAAAATATGGAAAATGCAATCAGTACTTTTGTAGGCGTAACATTGAAAAATATATATACATATAATATATTTGAAACTGCACGAATCACAATATAGTCCCAATAAATTTGCAGTTAACATTTTAACCACTATTGCCATTGTACTCATTGCTGCATCTTATTCTTCTATACTACGTTTATATATTTATCAATATTTGAGTTTCAATGTAAGTGTGACACAAGTTTTTAAGTTTTACTCTTTCAAATTCAACTCTAGATTCTATTATCCTTTGTAGAAAAAATGGCCATAAACAAGAAATGCAATTAAGTAAAATTAAAAGCAAAGATGAATAGATAAAGGAAACAATATTTTTTGTTTTATCGTAGGAAAATATATTAAGTAGAGCACTTTTATTATTTGTTCAACAATTAAAGTTATGAATGTGAATGTCATTCAATAGGAATTAAAAAGTTTTTGTTTATAATTTCATTGAGAATTTTTACGTTGTTTTATTTTAAAGATTTTATTTAATTTTTATTCAGATAATTTAACATTTTTTACATTTAGAACACGTGTAGATTATAGCAAGTAAGAAATTTTGTAAAAATCTTTGTATTTCAATTTTATTGTAATATTATAAGAAAGCCGGCTAAATATCTTAGGATTACTATTACTGGCAAGGACTATGGAAGAAAATCACATTAACTGTACTTAAAATTTTAAGATAATCGATTGAAATAAAAAACATTTAATTCACTTAAAGAATAAAAGAAAGATATAAAATTACATTTGGTTTTATTTATTTTTGTTTCGTCCATAACTCAATTTCATTTGTTATAATTCATACTGTAATGTGTGCGCGTGTGTGTGCAACGTAAAGTTGCCGCAGAATGTCCAGGTGGCAAGACACACAACGTAATTTAAAATTCGCGTGCCTGTGGCGAAACAGGATTATGGAATCCCTCCTTCAGGTCTGCCGCTAAGAATAAGGGAAAAAGTATAGAGAGAAAAACAGACTTGATGACTGACTCTCCCGTCCGCTGAATCATCAAGAAATATATAATAATACAAGACAAGAAAAATTACGCCCTATGTGATGTTTCAGGTTCTTATCCACACCATCTCTGCACCTGGCTAGGATGCAGGCCCAACCTATAAGATGTTAAAAAAAATCAAAACATAGGGAATGCAGTAAAAGGGATACGGGAGGCAAGAAGGAGAAGAAGCTTCTTGGGGTCAACTGAAACTAGAATTTAACTCCTATAATCATAGGGTAGGTATATTCAGTCATGGAATTGAACCTACAGGTCCAAAATACTTACCTAACATTGTTATTGTCTAACAGGTTCAAGAAATTATTTAACATTAGTTAAGCTCATCCATTCAAATACTATTTATCTATAGGTTTAAGAAAATGAGGTAATATTAATTAAGTTTATCACCACACATGTGATCGAAACGCATTTACTGTCAGGCTCAACAAACATGAATCAACCGAACCGAGCTATCACGAAGTAATGCCCCACATTTGGTAGCAATTGTTTCACAACAAGACGACAACACAATAGCGGCGTGGGCTTTTACTTCGAATTCGAAGTCGTTTCTTGTCAAAATCAAACAGGAGTATGACAATGCTGCTCAACACAATGACGGCTTCGGCTTTACATTTCAAAGCGTAGCAAAGAAGGTAAATAAAAATTTCGTTAGAGGAAAATGTGATAGAGATTGTTAGAGTAAATCCTTGTTTATACAATAAAAGAGACAGGGATTACAAAAATAACAACAAAAAGGATAAAATATGGAAGAATATTAGCGAATAAATGGGTGTTCCAGGTATTTATGCATAATAGAATAAAAAAAAATTCTTTTGTTTTATGATTTGTTATGGTAATTAAATAATTACTTAGTGAAATAGATGTATTCATTTTTAATTATTTTGTCATTTAGATATAGCAATTTCTGACTATTTTGTGATTAAATAATAGTAATTTTCAAGTATTTTGTGTAACGGTTTTAGTAATTTTTAATTTGGGAGAGTATTAACAAATGAAGAAAAATTGATAATGCAGCAGCTTCAGCCTCATGAAGAAGTAATTCCAAAGCTGTCACTGTGTTATGATCGGCTTCGAATCATCGGCTTTAAATTCGGAGTAAAAGCTGAAGCCGCTATTGTGTCATCGCCTTTAAGCTTCAGCCCAAAAAAAAAAATATTAAAACTAACCATGATTAATAACTTTCTTTAAGCATACCATATCTATTTCCAGAGAGGAAGACTAGATCTCTATGTATGTGTAACCAAGTAAACTGATGACCGATTGCATAGATCACATACATAAATTTAGTAAAAATACATCATAATGCAACCAATACAAACGTTAACTGCACACCTTATAGCTATATTCCGACCCTTAAGGGGTAACCCCACACTAGCGGCTTAAAAAGATGGTTAATTTAAAAAAATTATTTTGGGAGTGATGAAAAATGAATAGCATTTCTTTTCGAAGTGTTTATTTAACATATATGAAAAAAAAATGTTTTGTTTTTTTGAAACAAATTTTATCCAATCCTTGAAGTCGCCTTTTCTTAAGACTCCTTGACGGGAGGACGAATTTCTAGTAAAGTATTAAATCTGGATCAAAAAACAAAAAAGTTTTATAATATAGATCTAGATACTGCTAGCTATGGAAGTACGTATGGGTTCTTTTTTTAAATCAAATTTTGTAGAAATGGCGCACTTTTGAAAAAAATTAACCGATTTTTGGAGTAAAAATAAACAGTAAATTGTTTATAAAAAAAAAGTTTAGTATATATCATTAAACGGCTACATACTTCCATAGAGAATGTCCTCCCAGTTTAAAAGGTTTAAAGTTTTACGAGAACTTAAATCGTATTGCGCGACTTAACTTATTTCTTCACTTAGGTGAGATTAATTTCAAGCACCGAACTAATAACAAGACAATTTATTACTATATGAATATTCGGAACAAAATGCAAAGATACCTTTAAATCAATTAAAATCTAATCTTTACATGTCATTTTACATGGACTGATTGTCCGATTATAACTTGAAAGCTTTCTCACTTAGCTTACTAGCGAAAAATGTTGCCAAAGGTTGCTTGGCATTGAAATCTAATATGTTTAGATGGCATCTTTCCAGTCACGTTTTCAGTGCCTGTGAGAAAGTGTCATCTTAATAATTTTTGCCGTTGCTATTTAATTCCATATTTATTTTTTATTTCCTCTATGTGAAGGGTAGCTGCTGACGAAGTGTCCGCAGCTTTGCTTTTACCCTGGGTCTTCACTAGTGATTTTTTATGTCACTATGAGGGAAATGTCCGTAAAATCTCCTGTGTAGATATTATAATCTCCGCGATAAATGTCAGGGAAAATCTCTTGACAAAAACATGGAGATAAATTTGACGTTTGTGTTCATCATAACCTCAAAAAATTTTTGAAAGTTTGAAACATGGAATTGAACTTTCATCACTTAATTCTAGGGTGCCGGGCAAGTTCGGGCAGGGAAGAAGTTCATCTCAATCTGAACTGGACTCACGTTCAACTTTTCTGGTCACTTGACTGTTTATATTGGCGTGTTGGTCCATTTGATTTGAGTGTTGGAATTATTCATTTCGTTTATACCGATTGCCATGGCAACGTATTGACTCAAAGCGACACGTGTGAACAGATTTTCATTTTGAGGAGCGACAAAAAGTGAAGACAGATTGAACCGTCTAAACAGGCACTTAGAATAAAGAACTAGAGGTACCGCTGTACCCTGTAAAATTCCTATCCGTGAGTGAAGCTGCTCGAGGAATTTAATATCAGCTGGGGTCGTTGACTAACAGGGACGAAAGCATACTAAAAAGAGGGACAAATATATTTCGTAATGTCAAATGTTGTTTACTTTTGGTGCGTGAAAAAGTTTCCTCGAGTGAATTAAGTTAAATATTGTTCAATTTGTTAAAGTAGCTTCTTTTAAAATGTTATGTAATCACTCCAATAAAGTTATTAGACTATTTTGTAATTGTTTGTGAACCGACTGTGTCTTAATACCCAGAATTTGTATAAATTAATAATCATCAATAGGAAATCTTAAATAAGATTTAATCAATAAAACCAAAATTGATGATTCGCTTGAATTATAATATAAAGTCAAAATTAATATACAGCTTAAATATTTTATTCAGAGTAGTTAAAATCAAATTATTCTTTAACAAATTATCAAGATTTTAAATTTACTTTTGGCCCCACTTTAATTCTGACTTTATTTACGCCTGTATTGTTGCTACCACTACATCGCTCGAAATTCTACTACAAAAGAAATTTGCTTCACTGAAATCGAGTTACAACTCTTCCTCTAGTTTGTAATGTGAGACTTGCATGACGTTTAGCCAGCGCCATCTAGAAGTCGGCAGCGCTGAGCAAGTATCTTAACATGCCCAAACCTTACCAGTCTGTACACCTAAGTTTCTGGTGGGACGAAATGAAAGTGTCAATTCTAAGGGAAGAAGAAGACAATTTCATTAAGTGTTACCCGGGACGGACGGACAGCTGGAGGTAAACTCAATTTTAAATTTTTCCAAATTCCATCTTTATCTCAGCCATCGGCGCTCGGATAAACCAATCTTTAATAAATCTCATTCCGCAGTGTGCAGCTAAGGAATCTAAATCGGGAATTCCAGGTCCAGGCGATATTTTTTTTGCTGTAAACTGGAAACATTATCCAGAAAAGTTGGGTTAAGGAGAGCTCGTGTTAAGAGCCCATGAAATTTTTGTCACGCTAGGAAGAAAATTAGGATAACTTAGGTGTACATCCACCTTATTTTACCTCTCGCTATCCGTGGAGGCCGACGGAGACAAAATATATCCATATAAAAGGAGAAAGTGATACAAACAGCTTCAGATAGGAAGATTCCGTCGGGGGTGGATAACCAGGAAGGGAATTTCACAAAAAAAAAGAAAGAAAAAGACAAACAAATAAGTGAGTAGTAGTTTGTAAGCCTAATCGCAGCCGTTGGCTCGGTAGTTACCGCCCTAAGAAAGCAACAGAGAAAAAAAGGGGGAACCATGTAAATGAGGCGCCTCTTCCGTGCCTAACGAGTTCCTGTTTTAGTGGTTGGTCAAAAGAAGGATTAAAGCGTTGCCATTAGTAACGCCAGCTAACGTAAAGATTTCCGCACAAATAGGCAGCAAGAAAAATTAATTCTTATTAAGGAAGACGAAAGTAATTTGAGTAAAGTGCATAAGCATATGGACGCACTTAAGCCACCGAACATTGTCATATCTATGTTATTCACTAAACTTTTCCTAGATTTAATAATTTTGCTATATTGAATTATAATGATATATATTGCTAAGTTTCTATATTATTCACTAAACTTTTCTTAACTTTAATAATTTCGATAATATTGAATTGTAGTGATACATATATTGCTAAGTCTCTAGTATTATGCATTTGGTTTCTTATGGCCAGAATCGCTTGCTTTAGATGCTATTTTGTTTGAGGCACCGCAAAATTAGTGCCAACGAGGTATTTAGAGATAGAAGTACCAAGGAAAGTTTTTTTTTTGAATACCATTAAATATTTTTATAGGAGTAACATTTTTATAGGCATACAATTAGCTAGACCAGAGTTATTGAAATAGAACACAACTAGATTAAGGTAACCATAATAGATTAAATGTCAATTGTTGATGGCTAGTAGGGCCAATTGTTATCAATGAGTTATATAAGTTTTGGCTTCATATAAATAACGTCAAGTTTAGAATTATTAGATGCGAGAGAAGGAATGTGTCCGTCTAAGAAAGGTAAACAAAAACAAAAATATACCGCGGTCCATTAAGGACATTGAATGGAGAGGTTTACTTTGTGCACAAATTAGGCCTGCGTTAAAGACTAATGATCAACAAAAATAAAAATTTTTTTTTCATTCGAAGCAATCAGAAATAGGCTTCCCGCTCTGAGAATGCCTAGCAAGACGGGCAAACTAAGTTTTTCTTTTGGCGGAGTCAGCAAATGAAATTGAAAACAACATTTTGTTTGATTTTGTTTGATGAGTGTATCGCTCGAAGAGTAGCCTTAGGGATATAAGTTAATACCACGCAAATGTATAGTATCAGATGTACAGTAGACCTAAGCGTTTAATAATACATTTACTATATGAAATGAATTTTCTTTAACTGATTTCTTTTCAGGAACCCACTGAAGCTCCTTCTTCGTCTGGCTCTCCCATCCTTCCTTCCTTCATCCCTTCTCATTCTTTCCTCATGTTTGGTCTTTTATTTGTTTTAAGGCTTTAATTTCATTTTTGTTTCAGCATCTTTACAGGTTGGGCCTACACCTTAGCCAGGTGTAGGAATAGTGGTGGGTTAGTGCCTGAACCATCGCATATGGGGGTAGTCTTTTTCTTGCTTTTGGTTAATTTCAAGATGGTTCAGTGCGGCTAAGGGTAACAGGTGACACCAGACCTGTTGCTCTTCCTTCTGTTTTTCTGTTTTCTCGTTCTTTTATCCTTCGTGGTAGACCTGAGAGAAGGAGTCCACAACCTTCTCTCGCCACAGGCACACGAAATTCTATTGTAAATGTGTGAATCGGATGTTCAAGGACCTACACCCCATACCGACGAGCTAGGCCGTGCTGCCAGCTAGCGCGTGCCATTTGAACAGCCTGCAACTTCATGTTGCTCATACGCACACACATACATTACATACATGGCGCCCAACGCGAAGCATGTCTTCCCTAGGGAAGACACTCCAACATCTCCTGGAGGCTTTGCGCCTCAAAGGAGATGGCATGTCAGCTTAGGCTGATCCGCTGGTCTTTATCGGTCTTAGGCGATGTTGGCCTGAACGGCAGTCATCTCGACTTTAATTTCTTTTTGTTAAGCATCTTCGAGGTCTAGTGCCTCTGTCCTGACACGTCTTTAGTGTCCATAGGCATGTCAGTTTTAGCAAATGGGACACACTTTAGCCAACTCTGCCCTGTCCTCAGTATGAGATGACCGGTGCGAGGTGTTAGTTCGGGTACCTTTAGCGATGTCGCTCTAGGTATGACTAACTACCAGATCATCGGCATCTCATGCTGTTGGGAGCTGTGGAGTTTTCGAATTTCGCTTTTTGTGTTTGTCTATCTCCTTCCTCCTACCTTTTCCTATCCTTTCCCATCCTAGCAAGATAGGAGAAAAAGCTTCTGGGGGATACCTGAAATTATTTTGATTGATTTTTCTTGTTTTTTTATTAAATTTTTTTTTTCGTTTTTTTTGAGGTGATGAAATTTTTTTTTATTTTGATTTTTTTTTCGAAAATTAAATTTTTTTTTATTTTTTTTGCTTTGATTCTTATACCTATTTTTTTTTATTTATCATATCTCTTATTTTTTGTCCTTTTATTTCTTTCTCTGATTTATTTTTTTTGCCGTATTCAAACTTGTTTTTGTGCTACGATCTTAGGAGTTGGACTCCCGCACTAAAAGAAAGATATCTTTAGGAGTTGGACTCCCGTACAAATTGCGAGACCTTCCGTCTCATCTAAACCTTCTGTACAAGCGGTTACAGTGCCGACTTTAGTCCATTGGGCACGCTTTCATTTAAGGCGAACGTTACTATAATGTTCCATTCTCCGGTTGTGAAGCCCGTGGCTGAATCCGAGGACCGAGTAGCAAGACCTAAACAGGCGCAAGCCCCCTCTACACCACCCAGAACGAGAAGTAAGGCGAAACAGGCTCTCGATCAAACCTATGCCTTTCCAAGGTTTTCGCCCGACTCAGTACCAGGTGCTACATCTGTACTGTAGCTGGACATGTCCAAGCCTCCACCTGCCTTCAACCCCGATAGACTGTCGGCTAGCAAGCAGATCTTTGGGTCGAGTCAGTCCCTAGACGGAGCTTGGGCTTTCCTTCCCACCGAGCGGGCTCAGCCGTTAGAGGACCTCAGGCGGCTTGAAATTACTTCTCTTCCCGAAGTAGGCCAATCCATTCTAGAGCAGTCTCGAAGGCCTGAAGAATTAAATCAGCTTCGACTCTCCCCTCGGGCAACAAGATCCCATCACCACCAAGAGCCTGCAACAGTCACTGCTGACCAGCTGGCCACACAAATGGCTGATCTGAAGTCAGAAATATTGGGCTTGTTGAGGACAAACTTGGCTCAGTCCCTACTGGATAGGTCGGGTGTGGCCATCAGCCCTACCGAGGCTCATAACGTCTATCCAGCCCGCTCGTCGAACATCAGCGATCTGCTGGAGACCAAGTTCTTACTACACGTTCATACTCTCCTCACCGACAGGCTGAAGTTATTCCACAATGGCAACCCCAGGCTTATGTGCACGAGTCCCCGCAGCTGCTTCAATCTAGACAGAGGCCCGCGCCTAGAACGGCATTTTACCAACCCAGACGCCCTTCCATCTTAGCGTCTTGGGGGATTTATTTCTCTGGTCGTAACCCGGCCTTCACCATAGATGATTTTTTGTTTCGTATAGAGCGACTAGCCTTCAGCTCTCGAGTGTCTGACGAAGAACTCTGTGGCAATATTCACCTCCTGCTAAGAGAGGACGCAGAGCAATGGTTTTAGAACCAGTTTTGCCGCGCCACTCCGAACTTTGACTGGGAGCTATTCAGACCTCGCATCAGGCAAGAGTTCGGTCCTGCCGAAACAGACTTGGACCTGATGCGAACTCTAATGGAACTCCGCCAGAGATTGTGGGACATATGAGGACACCACCACCGGAAGTCGATCTAGTCCAGAATGTCAGGGACAATCTGCATCCCCGTATCGGTCAGCAATTCTCGACGGCTACAGTAAGATCCATGGATCAACTGCAGAACCTATGCCGTATGGCTGAACGCTGGCTGCAAAGACGCGAATTATATAGACGCTCAACAAGATCGGACGTGCACGAAATTAATTTTGATATAGTCCAGGAAGCAGAGGATTCCCCTGGCTTTCCTGGGACGGGAATGGAAGAAGTGAGGCGCACCCCAGAAGCGGCAAGTCATGTGGCTTATAGGAACTGTGGCGTTGCGGGACGCTCCTTCCACTCTGATAGTGATACCTGCACCTGCACTTCCCACCCTAGTGGTCATCATGGAGTGGAAGAAGTGAGGCGCACCCCTGAAGCTGCCGGTCGCATGACTTGCTGGAACTGTGGCGTAGTGGGACACTCGTTCCATTCCTGTCCCAGCGAGACCAGGAGACTCTTCTGCTACACCTGTGGACAGCCTGGAGTAGTGTCACCTAAGTGCTCCAGGTGTAACCCGGAAAACGCCAGGGCGAGTGGTCGAAGCAGGGGACCCCACTCGCCGAAGATAATGATCAGCAAGGCGACATCGACGAACCCCTGAATTTCCTTACTAAGACAGAATATACCCAGACTGATCCCACTCATAAAGAGAATTCCACCCAGACAGATCCTTTCTGCCTCATGCGAGGAATGTCCTTAAATGAGAAGCAACTGAATTATGACAGAGTAAGAGCCCGTATTTTTGCTGAGGAAGTGAGGCTTCCTCTCAATCGAAGGAGACGACGATGGAAAGAATTCCGAGAGATAAAACGTGCAAGGAGAAAGACGCAACAGTCTTTAATATCTACAGTCATTACCAGTCAAGATGATGGTCGACCTTATGTAAGAGTGCAGATAGGCAGTGAATCCATTCTGGGTTTGCTCGATAGCGGTGCAAGCGTGAGTTGCTTGGGACAAGGAGCCCTAGAGTTTGTCCAGCGCTCAGGCTTAAAACTCTCCGCGTTATCAGCCTCAGTTCGTACCGCCGACGGTTCTAGCCAGTCCGTCCCCGGCACAATAAGAACTGCAGTAACCTTCCGTGGACAGACTGAAATACTCACCCTGTTTGTAGTGCCTGGCCTAAGCCAGCAATTGTATTTAGGCGTCGACTTCTGGCGAGCATTTCAACTTGCACCAAACATCATTTCCTCTCTCGATGTACAGCCCTCTTCTTCTGTTGAGACGAACTTTCACTCCCTGAATAACTCAGACAGAACCAAACTAGACACAGTCATTAAACAATTCCCTTCATTTACAGCTCTAGATTTGGGAAAGAACCACCTAGAAGAGCATGTCATTGATACTGGCGATGCCTTGCCGATAAAGCAGAAGCACTATCCCATTTCTCCAGCAATCCAAAAGCTGATGTACGACGAACTCGACCGTATGTTGGAGTTAGGGGTAATTGAAGAGTCCAGCAGTCCCTGGAATTCCCCAGTCGTACTTGTACGTAAACCTGGGAAAGTCAGGCTCTGTTTGGACTCTCGCAAGGTGAACCTTGCCACTAGGAAGGACGCCTACCCCTTGCCTCACATCGACGGATTGCTTGGACGACTGCAGGACACACACTTCATTTCGTCCATCAACTTGAAGGACGCTTTTTGGCAAATTCCCTTAGAAAAGCAGTCAAGGGAGAAGACAGCTTTTACAGTGCCCGGCAGGCCATTATATCAGTACACCGTTATGCCTTTTGGGTTGTGTAATGCCCCACAGTGCATGTGTCGACTAATGGACAAAATTATCCCTGGTCGTTTACGTGAACACGTCTTTGTTTACTTGGACGACTTACTTGTTGTATCTCCAACTTTTGAAGCCCATCTGAAAATATTAAGAAAAGTAGCCGACTATCTGCGCAGCGCTAAACTGACCATCAATGTTGAGAAAAGTCGCTTTTGCGTCAAGCAGGTTCGCTACTTGGGTTTCATGATTGGAGATGGAACTCTGAAAATAGACCCCGAGAAAGTAGCAGCGGTGGCGGATTTCCCCATACCCCGCTCTGCTAAACAAATCCGTAGATTTCTCGGAATGACGGGTTGGTATCAGAGGTTCATTCCCAATTATGCGACCCTAGCAGCTCCGATTACGGACTGCTTAAAGAAGAGCAAGAGTTTCTCCTGGACAGAAGAAGCGCAACAGGCTTTTTAAAATCTTAAACAAGCTATGTGCAGTGCACCGATTTTGACAACACCTGACTTCTCCAAAAAGTTTTATATGCAATGTGATGCTAGTACATCTGGTGTTGGTAGTGTACTGTTTCAAGTCGATGACTCAGGCGCTGAAAGCCCCATAGCATATATGTCAAAAAAGCTCAATCCAGCGCAGCGCAACTACAGCATTACTGATTTGGAGTGCTATGCGGCTGTGCTGAGTGTGAAAAAATTTATAGCTTACGTTGAAGGACATCCATTTACCATCATTACTGATCATGCTAGTCTGAAGTGGCTGATGAGTCACTCGGATCTCTCCGGACGATTGGCTCGATGGAGTTTAAAGCTGCAGGCTTTTGACTTCCAGATCGAGCATCGCAAGGGTTCGCAGAATGTGGTCCCTGACACTCTGTCCCGAGCACACACTGAAACGGCAGAGGAGTTGAAAGTAAGTGCAGTCGACGTAGACTTAAACTCGAAATACTTCTCCATGGAAGAGTATAAGCAGTTGAAATCGGCTGTACTTGCTAATCCAACACAACTCCCTGATCTCTGTGTCTCGGACGGGTACGTTTACAAGAGGACCCAACCCCGAAGCGGTGATTCGATGCAAGAGGACTTAGCCTGGAAGCTTTGGGTTCCATCGGGTCTGGTGGAAGGATTGATCCGTGAGGCTCATGAGTCGCCTCAGTCAGCGCATGGTGGCTTTCACAAAACTTTAGCTAGACTGCGCGAAAAGTTTTACTGGCCCTGCATGGTTGCACATGTACGTGCCTACGTAACAAGTTGTCAAGTATGCAAAGAGACAAAAGCGCCTAACACCATTCTACGACCATCCATGGGCAAGCCTATGGAAGCACAACGTCCATTTCAATTCTTATAAATTGATTTTCTTGGCCCTTACCCACGCACCACCCGGGGTAATACTGTCATATTTCTGGCGTTAGATGCCTTCACCAAATTCGTCCTGATCAAGCCCATGCGAGCAGAATGAGCAGACCTAGTATGTCGCTTTCTTAAGGAAGATGTGTTTTCTGTCTTCGGAATACCTGAAACCATCTTCTCCGACAACGGCCGGCAGTTTCTTTCTACTACCTTTAAAAAACTGCTGAGCGAATATAGCATAAAGCACGTCAAGACTGCCAAGTACTCGCCGCACCCTAATGCTTCCGCACGTGTGAACAGGTCTATATTAGCAGCCATTCGAGCCTACCTGCAAGACGAACATAGTTCGTGGGACTTACATCTTCCCGCCATCGGAAGTGCTCTTCGCTCTTCAGTACACCAATCAACTGGCGTCAACCCATACTATGCTCTGTTTGGCCATCACATGGTCCTACATGGCTCCTCTTATCCATTACTGCGACAACTGGACCAGTTGAAGTCTGGCGATATAGCAGTCTTGACCACTACTGATCGACTCCAGCTGGTTCGCTCACGCATGCTAGACCATTTACAGAACGCCCATGAAAAGCACGAGAAATCTTATAATACGCGCTGTCGCGACGTCACATACGCCGCCGGTCAGAAAGTGTATTGTAGAGTCTTCGCACAAAGCGAAATGCCAAAGGGTTTTAGTGCTAAGCTGGCCAATAAGTTTGCCAAGGCTAGAATAGTTAAGCGCGCTGGACAGAGTTTATATCAGCTGGAGGACATGCAAGGCAAGTCCTTGGGAACATTCCATGCCAAAGACATCCGGCAGTAAAAGTCTTCAACATTTTAGACTTTCCAATGTCAACCGTCCGCGTCCTGGAGAGGAATGCCCGGTTCAGTCGGTAGAGCATGAGACCTGATCTCAGGGCCGTGGTCGTGCCACACGTTGTTGCAATCGAACAGTGAAGAAAATCTGAACTCTCCAGCTTCTCATTAGAGCTTGGAGGGGAATGATCGGAATCTCTGCTCGAGGTGGAAGGGACCGGCTATCCTTCTTCCTCTCATTAGGGAACGAAGTGGTACCGGGAACTGCCACGGCAGCGTGCCAGCGTCAGATCCTGGGATGGCCTTATGACATCGATGAGCCCGAGTAGATCCTGTCTCACTGTTTTCAGCTCCTCTCTCATCGGTTCGCTAGAGCTGCAGGCCTTGAGAGAGAGACCTGCGTTGTAATGTGAGACTTGCATGACGTTTAGCGAGCGCCATCTAGAAGTCGGCAGCGCTGAGCAAGTATCTTAACATGCCCAAACCTTACCAGTCTGTACACCTAAGTTTCTGGTGGGACGAAATGAAAGTGTCAATTCTAAGGGAAGAAGAAGACAATTTCATTAAGTGTTACCCGGGACGGACGGACAGCTGGAGGTAAACTCAATTTTAAATTTTTCCAAATTCCATCTTTTTCTCAGCCATCGGCGCTCGGATAAACCAATCTTTAATAAATCTCATTCCACAGTGTGCAGCTAAGGAATCTAAATCGGGAATTCGAGGTCCAGGCGGTTAAGGAGAGCTCGTGTTAAGAGCCCATCGGAGTAATTTTTGTCATGCTAGGAAGAAAATTAGGATAACTTAGGTGAACATCCACCTTATTTTACCTCTCGCTATCCGTGGAGGCCGACGGACACAAAATATATCCATATAAAAGGGGAAAGTGTGTTATATGCTCCCTTTTGAGCATATAGGCTTCACTAGCTCAATGAAGAAGGGGTGGGTGTACAAATATTTGTGATGGGCGCCACTTGGTTTTCTTCTGAGTCCAAGAACTCTAAATGTTGCCAAGAAACTTCGCGAATAATTTAAAATTACACCAATTAATTCGATTGAAAAAGAATTTATTAAAATCAATATATTTAATTCGGATTATGCACAACGTAATTTATTCCTTCACAAAGAGATTTTCAATTCGCAAAACAATTCAAAAAAGTATGAAGGGAACACGAATGTAGTCGTCGTAACACACTTGACACTTAGAAAATTTCACCCTTTTTTTCTTGCAACAATCGTGAAATAATTATTTAAAAAAATTATATGTATATCTTAAACAGAAAAGGGAAAGAAATGAAACAAACGGGTATATGTAAATAAATGGAAATAAACAAAAAAATTGTAAAACAGACTACTCAACTTAATCCGATGCTCCAAATTCCAACTGAAATATTTCTCTTTTCCTGGGACGTTTATCTCGAAACTTTCCTCGTTCTTTTCCTTTCTCCACACAATTTCCTGTTTCCAAATAGTTTCACTCAAAAAAAATGACTGAAAAGCTGACCAAAATAAAAAAATACTTGATTGTTTATACCGGCGTATAAAGTCCCGCGAAAAAAACCGCGATAAGTTTGCGCAGAGGTTAGGTGTTTAGTTTTGATGTGATTCTGGCAATTTTACTTAGCTGATTAGAGTATAAAGCTATACAGGTAAGTGTTTTATATACCCTTTTATATTGTTTACTTTAAAATTTGTCTAAACTGGTTCATACATTTAGGAATCCGCAAGAGTGTGTGCGCTGGCCATTTTCGCATTCCACTATGTAAGTAACAATTTAAAATGTTTATAATTTCTTTTCGTGACGCTAAATTATATAATTAAAAATTTTTTTATGATTTTTAGGTTGCTCCTTTGGATGTATCGGGCTCATTCCATCTTCCGCCAGAATTGCTTCCGTGTCAGCATTTCCGTCCAGGTAACAGGTGAACAAATTGAACGACCTTCAATTCCTTTTGACCTCGCTGGTAACGTTCCTCGAATTCTGCGGCTGACCTGAAATAGGACCAAAGCACAGCGCAGGATCATCTTTAATCGTAAATAAGGACAACACACCACACAGGTATTTAATATTCACAATTACACTATTTCAAATCTATTTTATTTTTATTTTAGGGTGTTGATTTATTTGGTGGAGCGCGAGCAACCTGTAACATTCCCTCCCTTTCTTCCGAGAGATTAACTTAACTTAACTTTTCTGTTAAATTCCTAGCCATCGCTACCACAATGGTTCCTCAAATCCTGACTGAAAATCAAAAACAATTCTACCTATCCCAAAACAATTCATAAGCCCTACCGCGATAACACATTTTTTTGCACAGTTGTCGTAGGTTACAAGGAAGGAGAGACCATGACAATTTAATTCAGCCTATAGAAATAATACTTTCAACCTTGCACTCTTCGTTTGAACAAATCTCGGTTCTCTCCCGTATAGACTGCATTCCGCCTAGTAGCTCGAAAGTTAAACAAGAAGTACTAGAATGTAGCCGCTTATTTCCACATACCATTATTGCTAATAGTCTAAAAATTGCTGTTATTATGGCGCTACCTTCCTGAGTACTTTTCAGTTCCAACAGTATTTACACGTACGAATAACTTTAAGCATCTCCTCTGATACTGAAAATGCATCCTCAAATTAGGGCGCAACAACGGCCTCGTACAACTAGATTTAAGGGCACATATCGTCTTTCAAACTATTTTACTTGCTGGGTCAGGTCAAGAACGTTTGGGATAGACTACGGCCACTAGTTTCAGTACGTTGGAAAGATGTCTTCGGCAATATGCATTATCTACCGGGGCTGCCGTCATTGAGTAGCATGTCAATATATCATGGAGTGCTTTATAGGGTTTGTGTGCGCAATTCTTTTTAACACAGGTAGTTTACATCTCTGACAAATCTGCTAACTCTGATGTGGGGCAAAACGGTCACATATCTATTAAATTAAGTGTAACTGGATTTTAAAATATCTACCGAGGCTTGTCCAAGCAAGAATTGCGGCGATGCGATAATATACTTTTACTTACAACTTTTCCTTCTTTATAATCACGAGCAACTACCCAAACAGTATCGAATGCCATGCTCTGAAAATCCCAATAACAAAAAAAATTATCCATCATGCATTACATAACCACTGGACTTCGTAACAGTGTACGATCCCAACACCATGGTTAGAAAAATCTTTCTATCCCCTATTATACATTAGCTACTATTACCTGGATACTATATGTCTACTTAACCTATCTGTATCTGTAACTTCCAAGAACAAATGGGTGCTATAACTGATAACCCGCAGTTGTAAATTCCAAAGTTAATACGTTCCTATTGCAAAAATACTTTAACTAACACAAACTCACACAACTGGAATGATTACCATGTACTTACTAAATTCTAAAATATTACAAATCATCATCTCGGGAATCGCTATAATATATTTTAAGATCCTTCGTATGCCAAACGCCGGCATTTTTACCTTTCTCATCTTCTAATTCATACGTCCAAGGCGAAACTATTCTAATCACTCTATAGCGTCCTACGTACTTCGGTGCAAGCTTCGCGTTAAAGTACTCCGCGGCATCAGATAAAACATAGTTCTTGCGTAGCACTAAATCATTCTGAAGGAATTTTTGATCTCGTCTTCGGAGATCACATCGTCGTTTTCCCATTTCGGCTGCCTTTATCAATCTGTGCTTGACATCCCTTCTAACTTCTTCCAAACCACGAGCTCGAACTGTAGCGTCGTATGGTAGTTCATTACCGTCATGCCTATGATCATTACCATTCATTGTCATTTCTTTGCCAAAATTTATGAAATAGGGTGTTAACTTCATGGCTTCGTGAGTGGAGGTTCGAATGGCGCATGCTACTTTGGCCAGGAACATATCCCACTTTCTGTGGTTCTCCGACACGTATGCCCGAAGCATAGATTTAACAACTTGATTTGTGCGTTCCACCGGGTTGGCTTGCGGATGGTAGAAGGCGGTATGACTGATTGTTACTGCATACTCAGTACAAAGTTTCTTGAACTCCTTACTTCGAAATTGTGGACCATTATCGCACACTATGGATCTGGGTGTCCCAAACAATAAAAATATATATTCCTCTAAAGAATGGCAAATTGAAGTAGTACTCGCGGACCTTAACAGAAATAGCATAGGAAACTTGCTAAACTGGTCAATAACTGTCAAGATATACTTATACCCTTTGCTAGAACGAGGTAAAGGACCGATGAGATCAACATTTATGGACTCCCATGGCCTAGTAAAAGTTGGTCGCGTAGCCATAAGTCCAGCTGGCTTTTTAAGATCTGGTTTAATCACTTGACATACCTTACATTTCCTTACATATTCAGTAACGTCGGCTTTCATCTTAGGCCAGTAAAATTTCTGCGCTAACCGATCGGAGTTAAGTGTAGTTAAGTCAGGGTAACGGGGACGACAGTGCTTCCATAAAATGTTGTCTTCAAGTCTCCAATCTGGGCATTTTGAGGGTTTGTGACGGATCTTCGATATCATCTCCTTACACCACTTATCTTCCTCGTAGCTAACCTCAACACATTCAATTACTGGTACTGAGCTAGATAACAAATCAGGCAATAAATGCTCCTTCCCTTTTCCATGTACAATTTGATAGTTATATTGTTGAAGTCGCATTGCCCATCTTGCTAATCGTCCTGTCGGGTCTTTCAAATTATTTAACCAAACTAAGGAAGCGTGGTCTGTAACTACAGTGAACGATGTTCCCTCAACGTATGACCTCAGCTTCTCTATCGCCCAAAGCACTGCTAAGCATTCTCTCTCAGTTGTGGAATAGTTGCGTTCACACCTATTGAGCGATCGACTTAAATACGCGATTATTTGTTCACTTCTGTCTGTCTGCTGGGTTAATACTGCACCCAATCCATATCCCGATGCATCGGTGTGGATAATAAACGGATAATCTAAATTAGGGCAATTTAAAATTGGCGCGCTGACTAGGCAATCTTTAACTTTTTTAAAAGCTTCCTCGCACTCAGTTGTCCACACAAATTTTTTTCGTTTTTTCAGGAGATCGGTTATTGCTGCCAGAAGTGTAGAAAAATTAGCCACAAATCTCCTATGTCATGCAATCATTCCCACTAACCGTCGTACTTCAGAAACATTCTTAGGACTTGGAATTTGCAAATAGATTTTATCTTCTCCGGATCAACTTGGAGGCCATACTCACCCACGACATATCCTAAGTACTTGAGCTCGGGTTTACAAAATTCGCACAGACCAAAAGGCATTCTCCGAAATTGGAATAGACCTCTGTTTGGTACAGTGAAGGCGATGAACTGCTTCGAGTTTTCCTCTAATGGAACCTGCCAAAAAGCTGATTTTATATCAAGTGAAGATAAGTACTTGGCATCCCTTAACTTATCTAGCGGATACATAGGGTAACGGATATGCGTCCTTCTTGGTTACCTTATTCAATATCCTGTAATCAACGCAGAATCGGTATGATCCGTAACAGTGATTTCGAGAAAAACGCGTTTAAAGTTTTAAAACTGTATTTCACGCCAAGAAGGTGGCCTGGTGTAAGGCTCCATAACTAAAATATTGGGCCTAATCTATTTAAATCCCTTTATAGGACGATTTTACAATACTTGAAGATTACGAAAATGCAAAAAAAAATTCGATTGTTTTCCAAATTCACGACCGCAAGACCCCCTTAGTGAGTTGACTTTTGGTAGCGCAAAACCATCGCAAATATTCCAAGAAATGAAGACGCTAAGTATTAAGATCTTTATGGCTTATGGTAATATACATGGCTGACAAAATTTTAGAGGAGACTGGGCGAACCGAGGTGTATTCGGTATTAACCGAACCAAACCTAAGTGTTTCTGCCATAACATCACTACAAAATCAAGTCAGTGAACTCACCGAACAATTTCAAAGATTCTCTCGAAAGTCTTTTAGGCGTACAAATAGACATTTTAATCCAAGGTTTAGATCACGAAATAATTCAAGAAATCGAAGTTAATTAAAGGCAAAGAACTTTGCTGGTATCATCTTAAATTCGGTGTAAAATCTAAGAAATGCACACAACTGTACAAGTTTTTTGTAGTCAGCAAACTAATAGGTCAATCAATCTTAAGGGGTTATATACAAATTTATCTGTGTGAAATTTCATCCAGATCGGAGCACTAGATTTCAAATGACAGCCGTTCGCAGCGCGCTAATTCCATCCAAAAGCACTTGGCGAGCGGCGTCCAAAAACTTTAAACGCGATGATCTCGGAATAGAGCTTTTGAAAAATACCGTTGCGGAGAACGTCACATCTCAAAAACTTTTCAACCGATTTTCATATTTTTTTTTAAATTGTTCATATTTACAATCTCGTGTACTTGAACAGTTCCTTTTTCATCTAAAAATTTTCGATTGTTTGCAATGAATTTTTGTTTAGAATTTTGAACACCTCAAAAATCTATTTTTTTGTCAACATGGTTTTTTTATTGGAAAAAAAAATTTTTTCGGAAACCGAACCGTTCAAGTACACCACATTAAATTGTTCTTCAATAATTTTTGTACTCTTTTGATTTCAGTTAAGCGGTTCGCCTTGGAGAGTGTTCACCGCAAGCCTCTGGAAAAAAAAACGCGCTTCGTTGGAGGGGCCATAACTCCGACAATTTTTAATAT
Organism: Leptarthrus brevirostris; assembly: GCA_964036015.1. NCBI lineage: Eukaryota > Metazoa > Arthropoda > Insecta > Diptera > Asilidae > Leptarthrus > Leptarthrus brevirostris. The sequence goes on along the minus strand of OZ038373.1, from coordinate 62,054,020 downwards.
TTTTTTATAATTCAACTTGGTTTTTTTCTTCGATAGTACTACCAACAAATTATCTTTCGCTTTTTCTAATAAAATTTGCATAAAACCCTTAAAAAAAATCAACAACTTAGCTCACTTTTGCCCCTCAACTTTGTATATAACCCCTTAATAGACATAGGTTCAGACGTTTCTGTGATTCCAAATTACCATTCAAAAAGCAAAAACTTTAACAGTCTTAGACTTTTGGCAGCTAACTCGGTTATCAACACATACGGCAAAACATTGCTAACTCTAGATTTGGGTTTACGACGAAACTTTCAATGGGAATTTATCATTGCGGATGTTACAAAACCAATCATAGGTGAAGATTTTCGGGTTGGCTATGGAATCCCGGAATACAAAATCCCGAATGCAAAATCCCGGAACGCAAAATCCCGGAATACAAAATCCCGGAATACAAAATCCCGCAATACAAAATCCCGCAATACAAAATCCTGGATCCCGGAAATGCCATATTTTGAATTTATGCATTTTTTTATGAAATCAAACTCGGCCGGCCGCATTTGATTTCATAAAAACATGCATAAATTCAAAATATGGCATTTCCGAGATCGAACAAATTTATATAAAAATGCAACTACTGATTTTATTCAAAAGATGAATCTGAAACAGTGATAAGAGTGTTTTGATGTATATAGGTACAGTTATAAATTGCATCCCGAGAAACAATAAATATTGCAAAGAGAATTACACTCCCTTTCATTTTGAAATTTTCTCTACAAGAATTGTTGTCTATCGCTGGAGTTTATACGTTAATTAAAGACTTATCTAAGGAACTGATTATCTCATTAACAACTACTACTTACTTAAATAAGAAACTACTACGTACTAAAATAAGAAAGTTTAACGCAATAAAATATAAGAAAATTAAAAGAAAAGGGAAAAGGAGAAAGGAAACTTATACAAAACTGGATTTCTTAATCCATTTAATTAATTTTACGCTAGGAATATAGCCTTAAATTAATTACATTTATCTTATAAAAATTTGGACTTTTTCTCTCGAAACTATCATGTAATAAATTTTGGAATTTCTTTTACTATTATAATACTGCCCTTCTAATAATAATATGTATGTACATATTAAAAAACAATTTTGAATTCAATTTTTTGAAAATCTAATTTTTACCCAACATATTTCCGGGATTTCTCTGTCCGGGATTTTGTATTCCGGGATTTTGTATTCCAGGATTTTGTATTCCAGGATCTTGTACTCCGGGATTTTGTGATTTTAAGACTCCGGGATGTTGTATCGTGGAATTTTCAAATCCGGGATTTAGTTACCATCCCAAGATTTTCTGCGGGAATTTGGTTTGTTAGTCGACCTGAAAAATAAAGTGTTGACATTGGCATTGAAACCAAAAATTATATTATTAATAGAATTGTGTCTTGAACAATTTTCAACTCATCAGCTGTTTTGAGGCTGATAATTGTATCGTGTCAAACTTACACATTTAACAACTACTCTAGCAATCATACCTAGTTGTCTCACCTCTCTTCGGTGGATTTTTTGCAAGCGAAAACTCCGTCTTTACGACAAATACGTATATATAAATAAACGTATACGAGCCCACCTTTAGCCCTGCGTTCTCAGCAATCAAACCGAACTCATGGGCACGAAACTTGCTGCATTGAAGCAAGTCATTACTTACCACAAATCTAAATATAAAATATAATTCTCTTACAGCTTACAGTTGAGGAGTCTTGAACCTCTGCTTACTTGCACCAGCGAAGTGAGCTGGAACTATAAATATTTTTTTTATTTTTACCAGAAAACTAATTCGTTCTTTTATTTCCACAGGAACTATTGCATTGATTTATTTTGGATTCTCTTCAGTTGAATTATTATTTATTTTTGCTTTATTTTGAATAATTTTTTTTATTTATTATTTTATTTTACGTTATTATTTTCTTATTAATTTTTATAATTAAGTTTCTTTAATTACTTTCTTATATTTGAATTTTTTGTTTGAATAGCTTTTGGTTTACAACAGTATTTTTAATTTTCAATAAAAAATATATTTACGACAACTCCAAATTTTTGTATTTTATTGACCCGGCAACCCTTTCTTTTCGCTTGAGACAAGTAAGGGCTCAAACATAAATACATTTTTCTTAATTTGCGAACTCGCATAGTATATTTCTTTAATAAAAATTTATTAAGTATCTACTTAATTTGAATCTTTCTTTATATACCTTCAAAAATCGCACACATACAGGGTGTTTCAGATCTGACGTGCCAAAATGAGTGGGGTGATAGATCTCAACCGTTTGGGAGTTACAGGGTGATTCATAAATTTCAGTTTTTCATGGTATACACATTACTCTTTTATTTTTATCTTTTAATCTACTCAACATAGCAACATCAAACAAACGCTAATTATGATTTCAATCATGGACAAAACTGAAAAAAATGTTTCGAAATTACCAACATTTCAGTATTTTCATAAATTTTCTCCGAAATTTATGTAATTATGTTTTTTATTTTTATTGGATTGCTTGTACAACATGTCCACGTAGGGTAAGTATTTAGAAATTTATACGTTGAAATCCTATCGGAGCATATTATAAAAATCAACAATTTAAAGAAATCAAACTCATATTAACTCAAAAATTATTTTTATTAAATTCAAAACGTATTACAGTGACTCTTAATAACTTACAAAAGCTGTTCAAAATGTCCACCGTCACTTTGGATGCATGCCAACAATCTCCTTCTAAGTCCCTGTTTAAGGTGTATTGAAGCCAACTTCTTCCGTATTTTCGTAGCTGCATTCCCAATCCTGCTAACTTAATCCTCCCTAGTGTTAACAGGGCTTGAATAAACTCCATCCTTCATTGTTTCCCATAAGAAAAAGTCCAATTTGGTAAGGTCTGGAGATCTAGCAGGCCAAGGAAAACGTCCGCATAAACTAGTTTTTATTATTCATTTACAATATTTCATCAATTTTCTGATTACTACAAAAAAGAACTAAACAATAAACTAAATAATAATAATATTATAATATATAAAAACAAAGAACAAGAAGAGAATTCGCAAAATATAAATAAAGAAAACAAAAGTGCTAAAGTGAATAAAAAGCAAATAAAAAGTAAAAAGCACAACAAAGTGAAAAGTAAAAACCAAAAAGTAACCTCAACAAAGCTGACTCCTCACATGATTACGCGATAGATGTAAATTAATGCAATCAAAAGCGGAATTAAAAAATCGCGGCATCGACGTGATAGGCTCATTAAATCCATAACTAGTACGATGAAAAGGTAACCGAAGGAAGTCGTGATTCCTCAGGGAGCAAACTGGTACCGATATGCTAAAACGAGTCAAGGGAATCTATGGACCCCCGAACGCAGTCGAAAGCAAAAAGGATCCCGGCGTTACGTTAAATTTCACTATTAAGCACTTCGGGCTTCGGGCTGAATGGTCCTACCAAATGGTTGCCGACGATACCAGCCCATACATTGACACTGAATCTCTGCTAGAATGAGGTCACCTTTGCCCTGTGTGGGTTAGTTTCCGACCAGGTATGGAGGTTAAGGAAGTTCGTGATACCATCCCTGTTGAATTGAGATTCATCCGTTCACAGAATTCGGTCCGGAAACGCCCTGTTGTCAATTTCGCGTTCCACAAACCAAGTGCTAAATTCCAGTCTTCTCTCGGAATCTCCTTCCAGTAGTCCTTGGACTGGGTTATGGTGACATGGACATAATCTCTCTCGATGAATAACCCTCCAAACCTTAGATGCCTCATGATGGTGATTATTTGCTGCACGACGTCGGCAGAAGTTCCCAAAGTTTTGGGTCGTGTCTCCATGTCGTGTGAAGTTACACTTCCTGTTTCTTTTAACTTGTGGAAAGCCCTTGTAATCTTTGATATTCCAGTACAGGCGATCTCTCTTTTCAGTGTACTACACCATATTTATTTATTTAAGCTTAATGCAAGCTATTACATAAAAAAATACAAAATAACAAAATAAATACTACAAACTAAAATAAACAATAATTCATAACAGATAATGTAAGCTACAATATGAGCTATGATAATGATAAATATAAACTGGGAGGAAGGAGAATTAGGAAAGACGATCAAGATGGACGGGATAAAGATATAAGGTTTTGTGAAAGGATGATTTACTCAGATGGAAGTCAAAGGAGGGAAGGTCGTTGACTTTTCTTAGCATCCTGGTAATTGGTTCGCGTTGACCGTAGTTCGTGCAATGGCGCTCGAGTCGGAAAAGGGGAGTGGACCTAAGGTTGCGAGGGTTGGTATAGATGGGTAAAGACTGCAGGATTGAAGGGCAGTGTCTATGGCACCAGCTAGTAGCTGATGAATGAAGAGAACGTCGGAAATATCACGACGTTTACTTAGGGGTTGTAAGTCGATCAGTTTCAGACGGTCTTCATAAGGTGGAAGGTTGAATCTGTCTACCCACGGAAGATCACGTAGAGCAAAGCGAATGAACCTACGCTGGACAGATTAAATTCTGTTAATGTGGGTTGTTTGCGTACGTCACCATACCTGGCTGGCATATTCAAGGAGAGGTCTAACGAAGAAAATATAGAGAGATTTGGAAACATAAGGATTGGAGAACTCTCTAGACCAGCGCTTCACAAACCCCAGCGCGGAGTTAGCTCTGTTAATTATGCTTTCAAAATGGGAACGGAAATTTAGTTCACTATCACAGATTATTCCTAGGTCACACAAAGAGGTAACGATAGGGACTGGTACGTTTGTTAACATGTAGGTTCTCGGGGTGGTGGTAAGACGCTTTCGGCAATAATAGATGGACTGGCATTTGGAGACATTGAGCTCAAGAAAGTTTTTCATGCACCATGTGGTGAACGAATCGAGGTCATTTTGGAGAAGAGAGTCGCTTGTGGAGGAGATATGTTTAATTATTTTCATGTCATCTGCATAAATTGACAGCTCCGAGTATTTCATGACACAATCAACATCATTAATTGTAAGGATGAAAATTAATGGACCGAGGTGGCTGCCCTGAGGGACGCCGGAACGAGCGACAATGGGGTTAGAAATGGATCAGCTGAAAAGAACATTGTATTGACGGTCGTTGAGGCAGGATTGAATCCAGGAGATGAATCGAGGGGGCAAGCAAGAGGCGATCAAGTTTAAACAGGATAACGCTATGGGAGATCTTGTCAAAGGCTTTAGTAAAATCGGTGGCGATAACATCAACATCTTTACCGTTTTCCAGGGCACATAGTTTTTTGGAGACGAATTCGGTAAGGTTGGTGGTTGTAGATCTTCCTTTGAGGAAGCCATGCTGGGAGAGGGAGAAAATAGACTTGCAGTGGAAGAACATGGAATCATAGACCAATTTTTCGAATAGTTTAGGTATGGATGATAATGTAGCAATGGGTCTGTAGTTGGATGCATCGTCTTGCATGCAGCCTTTTTTGAATATGGGAATAATATAAGAGTTTTTCCATAATTGAGGGGAAACCCCTTGAGTGTCCGAGAGGCGGAAAAGCAAAGTAAGGGGTTGAACTAGATGCATGTGTCAGGTAATAACCAGTTCAGAAAAATCCAAGATTTTTAGGACAGACACAACCACAGTAAAATAGATAAACAATCCGAAAGATTTGGTCCCTTTTCCATCCTCAGACATTAAAATACTTAATGTAGGTTGCAATAAATGGTAAGTTCAATTAAACCTCTTCTGGGAAAATGTAATGGGAAAGGCTCCATCGCCGCTTGCGTAAACAAATTGTGCATGTCTTTTAAAATTTCGTAATTTATGACCCTCACCCAAAAATTCCTAGAATAATTAGCGTTACCTTGTAGGTATAGACCAATCCTTTAGTTTCCTGAGGTTTGCTTTCATTCTCCTTAAGAAAGATCCTCAGTTTTAATTGAACGTGCAAAGTGAGAAGTAGTTAAAGATCTTAATCTATCCATATAGTGAATTTAGTGATTTCAGTATTTAAATTTATAATTTATAAAGGTGGGTACTGTATACTGTGTAGTGGGTACTGTATACTGTGTAGTGGGTACTGTGTATTATGTAGTGGGAACTGTGTACTGTGTAGTTTGTATTGTTAGTGGGTACTGTGTAGTGGGTATAGTGCAGTGACTGGTAGTTAAAATTAGATTATAGTTATGAGTAGTAGTTCCTCTAATTGTAGGCTGTCGTTTCAGTATTTGTGTGTGTGAGTGTATTATGAATCCGTCAAAGTGCTCCCCAATGGAACGTGGTATGTCCGGTGAAGTTGGAGGACATGGTATGGTTGTGCCAATAGTGCTGGTGTGTCCGCACATTGGAGGGATGTGACTTCAGCAGATCGTGGTATGTCCGGTGAAGCTGAAGCACACTCCTATGAATTATCCCGATATAGCTGGTATGTCCGCTTATTGGGTGGTTTTATTACTTATCTGTGGTATGTCCGGGATTGTAATAAAACCATAGTAAGTCCTGTGATCATCTGGTATGTCCGATGAAGGAGGAATTGATTAAGTTGGTATGTCCAGGTATCAATCCTCCAAATCACAGGATTAGGTCAGCTCTGATGGTATGTCCGCTTTGCTGATCTAATGTGAGTGAGAAGTATGAGTGCGTATTGCGTAGTTTAGGCAGTTAACCCATTGAGTTGTAAACTCACGAGTCGTTTTCTTCCTTTTACAGATCTGTAGGGAAAATAGTTGGCGCAAGAGTAATCATCGAGGAGATTTGTGTGGTAATAAATAAATTTAAAATGAAACAGTTTTGGTCTAGTTTGTAGTCATCCCGATACATGGCACACTTTTTCAGAACGATGGCCAGAATGCCGTCAGGACCGGGGTGAAAGTCATCCTCAAGCCCGTTAATACTGACTGCGATTTGTTCGGGGTCAGGGTCGAAAGATGTAAACGACGTTTGAGTGCATTCTCCCAAGAATGAAAAGTATCTAAGGTCAGGTTGGAGGAAATTGTTGCTGAAAGATTTACTTAAGAAGTGTGTCAAGAGGTTGGCGATAACCCGGGGATCAGGTGAAGAGGTATTCTCGAGCTTTAGGGTAGAGGGGTAACCATTGGATTTCTTCTTAGAGTTAATAAAGCTATAAAAACACTTGGAGTCGGATATGAGGCTTGTTTCCATCCGTTGGAAGTACTCATGGTAGAGGGTATCACAACGTTCAGAAATAGAGGTGTAAGCATAGTCAGACTCAGTCTGGGTCAGAAGATAAGTTTGCCAACGTTTATTTCTCCCGTTGCAGAGAGAGCGTAATTCTCTGTCGTACCAAACGAGGGAGGAGGAGCAGTTTTTACGAGGAAGAAGAGGGATAGATTGAGTAAGACAAAGCGTGTATTTCCAAATAAAACGCCTCTACAGCAAGGTCTATTGGAAGATGTTGACGGATGGTGCCAATGTTGGAGTTGAGGAGCAAGTGATTTAATTTTTCAAAGTCGCCTTTACGAAAATTGAAGGAAAGAGCTTGAAAGGGCGTGGGTGTGGTCGTAGGAGAAAACGAGGAACAGGGGAGGATGGTGACGATCGAGGGAAACAGAGAGAAACAGAGAGCTGATCGGTAAAAAAGGCTTCTTTGGCGGAAGAGGCGTTCAGGGGGACAAAGTGTCCTCAGTCCTCAGACAATGACCATTGAATACGGTGGAGGTTAAAGTCACCCAGTACAATGAATTCATCGGAGGCGTTAGCGTTCTCAAGCATGGTGTCTAACGTTTCAATTACGGGCTCGTAGGCTTCTAGAGGTCGAGAGGGACGAATATAACAACAAAGAATATACAGAATACACTTATTCAGTGTTAATGTGATACAAGCAATAGCAATATTGAAGAGTCGGAGGTCTTAATCAGGTTGGCATCATAACGGTTGTGAGCAGCTATGAGAACCCCACGGCCTGGTGGGTCATTGTTGCCAACACAACCGTCAACACGGAAAATGGTATAGTTTGGAGGGAATAGTTCGTTGTCGAGAATTCCTGGTATTAGATTGGTTTCAGTTCAGGCAAACACATCGTGCGGGAAATTGTGGGAGTTTAGGAAAACATTGAATGTTTTTGTGCGAAGTCCTCTTACGTTCTGGTAATAGACTGACAAGCTGCTGAGGAGAGGTACATGATCGAAGACCGCAAGTGCATTAGGGGGGAGGTCAGAAATAGAGGAAGCGCGGGGGGGGGGGGGGGTTAGGAGCGAAAGTAGTTTGAGGAGTCGTTGCGACTTTTTTCGAGATGGGAAATGCGGCGAGAACTGACGTACGCAGCATAGGTGGATAGATCTTCTGAAACCTTATTGGAAGGGATATTGAATGATTCATGGTACTTAGTGAAAAGTTGATGTAAGACTGTTGGGTCTGTGGGCAGCATTTTTATAACTTTTTTGCAGCAATAATTAAAACTAATTACCTGTTAACCCAAAACCAACATTTTCGACCCTTTATCATAACAATTTTGTTTACTTAAAGAATTTGCTACCTAAAGTGCAATAAAATAATTAGGTAGCCAGAGAATTCTAAAAATGCGGTTTTTCTAATTCTTCGTCTACCTTGCCATGTTGCACCTTTTTGGAAAGGTAATAAAAATAAAAAAGATTTATACTAATTACATAAATTTCGGAGAAAATTTGGGAAAATGCTGAAATTTTGGTAATTTCAAAATTTATTTTTCAATTTTGGCCGTGACAGTACCTGCAGTGGTAGTATTGAGATCAACATTGTTGAAATTTTTGGAAAGGTCATTAGGATAGTTGTTTTTTAGCGTTTGTTTGATGTGGCTGTGTTGGGTAGATCAAGAGATAAAAATAAAAGAGTAAGGTGCATACCACGAAAAACTGAAATTTATGAATCGCCCTGTAACTCCCAAACGGTTGAGATTGCCCCCCCCCCCCCCTGCTATAAAATTTTTTGTTTGTTTAGGTGAGATCTATCACCCCACTCAATTTGGCACGTCAGATCTGAAACATCTATATACTTTCAAAAATCTATTTACAAATGCTAATGCCAAAATAGAAAAAAATGGCAAAGCTGTAGCGATTTAAGCAGGAGCAGGTAGAGTGGCTGATATCGATTTCATGAAACTTTAATCGGATTTTTCTCCATTGCTATTTTCTTAAAATTTGTCCGCCATTTCGGACTCTAAAAACAAATTTTAAGAAAATTTTTGAACAAAATTTTACCTGCACCTTCAAGTGCTTGTTATTTTGCCAAAAAGTAAAGGCTTTTCCTACACTTTAGTTAAAGAAACAATTCCTTTTTGAGTTTTTTGTCTTTTTTTTATTAATAAAAGCCGATGAAAACTAGTTCAAAGCATGCTTAATAACATATCAAACTTGCAACCTTCTTCTGCGTTTTATAGATAATAAAAGTTCATTTTCAAAGTTTGTGGCGAAATACCCACAGCAATAACACTTCTATTGAATTTGAGTTGCGAAAGAAATTGTAACTACATGCTTATATGCCAATTCAAAATATTTTCTACGAGTATGATAAGATTAATTTGAATTTTATAATTAATAAATACTTTCCTTATTATGGGTTTGTTTTTCACAACAAACGCGCGAAACTAATTTCTCAGTTTTCTAAGCATCGAAATCATAAATTTTTTTCCCACTTACGTAACATGGAATATTTTTATTTTAATAATAATAATCAGCTTTAGCCCTTGGGTCATTCTGAAAAACAAAATCCACTTGATGTATGTTCTTTGCATTGGCAGCGATGGAATTACCGAGCAGTCCCAGCATCCAGCTATTTCCGTCAAAATAGCAAAAAGCCCTGTTTCCACCCGTCAAGGCAATATTGTTATAATATCTCGCGATACTCTTTCGTTGACGTTGAAACAGATTTCCTTATCTCCTTGGAAGAATATTATTTACGACTGAAAGAAACGTGACACATTTTAAAATTATCACGAAAACAGCTTTGTTTACAAACATAGTGCTAATTTTTCCGCATGAGATGTATTTTCTGAACATGTTTCTTGTAGTTATAGGTCAAATATCTCACTTGGTGCAACCTACTTAGTTTAGGGATAAGAAATCTCGTGTTTATCCTATTGGCTCATTCCATTTATATTCTGACCTTTAATTGTTGTGGCAAGACCTACAAGAAGGAAGCAAGGCAAATGTGAATCTTGCAAAAAAAAAGCCGAGAACTCCAAAAGTGTGGCGAATGCACTAGTGATGGGCAAAATCAGTCACTTTGCTGACTCAAGTCATTTAGCATAAGTGACTCAAAAGAAAGATTCGGTCATTTGGGTCTGTTGAGTCATTTGGTCACTTGTCTGTAGAGAGTCAGGTCAAGCCAAGCATTTGAGCCGTACCAGTGGGGAATATTTGGCATTTTTTCGGCAACTTTGAGCTTTGACTATTATTTATTATTCTAGGTTATATGGTTGTATGGAGTGGAACGAAGTGTTTTGTGTATCACATTCTGTTTAGTTCTGATCACAACTCGCATTTACATATTGTATCGTCGCTGTGAGTATGTGGGAGGTGGTATAGGGATCACATCCACATGTGTCTCAAAACTACACACTCCCTGAAATAGGAACAACACAGGAACTTCGTAACATTGTCTTACAATGGGAGCAATCGCAAAATTAAGAGAATCGGCGTGCCTTCTGTTTTGTTCTTACAGATATGATATGGCGAAATGCAAATGAACGATTGACCGGTAGGTAGAAAAATATTGACTTAGGTTTTTTGAGTAACTTTACTGACTCGTTCGTGACCGACACATTACTAGAATGCACCCTCGTTTTTGAGGGTGGGGAACACGATGCGCGCAATATCCTATCCTTTTCGAACTACGGCTAAATGGAGAAAACCACACCTTTTGTGCACGATTTTGTGCAACTATTGGGTTAAACTCCGGAGATTAAAACGATCATGCCGAAATGTGAAAATTTTCTTTTCTAATAAGGCATTAATTGGCAAGCTTTTTACAAGTACACAGCTGGTAGTACTTTGCATAACTTCCCATCGAGAAATTTAAGAAGTGTTTCTTGAAGAAGCGTAGAAGAAGGATTACCTTTAACAGCAACGAGAAATAATCTGGAAGCATTTCAGTTGAAGAATTTTGTCTGCAAAGTGAACGCGTAAATCCTATATGAAAAGCAACCACAAAAAAAGGTGTGTTAGTGTGTGACGGTTTTATTTTGCTTTTAAATATTATTTCGCAAGGCAAGTACATTGCATTAGTACATGTAATATTTGCCTATTTAGAAATTTATTCATTTAATTGATTGATTGGCGGCTTAAAATGAGTTTCAGGTCCCCTTACGGAAAGATTTTCTTAATATAAATAATAATTTTTATAAATATTAACGTATTATGCCATTTCCCATTTAAGCACAATATTTTTTCAATTAAGCAAAACCCAAGTAAAGAGATACTTTTCTCAATTTATTTAAACTTATCCCAATTAACAATTGTTTCAAATAAAATAACCTGCAACTTATTAAAAACCCAATTCTTTATTTCGTTCCATTTAAAACTAAATTTCTTTTAATGAATCTTTTTTTTCTCCAATTGAATTAAACTTCTATCTTCGCTCTTCAGAACTAAATTCTTTCTTTCTAATAATAGTTTTCTCAAATAATACTAACTACTTATTTTGCTAATAATGTTGTATACTTGTTTTGCTTTGTTTGCTACCTTTTACCCGACTTCCCAAAAAACAACAAGGTTCTAAGTTCGACATATATATAGTTTTATTTTTTTATGTCTAACCGGCATAATTTCGTAACTCGTGGTCAGATTTTGATGATTCTGTTTTTTCTGGATAGAGTATGCTCATCGATTGCTACCATATCAAACAAATTTTTGGTTGGGTGGGGTGGGAGGTGAGGGTGAAACCTAACTTCGTAATGCGCGGATCGATTTTGATAATTCTTTGTTTGCTGCATAGAGTATGATCTTCTTGCTAATAATGAAAAAAATTGTCCCTAGGGTGGGGTGGGTCGGGAGGTGGTCTAACTTCGTAACGCGTAGACCGATTTGAATGATTCTCTCCTTGTCGGGTAGAGTATGTTCCCCGATTGGTACCATTTCAAAATAATATTCGCTTGGGTGGGGTGATAGGTGAGGGTGAGGTAATGCGTAGACCGATTTGAATTATTCTCTTGTTGTTGTATAGAATATGATCCCCCATTGCTATAACGAAAACATATGTTCCTAGAGTGGGGTGGGAAGAGGGAGGAATAGTCTAACTTCGCACGAGTGGACAGAGTGGGGGGAGTAGTAGGGGAGGGGTCATTAAGACTATTAAGTACAATCATTCTAATAATATATTGGCTAACGATGGCCTTTACTCAGGACCAACCGAAATTAGGACTTTACGTAGAAAACCTGGGAGACGCACAGATTAAACGATTCAACCTCAAATATTATTTTCAATAGGCGAAGCTCTAGAACAGTGCTGGAAAAACTCACACTACTTAATGTGAGGAATACTTAAAAGCTTTAGAAGCATTTCGTTCTGCTTGTTTAATTTAGAACCTTAAAATGTTTTCAAAAGGTTGTATATATTAAGATATTGCATAATTGGCTTACAAAACTACTTAAATATGACGATTTTTTTTAACTTTTGTATGCTTTAACAATTACAAAATGCAAAACCAGGAAACCAAATCCAGCCAAACAAGTGCATATACGAATTTAAAAGCTCAAAAGCTCACTTGCCCGCAGGCATAGGTTTGGACATCTCTGCTCTAGAAGACGAAAAGCTTCAGGCATATGTCACGATAGAGAGACGAGCTGCTAATGAGCATCAGTGCTGCCACTTGCCCAATAAATTTTGTAACTAGATCTTCATAAAATTGTAAAAAAATGCACGAAATTATGGAAAAGTGTAACTACTTCCAAAATGTGTTTGTGAAGTTATTAAGTACAGGACTTGTAAGAAAAATCTATTGAATACCCCTCCTACCCCATTAGTTACATCTTTTTTATAAAAAAGCGTTGCCAGTTGTACATATGCTACATGCTTCATACATATAATAACACGTTTCTAAAAAACGAAGTTATCCTGTATTCCAATTTTCAATAAAACAGTTTTTAATTAAATAGATTTTACTTCACCTTTTATCCATAGTTTACATAATATCCTTTTTTTAAATTTTACTGCAAATTTAAATTTAAATTCATTGAAAAAAAATTGCTTTTAAGGCATGTATTTTCTAATCAGTTTATGATTAGGCAACTTTTTAGTAAAATAAAAAACAAATTAGCAAATAAAATTCTCTTTTTTAAACCTTACAATTCAATACTATCAAATAATAATCAAAAAATGCTTAACTATGACCTATGTCACAAATTAGGTATATCACATTTAATTTTTGAGAGGTTTCTACAATACCTAATTTGTTCTAATCCAAGATATATATCTTAATTATCTAAAAGTACTGATGCTTGCGGATTGTACCTTAATGATACTTATATAATATTCATAATGACAAATGTAAATATTTTCTTATATTTCTTTGTTACAAAATAAAAAACAATGTGCATACCTATGTGTATATGTAGCCTGTATATGTGCATACCTATATGTATTGCGTGTTATTGTTAGGTATTTATGTAAAAGACTGCTGGAAATATTGAAAGATTTAAAAAGGCATTAAAATAGTATATTTCTACGTTAAAAATATTGCAATTAATATAAAGTTAACAAATTATTTGCGTTTAAAGAAACCTTATGGCATAAAATTAGGCGTCCATAAGGCTGCGCTCCTATGTGGCAAAGAAAGGATGATTAACATTTCAGTGTGTAGATTTGGAAACATGGGTTCATTTTTTTTTTTGCAATATCTGACCAAAATTTAACAACATTACCCTGGTCTATCTGAACTTCCGAAGCTCTTAACAATCTCTATTCATTCATTTTCTGGGTTCGCATATGTATGTTAATAAATTTAAAGTTACATCAGCAAAATCAAAGCATCCTATTATTTCCCTACATAACTTACGACAGTCTCATTTCGCCCTTTCAATAACACTGGAATGTGGTGCATTTTCATTTATTAATTCTTTAAAAGACCCGAGATAAATGCCATTGCTAATACTTTTAGCACATGAGAAGTAAAACTGTAAATGTAACTAATTTTGTTTTCTATATTTAGTTACAATTGTAACTAAATGGCAGCACTGATGAGTATTGATGAAATATTACAGATAAGAACAGAACTAACAGAGGTTCCTAAGGTAAGATTCTTACCAGCATATTTGAAGTCAACGATGAAATCTACAGTGATATATGTAGAATAGATACAGCGTAACCAACAAGGTCTTCTTCAATTCAAAGTAAATCAATCCAACAGTATTATTTGGGACAAACTCTCAATTTGATTCTCCGTTATTTTGATAAGTCATCTCATCTATTAATGAAATCACAACCGAATTGGTATTGAAGTGATATCTACATACATCAGTGCTAAAGAATTTTACACTGAACTTCAGGAGAAATATATGTTAATAGATGATTGAACGGTGTTCATCACCACGGACACTTTTTGGACTTCATTACTCCACGTATCATCAACGACATCGTGACAAATGCAATTAAAGCTATTGGGCCAACTTATCTCACGACAGGAAACCCTAAACCTAATTTAGGCATTGATTTGATTTGATTTGATTAGATTTGGAGGTGTGAGGTTCTCAAGCGCCGCGGCCACTGGGGCCTATTGTGCTAACCCTCTCAACTCCTTATAGTAAGCCGGTCCCTCCGAAGAAGTTCAACAGCTCGCGCAGTTGGCAGTCATTCAGCCCGCTCGGTACCAAGGTTGGTTTCCCGAATAGGCTAAATCTGCTCCTGGCTACTGCAGGGCATTCACATAGCACATGTAATGGAGTCTCATCCTCCTCCAGAGAGAGTCTGCAGGTGGGGTCGATGGCTCTGCCTATCCTCACCAGGTGCTTCCTTAGCTGACAGTGGCCGGTAAGTAGGCCTGCCAGAGTTCTAACAGCCGACCTGCTCAGCTTGAGGAGCTCCCTGGATCTACCCGGCGACGGTGAGGGCATAAGGCTTCTTTAGTGAGCGTGCCCCTCAATATTGTTCCAATACAGCCTATGCCCCTCATTTGCGCGGTTTGCTATTAGCCTTTTAGCCGTGCAGAGAGGTATTCCACAGACCGGCTCCGGCCCTATAAAAGGGGTGTTAGACCCCTTCCTAGCAAGTTCGTCTGCTTTTTCATTTCCCGTGTAGCCCTGATGTCCCGGTATCCAGATCAAGCTTACTTGATTAGTTCTACACAGTGCGTCTAGGCTCCTTTGGCATTCCCACACCAGATTTGATCTGGTGGTAGATGAAGAAATTGCTTTGATTGCAGCTTGACTATCCGAGAAGATTGAGATCCTCTTGTTTTAATAGGCTCTTCTTAGGTTCTCGTACGTGCATGTCAGTATGGCGAAGATATCAGCCTGGAATACCGTGGTATATATTCCCAGGGCCAGTGATAAACTGAGTCGAGGAGAGTCGCTCCAGACCCCTGCCCCAACACCTGATTCAGTCTTGGATCTATTCGTATACCATACTAGCTCCCCTGGACGGACAGCTGGAAGCGTCCAGGTCTCACGCTTTTCCACCCGTATTAAGGGTGGTTGAAATGGTGAGAGTCTTGCCGGCATCTGATCAGTTAGCATGGCCAACTCAGGTGTGGCTTCAAGAATCTCCCTTATTGTCGTGTGGCCCTTACCTATGTTTTACCCAAGGAGACCGGCTCCCTCTAGTTTGTAGGCCAGGCCGCACACATAGCCAGGCTTTCAACCTCTATATGTAGAGGTTTAATGTTTAGCATGGTTTCGAGTGCAGCCGTCGGCGAGGTGCGCATGGCTCCAGTGATGCATAGGCAGGCCATACGTTGCAGTCTGCTAAGCTTAGTCCTTATCACATTAAGTTTTGCTCTGTGCCACCATGTAATCGCTCCATAAGTTATCATGGGCCTTATTACCGATGTGTAGAACCAGAGCATTGTTCTGGGTTTAAGTCTCCAGGTGGTCCCGCAGGCTCTACGGCATGCCCAGAAGGACTTCCGAGCTTTTTCCACAGTTATATCAAGGTGCAGGTTTCAGTATAGCTTGGAATCCAGGATCACCCCCAAGTACTTCACCTGATCCTTGAAGGGTAGCGCAGTGCCCAAGAAGGTCGGTTCAGGAAGGCCCGTCGTGTTCCTCTTCCTGGTGAACGGAACTACGACTGTTTTGTCAGGGTTGACTTTGAGGTCTACATCATTGCATCAGGTTGCAACTACGTCTAGAGCCCCCTAGAGTTGTATCGTAATGTTGTTCCCCATATCGCTGGAATTTAGGCATAGACACAGAGAACAATACATTAAAACTACATGGATATTTAAATATAGTCGGGGACAATATTTGTAGACTGGTGCATGTTGCACCCACCCCCAACAAATTATCAACAACACTGAACTTGAAGGTCGCAACCTGTGCTATAAATTACAATCAACAGGCATTAAATCATGTTCGGCATCTGGTATACAACATAGAAGACAGCCCATCTTAAATTATCGACGCCTGTTTAGTAGATGTCTTTGGCGCTTACCGCTGGTGGGGCGCAACAAGATGTTGAGGAACAGTACTAGTAGCAGCTAATGTCTTTTGTGCTTACCACTGGTGGGGGCGCAATAAGATGATGAAGACTATTTAGCTTACCACGGGTGGGGGCTAAGATATTTTGAAGTAATACACAGTTTAGAATTGAAAATATTCTGAATTTTTTCTTTACTTACATCAATTTTTATATACATTTATTGATTATTTAGCAATTTTTTACTTTTCAACGTATTTACAATTTTATGCCTGCTTAAAATAATTTAAAGAGTGGTCAGCAAAAGTTCATGGTGCTGTAGAGCTTGTGACGTCAAGTTGATTGCAGGGGATTCCACACCTGGGAAATTACCTCTTGTTTTGCATGGACTGCAGTTTTCTTGATTACGATTTGTTGTGGAGCTTTTGGATTTTATTATTTGTTTTAATGATCTTTGATCATTCTGTCACGGCCGAACTTTCGGACTTAGTTTTGTTTTTATGATCTTTGATCATTCTGCCACGGCCGACAGAGTTTGTCGTTTTGCAGGTTGTGGAGTGGCTGGTCGTACCTTAAATGTCTCCTGATTAATTTTTATTTTTCGTCGAGGTTGAAGGCGTTGATATATCATCTATGATAGAGCTGCAATGATGAGGATGGTGATTACGTACGTACTTACGTAATGATGAATATGATGTTTATCCATCGAACTCGTGAACTCTTTTTCAATTATGAGTTTTTTTATCTCTTGCGTATCCAGATGATTCAAGAGTGCGGGTTCTATTGACTGTTGATTGCTAGCCTCTAAATCAAGCAGCATTACAGAGAGGTTAGTTGGTGAAAGAAAGGATGACCTTCTGTACATCATAATACTGGACTGCGCGCTGATACTCATTGACTTATGTTTTATGGCGCAATCATCATCTAGTTTTAATAATCCACTTCCGTTGAATGTTCTTATTGCGACTTCTTGTCCGCACACTATGTCAATATTTGTTTTATCATCAGTAACGTAGATCCAATGATTTAGATGTTCTAATTGAATCCACTATGGCGCTGTTTTCTTTACTTTCAATTCTTTTGTGGTTGAGGAGTCGCATTTCGCATTGACTCATGGAAGACTGCGTAGAGTAAATTGGATGATGTTGTCTGCATAGCAGGCCCAAGGCTTCTGTTTTGATGCACTCCTTAATCTCACTTGCTGTCAATGGGTAGAGAAAGTCTCTATGAAGTGTGGTGGCGAGGTAGTCTAAAGATGGTTCTATATAAATGAACTCTGATTTATGGTTGGTAGGTAGGCTTTCGGTGGGAAGTGGTACGGTGACTTTGAAGATGATGTTCTCATTCATGATCCTGCTCTTTATGAGTGATGAGGTTGTTTAGGTTCAGAAGATCTTCAGAACTACCTTCTCCTGGAATAGTAAGAGATGTTGTAATATGTTCTCTTATGAATTTGATTTCTTCTCGCAATTGCATAGGAGTTAATAAGAAAGGACATATTTTGCCATTGTGGACATCCACTAATAAGTCTATTAGTTCCTGGATGCAACTTTATTACTCGTCGTAGCCGCTGGTGATATGGTTTCGTATAAGGACCATATTTCCCTCTTGAATATTGTTTGGTCCACTTTGGACTCTGCTGTAATCGGGATAAGTACTCTGTTGACCAAATTTTCCAAAAGTCGTTCTTTTATTTGGACAGAAATTCCAACTTCTTTAAACAATGCAGTGGTTTTACCGGCGGAGTAGGTTCGGGAGGTTTAAGTATGGCATTGCCAGTTAGAAAATGTCCAGGTGATATTGCTGCTCAATCTCCTGGTTCAGTGCTGAGAGGACAGAGCGGTCGCGAGTTAAGGCAAGCTTCAATTTGACATAATAACGTTGTAAAGTCTTCAAATGTGATATTTATTTCACCGGTTACTCGTTTTAGGTGATATTTGACCGACTTTACTCCGGCTTCCTATAACCCACCAAAGTGTGGTACGCCAGGTGGTATGAAATGCCACTGAGTCCCATTTGTAGTCAATCTTTCGGCTGCTTGAACGTGATTTTCTCGAATACTGAGGTTAAATTGTCTATCAACTTCATTTTTAGCTCCTACGAAGTTAGTACCACAGTGACTGTAAAGATCTGTCCTGAGTCCTCTTCGTGCTGTAAAGCGCTTGAAGGCAGCTGAAAACGCGTCGGTGGTCGTATTACTAACCGCCTCTAAATGCAAGGCTTTGGTAGACAGGCAGACGAGACCACGATGTAGCCTTTGTATGCTTTCGTACCTCTTCCTGGAGCCACACGTAAGTTAAATGGACCGCATAATTCATTCCAGTGTGTGTGAAAGGTTTCGAGGGAATTATTCTTGGGGATGGTAATTTTCCCATTAGTTGTTTTGACATTTTTGCTCTGTAGCGGCAACAGGCTGTGCCGTTGTGTACGATTTGTCGAATGGCTGTTTTAGCATCAATTATCCAGTATCTGCGAAGTACGTACGCATGAGTGCTCTGGTTTCCTCCATGTAACGTCTTTAGATGTGCATCTCGGAGTACTAATGTTGTAAAATTGTTCTTGTGGGTAATATTATTGGGTGTTTCTCACTGTAGGGGAGCATTGAGTTGTCCAATCTCCTACTTGCAATGTTTCATTCTCATCAAAAAATGGTGTGAGCTACAACAGCTTGCTGGATTTAGAAGGGCTCTGCTTATTTGATAGTTGGTGTATTTCGCCATGAAAACATTCTCTTTGGATAAGCTTCACTATATTCATTAGAGTGCAGTTCTTCTGTCGTAAGTCCGTTTGCTATTCTTCTCTTTGTTTTGCAACAGGTTATGAAGCGTGCACAGTAAGTTAGCACTCGAATCATTCGTGAAAGGTTTGAGAATCTACCAATTATTTCTGCTTTTTCAGTGGTACTTAGAAGTACTGGATGAGGTTGACGTATTTCCTTACTTGTTTTGTACGTGGTGACAAGTACGGCAAGTCAGGCCATTGTTCTTTAGGTAAGATGAGCCATTTTGTACCAGTTCACCATAGTGTATGTGCTTTCAACTGACTTGGGTTTACTCCTCTGGAGGTACAATCTGCAGGATTGTCTTTGGATTTTATATGACACCAAGCCTCTGGTTTAATGAAGGTCTTGAGTTCTGCTACTCTATGTGCGATAAAGTTCTTCCATCTACTAGTATCACCTTTTATCCATGCTTGGGTGATCGAGGAATCTGTCCACGCACGAAAAGTAGCTTCCGTATTTTATTTCGAATGTTGTCAAATAATTTGTAAAAAAGTTCAGTTGAGAAGAAAGGCCCCCCAGCAACGTCCACCGAACAACATAGGCCGGAGTGAGTGTGGAGTCAATCTGTGAATACATTGGCGGATGAAGACTGGACCTAGAAAACAGGAGGCACATCATCCCTATATTGGTGACCCCGACAGCAGTACAAAACCTCTGCATCAAGCAGACGTCACATCAAACAGAGACGTCACACCAAACACAAACGTCACTTAAAGTTAATATTGATAAACGTGCCCCCCACCAGTACCCAACAGAGGTACCCCCCACCAGTAGTAAGGTACGCTCGTATAAAAGTATGATTGATAGAAGCGCCCCCACCAGCGGTAAGGCACTCTATCGTCATCAAAACGCA
Source organism: Leptarthrus brevirostris (assembly GCA_964036015.1). NCBI lineage: Eukaryota > Metazoa > Arthropoda > Insecta > Diptera > Asilidae > Leptarthrus > Leptarthrus brevirostris. The sequence goes on along the minus strand of OZ038373.1, from coordinate 62,033,853 downwards.
CAGCAACCACAAGCAATTAGTAGTAGGAAGACGAGTACGTGCGAGTGACAGCAGGAAAACAACCACCTGCGGTAAACAGCAGGAAGAAACCGTCAGACGTCATAGCCAAGCATAAGGAATTTAAGAGTTACAAGAAAACGTCAACAATTAGAACATCAGCAACAACAGATAAGTTTTTTTTTGGTTTTTTTTTTTTTTTTTTTTGGTTTATTAATATACATTAGTTTAAAAAATTATTTTTTTGTGTCAAAATTACTGAACCCATATTGTAAAATCATTGCAACATTTAAATAAGATGAACGAATTGAGTGATTTGTTCGGTGAAAGTACTACCAAGCCATGCGTTTCGGGTCAATTGGCTGCACCACTTATTCCACTTGCTTCGTTGTCCGTAAATGCAGTCGCTGTCAAAACCATACCTTTTTGGCGAGCAAATCCGCAGGCATCGTTCCTCCAGCTCGAATCTGAATTCGACCTGGCAGGAATAAACCAGGATCAGACGAAATTCAACCACTTGTTAAGTGCGTTGGATGAAAGTGTGTTTAGGGACATTAGTGATATTATCTCGAATCCACCAACAGTGGACAAATATCTAAAGTTTAAAGAAACGTTAATCTCACGTCTTTCGTCATCTGATAATTTCAAACTCAAACAACTGTTGAATGAGTTGACATTAGGCAATGCTCGACCATCTCAACTTTTACGAGAAATGAAAACATTAAATTCGGGAAAGTTATCAGATGAAATTTTAAAATCTCTCTGGCTACAAAGATTACCTCCGAACGTACAAGCTATTTTGGCTTGTAGTCTAGGAACAACGGATGAGTTATCAGCGATGGCTGACAAAATTCTTGAAGTTACAGGTCGAACTGAAGTTTATACTTTAAAAGCTGATTTAGAACCAAGTGTTTCTGTTGTTACGGCACTACAAAATCAAGTCAGCGAACTTACAGAACAATTCAGACAATTTTCTCGCTCAACATTTAGACCTACATATAAACATACAAATTCAAGATCAAAATCTCGAAATAACTCAAGAAATCGTAGTCTGTCAAAAGGCAAAGAGTTGTGTTGGTATCACTTTAAATTTGGCATTAAAGCCAATAAATGCACTCAACCGTGTAAATTTGTTGTTAACAAGTCAACAAACTAATTGGTCAGACTCCATTGACGACGGGGGATACTGACCTATTCAAAAGTCGTCTACACATTCTTGACAAATCAACCAACATACAATTTTTAATCGATACCGGCTCAGATGTTTCAGTTATACCTAATTTTCAACCAAAATTGTATAACTCTAACAGTCTCAAACTTTTGGCAGCTAATTCTACAATAATTAATACATATGGAACAAAATTGTTAACACTAAACTTGGGACTTCGTCGAAATTTTCAGTGGGAGTTTATCATCGCCGATGTTTCAAAACCTATAATTGGTGCCGATTTTTTACGCAAGTTCGGGTTACTAGTTGATTTGAAGAATAGGGTACTTATCGATCCCCTAACTTCTCTAAGGTCAACTGCCAAATCAGTCAAAGGTTTTTCAGAATCTTTAGCCATTTACATTGACCCATTACTCAATCATAAAGTATACGCATTACTTCAAAATTTTAAGTCAATTACAACGGATAGCAATTTCACAAAACAAACTAAGCATGATGTCTTACACTACATTAATATCGAAGGACAACCCATTGCTTCGAAAGTTCGTCGATTGACCGGAGAAAAGCTTTCGGCCGCAAAAACGGAATTTAAATTTTTACTGGAACAAGGAATCTGTCGTCCTTCTAATAGTCCTTGGTCATCCCCGCTGCATCTCTTTAAGAAAAAGAGTGGCGAATGGAGACCATGTGGGGATTACAGACGGCTCAACGCAAAAACCATTCCGGACAGATATCCTATACCACACATCCAAGACTTTGCAAATCAATTGGAAGGAAGTAAAATATTTTCAACAATCGATTTGATTAAAGCATACCACCAAATTCCAGTAGCACCTTCAGACATTCCTAAAACTGCAATTTGCACACCTTTCGGCCTTTTCGAATTTACACGAATGACTTTCGGCCTATGCAATGCAGCTCAAACGTTTCAAAGGTTTATCCATTCTATATTACGCGATTTGCCATTCTGTTTCGTTTATCTAGACGAAGTATTAATAGCCTCGAAATCAGAAAAAGAACACCTCAACCATCTTAAACAAATTTTTTCAAAATTTGAAGAAAACGGGCTATCCATAAATTTAGAAAAGTGCAAGTTTATGGAACAGGCGGTTAAATTTTTGGGGCATTTAGTTTCAACTGACGGTATCAAACCATTACCAGAACGCGTTGAGGCAATCAATTCAATGAAACTTCCTGAAACGGTAAAAGAATTAAGACGTTTTTTAGGAATGATAAACTTCTATCGTAAATTTTTAAAAAATGCTGCAATAACCCAACTCCCATTGAATAAATTTTTAATAGGCGACAAAAAAGACGGCAAAAAGAAAATAAATTGGACAAAAGAAGCAATCGAAGCTTTCGAAGCAACCAAAACACAATTATGCGAATCAACTTTATTATCATTTCAATCAAGTAATGGTGCATTGGCATTAGTAGTTGATGCTTCAGATTTCGGCATCGGAGCAGTAGTACAACAGAATTGTAATAACATTTGGAAACCGTTAGGTTTTTTCTCTTCCAAATTAACTATAGCTCAAACAAAGTATAGTACATACGACCGCGAACTCCTTGCAATTTACTACAGTATAAAACATTTTAGATTTCTTTTAGATGGAAGAAATTTCACTATATATACAGATCATAAGCCATTGGTGTTTGCTTTCAAACAAAATCCTGAAAAAGCGTCACCTAGGCAGGTAAGACATCTCGACTACATCGGCCAATTTTCAACCGATATCAAGCACATTTCAGTTAAAGACAATATCGTAGCCGATACATTATCAAGGCTTAACGAAATTGGCATTACTGGAGCTATTGATTTTGAAGCAATCGCCGATGCACAAATCGATGATCTTGCACTTCAATTTTTGATAAAAAATTCTTCACTAAAGATAATTAAAGTGAAATTAATTAATTCGGAGAAAGAAATTTATTGTGACGTTTCTATTAATAGAATCCGCCCATACATTCCTGCAAATTTTCGTAAAGAAATGTTTTCGGCAATTCATAATTTAAGCCATCCAGGAATCAAATCTTCAGTTAAACTACTAGTCAATAGAGTAATCTGGCCGTCAATAAAAAAAGATGTAAAAGAATGGAGTAGAAATTGTTTAGCATGTCAAAGAGCGAAAATATCAAGACACGTTAATCCTCCACTTGCCGACTTCCAACATGAAACTGAACGTTTCAATACAATACATTTAGATTTGATAGGTCCATTGCCAGACTCGGAAGGTTTTAAATATTGCTTGACAATTATAGATAGATACACTCGGTGGCCAGAAGCAATTCCAATTGAAAACATATGTGCAGAAACGGTAGCATCTGCATTAATAAAAAACTGGATTTCAAGGTTCGGTATACCTTCAAAAATCATCACAGACCAAGGATCACAATTCGAGTCATATTTGTTTAAAGAACTTACAAACTTACTAGGTATCAAACGTTGTCGCACAACAGCCTACCACCCTCAAGCGAATGGATTTATTGAACGCTGGCATAGGTCCTTGAAAGCAACGCTAATGTGTTACCAAAATTCTCAGTGGACAAAATATTTACCACTCGTGTTATTAGGTTTTAGAGCAATTAGCAGCGATGAATTTCAATACTCCCCAGCTAAATTAGTCTATGGAGAAAACATACGTCTACCCGGTGATTTTTTTAACCAACCATTATTTTTGAATAACCAAACTGAGTTCATAAAAAATCTCGAACAACAGTTTGAGAATATACGACCATCACCGGCATCTCGGCATATTTTGCAGAAAAATTTCATATTTAAAGATTTGAAAAATTGCCCGTTTGTTTTCATTCGTGTAGACGGAGCGCGACCAAGTTTAAAACCTCCATACGAGGGACCATACCGGGTATTGGACAGAAACGAAAAATTTTATAAAATCTTAGTTAAAGGAAAAGAGATTAATGTTTCTCTTAACAGACTTAAACCTTGTTTTAATAACTCAAAGGACGATAATTTGCAACGCACTTCATCCAAGGCACATGAACAAGGGCCTAACGCCACATACAGGTCAGATTTGCCAGTGTCAAACGACCGTGTTACAAACAAAAGTGTGTCTGTTCAGCCAGCGCTGGAGAACACTCAACATTTTCACAGGTCGAAGTCAAATTTTATTTCACCAACCGACATTTCCCAACAGAACAATAGAAATCACAGAACGTTAGAGCCAGTGATCAACGATCCACCACAAACAATTCAGAACAAAATCATCCAATTCAAAATAACATACCAAAAATTACATTTTCAAAAGACGGAAATACCCTATTTCCAGCTAGAAAAACCAGAGCAGGACGAACTACGAAACCTCCGGAACGTTTCGCGGAATCCTTAGGATTCGCTGGCGGGGGAGTAATGTGGTGACGCTCTTAACTTACCAAAAGTAACATTTATAATGTTTTAAATTAGGTTCCGTTCGATTCAATTACGTTCTGTATTTACTTGTTGAAAAAGGTTACCCAAGTAGCTTGGGATTATTTTATTTTGAATGTTGTCAAATAATTTGTAAAAAAGTTCAGTTGATTTTTGGTCTTCAACCGTACCACTCATAATTTGTATTACATCTAAAGAATTTAATAAAGTTTTGGTTTAAATTAATCGGAATTCTTAAATATTCAATTTTGTATTTTGTAATCGTCAGATTACAAAAATTATAAAGTCCTTGAAATAAAGGCAAAGTTTTAAAGTCCTCGGAGCTAAATGCTCTTGAGGCAATTGCAGCCATAGAGAAGGAAGGCCCCTCAGCAACGTCCACCGAACAACATAGGCCGGAGTGAGTGTGGAGTCAATCTGTGAATACATTGGCGGATGAAGACTGGACCTAGAAAACAGGAGGCACATCATCCCCATAGTAGCACCGCAGCGCATAGCTCCAAGCGAGGAAGTGTTGTTTTCTTCGTAATTGGTGCGACTCTTGTTTTTGCAGTGAGCATTGGTATGGAGAACTCTCCAGGTGAAGGAGGCATCGCAAAATCGATGTATTTCTATTCCATTGTTGGTATTATTCTTAATCCAACAATATATTTTGATTGATTGCACAGAATTAAGTTCATTTTTGAACCGATTCCATTTTATCATCAATTCCGCTGGTAGTTATGTGTCCCAAGATTACTTCGTGATCCAAAGTTGCATTAGCATCTTTGCTTGTATTATGACAGGTGAGAGCCATCCTAAGGGGTCGAAAAGTTAAGTTCTAATTGAAAACAATCGCTTGATGGTAGCCAGTGTACACCTAGAGTCTTGATGGTATCCTCATCATTGATACTCAGCAGTCCTTTTTCTCTTAAGTCTTCTGGTATGCTATCTAATAGGTATTGTTGGTTTGAGGTCCATTTTCGTAATTTAAAGCCTCCAGATGAAAGAAGATGAGTTAATCCTTTTGAATTAATTTTGCTTCCTGACGAGTAGCTGCTCCAGTCATCAAATCGTCTACATAAAAGTCCGTAGTTAAAATACGTGACGCTCGTGGATAAGATTTCTTTTCATCCAATGCTAGCTGTTGAAGAGTACGTAAAGCAAGATACAGAGCCGCCGCTGTACCGTACGTTACTCTATTTTAACAGTATTCTTTAATTGGTTGAGTATAAGACGGCCTCCATAGAATTTTTTGGAATTTTAAATCCTCGGTGTGTACTTAAATTTGCCGGTACATCTTTTCGATGTCAGCAGTGAAGACATATCGGTGTTTTCGCCATCGTAGTAATATCTCTCCGAAATCTCTCTCGAGTTTTGGCCCAACATACTTGATATCATTGAGACTAATACCAGTTGTAGTTTGTGACGAGGCGTCAAAAACTACTCGGAGTTTGGTAGTTGTGCTGTCTTCTTCCGCTTGATGCGGAAGATAGAATCTTTTATCAATTCCATGTGACAACTGATTCATATGGTTTAGGTTAACGTACTCCTGCATAAACTGTTTGAAGTCGTTTTCTAACTTTTTGTTGGAAATGAAACGTTCTTCATTTTGTAGTAGTCTGGCCATAGCTCTGCGTTTGGATTCTCCTAGTTTATGGACCTTATTTTTGGACGGAATTCGTACAGTGTAGGTTCCGTCACACTTCATAGGAGTATATCAAAACAGAAGCCGTGGGCCTGCTATGCAGACAACATCATCCAATTTACTCTACGCAGTCTTCCATGAGTCAATGCGAAATGCGACTCCTCAACCACAAAAGAATTGAAAGTAAAGAAAACAGCACTATAGTGGATTCAATTAGAACATCTTAATCATTGGATCTACGTAAACGTAACTGATGATAAAACATATATAGACATAGTGTGCGGACAAGAAGTCGCAATAAGAACATTCAACGGAAGCGGATTATTGAAACTAGATGATGATTGCGCCATAAAACATAAGTCAATGAGTATCAGCGCGCAGTCCAGTATTATGATGTATAGAAGGTCATCAAGCGACATAGCAACACGGAATGTAAAATGAAACAGTTTCATTTGGCTGGTACCATCTGCATGACGTTTGTTAAAAATTTTACAAAGAACTTTGAATTGATTGACACCTTTTGGAAATTTTTCATTATTGCATTACTAAATTTTTGTAATTTCAATTTATAAAGCATCATGAGTTGAAGCATTTGTAAACGTAGTCATCCATAATGGCAGACAATATGTATTTCCGTCTAAACAATTTATAAATACTCTTTCAGTGAATAAACTCTCTCTTGTTGTTACACAGTCTTCTTGAGTTTCATTCCATCAGCAATCAGGCTTTCTAGAATTCTTCAGCCTTCTTCGATAAACTTCAAATTTGGTTTTTTTATATAACTTAAAAAGGCGTAAGTTATCATAAAGGTCCTTCGAGCCGGATTTTGTTAATCCCTGCAAATTTATTGAAATATCGATTTTTATCGGATTATCATTGGTAACCAAATTGATAAATTATTCAAATTCATCGGATTTCGGCAAAACTAGCAACAGCAACACTGTTCTGAATTTAGATCAAGTTCACGGTCAAATCTGTACACTCAATTTTGTGTTTACTTATTAGTCAGCAGTTGTTGGTTTTGATCATCATGAGCTTATCGGATTTGCGAGTACAACGGGGAACAATTTAAGGGCAACAGACCAAAATGAAAAACTAAGAAGAATGGAGACGAAATCAGTTTGTCAGAATTGGAGACACGGCTCGGGTTATTAGAAGGTTACTTCGCAAATTTTAGTGCAGTGCAAACAAAAATTGAATGCATCGATGAAGAGGAACGCAAAGATGACAAAAGAGAAGTTTTTGAAGAAACATATTGTGCAGTGAAAACACAGATTTTGCAATTTATCTCGAAGAAGAAACCTCGTGGATCCCTAACCTCACTATTCGCAACAAGTGGGTAAAAGTGCGCGTCTTCCGAAGTTGGAGTTATCAACATTTTCTGGTAAATTTACTGAGTGGCCTGATTTCAACTCAATGTTTCAAACGCTAGTAGACCGGGATGAAGAACTTACTCAAGTTGAAAAGTTTCAGCACCACCGTTCTTGTTTATCGGATAGTGCATTGCGTACAATACAGTCGCTGGAATTAACCGCTGATAACTTAGACATCGCTAAAAAACTTTTGAAAAAAAGATTTAATAATAAAAGGTTAATTTTTCAGGCGCACATAAGTGAATTGTTTAAGCTTCCTGCCGTGGACCAATCCCCCATAAGTCAACTGAGAAATTTAAGTGACGCAGCCAATGTACACATCCGAGCATTGTCATCATTGGCTACAAAGGAGCAAATTGCTGAGGGACTTCTAATCCACATAATACAACATAAATTTGATTTCAAAACGCAGGCAAAATGGGAAGATGATGCAGCATTAGATGTTATTCCATCATGGGAGGAGTTCTCGTCCTTTATCGAAAGACGGTGTCAAACAATGGAAAATGTCGCACAAACACTAGATTTCGATTCTGGAACTAAATCGGCAAGTACTCATTTAAACTCCTCTAAAAGAACTAACAATCATATGAGAAAAACCACACTAATAAGTTCTAGCATTCAATTTGCATGTTGTTATTGCAAAAAACATTATCCTTTCATTACAAATTGCCCAAATTTTATTGCGTTAACTCCTGTTAAACGATACCAAGAAGACAAATTATTAAGATTGTGTATAAACTGCTTGCGAAGTGGTCACTCGGTAAAATTTTGCAAATCTGGACGATGTCGACATTGTCAGTGTAAACATCACTCATTATTACACATGTCGTCGTCCGAAGGTGTACAACCACCAAATTCCAAGAGTGTCCCAAGTAAGGACGTAGTTTACAATTCATCACAATTGCATAACATTCCGCATACTGCAACGTCAGCTTCACTTAATGTTTGTCAATCTCCCAGTGATGCAGATGAGTCAGTTGAAATCAATCAAGTATTTCTAGCCATCGCTATAATTAAAATTAGAGACATCGATGGAAAATATTGTACTTGCCGAGCTCTGCTCGATTCAGCGTCTCAACTCAATTTTATTTCGGAGAGATTATGTCAACAACTTCGTTTGAAAAAGATTAGAATCGACAGCCCGGTTAGTGGCATTGGTGCAATAAATACTACAGTAAAATTCAAGACGAACGTGAGTTTAAAATCCCGATTCAACGATTTTTCCGATAGTATGGAAGCTCTTGTTTTGCCCTCAATTACCTCTAATCAACCCGACAAGTTCATGTCAACGAACTTGCTTGGAGAATACCTGAAAATTTGAATCTTGCTGATCCCACATTTAATTATTCGCAGAAAATTGACTTACTTATCGGCGCTGCGCTTTTCTTTGACCTTTTGAGTGTTGGGCAAATCAAGCTTGGAGAAAACTTGCCACGATATAACTATGAAGATCACACATTAGAAGATTTAATACAAAAATTCTGGCAACTTGAAGACCATGGCTACTGCGTTACAGAACTTTCTCCTGAAGATCTCGAATGTGAGGAGCATTTCCTTTCAAGTTATAAAAGATCCATCACTGGCAGATTTTGCGCTCGTCTTCCTTTTCGAGAAAGGCCTTCAGTATTAGGAGATTCTCTGGAAGCAGCTAAAAGAAGATTTTTTCGTCTAGAGGCCAGGCTATCGAAAATTTCTGACGTCAAGCGGCAATATTCGTCTTTTATGAAAGAATATCTCGATCTCAATTACATGACGCCCATAGAGCTCAATGAGCTTTCAAAATTCAGCTTTTATTTCCTTCCGCATCATTGTGTGCTCAAACCTGAGCGCACTACAACGAACCTCCGCACTGTTTTCGATGGGTCAGCAAAGACAACTACAGGTCGGTCATTAAACGACATCCTCATGGTTGGTCCCACTATCCAGGACGACTTGTTCACCATTCTGCTTCGCTCCATGCTCGTATAGAACTTCACGGCTTCGCTGATGCTAGCTCTACCGGCTACGGAGCATGTATATATGTAAGATCTCTTTCTTATATTGGCATCACGTGCAGCAAACTACTATGTGCAAAATCTCGAGTCGCACCGCTTGCTGAAATCTATTTCCATCCCACGACTAGAGCTATGCGCAGCTTTACTCTTGGCTGAACTAATAAATCGTGTTCACAATTCTGTATCTCTAGACGTAAACGAGGTTATTTGTTGGTCGGATTCAACCATAGCTTTATCATGGATTTCTTCTTCTCCATCAAAATGGAATGTCGTCGTAGCAAACAGGAGTTCAAAAATACAGGATCTGACGGACTCTTACGAATGGAGACATGTTCCCACACATCAAAACCCAGCTGACCTCGTTAGTCGTGGGCTTCAGCCTAACCAACTCCTTGACTCGAGTTTTTGGTTCAATGGCCCAGAATTTCTGTTCAACATTCAAGCTGAGTGGCCAGTAAAATTTTCCTCAGTCGACAGCAATCTACCCGAACAACGCAGGCAAAAGGTATCACTTGTTGCAACCAAAGATTTAGATAAATCAATTCGCTATATAAATAACAAAGGACTTTTGCCTACATTCTTCGCTTTCGCAAAAACGCAGTACTACTTCCAAACAAAAGATATCTTGGAGTTCTTACGAAAGAAGAACTTGATAGAGCGCTAACTACTATAATTCGCATTATTCAAGGTTTCGAGCTTGCATACGATCTCTATAATTTAAAGGTCCATGGTTCTGTTGATAATAAGAGCCTCTTAAAACCTCTAAGCCCATTCCTAGATTGTAATGGACTCATTCGTGTTGGAGGAAGATTGCAGCACTCGGTTGGCGATTTTGACGAAAAACATCAAATTCTTCTACCGAAATCACATAAATTCACGAAGACGCTGATGTAAAAAATCTACACGCCAACTCACAAACACTGCTTTCAATCGTAAGAACAAAATATTGGCATATTCTGGGCAAATCTTTAGCTAGGCAGATACAACATCATTGTATTAGATGTTTTCGCTCTCGTCCTAGAAACATTGAACAACTGATGGGACAACTTCCCCCTGAGAGAGTGAAACCCAGTCGACCATTTACTTTTACTGGAGTTGATTTTTTTGGTTCCCTTCTAGTAACTAGTCTTGTCAGAGGCCGAGCTCCTACTAAAGCTTACGGAAGCATATTCATCTGCTTTTCCACGAAGGCAGTTCACATTGAACTTGTATCTGATCTCACCATTGTTTCCTTTTTGTCAGCCTTAAAGCGGTTTACAGCAAGAAGAGGAAAGGCTTCTACGATATTTTCAGATAATGCATCGTGGGAGCAAAAAATAAGTTGAAAGAACTATACGAATTGTTTCGATTAGAGCAGCAGCTTAAAGGTCTCATTGAAGCTTGTGACAAGGATGGTATCGAATGGAAGTTTATTCCGCCGAGATCACCTCATTTCGGCGGACTATGGGAGGCTGCTTTCAAGGCTGCGAAGCACCACATTCGTCGTGTCATCCGAAATACTACTCTTACCTTCGAACGATTGAGCACCTTGTTGTGCCAAGTAGAGGCAGTCATAAACTCCAGGTCCATACCTCCCTTATCAAATGACCCCAATGACTTTAACGCCCTTACACCCGGGCATTTCCTTATTGGTTCTCCTTTAGTTTCGATCAATGAACCTAACCTTTCCGATATAAATATTGATAATCTTTCTCGTTGGCAGAGAATCAGGTTCATGTACCAGCAGTTTTGGAGACAATGGAGCAGAGAGTACTTGCAGTCACTTCAGCAACGTACTACGTGGAATAGAATCTACCCTAATATTGAAAGCGGCACAATGGTTCTAGTGAAGGACGACCATCTTCCTTCTCTTCAGTGGCTTTTAGGGCGAGTCATCGAGGTGCATCCCGGCAGTGATGGTCTCAATCGAGTTGCGAGCATTCGGACTTAAGAACGGCATATTCAAGCGAGCAGTCAGAAAACTTTGTCCTATATCTTCAGACACCCAAACCGGAAATTGATATTTGGCGTCAGATCCGCCAAGAGGGGCGGTTATGTTAAGAATTTTACAAAGAACTTTAAATTGATTGACACCTTTTGAAAATTGTTCATTATTGCATTACTAAATTTTTGTAATTTTAATTTATAAAGCATCATGAGTTGAAGCATTTGTAAACGTCATCCATAATGGCAGAACATATGTATTTCCGTCTAAAGAATTTATAAATGCTCTCTCAGTGAAAAAACTCTCTCTTGTTGTTACACAGTCTTCTTGAGTTTCATTCCATCAGCAATCAGGCTTTCTAGAATTCTTCAGCCTTCTTCGATAAACTTGAAATTTGGTTTTTTATATAACTTAAAAAGGCTTAAGTTATCAACGTTAATAATGAAAAACACTTGGTTATACGTCACAATAGAACCGATGGTGGTTGCAGCAGTCTGCAGAGGTACAAGAGTGGATCTTCTTCTCAATAGTACTGGGATTATACGACTTAATAATGATTGCTTCTTAAAACAAGAGAGATGACTCTAAAAGCCAGCATATATCAGTCACTCGTTGCATTTCCAGTCATATCGTTGAGACAGCACCGGCTAAAGTAGACATTAGTTGTAACGAACCTCCAGTAACACTATAACCTGGTTCCTTAATACGAAACCACCACCAGATGTAAGGGAACAAAGGGTTTTAGAATAGTCTAACAAAATTATACATGACTCCACACATTACAGAGTCTCGCACAATCGTCGTGTTAATTGCTCTTCGTAACAAAGAATACTTACCTTATTTAGCAACGATTTTAAGAGGCTTAAAATTTTGAAAATAAACCAGTTCATAAACGCTCAGATATTGAAATTTAATAATCCCTCTATAACTCCTGGTCTTGACCTCTCAAACGAAAACACCCTGTATAACGACATATGTATGTACATCGACTTAGGAATGATTATATTTTTGCGCAATGTTATTTTCAATTAAGCTTTCCAGTTTTTATTAAAATATTGATAATTGTTGATCTAAGGAACAGAGATTATTTGTCGCATAGGTCAGTTATTTATCAGCACGATGGTAATATTTGTCTCAAGGCATTATTATTATTATACCAGCGTACCGATGGAAATTGTGTAAAGTCAAATAGAAGTCCCAAAAAAGTATCTACGAATTTATTTTAATTAAATTATATCGAAGACCCCTATTTCCTTGATTTAGGATTATTTACGAAAAACTTATTTTGTCGCGAACTAATGTTGATTCCGTTACTCTCTAAAGCGCATATGAGCTTAATTTTTCTTCAATAGTTTTGAATTAGTCCGCAAATATTCAAGTTCAAATTAATTGTGCAATTGTGGTCATGATCTTGAATTTCGCATCAAGCAATATCGTAGGAATGCCGCATTCTAATCAACATTTTTGATTTGTTCTATGCTTACGTACGCTTATAAATATGAAAAAGATACTGTGAAGTCAGCTGAGTTGTTTTACGATCATATTGGCATCAGATAGTTCTAGAAATCGTTTTCGACAACAAGCGTCACTGATAATTTCCAGAAACAAATAATCGTTATCACCACGAACTTTTCACCTTACATATCTTATCAGCTCAGTATCCCCCGCCGACTGTTCTCTCTCTTAAAATGGCTTGTAATTTTCCCAGCACATAATATTTGTGACCTGGACGAGTAATATGATTACGAATTATTGAATGGGCTTAATGGCTTAATGATGCAATGAAAAATAAGATATTGAACGACTAGGTGGAGACAGCGGCAGCGTTGATGTGCAGGCACGGTATCATGCCTATTTAAGTTCGAAAATTTTTGATCTGGAAAAGGGGCAGGAATTCATTTATAAGAGATTACCTCCAACTGAGCATGTTTGCTCGGCATAGAAATGGAAATTTTTTGGGAAGTTATCTGGGCTGTTTATTTAGGTCAAGTGTTGCAGATAGAAAAATAATTTTTTTTTGCATTGTTAATCCTATTCAAACTTTCAACTTCAATATGTACATACTGCAGTATTGAGGTAACTAACTTTTTCTAGAATGGTCTAGAGCTATTATATTATGAAATATGATATTATTTTTTATATCTCTGCCTACCCGGACTAACCGAATAAGGTCATTATAAGAGTTTTCGAGAAATCGATGTTTTAATCATTAAGTCCCCACCAAAGTCGTTATGCGCCCGTTACTCCTTAATATTACACTTTTATAATTTATGTAATTGCTATTTTAAAGATACCAGTCGAGAGTAATTTGGACTTGAATCATTAGTCTAAATACAGTGATTGCTCTTTAAATAAAGATTTTAATTAAGCGCTTTCACTTCTACTACTAAGCTATTTTTGTGTTTTTAATTAATTTAATTTTGATAGTTTTCAATGTAAAATGTAAAACAATAATTTTGAATGCAATTTCGGAACCAAGTACTCTAATGCTTTCTTACCTTAACTTTAAAATTTTAAAACATATGCACATTACAACTTTGTATAATTAAGTTACGGTAATTAGCATTATGTTAGTACTTCCTAGATTTTGATACAATTTTTACGTAAAGAATAAAATTGTTTTTTGGTTTTGGTTTAATATTAAATGTTGTGTTTTTTGAGAATTGTTTTTATTAGTGTAAACATTTTTGGGTATAGGAGTATATGTTGTGATTAATCTCATTTTTTTAATGTCAAGAATTTGTTTTTAATATTGCTTCCTTAACTCGAGTTCTGAGCGGTTTGTTTTGGAATTTTCTTACATTATTTCAAGTCAAGTGATTTTCTTAACATTAATGTGACAGGGTTAGTGATTTTATAGTACTGCTGTCTGCCGTGTTTGATTTCGTTGGATTAACATCCAGCGAAAGAAAATTTAACCCTTTGGTGCTGCTGTTGATGAAGAGCGTAAAGAATATAGATTTTCTTTATTAGAAACGCTGGTCATGTCAAGAATTTTTTTAAATATTTCTTGCTCCGCTCGAGTTCTGAACGGTTTGTTTTGGCATTTTTTCGAATCTCGCCTCTACTTGTTACTATAAATTCTGTTTGGCAGGTTACAAAACCTGGGTAGGAATTCTCACGAAATTTGTTGTTTCAGACAACCTGGCTGCCTTGTAAGTACGCAAAATTGTAAAAATGAGCTTGAATTTAACAAGTGTGTGCAATCGGTTGAAGGGGAATGTCAACCGTTTTACAAAATTTTTACTCATGGCAGTCCAAGCGCTATGAAGTGTCAAAATCACATGCCAGCTCCCAGCCAGGCAACTGAGTATTTAGATGCAAGCTCCGGGGAACGGCATGGGAGAATTACAGATCATGCGCACAAACTTGACATATTTATTCGTTGCTATGAAATATTTTTCTGTTGCCACAACATTTTTTGAGCATGCGCTTAAGGGGTTATATACAAAGTTGAGGGGAAAAAGTGAGCTAAGTTGGTGATTTTTTTTAAGGGTTTTATGCAAATTTTATTAGAAAAAGCGAAAAACAATTTGTTGGTAGTACTATCGAAGAAAAAAAAACAAGTTGAATTATAAAAAAATATTAAAAATTGTCGGAGTTATGGCCCCTCCCCCGAAGCGCGTTTTTTTTGCAGAGGCTTGCGGTGAACACTCTCCAAGGCAAACCGCGTAACTCAAATCAAAAGAGTAAAAAAGAAAGAAGAAGAAAAATGTATTGTATTGTATAAAAAAACCATGTTGACAAAAAATTCGATTTTTGAGGTGTTCAAAATTCTAAACAAAAATTCATTGCAAACAATCGAAAATTTTTAGATGAAAAAGGAACCGTTCAAGTACACGAGATTATAAATATGAACAATTTAAAAAAAAAATTATGAAAATCGGTTCAAAAGTTTTTGAGATATCACGTTCACCGCAAAGGTATTTTTCAAAAAACTCTATTCCGAGATAATCGCGTTTAAAGTTTTTGGACGCCGCTCGCCAAGTGTTTATGGATGGAACTAGCGCGCTGCGAACGGCTGTCATTTGAAATCTAGTGCTCCGATCTGGATGAAATTTCACACAGATATTTTCGAAAGTATGTACTTTCAGAATATGCAATCAAAAAATTTTCGATTTTTTGAGCCCCAACTTTGTATATAACCCCTTAATTTATTGAAACGGTTAGGCAACCAAATTGTGTGAGAATCGCTACCCTGGTGTAGGCGTTCTAAAGAATAAATGATTTTTGGCAAAGACAGCAACTCCAGCTCTAATTTTCATTAATTTCGTTTGCTCTATTCTGGATAAGGTACATGGGTGGGTAATTTGGGGGATTTGTGCTTTTCCAGTGTTTGGCCAGGATAGTCGTATTTCTGATGTATTATAAATTTTGTATTTCCATTTTTCAGTTGTTGTGCGTTTTACTAAAAACTTAGTTTGCGGTATATGCTTTTCTTCCAAATTGATTATCAATTCTTTCGCCAAATTATCGGCCATTTCGATCCTTTTATTCCCCAATTAATTTTACCTCTCCTTTTTTAATAATTATAAAGCTTTTTTGGCCCAGAAAATTAATGACTCTTCTTTTTTGTTAAATTTTATTGCTTCTGAAACAGTTTTAGAATCGTTGCCTTTTCATAACTTACTCCTCCTCTCTTAAGTGCTTGAATGATTTCTATTAATTCGGCTTCAAAACAAACTTGAATTTTGATCTGGTGCGGTTTTATGTTTCTGTTTTTTGATTTTCTATAAATTTTACACACTGTCGAAGTGGTTTAGTTTTAAAATTTTGCACCATCTTTATAATAATGGTTGTAATTCTTAAATTTGTCCAGGGTGCTTTGGTGGAACTTTTGTGCCCAATGTTTGACTGTGCAAGATATGTGAGTAGATGTTCGTTGTGATTCGCGTAGTATAAAAAGCAGCCGTCAGGGGGTGGGAAGTGAAGTGTCGGGTGTGTCTAGCATTGGTATACAAAAGTCTTTCGTTTCGAAATGAATTTAACTTATTTTTTTGATCAATCTAGACTTAGGCGCTGTCTTTTCCAGACTGAATTTGGATATATTTGATTGGTGTCGTTCGTCGTAGTCCTCTTGTCGTTCGTGTAAATTTTTTAAAGTAGTAGTGCCTGTTTGTCAGTCCTATACAGTTACACTTTTCCAGTTCAACGTTATGTCCTCTGGCTTTTCTACTCTGAATTTTGCTCCTGTTTCTCTACACTACTCATTAAATTTAGATATTGCCCTACGAAATGTGTCTGTATGTTTGTGAGCCTATGTTGCTGTTGTATAGGTTAGTACACAATGGTGATCCTTACGAATTTTTGACTGTTTGAAATATGGCCGTCTCACATCAGAAACTTTGGATGAGCTTACAGAATTTTTTAACCGATATTACTAGTAACTGTTTTATTATGTTGTACCTACATATTCTGTCAAAGAACTTTTTCGCAAAGCGGGATGCCGCACTATTTCTAGTCCCGAGAGATCTTTATGTTTTTTTTTGCAATATAGATAAATGTATTTATTTTTAACATGGTTAACATTTATCGCCTTGGTTAAGCTTTAGTTTGGATATCGAAACTGACATAATCGGACTGACGACGAACGGAGCCCTTAATGGTCAAGGTTTACAAGCTTATGCCTCGCGACCAACAGTTGTGTTACGTTCTCTGCATATAGCTTGCTGTTATTGGCACATTATGCAAAACAACTAATGATATCCTTTCGAATTTACAACCAATGAAGAAGAAGAAGATGATGATGGTGGTGCTGGTGGTCCAAAAGCAATTAAAATGACAGCCTGACGAAAGGTGGTGAAGACTTTCAAAAACTCGCCCATCAAAAACGATATGTATTTGAAAAAATAATTTCTAGAAGGACAAAAAGACTAAAGTTTAATGTTGGATTGTAAAAGAATTGCTTTATATTGTAAAAAACTAAAACACTGACATTGATTCGGAAATCCATTTTACAGACTGGGAATGGACTGGAATAATTAGTTTGAATAATTACTTGCAACCC
This sequence comes from Leptarthrus brevirostris, assembly GCA_964036015.1. Lineage (NCBI taxonomy): Eukaryota > Metazoa > Arthropoda > Insecta > Diptera > Asilidae > Leptarthrus > Leptarthrus brevirostris. Next base: position 62,016,375 of record OZ038373.1, on the reverse strand, counting down.
GTGAAGCTGTCTTCGGAAGGAATGCCAAAATATGAACAGTTCAGAGGATCATTCAAGTTCATGCTTGAAAATTGGACAGCTAGACCTTATCTGCGACATCGGACATATCTATTAAATCCAGAAAACTACGAAAAGGCCCTTAAATCACATTATGATACTTTCAAACCACCTAAAAAGGCAGTCATCCGTTAAACAAAACGTTGAATAAGATGAACCACAATTTGTTCTTAGGAGTATCTAGGTACTACACCACGTCGTAAAGGCTATTGAAACCAAAAATCGTTGGAGGTGTTATGCTGATATTTATACGAAGTAAATATGTTGAAATTATTTTGTATATTTGTTTTATTATTTAAAAGGCAATTCCTTCCGGTCCACGGGATCTTGCGGAACTGAAAATCTTGCAGGATTGCAAGCCCTAGTTGGGGTATTCCCAAGCTGAAGATCCTAGGTCCAGAAAATGTAAGGTAGTTCCTCTTCTCCTTTTTAAGCCGTATTGTCATGTTGATAATTTAATTATATGCCCCAGTCTTGCACTGTGGACTCTTTTAAAGAGCCTGGATAGACAGGAAATCAGTGAAATAGGACGGAGAACCATGGGAGTAATTACTGATGCTTATGTATCCAGTTTGTTTTTATCGTGACCTGAATTGTTATTTTCTAGGTGGTTGGGTAGGTATCTTCCACTAGGATTGCGTTATTCAGCCGAGGAGACGAAGCTGGAGTTTAAAGCCTGAATACTTTATTATATTATATGATACTTTTTCCTTTCCGCGGGCACTACCGTTGCATTCACTTAGCATTCTACTTAGTTCTTGAAAGGTATTGAGGTATGAGATTTGTTTGCTTGGATCCGGAGAGTACGGTAAGAAGAGTTCGTAACTTTGTAAGATTTTGAAATTTCCTGTTAGTGCTTGTGGTAGTTTTTCTGCCGTTTGATTTGAATTTGGTGTTGATTGTAGTGTGTTTTTATTGTTTTGATTGTATTGTATATTTGTTGTTGCTTGTGTTTGTGCTTTTCTGGATTAGTTTGTGTTTCTGATGTTGATCATTAAGTGCACAAATGTTGTATCTTCAATAATTTTGGTTTTGAATTATAAGCTTTGGAAAGTTTATGCCACCATATAAAGAAAAGTAGAAGCTCAATTTTGATGAAACTTCCTTCAATAGATTTGAAATAACAATAACAATAGAATGTCAAATAGTAAGTGTTGGTGCTTGTGCGTTGATTATTTGACAACAAAAATATACAACAGTTTCTTTAAAACGGAGATATTTATTGATTTGGTTGTAAAGTCCCTGTAATGTTTCTCGTTGACATACAACATTTGAAAGCAACTTCCTTAACGTAACTAAAAATCTAAAAGTAAACCTAAAAATTATTAAAAAGTGGAGATATAACATCTGTGAACTTAACCATCGATGTATGTGTTGTTTGTTTTATTATATTTTGTTGCAATTTTGCCTTTGTTTGGCTTGGGTTTTCTTTTGTTGTAGTATTTGATTGTTGTGTTATTATATTATGGTTTGTTGATAGATTTTTTATGTAAATTAAGATAATCTCCTTCTTGAGAAATAAAAAAAGTGTCACTTAAAAAACCGACTACTTTATTCCGAGTTCAATTACAAACTGAGTAATTCTTAAAAGTCTAAAAATCTAGCTTAAGAAATTTACTTGCTTACTTCTTTTTTTTTATATATACGATGTGGCCAAATCCTAGGGGAAAACCCTTTGATGCGTTAGCATGGTTTTGGCCGGAAGGGAATTAGGGTAAGGGAAATGAGGAACCTTGAGTCTTGTTTTTGCCTTGCTGCGAGCTAGACAGCAGCCCTCGGGGTCATCTGGTCTCGAACCCGGGGCCCATGGCATGGTGGTCGTGCGGCTCAACGCATTGATCCAACTCCGTCTCCTTCACAATAATGTAAACGAAGGAAAAGCTGAATAACAGAAAATATTTCTGGGTTACATTTAATTTTAATGGAACCAATTAAGTGTTGGTTTCCTGTGTATTTGTTACCATCTTAGGCCATAAAATGTGTTCTTGTCGTTTTTCTTGAATTTCTGAACTACAAAAATGAGAACTATTTTGATAACAGCTATAGTACCAATATCTGTTATAGTTGTAATTTCGTCATTGTTAAACAGCTTTTGTAGTTTTCTGACATTGCTCAGATGTAAGTTATGCAAGTACTTCAGGTCAAACTTGGCAGAACTGATGGCAGTATTTGGAATGTTTTAAGTTCCTTGGCACTGTATGTCTTGTTATTGTTTTGTTGTGGATTTGGATTAAGAAGCTCCCTTCTAGATGTCTACTCTTGTTTTTCTGGCAAACCTCTTCCTTAAAATTGTTTAAAAAAATAGTATTATCGTTAAGCGGCTCGATTTCCTCGTTTTTGTTAAACTCATAGTCACATTGAGCGTGTTGGCCCTTTAGGAGTTGGCTAATACAATGGTCTCTTGGCAGTTCTACTAGTTGATTACTTTTGCAGATTGTTCTATCTTTGAAGATATAACATTATCAGTGATGCCAAATATTTCTTGTTGATTGACGAAAAGCTCCCTATATTCAAAGTAAATTTTTCTGTTGTTTCTCGTTGTAGATCTCGCTGCCACACGGTTGTACTCCTTGTTGTTGGTTTTTGGTATTTATATCATGTAAAGTATGGTCGACCCTTTCGCCACTATGTTTGGTTCAGCGTATTTGATGGCTTATATTTCAGTTGAGTAGGGAAGCGTCTCAACTTCTGCCAGGATGTGGCCAATCTCTTCCTTATCTAATAAGTTGGTGTTGATGACTCCCATTTTAGCCAATTTGGCAGCTCGTACGATTTCTTTTAGCTCTTCCTTAACTATACCAAGCTTGTTAAAAGTTCCTTGTTGAAGTTCCTCTTTGGAGTTTTCACTTAAATGTCCGACGATTTGGTTATACTCTTCAAAAATTTGCTTGGAGTTGCTCACTAGGGCCTCGTTCATCTTATATTGCTGATTATTATTCTCAGTAAGCTTTTTCTGACTTTTTACGATCTTGTCCCAGTCTGCAGCATCGGGGTTACCAGGTATCCTCTTCCATGCCTAACCGATCCAGTTAATAGAGTGCCAGTTTCTTGACGGTTGTTGTTTGAGCTCCACCAGTAGAACGTTGATTTATTGTACTTGGTGGAGTAGTTAATTCTTGAGGATATCCCTAGGGCTGGCCATGTGTAACTAGTGGTGGATTGCACTCGTAGATGATGAGAGGCATTGTCTTTTGCAACCATTTCTTTCTTGAATTTGGATTTATTTTTTCCCTGTATCTGTTGTACTGCAATGTAGATTGTTTCACCAGGTTTATAGGTTTTCGGTTTATTTCTTTTCAAATTTTCTCTTCTAATTTTATTTTTCTGATTTTTTTCTATTCTGCCTATTAAGTCCTCATTAACTTTGGTTTTGAAGTCGACCAATTTCTGATAGCTGATTCGTTGCAGTCTCCCAAAAACGATATCACTTGGTTTCTTATTCGTTACTGAATGTATTGTATTGTTGTATCTATTTATGTATATTTATTATTCGTTACTGAATGTATTGTATTGTTGTATCTATTGACGACTATGTTAATTAGTTCTTTCATGGTCAGGTCATGGTACTCCTCTTGCAAGCAGCGTACCACTTCGATGATAGTGCTGTGTACTCTTTCAATTGCTCCGTTGACCTCACACCTTTTAAACGGTGTTAAATATATTTCGATTCCGGTTTCGGAATCGGTTTTCAAGTAGTTTACTATAATAGGGCTAATGAAACTCTTTTTGTTGTCCATTACGAGGATTCTTGGTGTTGTAAAATAGTGTAAAACCTTAATAATTTTATCCCTCAAGTGCAAGACGGACTTATCTGTTATATGAAAAATTTTTGAAAATTTGTCAATATCCTTTCCAATCCAACTTTGTATATCCTTATTTCTTTTGTAATCTGCGGAAAATAGTATTTTTCAAGAATCTGCTCTTTGTTCTCGTTCCACTTCCAATGATTCTGGATGATTCTTTCTAGATGATTCTGAATTTATTTTTCTCGTTATTAATGTCCTGTACCATTCTTTGTGTAATGCGTATTTTAAAACTTACTTAAAATATTGTCTTCTTCTCCGCCATGTGCCGTTTCCGTCGATGATAAAGTTAAAACATTGGCCTCTAGCTTTAGGCTTGACAAGGCATCAGCAACTTGGTTCGTTCGTCCGGGCCTGTAAAGCAGTTCATAGTTGTACTCCTCTATTCTCGCAATCCATCTCTTAAGTTAAGCGTTGTTGTTTCTATTGCTTAAGGCAAATGTTAGTGGCTGATGATCCGTGAGTATCTTAACTTAGGTTCACTCACAGATTGGCCTGTTAAAGTTTCAGAAATAATTGTTCGACATTTGCTGCAAGATGGTTTCTTTCGGCATGCCCGCCAAGCACTCTTATTCTCTTAGTACGTCGTCTATCATCCGTTCGAAGACTTTAGAGTTCACGAGACTAGCTATAGTGTTTGAGATGTCTGGTATTGGATATGTATCGGGTATGGTAACTGGATTTAAACTTTTAAAGTCTATGACAATCCTATACCTCTTAAAACCTGAAGCGTCTCTTTTTTTTTGTCAACAATCCAAATTGGCGAATTGTAATCCTTCAGAAGTTGTTTTATTTGCAGATCTACTTTACTCCTCAAATTTACAGGGCATGGATAAGATTTGGCGTCAACAATCCAAATTGGCGAATTGTAATCCTTCAGAAGTTGTTTTATTTGCAGATCTACTTCACTCCTCAAATTTACAGGGTATGGATAAGATTTGGCGTAGATGGGTTCTGCCCTTACATTGGTATCCACTGTTTCTTGATCAACTAAAGGACCAAATAGACAATTAAATCTCTTAGCGAGAGGACATACCAGTTTTTTTTGCTTTTTCCAGCAGCTAATCATTCGTTATCACTATATTATTAACCTGAACGGACTTCTTATCTTTGAGAGGAATTCGTATGTTAGGTGAAATTTTAAATGTGTTGATTTTTCTCCGTCAAACGATTTAAAGCCTGGTAGGACGAAAAAGTCTATTTCGGTGTCATTTCCTAGGTTTGAAAAAAATTTTCCCTTTATTTTCTCAGATATTTTTATGTCTCCTCCCGCAGATCTAATTGTAAGATTTTTTTTTATAGGCCGGGGATTTGTTGCTAAATTTCCCTTAACGAAGTTTTTGTTTGCCCCATTGTCTATTAGAAATTTTAAGATTTTCTTATCCCTCGTTATGTCCTCTAGGTAACGTATGCTAGAGAGGCTTCCGTCATAAAATGTAGCGCTGCATTTTCTTCGTCGTCCTTTTGTTCTTTTTCCTCTTGATAGTCTTCATAATCACTAAATTCTGTATCTTTGAAAGTTCCCCGTTAAGGCCACGAATGAATACGTCGAGAGCCCTATTTCTATACGTTTTTTTAGTACATTAGTTGTTCAGTTTTAATTTTGTTCACAATAAGTGAAAACTGGTGATTAACGTTAGCGTAAAATTGGTCGATAGTTGCGTTCTTTTGCATAAGATTGCCCAGTTGATGTTCTAAAGTTCGCAGATCTCTCTTGTCTGCGTAATGAAGAGATAAGCATTTTTAATGGAATATATTGTAGAAGATCAGAGCAGAATCTGCTTTACCTCTTATTTAACATCTAATACTTTGCAAAATGGCCCGATACATGGGTTTCATACGAATAAGGTCATAATCTTTGAGGATGCCTTCGACATTATGCACCCAGGAAACGTATTGCATTGGATCTCCCTCGAATATTTGTAATTCCTTAAAACAGTCTGATAACTTGCTAATATCTTTTAAATCCTGTTCGGTTTTTGGTGTAGGCAATGTAGAGACATCTATAGAGTCCGTCTTTTTATTTTGTTCCTCTAATATCGTTAGTATTTGTTCAACTTTTTTTTCTTCTTTGTAACTTCTATTTGAGCATTGACTGTTCCTGTTAATTGCTTGATTAATTCTTGGAATTGTTCTATTTGGGACATTTTGATAATTCTTGATATAGAAAAGAAATGGGGAAAAAGTATGACTTTTTATTTTACACAAAACTTAATTTTTCAAAGTTTTTATTTCGTAGAAAGATGCACAACTTTACTTTAAGTTCAATAGTTCAATAGGATTGTTCACTTTTATCTTTTGCGTAAAGGTTTGTGTGTTTCGTTAGAACTTAACAGTAGTTCTTCACTAAACTTTTGAAATTTTAAGGTTTGCTCTCTATTCCATTTCGGTTAATGAAAGCTCCGATAGATATCGTTTAACTCTATTCACTTTTACAAAAATTTCGTGGGATATAATTCACTTTTTTTGTTTCGAAAGTTTGTGCCTTTTAAATTTTTGATGAAAGATTTAAAAATTTAAAAGAATCCATAAATTTTATTTTGTTTTATTCACTTTTTCAAGAAAGTTATAGAATAAAATTTCAATTTGTTCACTTAATTTGTTTTCGAAGTTCATAGTTTCGATTTGCAGTTTTTGCGGCAAAAATGTGTCTATTTCTCTTGAGTAATTTTTGTGTAATATGTAAAATTTGCTACTACAGCGTAGTCGTAGTACACTCAGCGTAGTCTCAATAGTGATTAGAATACTTGTCGTGTTTGATAGAATGTTTTTTAATTCTTTGTTGTTCGTATACTTGCATCTATGTTAAGCCTGAAGTTTGTGTTTGTGTAAATGTTAGTCTGTCAGTGTTTGTGTTTTATAAATCATAAGTTCTCTTCTCTTTCTAGAGTGAATCTAGGGCAGTTTTTGCCGTTGGAGGGATGTCCAGTGCATTCGCAATTTAAGCAGTATTTTTACTCACATGGCGGGGGTGAGGTTTCTCCTTAGCGTATCTTTATTTTTATATACCAGATAAATCATTTTCGTTCAATCTACACTTTATTTTCAATGTTGTTAATTTTTTCAAATCTTTGCAAGCAAAACCTTTGAAGATTCGGAGCGGACAGCACTTTTTTTGCGTTTTTTCGAAAGTGTTAAAAAAGTAACAAAAAGTAACGTAACATATTATATATCTTTTGATTTTGTGTTTCAATGAGCTTTCATTTAACAACCCACACGATGACTTCAAAAGCACGCGTATTATTGGGCCACAAATTCATATATTTATTATAAAGTCCAACTTTGTATGTAAAATAATGTGGAGAAAATCGGCTGTTGCAGATAGACTGAGATTTCGATTTAGATACGTAACTTTTTGCCAATTTGGTTACGGAACACTAACTAAAACGGGACTTATTTTATTAGTTCAGGCATCCACAGATGTTTATATTAAAAAGCTATTACTTTACAGCATACTGGTTTCTTTTGCTTCCTCAAATCTTACGAATCCAACAAAAGCGTCTAAAATTCGCCCGGATGCTTACTACATTGAATCGCGCATTGACGCGATTTTGACACATTTCTGAATTTACTCAAAGCTATGTAGCTCAAAATACGAAACCCTGAGTATATAAGGCCACAGAGCAGGTCTTAAGATTAATGCTGCTTAAAGCAAACTCAAAGGCTTGAGCTGCAGGATAAAATTAGACGAATTTAACCGAATGTGTAAACAGAATTTGATACTCGAAAGCAAAGTAACAAATCAATAAGGCATGGTTCGGGTTGCATTTATTACTCTTGCTAAGATATTGCGCATTAGCAACATTCTCATCATCATTCCTTTTAAATCAAATGGCGCATTTCTTAGAGAAAATGCCTCCTTTGTGCGAAGCTCTCATATGAGCTAAAGGCGTATCGGAGAATCTAGAATAAAAACTTAACAGTTCTTTTGCCAAATTTTGTTCAGAGTATTTAAAACAATAAATTTTGTTATTATAAATTGTACTTTTCAGTCACTTTTGCACGCTAGTGTACACTTGTGGATGTTCAGGTACCTCCCCCTGAACATCCACAAGTGTACACAAGTGTACACTAGTTAATAGAACACCATTTATGAAAGGAGTATTAGTAACCATTTAAGACAATCCTGTTTATTAGCTACAGTACGAAAAATTGTAGCGTCGTCAAGTTAGCAAGGAATTTTCTAGTGATAGACGATCGGTAATGCATAATTGATGTAAATTGTAAAAAGCAATAGTCCAAGATAGCTACATTGTGGCACCCCTAAGGTTTTAAGTATTTCATTAGAAAGCGCCCCACGAAACAAAACACGCTGTGTACCATCAGCAGATATGAAAATACCCAGTTTGCAAAAACCAAAGGAAAAAGAAATAAGAGGTTTTACAAAAGTTCGTATAAATGCAATCAACTTGCTTACCGGCTTCATTGGCAGAAACGCAGAACTTGGAGAATTCTAATAAGTTGGTTGAGGTGGATTTATCCTTCATAAAACCGTGTTGAAACGAGCTCAGAAAGAGTTTACAGTAAAAATGAAACACATTGCAAACTAAAGATTTAATAACCTTCGCAATACAACATAAATTAGCTATAGGTTAATAATTCATTATATCGCACTTATTGCCCTTTTTATATAGGGGAATAATCACAGAATGCTTCCTGAGTCTCGGAAAGATGCCACAACGAATAAGTTAAGTAAATAACAAATAACAGAAAAAGGGAAAAGCTACAAGCATGATCGAGGCGCTTTTCGGTGACCTCTCTATCGTTGCCGATAAGGTCAGCACCTTCTCTTCTCGATGGGCCAATATCCATCTGAATGCTCCTCTCCTTGATTGGCGGCTGCTCTTTTCTCTTCTCTATCCTCAATGACTGACTTCTGGACTATGAAAAAGATTCTTCGGTACAACCGATTTCTGTCAAGCATGCTATACACTCTGCATTTTAGCCTCGAACAGTTTTGGAGTCTTATTAACTCTAAGCAACACTCTGACGGCTACCCTTCATCTCTCAGGCGATCTTGAAAGCAACGACCCCAATGTTATGGCTAATTTTGTTGCCGATTTCTTTCTTACATCGTTCTATGATTTTGACTATGATACTGTCTTACCGAATTTTACCCATTTGGCCAGGCTTCCTCAAACCTCCCTTGAACCCAAGGACTCAGTCTTCGACGACACCACGATCACTGAATACTTGTCGAATTTGCCCGACGGATGTGCATGTGACCCCGATGGTATCCCCTCGTTTTTCTTGAAAGAGTACTGTTCTTCGGTTTTTCATGTTCTCTGTTTAACCTGTCCTTATGCTGCGGTCATTTCCCCTCGCATTGGAAGGATTCTGCGATAATCCCTCTTCACAAGAAAGGCGACAAGTCTGACATCTCCAATTATAGGCCCATTGCTAACTTGTGCCATGTTGCGAAGGTTTTCGAGGCCTTAGTCAGACTCTTTATTGTCTCTTTTCAGCATGGCTTCATCAAGAGTAAGTCTACTACCACACTTTGCTCGAATTCGTACCTGATTAAGTCAGGCTTCTTCACTGACTTCAACAAAGCCTTTGACGAAATTGATCACAAGATACTCGTTTGCAAACTTCATCTTCTTGGTTTTCCTCCACTTTTTGTCGATTGGCTGTCCTCCTACTTGTCCTAACGCACTCAGCGTGTTCTGTTCCACGGTTCCACGGTCCTGAGTAGGCCAGATAAGCTCAAGGATTTAGAGTAAGTTCTTTATTTCCGCCTATCCTTCGAGAACCACGTAGATTTCGTAGTGAGCAGAGCCAATTCCGCACTCGGCTTCGCGAAACGGTGGTCCAAGGAGCTCGACTGCCCCTACTTAGCTATTGCACTTTTGTCAGACCCCTCCTAGAATAAGCTTGCGTGGTATGGGACCCTTACTCTGCTGTCCACATCAACCGTATCGAGGTCATCCAGCGCAGATTCGTAAGTTGGCTCTTCGGGGCCTTCCCTGGCGCAATCCTTTTTTCCTTCCTCATTATCATGCTAGATTCGAACTGATCTCGCTCGAGATGAGGCGCAGGGTTTTTAAAATCAATTTTTTGTACGATCTTTTGCAGGGAACGATCAACTTCTCAATGATGTTGGTATTTGCATCCCGGCCGGGTCCGTGAGAAGCTCCGACTTTTGCCATGTTCCATTCCACCGAACACTTTACGGAATGCAGGAGCAGATTGCGTCGATGTCACGCCTCCTTAATGAATGTTCAGCCTGCATCGAACAAGGTTGTTCTTGGCAGCAGTTAAAATATCAATTAAGGCTTTTTTTAATTAATGTTTAGTTCTAGTTGTTGCCTTAATATTTTGTAATTTTTGTTGTAGCAGCCAGCTTGGGCGAATGTGTTTATAAATTAATGAATTATCATTGTCGTTTAAAAAATCAGTGTTAAAAAAGCGGCCGAGGAGATTGGAAATAACCATGGGGTCAGCACTCTCACTGAACTGCAATGAATAATTTATATATTTATACGATTTTTTTTTATTAAAAACAAGTTTATGTAACTCCGAGGGCGAGGGGAGGGGGTTGACTTAATTTGTTGCAATTTATTACTTAGGGAGAAGGGGGAGTTTTTAATAAATTATTGTTGAAATAAGCAAAACCTTTTCGTTTGTTAGGCTTGTCTTATTTTATTAGTTTATTTCTTTTTTTATAAAATTTTAACACGCAGTAACATTTCTGCTTTTTAATTTAATAGTAGTATGTACTGTGTTTCATAGCGTAATATTATTTCTCAGACCACCTTTGGTATTTGTAATATTTAACTTACTTTAGGTTTCTTCTCGGGATTAAAGAATTTGAAGCCTAATGCCTTGAACAGAATGCAAAGTAGTCAAAGCAGTATAACTATGTATGGACGGATAAAACTGTCAAAATTACTTACCGCAAAGTGAAACACTTACATATCTACGTTCATACTTTTCGCTATAAGCGCATTGCATTGAACTCTAAAACTTAAATTCATAGACAATTCATTGAGCTATTTCGAATCTAGAAACATGAAGAATTTAGTAACTTGCTCTGTTAAAGAGAAAATCTTTTCCTATACTTAGGAACTACAATATTTCTTATATTCATATAGGAGTTACTGCCAATCTAAAATATTTTCGATTCTCTATCTCGATTTAAGAAGATTTCAGATTGCCTCAAGCAGCTACAATTGCGGTCTTATGTTGGTTGCTTTATAAGCACATGTAGTAGAAATAGACCAACTCTGCTCTCATTCTGATCAAGCGAATTCAGCGAAAGAGAAAAATTTTATTTATTTTTCTGAATTTTATTTTATGAAATAAGAGGAGTACAGAGAAATAATTCATTTCAGTTTGGCTGACTTCAGTTTCTGCAACACCTCACGTAAACTTTCTAGTTGTTGTTCAAAACTTCTGCAATTACAATGATGTCATCCAAACATACCAGACAGGTTTTCCAAGTTAAACCTCGTAAAACGCATTCCATTAAACATTCGAATGTTGCTTGAGCATTGCAGTGTCCAAAGGGCATAAGTTTAAATTGCTACAATCCACTTCCAACCGAAAATCCTGGTTTCACTTTGTAATCTGGATGCGATTATGCTGTAAACAAGGTGGTAAGGAAAGCCGATACATTTTGAGGACTGCTACAGGGGAATCCGTTGAAGTATATGGAAAAATATTAATGACAATAGCCTTCGGCGATACTCGATTTTCACACAGATTTCTTGTCGCCGATATAACGACTCAGTGGATACTTAGGCTTGATTTGATGAGATGAGAACACACAATATTAAACTGGATATTGGAAGAGAAGTCCTGCAATACAACAGAGAGATTCGTATAGATCTGGGACTGAATGGCTACTGAACATCGTGGCATGTGAAGACGTCGAGCTTGCTCCTTGTGCAGAAACTTTAGAATAAGCAAAAGTTCTTGGTGATCCCAGGAGCTATCGATGGTCAGAAGATAATTTTGGTACGAATCCTTAATTCCCGTGCAAGAGCCATCAAATTAAAAAAAAAATTTTGGGTCATGGTGAACCAGCCGAACAGATCAGAAGAAACCAAGCAGCCAAAGAAGTACATTGCGAACTTAACAAAACTGACACTATCATCTAATAAACCCCGTGGATGCTGGTAAAGAAGAAGTGATGCTAGTAAAGAAGAAGGATGGGAGTAAAAGAGTCTGTGTAGACTGTCTCTCTCTAGTTCCCGTAACCCCTTGTGGGACATGGTGCGGGAGAACAACTTTATGCGATTCGAAACAACGATTGCCAGTGGACGTACAATTGAAAGTGGATTCCAAACCACTGACATTTTCTCCGCAACCCCCATGGCCTTTTTATCGTAATCTGTTGTCTGCTGAAAACAATCATGGGTCACCGTCGGTAGTATTCGAACTTGGGACCGGTTTGGTAGACCGAAACGTTATCAGTTACTCCATCGTCGACCTAATGATATTGCAAAGAAAGCCACTACCTCATATAGATGACATGCTAGATACTCTGTTAGGATCCAAGTGGTTTGCGACATTGAACTTAAAAAGCAGATACTGTCAAGCCGAGATTCAACCAGATGATAAACAGAAAACAGCATTTTCGGTATCTGCGATGCTCAAGCAATATTCGAACGTTTAGTCGAATGCGTTTTAGGAGGTTTAACTTGGAAAACCCGTCTGGTATATTTGGATGACATACTTGGAAGAAGTTTTTAAAAACAACTAAAAAAATTATGACAAGTGTTGCAGAACTTGAAGTCAGCCAAACTGAAACTAAGCCCTAAAAAATTTACACTCTTTACAGACTAGGTTAAATATCTGGGACATGTGGTATGGACAGAAGGAATTAACTCCGATCTTGAGGAAAAAGCTTGAGGTGAGAACTGGCCTACTCCGAATGTTAAACATGAGCTGCAAAGTTTTCTTGGACTAGTCGCACATTGCAGGCGCTAATTTTATTTGTTTATAGTAATGTTGAAATTGGTACTGTACTGTCACAGGAAGTAAATGAGCAAGAAAAACTGGATGCATACTTAGCGAAACAAGAAAGAAATTACTGCTTTATAAGAAAAGAAAAAGTAGAAAAAGGATGACGAAAGGCCCCAATGGAAAGATATTGCAGAAAAAAGAGACGCGGGCGAAATGGAATTCAATTTGTGTTGAAGAAGAGATATTGAAGCGGAAATAGAAACGCCAGATGAGTCAGCATGCCCGATGCAGATATTGGTTCCCAAAAGCAAGATAAAGAATGTTCTGGAAGAGTTCCATAATATCGCATCCGGAGGACGTCTTGCCATCAACAAAATGTTGGAGAAATTAAGAGATTATTGATTGCATATGGGGAAGTACACATCATTATCCAAAAGGTTCGCGACATTCTTCGAATAAGGAAGACGCGGACAATACCACTTCACTCACAACCTGACGGAATGGCTTAACAATTTAATAGAACAGTAATCGAACATCTGGAGACGGAGTTGGATCAATTCGTTGAGCGGCACGACTACAATGCCATAAGTCTGAGTCTGGGATGGGTAAATTCGGCAGTTCTATTAGGTTACCGATCGTTCATAACTTAACAGGACAAACACCCTCTGAAGTTGTGTTTGGAAGACAAATTCGATTGCCCAGTGATTTAAAATTCTGACCACACGAAAAAGAACCCACTGAAGAGTATATAACAATGCTCCGGAATCGTCTCACAGAAATCCATCAACTGGCACGAAAGAATCTCAAGACATCTAGCGATATAATGAAAACTCGATACGACATCAGAGCTAATTCTAGCGGATTCAAGGAAGGCGACCTCGTTTGGCTGTTCAAACTACGGCTGCGAAAAGGAAAATCTTCAAAGCTTCAGCAGCAGTGGGAAGGAACCTACAAGTTCCTTACGCGCATCAACGATATGATCTACAGCAGTGATGGCCAAACTCACACTACTTAATGTGAGGAATGCTTATAAGCTTTAGAAATATTTCGTACTGTTTGTTTAATTTAGAACCTTAAAATGTTTGCAAAAGGTTGTATATCTTACCTTATATCTTGTATTGCTTACAAAACTACTTAAACCCGAAGATTTTTTAACTTTTGTATGCAAGATCGTTCTCATTGATGGGTGGAAGCCAAGGAATACAACTGTTCAACTCTTTGAGCTGTTGCGGCAGTTTTGAATTGTTGGACAGGAAGCTGTTGAAGAGTAGCAGGGAGATAATAGACGAAAGTGCACGAATTAGGGATTCACGATCCGAGCAAAAAGATCGATCTGTCGATTCGAATCGACACCAGTAGAGGAAGATCGATCCAGCAAAAATTGATTCGATTTTCCCACATTGAGCTTTCAACACGCCATTGGCTTTCGAGCAGCCAGGGGAAAAAAACCAAATTAGTAACGACGAAGACTGATAAGATCGAGGTACAACTATATGTTCAAGCAAAAGAAAGGAGTGTGAACTCCTTGTTTTTATTTTGTTTTATGTTTATTTAATGAAGATTGACATTATATTTCGTTTTTCGAGCTCTCAAAATGAGTCATTTTGTATTGAGCTAGATACAACTTTGTTTAAGAATAAGAAAGGAGACATGAACTCTTTGTTTTTATTTTGTTTTTGTAGCTCTTAAACGAAGCTCATTTGAACTAAGGCAATTTCTAGTCTCTTGTATTCTTTTTTTTGTAGCAAGTTGTATTATTTCTTTTTGTATAAAAATACATGTTAATTTATGATAAATGTTTTTTGTGCGTTGCGATACATGTTACTTTACGATAAATAATTAAATATCATGAACTAATAAACTGATATTTATTTTAAAACCCATTATCGGTATTCAAAATTATATGCAATACCGGACCGATATCGATGGTCGATTTGAACCCGAACTCGACGAGCCGATTTAGGACCAACATCGGTGTGTTAACTTCGGTCCAAAATCGACCGTCGAGGTCGGTCCATAATTCACCGTCGATATCGGTCCGATACCATCAAATTCTGTCATTTTCACCATTCGGGCAGAGTCGGGTCCGACATCAGTTCGCCGATGTCGGCACGCATGCGCGGAGTTCGGTCCCGATTACGGCCGCCCCGAACCGAAGTGATTTTTTTTTATCGGGGTGTGTTTTAGTCGAGCTGTCAAAAGTCGGCAAAGTTCAAAGTTGTGAAAGCTAAGTGGAAAACACTATGATAACTTTCTCAACTTTGAACTTTGCCGACTTTTGACAGCCCTAGCTTTCAGAACTTTCTGAAAATGGACAGAACACAATGTCAACTTTGCGAACTTTTGACAGTACTATTTAATGTTCAGCCAGGAGGTATTTTTGTCAAAAAATTAAATAATTAATTCAAGAAAAAAATAAAGTTCGCTTAAAAGACATTTTGAATTATTAAACTCCGTAAAATTCCAAGCCTCGCTCGAAATAAATTCAACAGCTGATTGTCACACTGAAAATATATGTCAAAAGTTGGCAAAGTTATGAATAAATAGAAACTAGCCCTACTTTGAACTTTGCCAACTTGGCCGACTTTGCCATTATCTCTTACCTAACTTCAGTACGTGTGTTTTGGTCGAGCTGTCAAAAGTCGGCAAAGTTGAAAAAGTTACCATTGTGTTTCCCGCTTAAGATTAATCACAATTTTCTAGAGTGAAAAATCGTTGATCTACAAAGATCGATCTTAATCATGAATCCGTAGCGCGAATATTATGATGCCAGATTCGAAAAGTTTGACAAAATTGCACACAATTTTAACGAAAGCATTGGTTCTTTGCAGAGTACTTGTGACGAGTTGCAACTTTAGGTAAACAGCCTTAAAAATTCCCTCGAACAAGTCCAACGACAGTTTCGCTTAACTCATCATTGGTATTCCCAATCCCATCGCAAGAGCAATCGGAGTCCCTTCACCTAAACAGACTGTTGCTTTTCGTGCGAAGAGATCTAAATTAAATGGAGGACCCATAATTTTAAAGTTCCCATCTGCTGATCAGTGCTGCCACTTAGTTACAATTGTAACTAATTGGTTACATTTTCACATAGAAAATAAAATTAATTACATTTACACTTTTATTTCTCATTTGGCACGTGTTGAACAAAATTTTTTTAAATGTGCTAAAGTGCCAAAAAATATTAGCAATAGCATTTATATCACATCTTTTAAAGAATTTATAAATGAAAAAGCACCAGATTCCAGTGTAATTGAAAAGGTGAAATGAGACAGTCGTAAGTTATGTAGGGAAATACTAGGATGCTTTGATTTTGCTGATGTAAGTTTAAATTTATTAACATATGCGGACCGGAAAATTATTCAGGCTTTTAAAAATATTTCAATGTTGCCTTTTTTAAAAGTTTTTTCTTATATTGCTAACAGCTGTGATTGGAAGGATATTTATACTGAATGGAGATTGTTAAGAGCTTCGGAAGTTTAGATAGACCAGGGTAATGTTGTTAAATTTTGGTCAGATATTGCAAAAATAAAAAATGGACTGCATGAAGCCATGTTTCCAAAACTACACACTACATAGTAGCGCAGCCGCTGAGAGACAGTTTGCTGACTTAAGGGGGGAAGTACATGAAGACGTTTTCAAAAATCGATTTTTTTTATTGTCTTAATCGATAAGTATATGCTCTAAGAATATAATTCCAAAATTACAAAAGCCTATCTCGAAAATTTTGAAAGATATGCGTTTTTTCTGAGAATACCCGTCCCCTCTTACCTTCTCCTTATCTGCATCTTTTTCGTCAGTTTTGCGGGACAAACTTTAAACGGCGTTTTCTCAAAACCATGTTTTTCAAATTGGCGTAAAAGATTACAAAAAAACTAGTGAACCGATTTTCTTCATCCAGCACTCATTTTAAAGGGCATAAAAAACTACTCTAGATAGACTACGGACAAAAAAATCATTTTAAGACCATTTTTGACGCGAAAATAATTAAAATTTTTGCAAAAAAAAGCCAACTTTTTTTTTCATGCCCGATTTTTATAGTTAATGTTCGAATTTCGAAAAGATCGTAGTCTATCTAGAATAAACAACCCCCTCGAGTATAAAAATGTTTGGTTTTTTGATTTGAGATGAAAATTGCGGCCAGGAGAATTTACGCCGATTTCGATGTCAGCCGCGACACGAGTTACGAAACCCACCAAAAGTTGATTAATTTTTTATTTTTCAAAATGTAAAAAATGTTTTTTCTCTTCTTAAAACATTGCCCTAAATACATATAATATCGATTTCATGTGGATCTTTTTCATTTTCCCAGAAATAAATCCCAAAAAAGTCCTCTTTTTTCGGCCTCTTCATGTACTTCCCCCCTTAAACCCACTGAGATGTATTAAAATGTAGTGACTTATAAGCTATCTCATATGGGTACAATTTTACGTTCAGTGGAGGAAAACCATTTTTAATTTTCAATGTTTACTGTGAATTTGCAGCTGTTGCGAGCAGAATAAAATAACCATATATATCCGAAATGGCATACTTAATTTTAATCTTTTATATTGTTGTAAGGAAAATGCAAAAATCATTGGAATTACTGATGTTAAAATTACAAAAAAAGGTTGTTCTTATCTGCAAAATGCTTACCCAGAAAGAGATATAAAATGATTGTGAATATTGTCATCTATTTCTATCGCCAGCATTTAATATGCGTCATGACGTTGGCAATTAAAAAATCCATGTTGAAAAAAAAGATGCTTACCCAGAAAGGGACAACTAGCGAAAAGTGATACCATTTCTTGAAGAAATTTCAGAGCACCAATCACTCCAGAATTATATATCTCAGCGCTTAAACCTGATAAAAACTAATGTCGTAACGCTAGACTCTTATCACCTGAACAAAATTCTTATCCGAAAAAATTCATTTCGACGCTTAATTTTGCGCCATAAGGTTTCTTGAATCGTTATATTAGTTGCAATATTTTTAACATATAAATATACTATTTTCAAGCCTTTTTAAATCTTTCAATATTTCCAGCAGTTTTTTTACATAAATAACCAACAATAACGCGCAATACGGAACTTATAGGTATGCACATCGTTTTTTATTTTGTAACAAAGAAATATAAGAAAATATTTGCATTTGTCATTATGAATATTATATAAGTATCATTAAGGTCCAATCCGCAAGCATCAGTACTTTTAGATAATTAAGACATACTACCCAACCACAAAAGTATTGGGATACCTGCATTGTTTTTACATTCTCAACTTCGGGGGTATATAAAAAAGTGTATAATATTTATAAAAGAAAAATTCGTTATAGCAATAATTATTTTATTTGTTTAGTTTAAAATTCTTTTCACAGTTACAAAAAATTCAAATAAATAACAACAAAATAACGAAAATAATACATATTCATTGGAAAAATAGGAAAAAATAAATTAAATTTACTGTAGATTTCTTAATGTTCAGCATTTCGTTGCGTTACGTTTTTGTTTTACAACCACTTTGATTTAACAAGTCTTTCACAATCCTCGGCGGTAAAAGAATTCCAAATTTCCTTTATTTTTTTTGAAGAAGAACAGTTTTAGTCCTCCTGGAAGGATCCGCCCCAAGTCTTTTCTTAATAACTCTCCATAAATTCTCTATTGGGGAAAGATCTGGACTATTAGCGGGCCACTCCATTGTTGGTACTCCATTGACCTGCAACCAGGCTTTACTGGATTTTGAAGTATGGCTTGGTACTCCATCCTGTTGAAACACGAGCTCCCTTCAGGCGACTGAAGGAGAGGTATTGATGGCAGCATATTTTGGTATTTTTAGGAGTTAATTGCACCCTCAACAAAATGGAGGGACTAAACTCCATATTCGGACATGCAGCCCCAAACCATTGCAGAAGTATGAAATTTGACAGGGTGCTTCAAGCTTTCTGTCTGGTATACTTCGGACTTTTTCAATTTAACATGACTACAGTTGTCTTTCTACCATTGTGCATTATTTTCGTTATTTTTTTGTTATTTATTTAAATTTTTTGTAACTGTGAAAAACATTTCGAACAAAACAAATAAAGTAATTATTACTATATAAAAATTTACTTTTATAAATAAACACTTTTTTATATACCCACAATACTTTTGTGGTTATGTAGTATATCTTGGATTAGAATAAATTAGGTATTGTAGAAATCTATCAACAATTAAATGTGAAATACCTAATTTGTGACATTCAGTGGCGGTCATATAAATAGGGAAAATTTATTGTGGCACTTAGATTGAATTTATTCGACAATTTTAAAGAACAGAACTTCTGTCATTATGAAAAATATTAATTACTATGTTTGGATAATAATATAATAACCTTTGAAATAAATAGTTTGCTATGCCATGTACAAAATTCCGTATTAATTGCACGACCTAACTATATTTAAAGGACAAATAAATAGGGAAAATTAAAGAACCAAAGTTTAGAAAACAGAACAATTCATTTATTTAATATATAACTCTAAATTATAATTATAAATACTCAGAAAAGAGACAAACATTCTTTAATATCTAGTTGTCCCACCTTTTTGCCTAATTACTTCCACGCAGCGACTGTACATTGATCGAACAAGCCGAACGCAACTGTCGATAGGAATGTTCCTCCAACATGTTTCAATTATCCGAAACAATTCTATTAAATTTCCGGGTCCCTTAGCTTTTATTTCCTTATCAACGTCGTTCCACAACATATCAATGGGATTGAGATCGAGCGACTGTGACGGCCATTTTAAAACGTTGACTTTATTTTCGCTATGGAAGCTTTTTGCCAGCCGCGAAGTGTTCTTAGGGTCGTTGTTAGCTTGAAAGCCCCAAGGCATTTGAATATCCAATCACACATTGCAAACAGAAGTTCTCGTGCCTGTGGCGAAAGAAAGTTGTGGATTCCTTCTCTCAGGTCTGCCACAAAGGATAAAAACAAGGAGAAACAGACAAAAAAGAAGAGCAAAAGGCCTGGTGTCACCTGTTACTCCTAGCCATACTTTACCATCTTGAAAAATCGCAAAGGTAAATTAGCGCCATTAGCTATGGTCCAGCTCACTAACCCACCACTTTTCTACACCTGGCTAAGGTGTAGGCCCAACCCATAAAAATGCTGAAAATAAAAAAAATAAAAATACTAGAAATCAATCAAAAAAGAATAAAAAATACAATTGGATAGGGGGGAAGGAGGACGTGGGAAACAAGGAGGACAAGAAGCTTCATTGGGGTTTCCTGAAATCAAAAAACCAAATTTAGATCATATAATTAACTATATTATATTCAAATAAACTATTAAATTTCTACCTTATCACTATATCTCCAACAATGTTTTTATAAATTGACTATTAAGTAATTAAGCCTATCCTCAAATATTTAACGAATTCAACAAAAATGAACTGACCCTGTGAATTGGTTCTTATATCTCTACAATATTATTTAAAATTGCTTCCATTAGGAGGCTAGATTCGACTAATACCAAAAATACAATTTGGCTGAGATTAAACAGATGCTAACAGCAATTTGTTAGTTTTTTCTTTACACAAACGAGCTAATTTGAACGAAATATCGATGGCCGTGAACTAATATATATATATATATATATATATATATATATATATATATATATATATATATATATATATATATAAGAATCTAGCGCTAGATCACTGACGCATGACACCAAGTGCTATGACGAGTCAAAGAGACTAATTGCTCTATAAGCATGATCAACCATAACTTGAATTTGAACTGTTATGTAATAAATTGTTTTACTATTTCCGCTTAAACTTTTACGTGCCAAATATCGATTTTGTTACATGAATAAGTTACTATATATATATATATATATATATATATATAAACTAAATAAATGACTGGACTGGAATGTTCTCACTGTTTAAGACTGTACTGGTACTAACTTTGATTCTAATTACTTTAATGTGATGTTGTGTTGGTTTTATTTAAAGTGAATTTCTCTAGATATTTCTAGGTTCGAGCCAAAAGTGCTACTGTTATTGTCTTTTTGGTACCTTTAATTCAGTTAAATCATTCCATGAGGGAATGCGTTATGCTACACTTGCCTACGTAATTATGCAAAAATACATCAACAATTATTTCCATAACAAATCTTCCTCATATTTGACGAAAGGAAGGAAAATAAGTAAATTATCTTTTCTTTTCTTATTTCATTTAAGTTCAATGTTGTATGAATTTTTTTTTTACATACCGGGCATATACCGTCACCTACTTGTCTCCACAGACTAGCTACTCCAGAAAATACTTTGCATTGGCTGCCAAACATGACTAGCAGAACTTCCGTTGGACTAACAGATGCTGATGGTGCTGCTGGATACAGGCAAAGTCCAATATTTAAGGATTCGCCAAGACCTCTGTCAGTCTCAAATGGGTCGCCTAAATCCTTTCCAGATATTTATGAACTCTGGACGACTTATTTGTGGCACTTTTGGGATGCGATACGGTGAACTTTAGTTCAAAATATCCCAAAAGTGGCCCGATATCATCTAAAATGATGCAAGGAGTTCGGTGCTTGCTTCTTACACAAGTAGTGATCCACTACGATTACAATCGTTGTTCCTTGTACGTAGTGCTATGTGAGCGTTACTACGTCCTCGAGCTGTTAAGGATAAGCACCCTGAATTAACTTTGTATTCAATTGAGTTGTAATGAAATTACCTGCGATGCTTGCACTTTCTGATATATACAGAAAATTGAAAAAATATTGTTTTGGGGTAGGATGGCGCACTCTATCACGGGGCTCTCCTAAGATTTTCTGTTACTTGGGCCAGTTCTTGGCACCGAAATTACTCAACTGTTGTTGAGGTTAGCACGAAATTTGGCTTTAAAATTGTTTTCCTTATTTCTCCCCGTCAATGGCTGAAGGTTGTATGTACATTAGAAAATTATCTAAGTAAGGATGGCTTGGTTAATTTGAAAATAATTTTTGTAAAAAGAGGAAAATTGTACCTTAAATGTGAGTTGCTGCTGCTGTCACGGAACGAGTATATCTTCTTCTTCCTCAGAAGCGGCACATCCGTTCAATTTCAGCAGCAACAGCGGTGACAAACACCGAGTCTCGACTAACACAAATGTTGGCGATCCGATGAGAGAGGAGCTGAATACAGTGAGACAGGATCTGCTCGGACTCGTCAGCGGCATAAGACCAGCCCAGGACCTGGCGCTGACACAATACCGTGGCAGTTCCCGGTACCGCTTCATTCCGTAATGGGAGGAAAAAGGATAGCCGGTCACTCCCACATCGAGCAGAGAGTCAGTTCGTTCCCTCCGAATTTTTAATGAGAAGCTGGAGAGTGTAAATCTTCCTCACTGTCCGATTGCAGCAACGTATGGCACGACCACGACCCTGAGATCAGGTCTTATGCTCTACCGACTGAGCCGGGTATTCCTGTCTAGGACTGCGGACGGACGGAATAACAATAAACATTTGAACGGTCTATGAGTGGCCGGACGGACTAGTGTAATTGGGACTGTCTCTCCTTGGGGTAACATTTCACTGTCTGATGTCTTTAGAGTGAAAGGTTCCCAAGGGTTTACCTTGCATGTCTTCTAGTTGGTATAGACTCTGTCCAACACGCTTAACAATTCTGGCCTTGTTAAATTTGTTGGCCAGCTTCGCACTGATGCCTTTTTGCATGTCGCTTTATATGAAAGACCTACAATACACTTCGTGACCGGGAGTGTATGTGACGTCACGACAGCGAGTGTTATAAGTTTTTCTATGCTTATCATGTGCGTGCTGGAGGTTGTGGGACATGCGTGAGCGAATCAACTGAAGGCGGTCTGATACAGGCAGCACCGATACATCACCAGATTTTAACTGGTCAAGATGTCGCAGTAGTTGATACGAAGAACCGTGCTGTACCATATGTTGGCCAAAGAGAGCATAATCTGGGCTGACGCCAGTGGATTGGTGTACTGAAGAGCAAAAAGCAGATAGAATGGCAGATAGAATGAACCTATTGACTCGTTCCGAAGCGTTAGGATGCGGAGAATATTTAGCAGTCTTGACATGTTATATACCGAATTCGTTCAGCAGCATCTGGAAGGTACCGGAGACGAACTGTCGGCCATTGTCAGAGAAAATAGTTTCGGGGACTCCGAAGACAGACAGGACATCTTTCTCCAAGAAAGCACTGACTAGATCTGCTCACTCAGCACGCATTGGCCTGATGAGGACTAATTTGGTAAAGCCATCTAATGCTACGAAAATTACTGTATTTCCGCGTTTAGTGCGGGGATAAGATCCGAGGATGTCAATATATATTAATTGGAATGGACGCAGAGCTTCCAAAGGCTTTCCCATAGGTGGCCGCAAGATGGTGTTCGGCGATTTCGTTTCTTTGTATACTTGGCAGTTGGACACATATGCGCGTACGTGTGTGACCATGTAGGGCCAATAATATTTTTCTCGTAGTCTAAAGAGTGTTTTGTGGAAGCCTCCATGCGCTGACTGAGGCGGCTCATGAGCCTCCCGGATTAAACCTTCAACCAGACCCGATGGAACCCAAAGCTTCCAGGCTAAGTCCTCTTGCATCAAGTCACCGCTTCGGGGTTGGGTTCTCCTGTAAACGTACCCATCCCAAACACAGAGATCAGGGAGTTGTGTTGGGTTAGCAAGCGCAGCCGATTTCAACTGCTCATACTCTTCCATGGAGAAGTATGGCGAGTTTAGGTCTACGTCGACTGAATTTACTTTCAACTCCTTTGCCGTTTCACTGTGTGCTCGGGACAGAGTGTCGGGGACCACATTCTGCGAACCCTTGCGATGCTCCATCTGCAAGTCAAAAGCCTGCAGCTTTAACCTCCATCGAGCCAATCGTCCGGAGAGGTCCGAGTAACTCATCAGCCACTTCAGACTGACGTGGTCAGTGATGATCATAAAGGTATGTTCTTCAACATAAGCTGTAAATTGTTTGACACAGCATAGCATGTTTTGACAGAAGCATAGCATTCTAGTTCTGTAATACTGTAATTGCGCTGTGCTGGACTTAGCTTCTTTGATATATACGCTATAGGGGTTTCAGCACCGGAATCGTCGACTTGGAATAAAACACTGCCAACCCCAGAAGTAGCATCACATTGAATGTAAAACTTCTTAGAGAAGTCAGGTGTTGTCAAGATCGGTGCGTTACACATTGTTTGAGGCTATTAAACGATTGTTCCGCTTCGTCTGTCCATGAGAAACTTTTGCTTTTTTTAAGCTGCCAGGGTCGCATAATTGACGCAAAAGCGGCTTTTCTCTACATTGATTGTGAGCTTAGCGTTGCGCAAACAATCAGCTACTTCTCTCAAGGTCTTCAGGTGCGATTCATGAGATACGATTTGGAGATACTACAAGTAAATCATCTAAATATATAAAGACATTTTAGCGTAACCGACCAGGAATGATCTTGTCAATCAGTCGACACGTACTCTGAACGCTGTTTTCTCCCTCGACTGCTTTTTCAAGTGTGTGCCCTGAAGTCGTTCAAGCAATCCGTCGATGTAGGGTAAGGGGTAGGCGTCCTTCTTAGTGACTAAGTTCACCTTGCGAGAGTCCAAACAGAGCCTGACCTTCCCAGGTTTACGTACAAGTACAAATGGGGAATTTCAGGGACTGTTGGACTCTACAATTACCCCTAACTCCAACATACGGTCCAATTCGTTGTACATAAGCTTTTGGATTGCTGGAGAAATGAGATAGTGTTTTTGTTTGATCGGCAGAGCATCGCCGGTATCAATAACATATTCTTCTAGGTGTGTCTTTCCCAAACCCAGTGATGTGAATGATGGGAATTGGTTAATTATTGTGTTGAGTTTTGTCTTGTCAGTGTTACACAATACGTGAAAGTTCGTCTCAACCGAAGAAGAGCTGTACGTCGAGAGAGGAGATAATGTTTGGTGGTAACGCTCGCCAGAAGTCTACATCCAAATATAACCGCTGGCTTAAGCCAGTCACTACAAACAGGGTTAGGACTTCGGTCTGTCCACGAAACGTTACTGCAGTTCTGACTGTGCCGGGGACGGACTGGCTAGTACCGTCGGCGGTACGAACTGAGGCTGTCAATGCGGAGAGTTTTAAGCCTGAGAGCTGGACAAACTCTTGGGCTCCTTGTCCCAAACAACTCACTGTGGCACCACTATCGAGCAAACCCAGGATGGATTTACTGCCTATTTGCACTTTGACGTAAGGACGACCGTCGTCTTGACTGGTGATAACAGTTGAGACTAACGACTGTCGAGTCTTTTTCAATGCGCGTTTTCTCTCTCTAAATTGCTTCCATCGTCGTCCTTTTGGATTGAGAGGAAGCGTCACTTCCTCTGCAAAAATGCGCACTCGTACTAAGTCATAATTGAAGCTTTAGGGGAGAGTCTCACTTCTTCAACTCCAGCCACAGGGAAACCAGCGGCATCCTCTGCCTCCTGGGCAGGGTCAAAATCAAGTTAAAGGATGTCGGATCTAGTCGATCGCCTATATAATTCACGTCGTAGTAGCCAGCGTTCAGCTTTACGACACAGTTGGGATGCTATGAGGTGCCGTTCTGGGCCACGGAGTCCGGCGTGGTGTTAGGTGTGCTTGCGTGGGACAAAAATGTAAAATGTACCTTGCCTTGTTGTTTTGTTTAAGTGTGTATTTGTGCTGTGTGATGCTTATTGACCAACAATTACAAGATCCGTGACAACGTGGTGTAGTCCTATCTTCCAAGTCCTGGTGCTGTCAGAGATTTTGCGTCGATGTACCATTTAACGTTTTTGCTTCTTAGTCCAACTATAGTGTCTTGTTCTCCATCTAAGA
This sequence comes from Leptarthrus brevirostris, assembly GCA_964036015.1. Classification (NCBI taxonomy): domain Eukaryota; kingdom Metazoa; phylum Arthropoda; class Insecta; order Diptera; family Asilidae; genus Leptarthrus; species Leptarthrus brevirostris. The sequence continues at coordinate 61,990,780 of OZ038373.1, read as the reverse complement.
AATCCACTACTTGTTCGGGGTTGGTAAGAAAAAAACTTGAGAAAATCTATTTTTACATGTTTTCGGTTTTGTAAAATTTTTTGCTTTTTGTAATAGATTTAACAATGACATCTGTTGTGGAAGTCTTTTACTAACATTCTACGTTTAAATGGTCTAATCGAAATTTTTAAGCTAATTTATAGGTGCTGTTTTGTGTAAAATCGGTAATTCCTGTAATTTCATCTTCCTATTTAAAGGTGGAAATTGGGAAGGGGCATCTATGGGTTGCTGCTGCTGCAAGTTGAAGTTCTCAGCGTTGGACGGTGTCTCTGTAAGGTAAGTTCAGAGTTGGCGTTGGTACTTGCTCATTTACTCTTTTCCTTTAGCGAAGGTCGCAGACAAGACCTTCACCTGATGACATCTCCGGCTGGAAGTGAATAATTTAAAGATCCGGCAACATGGGACAGCGTGATGGACCCAATCGACCTTTGAGGCATTACTGGCGAGAGAGGTAAGTCGATTTACCGCAATATATACATATTCCTTTACTTACCTGTTTGGTGTTGTCCCTATTGAAGATGCTGTTAATGCTGTGTAGATTTCTTCATTTCAGACAGGATTTATGGGTTTATTTTAGAATAGTAGGATATAAAACAAAAATGAATTAAACATGTCAACATTTAAGATCACGTCAACATTAATTTAAAATTAGGTGGAAATTTCAAATAATATAATATTCACGTTTAAATAAATAGGATCAATTTGTTATAAGCTACATTAAAATTAAATTAATTCCGTTTAATGAAAGTTTTCAGAGTTAGGTTGTTATTTAAGTACAGAATTTAATTAAGAATAGTTAAAATTAATAATCAACCCAAATATATAGTTTAAATTTCATTGTATCGATAAAACAACGAAACGATAAATAGTTACCTGCGTACGAAGATGTTGTAAGCTGAATAGGGAAGCACACGGGAAACCAAATATCTGAAATACAAAAGCACGAATATTAGCAAGACTTATCTTTTGGTAAAGTAATAAAAATAAAGGAAATAATTACCTGGCCCAGATTTTTTTTCGCACTACAAGGCACACAAAGTCCACTGGAGTCACCAAATAACACTTTGGAGGTTAGCACCAAACACATTCATAATAAAAACTATTCTTCATACTCCCGAAATATTAAACGCAGAAAACTCGACTTTTTGCAACCCAAGGTATACGTTGTCGCAAAATTTAAGTCCCAAAAAGGAGCACCGAACAAATTTTTAGCACGTGAACACGTCTGTCAAGATCGGAGTTTTCCTTGAAAAATTGGCACTTCCCGGTCAAGAAGAATTTTTCCGAGTACCAGAAAAGGAAACCCGAAGTCAACAGAATATTTTAAAACAAAAAAAAACTGAATTTTAATTTTAAACATTTCACCAATATCCATAAAATTGGAATTGGCCTCGCTGGAAAACTGGAAATAGGGGCCAAAAGTCAATAAAAACAACGTCTTGGTATGTAAAGCATGTTAGTCTTGTGTTGAAATTTGAGAAGTCAGTTGAAAGTCAATGGAAATTTAGAAAAGTCAGTGTGGTGGAAGTTATAGTCTCGATTTGAAATTGTGGAAGTTGTGAAAAGTTAAAGTTAATTTTGTTCAAAAGAAAAGGAAGCAACAATAAAGTAGGCAAAAGGAAACCGCTGAGGAAGGATTTGGCAAAAAGGCAGTGCAGGGAGGAATCCGAGCGCAACATATATCTCAGCAACCAATCGGGAGAGAAAAGATAAGTGTTGTTAATTTTTTTTGTTATCTCGATATTTTTATTTAGATTCCCTTTATATATTTGGTTGTTTTGTGTGCTTTCCTTTCGGAGATTATCTTTCTTTATTTTCCTTTAGAGTTCAGGAGATGGCCGATGCTCGAGGAATAAACAATCCGGTTTGCACTTGACCCATTCACCGGAAGAGCCTTGATTTGGTACCGAGCGAATAAGGCAAAATTCTATTCGTGGAAAGATCTAGTGAAGGAAATGAAGAAGGAATTTCTCCCTGCAGACTACGATGACCGGTTACTTGAAGAGATGAAGAGGAGAACCCAAGGGAAGGACGAAACGATGGGAATGTATGTAGCTGTCATGACCAACATGTTCTCAAGGCTGACGGATCGATTAACCGAAGCTCAAAAGTTACGTATATTGAAAAGGAACATAATTCCGACACAATTAGGATTGACGGAAATGGAGAGTATACAAGACCTCGTTGACTTCGGTAGAAAGCTCGAGTCCGTACGAATTTCAGTGGAGGCTTTTGTTCCTCCCCCTTTGAGGAGAAATTATCAATTTTTAGAACCGGATTTAGCGTATGTGTCTGTCGAGCTGTCAACCGTTGCTGCTGTGCACAATAATTTTAATCCTCGTCCTGGCAACCCAAGGGTTACCAAATCCTTCAAATGTGGGAAGTCAGGACACATAGCCAGATTTTGTCGATCGGAGTTTAAATGCTATGGTTGTGGAGCTTTAGCTATATATATATATATATATATATATATATATATCTATATATATAAGCTTCCTGTCCTCCTTTTTCTCCACGCCCCCCTTCCCCCCTGTCCAATTGTAATTTTTATTCTTTTTTGATTGATTTCTAGTATTTTGATTTTATATATACATGTGGGTTTAAGGGTATTACGATAAAATGCAATGTTTAAAGAAAATCCATGTATTTGAAAAGTAATTCACCAGTTGAGTATTTTCACTAAGTACTAAGCCACTAACTAGTTCAAACATGATTGTAAGTTCACTTCAGAAAGTTATTAACCCGATTACAATAGTAAGTAAGTAAAATTAATTGAAATTATAGCTTAATGCAACTTAACACAATCCGTTTCCTTTCTTGTACAACTTAGCAGAGATTAAGCAACTTTGCATCTCGACGCGCCGGCTGATCAACTAAACTGATTCTACTAACGGGTAAGCGGTAATCTCCAACTGATAAACACAGCTGCAGTTGATTTCGTTTTGCAGGGGAAACAGACGTAGCAGTGATTTCGCATTCCAAAGCGATTGTTTTGATTTGAGTTAAAACGAGCTGAAAGTCGTTAGGAACCTAGATCCCACATACATATACATATATATATATATATATATATATATATATATATATATATATATATATATATATATATATATATATATATATAAACTAAATAAATGAGCTACAATAAGACTAGAATGTTCTCACTGTTTAAGACTGTACTGGTACTAACTTTGATTCTAATTACTTTAATGTGATGTTGTGTTGGTTTTATTTAAAGTGAATTTCTCTAGATATTTCTAGGTTCGAGCCAAAAGTGCTACTGTTATTGTCTTTTTGGTACCTTTAATTCAGTTAAATCATTCCATGAGGGAATGCGTTATGCTACACTTGCCTACGTAATTATGCAAAAATACATCAACAATTATTTCCACAACAAATCTTCCTCATATTTGACGAAAGGAAGGAAAATAAGTAAATTATCTTTTCTTTTCTTATTTCATTTAAGTTCAATGTTGTATAAATTTTTATAAATTTTTTAACTCACTTACATAGGGTCTATTAAATATTGTTTTAAAGGACAATCTGACTACATACCGGGCATATACCGTCACCTACTTGTCTCCACAGACTAGCTACTCCAGAAAATACTTTGCATTGGCTGCCAAACATGACTAGCAGAGCTTCCGTTGGACTAACAGATGCTGATGGTGCTGCTGGATATAGGCGAAGTTTAATATTTGAGGATTCGCCAAGACCTCTGTCAGTCTCAAATGGGTCACCTGAATCCTTTCCAGATATTTATGAACTCTGGACGACTTATTTGTGGCACTTTTTGGATGCGATACGGTGAACTTTAGTTCAAAATATCCCAAAAGTGGCCCGATCTCATCTAAAATTATGCAAGGAGTTCGGTACTTATCTCTTACACAAGTAGTGATCCACTACGATTAAAATCGTTGTTCCTTGTACGTAGTGCTATGTGAGCGTTACTACGTCCTCCTCCTTAAGGATAAGCACCCTGAATTAAATTTGTATTCAATTGAGTTGTAATGAAATTACCTGAGATGCTTGCACTTTCTGATATATACAGAAAATTTAAAAAAGATTGTTTTGGGGTAGGATGGCGCACTCTATCACGGGCTCTTTTAAGATTTTCTTTTAATTTTGCCACTTCTTGGCACCGAAATGACTCAACTGTTGTTGAGGTTAGCACGAAATTTGGCCTTATTTCTTCCCGTCAATGGCTGAAAGGCTGTATGTACATTAGAAAATTATCCAAGTAAGGATGGCTTGGATAATTTGAAAATAATTTTTGCAAAACGAGGACAATTGTACCTTAAATGTGAGTTGACTAGCTGCTTCTGCTGTCACGGAACGAGTATATCTTCTTCTGCCTCAGAAGCGGCACATCCGTTCAATTTCAGCTGCAACAGCGGTGACAAACAACGTGTCTCGACTAACACAAATGTTAAGCCGTGGCTCACATTACAACCGTTAGCCAATTTTATGTGCAAAATAAAAGCTGACTTCCATTCGGGCTCATAGTCCATATGTTGACCTGTTTGACGGTACACAGCATCTAGAAAACCTTCGCGCAACTCAACAGTACAAGTGACGGGTTTAAAGTTTAAGATGTATCTAATATCATTCAAAATATAAGCAAAGTGCAATGTTTTATTTTGAACGTATTTTTTATAGCTTATGAAAAACTCTTTCGCTAGCTATAAGATCGTAAGCTATTGTCGGAACTTTAAACAACTGGACACTCAAACTGATATTGAATGTTCATGATCATCTCTTATGAAATCTTATATCATAGTTGCATAATGTCTGGAAAACTCGATCGCTAAGATCTTCTTGTTTTCGTATTTAATTAACATTCCCGTAATCAATAAGCGATGCCAACAGCTTCGGGCAGTTTTCCATAATTTCCAGTCACATTCTAAAATAAGAATAAAAATTATAATTTCGACTTCTCTTGTCATTTGCAACTATAGAAAATATTTCTCTGAATGTTTCGTGGCGTGTTAGGAATTCTTGAAAATTTTGAAAACTTTGTCGGCTCCAAAAGATGTCACTTGAAAAGCTGAATTCTATCTGGGAATGTTCTGCAGAAAGTGTTTGGAATCAGGTGAGTCGCCCGAATGACAACAATAGATCATGTGGTGGATGCTATGTCGGCAACTTAGAACATAAAGATAACTATTGTTAAAGCTAGTAGGAGTTATTGTATCGCCATCGCATTGATATCCGAGGATTTGCGGGCTGCATACAAACGGGTTCGTAAGCTGGTGGCAGCTAAAATTGCTGCTACGAAATGTAACTATTTTCGTCGACCATAGAATTCCAACCTTGAATTGTGGAGTAATCTACGGAAATATGACGTTTACTAAAAGATTGACCCTCCATTTAATATTGAACCTGATGTCCTAAATCAGCACTTCTGCTCTATTTAAGATCCAACACTTATAGATGTAATTATGCTCAACAATCCTTCTAATACCGCTATGATTTTTGATAGCGTTGCATTCCGTAGTGTTGAAGATGATGATGTTGTGATTGCTATGAGTGACATACGTTCGCAGACGGCCGGTTCTGATGGTATTTCGTCCAAATTTTTAAAGTTATTATTGCCATTCGTGCTGCAAGTCGAGACACATTTATTTAACCATATAATAGTTACTTAATCTTTTCCAGATGTATGGAAGTATGATCTTGTAATTCCTATTGATAAAAATCGTTGCCCCTCCACCCGTTCTGACTTTAGGCCGATCAGTATATTATGTTTATTGGAAAAAGTGTTCGAGAAACTTATCAGTAACCAACTTATTGACTTTCTTAATCGACACTCTTAGCTCTCTAAATGGCAGTCGGGATATCGTCGCAATCACTCTTGTCCCGTCACAAACTACTTCTACCTCCGCTAACCCGCCCATTTAGCTAACCAATACTCCTTCATCCCAACATCACTCATATATCGATCCCTTAATCCCACCTGCAGTTAAATTATCTTTCGTTCTGCTGATTCCAACGATGGACGATACCTCTTGTCGTTTACGGGACCGCCGCATTTTTGACAATGTACGTCTATTTCTAGCCCATCTGCACGACAAACCGAATTCCGTCTGTACCAGCACCAACGTCATGTTAAGTATACATCAAGAAGGCCTGCCCACAGACCCGCCGTCTTACACCAACTTTTCACTAAGTACCATGAATCATTCAATATCCCTTCCCATAAGGTTTCAGAAGATCTATCCACCTATGCTGCATACGTCATTTCTCGCCGCATTTTCCATCTTCAAAAAAGTCGCAACGACTCCATAAACTACTTTCGCTCCTAACCCTCCCCCCTTTCTCTATTTCTGACTTCCCCCATGCACCTGCGGTGTTCGATCAAGTACACCTCCCCAACAGCTTGTCAGTCTATTACCAGAACGTAAGAGGACTTCGTACAAAAACATCCAATATTTTCTTTAACTCCCATAAATTCTCGCACGATATCTTTGCCTTAACTGAAACCAATCTAACGCCAGGAATTCTGGATAACGAACTATTCCCTCCAAACTATACTATTTTCCGTGTTGACGGTTGAGTAGGCACCAATGATCCACTAGGTCACGGGGTTCTCATAGATGCTCACAACCGTTATGACGCCACCCTGCAAGACCTCCGAATCTACAATATCAGATTTTGCATGTATCAAATTAACACTGAATAAGTGTCTTCTGTACATTCTTTGTTGTTACATTTGCCCCTCTCAACCTCTAGATGCCAACGAGCCCATAATTGAAGCGATCGACTTGAGAAAGCTAACGCCTCCGATGAACTTATTTTATTGGGTGACTTTAACCTCCCTCGTATTTGATGGTCATTGTCTGAGGACTGTTCTCACTTTGTCCCCCTGAACGCCTCTTCCGCCAAAGAAGCCATTTTTACCGATCAGCTCTCCGTTTCAGGTCTCTTTCAAGTTAGCGGAGTCAGGAACTTTCTGGACAGACAATTAGACTTAATCTTTTCTTCAGACCAACACGCACCTCCTCTCCTCCCTCGATCGTCACCATCCTCCCCTGTTTCTCGTTTTCTCCTACGACCACACCCACGCCCTTTCAAGCTCTTTCCTTCAATTTTCGTAAAGGCGACTTCGAAAAATTAAATCACCTGCTCCTCAACTCTAACATTGGCACTATCCCTCAACATCTTTCAATTGATGTTGCTGTAGAGGCGTTCTATTCGGAAACACACGCTTGTCTTACACAATCTATCCCCTTCTTCTTCGTAAAAACTGCTCCATATCCCCCGTTTGGTACGACAAAGAATTACGCTCTCTCCGCAACAGGAAAAATTAATGTTGGCAAACTTTTCTTCTAACCCAGACTGAGTCTGACTATTCTTCCTACTTGTTTGCTTATACCTTTTTTCTGAACGTTGTCATACGCTCTACTATGAGTACCTCCAACGGATGGAAACAAGCCGCATATCCGACCCCAAGCGCTTTTATAACTTTATTAATTCCAAGAAGAAATGGTTACCCCTCCACCCTAAAGCTCGAGAATACCTCTTCGTCTGATCCTAAGATTATCACCAACCTCTTTGCACTTTTCTTCAGTAAATCTTTCAGCGACAATTCCCTACAAACTGACCTTAACTAATTTTCTTTCTTGGACAAATGCACTCAAGCGTCGTTTACATCTTTCGACCCTTATCCCGAACTAAACGCCGCCAGTATTAACGGGCTTGAGGATGACTTTCACCCAGGTCCCGACGGCATTCCGGCCATCGTTCTGAAAAAGTGTGCCATGCATCTAGTTCAACCCCTTACATTGCTTTTCTGCCTCTCGGTCACTCAAGGGGTTTTCCTTCAATTATGGAAAATCTCGTATATTATTCCCATCTTCAAAAAAGGCTGCAAGAACGATGTATCCAACTACAGACCCATTGCTAAATCATCATCCATACCTAAGCTATTCGAAAAATTGGTCGATGATTCCATGTTCTTCCACTGTAGGTCTATCTTTTCCCTCTCCCAGAATGGCTTCCTCAAAGGTAGATCTACAACCACCAACCTTACCGACTTTGTCTCCAAAACACTATGTGCTCTGGAAACGGTAAAGATGTTGACGTTATTGCCACCGATGTTAGTAAAGCCTTTGACAAGATCTCCCAAAACGTAATCACGTTCACATTAATCGCCTAGGCTCCCACCTCCCCCGATTCATCTCCTGGATTCAATCGTACCTCAACAACCGTCAGTATAATGTTTTTTTGACCTCATCCATTTCTAACCCTATTGTCGCTCGTTCCGGCGTCCCTCAGGGCAGCCACCTCGGCCCATTGATTTTCATCCTTACAATTAAAGATGTTGATTGTGTCATCAAATACTCAGAGCTGTCAATTTTTGCTGATGACATGAAAATAATTTAACATATCTCCTCCACAACCGACTCTCTTCTCCTGCAAAAAACCTCCATTCGCTCACCGCATGGTGCATGAAAAGCTTTCTTGAGCTCAATGTCTCCAAATGCCAGTCCATCTATTATTCCCGCATGCGTCTTACCACCACCTCAAGAATCTACATGTTAACCAACGTACCAGTCCCTATTGTTACCTCTTTGTTAGACCTACGAATAATCTGTGATAGCCAACACAATTTCCGTTCCCATATTGACAGTATAATTAGCACAGCTAACTCCGCGCTAGGGTTTGTGACGCGCTGGTCTAGAGATTTCTCCAATCCTTATGTTTTCAAATCTCTCTATATCTCCTTCGGTAGACCTCTCCTTGAATATGCCAGCCAGGTATGGTCACCTACACAAACAACCCACATTAATAGAATTGAATCTGTCCAGCGTAGGTTCATTCGATTTGCTCTACTGATCTTTCGTGGGTAGACAGATTCAACCTTCACCTTATGAAAACCGTCTGAAACTGATCGACTTACAACCCCTAAGTAAAAGTCGTGATGTTTCCGACATTTGCTTCATTCATCAGCTATTAACTGGTGCCATAGACTGCCCTTCAATCCTGCAATCTTTACCCATCTATACCAATCCCCGCAATCTTAGGTCAACTCCCCTTTTGCGACACGACCGCTATCGCACGAACTACGGTCAACACGAACCAATTACCAGGATGCTACGAAAAGTCAACGACCTTTCCTCCTTTGACTTCTATCTGAGTAAATCATCCCTTCACAAAGCCTTATACCTTGATCCCGCCCATCTTGATCGCCTTTCTTAATTCTTTTTCCTTCCAGTTTACATTTACCATAATTATAGCTCATATTGTAGCTTTACTATTTATTATGGCTTATCATTAATTATAGCTTGTAGTATTAGTATTATGTTATAGCTTGTATTTTTAATTTTTTTTGTATTATTATGTTATAGCTTGTATTAAGCTTAAATAAATAAATAAATTGTGAAACTGCTCTGCTAAAGGTGTCAACGGACTTAAGAGCTGCTTTGGATAGGGGAGAGATCGGTTATTTAGTTCTTCTAGATTTCTCTAAATCTTATTGATCATGAAATTTTGCTACACAAATTATCGACAATAAGGGGACTGGATGACGCTAATTAGAACCTTTTTTACAGCTAGAACGCAAATCTATGATGTAAGCCTTTTATTTGTCCCAATTACAGCTCAGTAGACTTGACAGTTATCAAACTGGAGGGCAGTTGCAAGACGGACATCTAGATATCTTCAAACTATATGGCCCATATGGCCCATCACACCACCAGAAGTGGAAGCGCCGTCAACCTCTCTTAGAGCCAAACGAGAAAACCTTCTGTTGGGCTGACGCCAATGCAAGTCATGCATTACGGGGTTGTTCTTTAGACAACAAACGCAATGAGTCTCTTTTTGCTTTTATAATTAATACTCGCCAACCTTCACGTTTCCGAGCACGGATAATTTTGTTGGTTTGGAATAGGTACTTGACGTTACTTTGTTACTAACCAGAGAGCATGCTCGGTTTGAACATTGGAGAGTGTCGGATCTGAGGTCATTCTCCGATCATTACTGGCTACTCTGTAATCTTAACCTGGGGGATGAAAGACCGCAGGCTTACAGAAACCCCAGAAGGAGCAACTGGAAGAAATTCAATCAGATAGTAAAATCAAAACATTCTAACATACCTAATGTGGGTATTGAAACCATTAAAGAGCTGCAATCAAGGGAAGTAACCTTTGAAAAAATGATGGTCACAGCTTAAATTTTATTGGTGGTTATCTGTGTTCGAAGCGTTTGTGAAGAGAGTTCTGGCAAATTAAGATACAATTTCCGAAGTGATTCATAGAACTTTTGAATAAGTAGACCTAGAATATTATAATTCTGAAAAACTCTTCAATCCTTGGATTCACTATAAAATCTATTAATTTGTGCGGTTCGAATAATCGCTGTAATTTTGGAGGAATATAATTGTTCAGAAAAGTTTTAGCTAATGATTAAATTATTATGGCTGTTTAATCTTTTAATATACAAAGTGGGCATACCGAAAAGCAATGATTATTTATAGAAGGTTTTATTGCCATATCGAGTTTGTTTACATCTGAAACTCTTGTTGCTTAAGTGTTTTATAGGTGCAAACGCGATTATATAGATAAGATATCCTTTTGTCACTCTGAAGAAAAATGGAATTTTTGAATTTTTTCTTACCTCCAGAACATAAACACTTATTGTAAAGTTTTGAAAACAATACAATAAGATCAATTCATCGTGGTGTTATTGTGGTGTGTACGAATAATTGAGATTATAATTTTTCTTTCTAAAATAATTTTACAGTAGGCACTATATAAGTGATTATATTCTGGGTTAATCGATTTGGCCTCTGAGTATTTAATATTGATACCCCCAAATAAAGTAAGTGGCAGTAATTGGGCGTTTTATTAAATACTTACATACACAAAAATAATAATTTCTTCTTCTCGACCCTTCCGTAGACATTTCATACTTTTATTACTTCTATACTGTACTCACACATGAAGTAACCTTTTCACACTCTCTGATACCCGTAACCCCTGTGGGGCATAGGGTAAAAGAAGAACTTTACCTGATTTGACACAACGATTGCAAGTGGACCTACAATTTAAAGTAGGTTCCGAACCACTGACCTTTTTTTGGAACCCCCATGGCCTTTTTATCGTGATCTGCTGTCAGCAGAAACCAAACATGGGTCGCCGCCAGTGGGATTCGAACCTGAGACCTCCGGACCGACACATTATCAATTACTCCATCGATGACTTTCTACTACTTAAAGAAAAATTCCGAAGTTCTCTGAGCGTATGACAAATTCTTGTGTGTTATATTTTTTAAATGCGAATCAAACAAACAATCGGAGTATACTATATTTTTTACACTAAAGAGAAAAATTTAGTTTAGAATAACATTAAATACCAGGGCGGACTTCGTACCGTTTACAATTTATTAATTAAAATAAGTTTCTGACGAAACTCTTCAAACCAACACTCATTCAAGTTGGGCGGTAATCCTGATCCTAATGAAATGAATTAAACTAAACAATAAATAATAGAAATTTTCTACACAATAAAATTTTCCCGACAACTCACTTGGATACAAATCAAGGCTGAGTCGATTTACGTATATGATCAAACATTACGATTTTATAATCTATAGTTAATCACTCTAACTCCACTTTAAAAATCAATAAAGTATTTACTGTAGCTAGAACAGTAAGATTTTTGTTAACATATTTCTTCTATTTAGAGTAAATTAATCTACCTAGAGCAATTTAATCTAGCTAGAGCATAGAAAATCTGTTTATAATGCTAGAGCGATAATTAGATCAAATTGCAAATTCACCTTTGTTGCTTTCCATAGGGTTTGTCCTGAGACTACATCAACAATCTTCAAATTATTATCGAGTAATCCGCCGCATAAGATGTATTGTTAGTCGACTTCGATAAAGCGCTTAGTAACGGTGATCTCGATTACGCAGATAAAACTAGCATCCCAGAAATCCCCTAACAAAATATTACCACCAAGGAGTCCTACTTGGAAGCTGTCGGGGCCCTTTCATAAAGGGAGTTTAACAAGGATACATACTAACAACGTAACCCTTACAATAAACTAAACTTATGGGCGGCGTGGATAAAATCGACTTTTTAATATTAATTTAGCATCAGTATCAGAACCCAAAAATGGACAGTTAAGAAGTTTGATCATTCTATAGACCTCGCTTGAATTCAAGGGGACAGAGTTGAGATAAATATACCAACATATAAGCAAATATATTTAAATTTAAAACGTGGACGTCCATCTACGTCTTCAGAAGATTTTTCTGGGGAGCCCTACAGAGCAAAATTTTTCCAGTCAAGACCTGGCTGAAATAGAGTAAGATCGTACTAATCACTTCTTCATATATACGCAACAAAAGGGTCGATGTAAAATGGAAGGTTGTACTAGGTATAGTAGGTTCGAAACTACACTAAAAACTGCTTCGAGACATTTTTGGTATTACATACATACATGAAAAACTCAATTTTTAAACCAAAGCAAAACCAAAGAGGTTCTAAGTTTGATAGTTCCTATTAGTGCTTATTGGTTGAAGAGGAAATACCTAAAGTTCGAATTAAGACATTTGCGACACATCTGCCAATCAAGGAACAAATATTAGGAAGAACCCAGACTCAATTCATTTCTTAAAATGAAAGAGGTCCCCTCCCCCCCCCCCCCTTGAAAAATAAATAAAATAGTTTTTAGAAAAAAACCGACTTCACAAGAAGCGCTAAAAAGCATAAACTACTTTTTAATTTTATATCTAACTATAGTTACTTGAAACTTTGTTACTTTGTTACTTTGAAACTTTTAAGTCGGTGCTAATTAAATAAACCAAACAACTACAACGAAAATATTTAATCGTCCTCCCTTATGATTCCGTGAGCTGAAACGTTAAGGTAGTTTTATATAGTATTATGTTCAATTGTGGTTGGGTAGTTGTTTTGTATGTTTAATTTGCACCGAATTAAAAATGTTGGAATACATGTAAAACTTAAAATTATTTTATGCTTTTTAGCGCTTCTTGAGAAGTTATTTGTCACTTTTTAGTGTCTTCATAAATACGACTCGGAGAATGCTGCTGCTTTCAAAAGTTGTAGAGGTAGTAAACATCTTAAGAATGGAAACAGAAATATCGAAATCCGGCAATACTACCCAACCACAAAAGTATTGGGACACTTGCATTTTTTCCACATTTTCAAATTTTTGAGTATATAAAAAATTGTATAATATTTATAAAAGACAATTTCGTTATAGCAATAATAATTTTATTTGTTTTGTTGAAAATTCTATTCACAGTTACAAAAAATACAAATAAATAACAACAAAATAACGAAAATAATACACATTCATTGGAAAAATAGGAAAAAATAAATTAAATTTACTGTAGATTTCTTTATGTTCAGCATTTCTTTGCATAGCATTGTTGTTTTACAACCTCTTGAATACGGAGTGACATTATTTTAACAAGTCTTTCACAATCCTCGGCGGTAAAAGAATTCCAAATTTGCTTTATTTTTTCACGAAGAACAGTTTTAGTCCTGCTGGATGGATCCGCCCCAAGTCTTTTCTTAATAACTCCCCATAAATTCTCTCTTGGGGAAATATCTGGACACTCCATTCTTGGTACTCCAGTGACCTGCAACCAGGCTTTACTGGATTTTGAAGTATGGCTTGGTACTCCATCCTGTTGAAACACGAGCTCCCTTCAGGCGACTGAAGGAGAGGTGTTGATGGCAGCATATTTTGGTATTTTTCGCAGTTAATTGCACGCTCAATAAAATGGAGGGACCCAACTACATATCCGGACATGCAGCCCAAAACTATTACAGAAGTAGGAAATTCGACAGGGTGCTTCAAGCATTCTGTCTGGGATGCTTCGGACTTTTTCCGTATAACATGACTACGGTTGTCTTTCTGCAATTGTGCATTATTTTCGTTATTTTTTTGTTATTTATTAACATTTTTTGTAACTGTGAAAAGAATTTCGAACAAAACAAATAAAGTAATTATTACTATAACAAAATTTACTTTTATAAATAAACACTTTTTTATATACCCACAAAGTTGAAAATGTAAAAAAATCCAAAAAAAATGATGGTTGGGTAGTATATTACGAAATTAGTTAGTTAGTCAGAAAATTCTTAACATGGTACTAGTGCGCTATCGTAGTCAGACAATCATCGTATTCACTCTATGTACAAAATTGTTATTATTTATCAATTAGGAAACGAATTCTGAATCAACAGAAATCAAAATCATCAAAATCGGTTTATGCCTTATGAAGTTAGGCGCCGCCCCTCCTCCAACTCTCACCTCAAGACAGAATTTTTGTCAGAATACAAATAAATACTTTATAAAATCAGAATCATCTAAATCAGTCCACGCGTTACAAAGTTAGGTTACCCCTTCCACCCCAACCCCAGCCCAAAATTTTTCCATATAGCAGCAATGTGAGATCATATTGTATGCAACAAAAAAGAATCATCCAAATAGGTGTGCGCATTAAGAAATTGGGTACAAGTGCGGCAACATATTCTGCACATTAAAAGAAGAATCATGCACACTTTACGAAGTTAGCCTACTTACCCCAACCACCACCCCTGTGGAAAATTGATCCTCATATAAGCAATGGGGGATTATACTATATATAACATAAACAGAATCATCCAAATAGGTCTACGCCTTAAGAAGTTGACATCCAACACCTCTTCTACTAAAACCTCATCTTTTAAAATTGTGTCGAGCCACCAATGGGGGAATATACTCTATACATCAGAAAAAAAAATGATCCAACTCTGTCCACGCGTTACGAAGTTAGACTACCCCGGTCCACGTATTACGAAATAAGGTTTCGACCCCCACCCCAGAAAACATTTTTTAACATGGTACCAATCGGGGAACATACTCTACCCGACAAAGAAAGAGTCATACAAATCGATCCAGGCGTTACGAAGTTAGAATACCTATCCTCTCCCCACCCCACCCTAGCAAAAGTGGATCATACCTTATATAACAAAAAAAAGAATTATCTAAATCGGTCCACGTATTTCGAAGTGAGGTTTCACCCCTAGGATCAGAATGTTTTCATTACTAGCAATGGGGGATCATACTCTACACAACAGAAAAAGAATCATCAAAATCGGTCCACGCGTTACAAAATTATGCTCGATAAGTTCGTTATAAAGAAAACAACGTTCGTTAGAAAGAAAACAAAAGCTAATTTGGAACCAATTAACGCTTCCATGGCATTTAAACAAACTTGCTACAGTAAGAAAAATAACAATGGATTTGTATTGATGAAGATAGTTTCCTACGATAACATAAGATTTGAAAAATATACTATAAAATATCGTTATATATTGTAAAAATTCTTGAAGAAATAACTAACTAGGTAACCTTGTAGAAAAAACGTGTAAGAAAGAATAGGAACTGAAAAAATGGAACAAAAACACATGCTCAGAAACAATTATTACTAAAAACTGTATTGCTCAAGATATATGCAGCATCTTATATTAATAGCTCTTGCAGGTAAGTAACAACTCCAAAAGAAGGAAGAAAGTCAATAATAAACCGAGAGCCAAAACTAAACCAAATAATTTATTTAGATCGTATTATAGATAGATATAAGAGTTCCTTAGAATTATTTCTAAACTTTTCATAACCTATTTTTGCAACAGTATTAAGTATAATTCTCATTGAAAGTATGAACTAAAAGTTACATTCAGAAATTTTTTCAGATATTTTACAATAAAAGTTTAGAAATTACACTAGCAACGCTTTGATACCAACTTAGAATGCAAATGTCTCATGACTGAAGGATTAAAATGAAAAGGTTCTAAAATATTTTTGCTGCATTTTAGGAAACCTATTTAAAGAAAAAAAATTTAATACTATTTTCACTCTATGGAGCGGGTTTCAAAGCAATTATTTTTCAAAAATCTCATCACTTCTTATTTTTGGTCATCAAAGTCTGTATACCAAATTATATTAATGGTGGTTGGGAACGCTGTGAGATACAGATAGACGGACAGATAGACCGTATTTGCTATGGAACTCTAACAATATAACCGAAACAAAAATATTTACCTAGAACGCTGTTGCTGAGTGTTCCCTTGGGTATGGTCACATCACCGGGCGAAGTCGAAAACATTTGCTTACTTGCAAGCAGAGAAGCTCTCACTAAAGATCTTCATCGCTTTTGTACTTCCCCCAAGTACGCTTAGGTATTCTACAAACAAATAAAATTTAGAACCCCCGGACCAGGCTTCAGAGTCGAAGACATATAATAAGGAGAAAATAAGAATTTAAATTCGACGCTCTTAATATGTATTTTTATGAAGAGATTAAAAACCGACTAAGCCAAAAAACATTGCCGCGCCAAAGGTAATACAACTTTACCGATACCTGGGCTCTCGATCCAGTGCACGAATCACATTTTGAAAGAGGATTATTTTTTTTTTTAATTTCTGAAATTCTTAACGTATATCCGCCGTTAAAACGAACATTTAAAAAAAAAGATCATGAAGATCGGTCTAGTTTTAAATTTTTTATCGCCAAAAAACCAGGTGACCGTGAAAGTGTATAATTACAAAAATAAAGAACACAAGTAAATAATTTTCGGAAAGTTTTCGATTTTTTCTCCTTTCTGGGGGCACGTTGATTGCATTGAAGTTCCTAATACAGGCAGGCAGTGCTATCAGCAAAGAAAAATTATTTTGTACATTATGTAAAAATTACGGACACCCTGCCTCTTATAGAGGGTGTCCAAAGTACCTTGAACTGAAACAAAAATTATTAAATAAAAAAGAACACACCAAAATTGATAGTTTAAATAAAGTAAAAATTGACGAAGTTCAAAATTTAACTAGTGATAAAGGAAATAATCAAAATTTTATGAGTGAAATAAAATCAATGTTGGCAAATATACAAAATCAATTAAGTTCATTCAAAGTTATTCTGGAGGAGGAAAAATCCAGAATTGATGTTCTTTTCGACCTCATCGGCTCAAACGGTATGCATGAGTAGATCGTGGTGACAGTGGTTGTCATTCGATTCAAAATTCTTTGTACATATTTTCTATTAACGTAAATTCTTTAATAACTAATCAGAGGAGGGCGAGTTTATTGAACTTGTGGATGCTCGAAATCCAGACATTGTTTTACTTTCGGAGACAAAATTAAATAGGAAACACAACTTAGAATTTCAAAATTATGACGTTCATAGAAGAGATACTCCAAATTCTCAGCAGGGTGGCGGCACTGCGGTGTTGGTGAAGAAACCCTATAACTTCAAAATCATAACAAATAGTGTAATCAACAACTTTAAATGTTTGGAAGTTTCGGTCGTTGAGTTCAAAATTTCAAGTTCGAATAAATTATTTGTTATTTCGGCTTACGCTCCAAAAGTTAACGATTCGGGAGTTTTTCAAGAAGAGTTTGGAAAATTATTCAAAATTTTGGAATTAGAAAAGGATCAAAATTATTATATTTTGGCAGGAGATTTAAATGCTCGCCATGGTAGATGGGGGAATCTGGTGAGCAATACAAGGGGAAACCAGTTGAACCGATGGATAGAGGAGAATAGTGTGTTGTTCAAGGCAAATTTGTTGGCTACAGATATGCCGTCATTTCCTAGTGGAAATTCATACCTCGACATATCTATCACTGACACAAGACTTAACATTGAAAACTTTGACGGAAACAATTTTAACTGTCTACAAACGATACCATACGACAGTGACCACTATGCTGTTAGCGTTGGAGCTAGTGTAGATGACACACCCTTTCGGCTGATTACAAAAGAAGACATCCCAAAATTAAATTATCGTTGTACGGATTGGTCAAATTTAACAAATCGGGAAATAGAAACATATTTGACTCATTTGAACGAAGCAATTTTAAACTCGGTTGATAAAACGGTTCCAAAATTTAAAAGTAAAAATTCGGTTAAATGTTATTTAAACAAAACTATAGAAAAATTACAGGTATTGAAGAGCAAAATTTTAAATCAAATTAAAACTATTTATCGGCGGTTTCAAAATTATAATAATCAATATCTGGTCAGGTTAAAATCAATTTCAAGTAATATTAATCAACTAATTAAGGAAAATTTTCGGCTTTCGATAAGTAAATATTGGAAAAAAAATATTAGAAGTATAAGGTCAAATGGTTCAAATATGTTTCCAATGATAAACAAAATTGGCGCGGCTTTCGAACAAATTTACACTGTTAACTCGGTACGTTATCCAAATTTATCCCTCGACCATGAAATTATCTCCAGCGCTAATCAGTTCAGACTTGAAACGGACGACAGTTTTAACAGAAACGAAACAGTGACGATATTTCACGATGACAAAACGTCGAACCACCTAACGATAGAACAAACAGACGATTACTTTGTTACTTTAACTGATCTGACTGACATCTTTCGGCGACTCAACAACAAAAAATCTTCTGGAAATGATGGAATACCTAATATTGTTCTTAAGAATCTGCCTAATGCAATCATTGAGCAATGTTGCACACTGTTTAATAACGCCTTGAACAATACCTATTTTCCGTAGGCTTGGAAAACTGCGTTGACCTTCCCGATTCCGAAAAAGGGAAAGGATCACAGTGACCCCTCAAATTTGAGATCAATAAATCTCCTGCCGAATATAAGTAAAGTTTTTGAATCCGTGATTAACAACAAATTAGTGAAATTTTGTGAAACCAAATGTATCATTCCGGGAAATAAATTTGGATTTAAACGCCAACACTCGACAGTGCACGCCATCAATAAATTAGTTTCGGACATTCATTGGAATTTTAATAAAAATTATTGCACGGGTGCGTTGTTAATAGATTTCGAGAAAGCTTTTGATACGGTTTGGATTGACGGGCTAATTTACAAATTAATAAATTTTCGGTTACCAAAACATTTAATTAGAATAATTTCGGACATGATATCGGACAAAAAATTTATAGTAACGGACGGGACAAATAAATCAAAATTACAGTTTGAAGTCTGCAACGGGCTCCAACAAGGTATGGTAAACTCGCCTATACTATTTAATATTTTTACAAGTGATTTGGCTACTGGTTTGGAAAATTCAATTTCATATGCGGACGATCTAATAATTTATAATTCAGGAAACAAAATTGAACAAATTCAGAGGCTCTTACAAAATGATTTCGACAAAATTCAAAATTATTGTAATGATTGGAAACTCAAAATTAATGTTAACAAATGTGACCTAATATTATTCCGACCGCCTTTAAGCAAAGTCTCTCGAAACATAAGGAAAAATTGGAAAAATTTACAAATCGTGCAAAATTTAACGGGTGAACAAATTCAACAAAAATTATCGGTAAAATATTTAGGCATTATTCTCGACCAATATTTATACTACAACGAACACATTAGAGCACAATTAGAAATTGCGAAAAATTCATTCAACAAAATTACACGGTTATTTTTCTCGAAACATTTAGATAAAAAAGTCAAAATTATTTCTTATAAAACTTTAGTGAGACCACTTTTATTATACGGTTGCCCTATTTGGTTTAACATTAGTCCGGGATACAGGGAAAGAATTAGAGTTTTCGAGAGACATTGCTTAAGGGCGTGTCTAAGCTTATACAGAAATTTAAATTCAGTAAATCTACACTACATTTCGAACAAAAAAATATACGACGCGGCCAAAATTAATAGAATTGATATCTTTATTATAAAACAAATTCGAAATCATTTTGTATGAGCCTCACAAAGTGAAAATTTATTAATTAAAGGACCGACTTGTCCATGTCCGGAATACCATTCGAGAGCCATCAATTTTGGATTTGTGCCTCCAGAAAGTTTCATATTTTTAGATTCAAATGGAATGGTTCAGGACACATTTGGCGTACCTATACTCTATCACAGGGGTGGCCAACCCAAATAAACTTGCGGGCCACTTTGGAAATGCATCATAACTCCGCGGGCCGCATATAAAATTATATATCCCCATATTAGATTTTGACCCACCATAGACATTTTTTGGGGTGAAAAATTGAAACATAATGAGTTATTATTATTGTGTTTACTATCATTCTTACATGTAAACATAATTAATATAATATAATTATACTAAATGCACATTGTAAAGAAATAGATAACACTAAAAATGAAATCATTAAAAAATATTTGTTTTACTAGTGCGTTTCTGCACTCTTTCAATTAGCTTTTGCAAATCGATCTCAATTTGGGTATTTGCACATCGTAATTGGTGTTGTAGATTAGCGTCCGTTATGTTTGAGCGTGTTTTGTTTTTGGTCAATTACATTTTCGAAAAAAACGATTCGCAGGTGTAAGTTGAACCAAAAGCGCTAACAACTTTTTGCGCCAGATAAATAAAACAGGAAATATCTGTCATATATTGGCAAGAATATTATTTTAAAATCAAAGATAATTTTTTCTCATAATTTCGACAGTTATGTTTGAATACATGGATGCACAAATAATGTATTTATTTAATACATTGGTTTTCACTTCTTTGGCCATTATAAAATAAATATATTTTGTAAAAGTGTGATAAATCTGACGGGCCGGAAAAATGGTCAAGGCGGGCCGCGGGTTGGCCACCCCTGCTCTATCATATTCATCGAAATTCAAGCAACAAAAAAATAGAGTACCCACCTCATACACTTTCGACGGTATTGACATCCCTCTTCGATTTGATTTCAAAATTTCCAGTGTAGATATTTCGGACTTTGAAAAAATTAAAGACAATAAATTCTGGTGGTTAGAAAGTGAAACTCAAAATTAATAGTTTAACAAAATTTTATTAAATTGTATGCACTTTACATAAGAAAGGATATTGAAGCAAGGCGGTCTTTTCGGAATCTCCTTGGTTTAGTTAGTTTAGCCATTTTTCTTATAACGTAGCACAATAGGTAATATTAAAGATTAATAAAGTAGTATGTAGGATAGACTGTAAGATTTGACCTGTAAATATAAAAAAGAAGAAATTTGGAGTACTTATGTATATAGTCAGTAAGTTTTATGTAAATTTTAATTTAAGCTAGTTGTTTGTTGATAGCATGTAAGTTCTGTTATTGTTAAAATTTGGTTTAATAAACCCCCCCCTCCCACAAATCCGCCATGGACGAGACACTGTCTCTACTCAGAGATGCCAGACGGTATAGAGCAAAAGTCGCCGCGCCATTATTTTAAATCGCCCAAAAATCGCCTTTTGATTTTATAATCAATCAAGTTCCTCTTCAAATTGTTGTTTTCACAATATTTTAATGTAATGTAATTACAGTAATTACAGCATCAGCAATTTAAAATGTTGGTATAGGCGTCGTGAAAAACAAAAAATACCCTTTATTATTTAATAATTCACCCCGTTGCTTCCATCTATTTATCACGCACAATTTAATCTTTTAGGAATTAATATTTATGTAAAGGAAAACTAAAATTATTATTTATTCAATCGTGCATGCCCATTTTCAAAACATTACCAAGAACTGCCTTTGTGCAATTGGTGTGATTAAAAATTAACAGATCTCAGATGCACAACGGCACTGAGCATATTTTGAGTTTGAGCGAAAAAATGCCATTGCGATAAACGTCAGTTTGTACCCGTTCGTAGTTCAGTAAAAAGTTATTCGCGCAAAATTAGAATTTAAGATGACTCGACAGCATAAAAATTGTCTACTGTCACGTCGGGTTATGTGATTTCGATTACCCAATATAAACTGTTACTGTAGGCTGCCGTGCAATCTGATTCAGCATATAGCCCAAAAGCGCCGAGCAGGAATTAAAAAATCGCCCAAAAAGTGCCCAGTTGCAGAGAGGAAAATTTTGTCGCCAAATTGACGGCTCAATTAGCCCAATTGGCGAGAAATCGCCCTATCTGGCAACTCTGTCTCTACTAACTACATATAGTTAAATAAATTAAAAAAAAACCATTCTGGTAGAATACTGAACTTCTGACTGATCTTAATTAGTTTAGCTTCATATTTTTGAATTTTTAGGAAGAAAATATGTGCCCAAAGGTACCCAAATACGCAAAAGGTGGCAGGAGTTGAAGGCATTAGCACACCAGCTGGAGGGACGGTGTTACAGACGTTAAAAGTAGGATTAAATGAAAGAAAAAGGGAATGAATTAAAAGCTTCGCAAATACAGAATTCGTAAAAGGAATGTTATTTGCGAAATTATTGATTTGATAAAAAAAATCCTTTATTTAATAAATTTTTACTGTACAAAGTATGCTAATTTGTAGTATGGATAGAATACTGTAATAATGATCGATTTTTAAACTAGCAAATCATTAGTCATCGGTTTTTGTCTTTAGACGTGTTATTTTCTGTAGTTTGTATTTAGTTTTTATCATTTCTTCCCAGAACATTAATTTATACGTCATCAAACAGTAAATTAAAAAAATTATATAAACTTGTTTCTAATTATAGAATTATTATATAGAAAATTATAGAACTTGTTTCTATGAAACGAAGATATACCTACATAGAGAAACTGCGCTTGGCTACTCTGAGCTCTATACTAGGTACGGCTTGGGTGCTAGCTAATTGGTCAATGTTGAACGATGTAGACAGATAATACTCGTCAAGTCAGCAGAAATCTCATTCATACATATACCACTGCACTTTTAAATTGGGCGTTATCGGTATCAGTAACCAGTTGCTCATTTTATTCTCTATTATCTTTTCAATAAGAAATTATAAATAATTGCGTCAAGAAGGCTCCTTTTCAGTCAGCATTCAAGTTTTATACGATCAAGTTCACAGTAAAAACGTGCAGCACCGGTCAATCGCAAAAAATTAAAATAATTGTTACAGCCTCAACGAAGACAGCCAATTTAGTTTACTTTAACAAGCAATAATTTCCTAATTGCAATTGGTTAGAACGCAGCAGTACATTAGTAAAAAAGAATGACGGGCGTCAAAAACGGTTCTACTTTAAATAGCAAGCAATTAAATGGAAACGGCGTTGTTAATGGATACATTGCAATGGAAAATGCCCTGTAAGTGGTGAAATTTTTTAGATTAACAATGAGGAGTCAAATCAGAAGAATGCGAATTTGTATTGTTTTTATAAGTTTCACATTCAAATTAATTACTCGGAAAACTTTTGAGTTGTTTTATTAGTGTCTAGGTTTTTGGTGGTTTCAGAAAATTGGATTATTTTTAGTGTTTCCTAATTCGAATGATATTCCAAGTTATTGTCCGTAACTTATTCCGCTAAAATAATTGCCACTCTTCATGTCACATGAAATAGTGCCCTTCTCATTATTTCGACCGTGTTTTGTTTATATTACGTTCTTTATCTGATAAAAATTTTTCAAAGTCAAAAACCTTATATAATTTGAGAAGTAAAGAAAAATTTCTATACAATTGCAAGTAAGCAATCATGGTTTTTAAAATTAATTATGTTTAAAAGTATTCCAGTTTCCGTATATTAATAATCGTGAGTGAATTTTTATGTTAAAATTAAAAACTTAAAGATTTTTAAGTATTTCTGAAATAGGCATGTCAAGATATTACATATGCCACAAAAATCAGTAATACCACCGTTCTTTAAATCAGATTGTCGAGTTTTCCAGAGCAAGTCAAGTCACTGCTACTGCAGGCGCGAACGCTTGGGGAACATGTCTTGGCATAACGTCGATTGAAGCATTCCTTTGCCATTGTTCAGGATGCGCCGGAGACTTCGGTTGACAAAGACTTGTAGCTTAAAATTTACTTCAACGGTTACTTTCTATGCTGAAATCCATTAAATTTCACACAGAACTGATTTAACACTTCGTTTAAATATCCAGAGTTTGGTGAGCTAGAAGATCTTGTTATCCTGCTATATCTTAGCGAAATTTTAATACAACTAGAGTGTTGTTCTTAATTGTTTTCGTAGAATTTCATGACAGTCTTTTCTTGATTTATTCAGCCAGCTGATTCAAAACCCCTGATTTTCACCTATTATTAAAGTTTTGTGAACGCATAGTATCACAAAACTTTATCAGTATCTATATTGCGGGTTTAGTTATGAAGATAAGGCAAGAAATTATGATTATCGATAAAGAAATATTTCGGAATATTGGAGTGTTTCTGGATATTGGAATGAAAATTATAAATATAATCTGAGCGATAACATTTATGTAATAGAGGTTAACGATTATTTAATTACCTGTAAAAGAGGTTTATCTGTCCATAATTGTTATAACCATTTCAGTTCTTGGTTATGAACCACCATCATCTGTTAAAGGTTTGTGTTTATCTGCATTTTCTTTGATTTTTGAGAGATCCCAATGTGAAATCATCTCATATTATTTTTGGTGCGTGCTACCTTCTATATCATACACTACTCAAAACAATTAAGGGAACAAAAAAAAATATCTAAATTTGTTAGTGATTTTTGACGGGCTGTATTTAAGCGAGAAATAATCGTATTGAGGATCTGAAAAAAACATCTTAAAGCTCCAGAACTCTAGTTTTTGAAACTTTCAGCCAAAAAATTTTAAAGGCCACGGTGCTCACGCAATCTAAAGGAATAGTGGAAGAAAAAAATTTCAAAATTTTTAGTCATTTTTTTTTTTGGTGCACGGACTCGGAAAATTTTTTTTTATTTGACCACCCTATGAACCAGATAGCCTGTTAATTCAGCTTTAATTATTTTTTTTGAAATCCTTGATACGTCGATTTGTCGCGGAGATATCCGATATTAAACGAAAAAGGACACTTTTGTATTCAACCATGGATATCTCAGCAACCAATGATCGTACAGAAAATTTAAGGGCAGTTTCGGAAACTGGAATAAATTTCCTAAAAGAATTCGTCAAGACAGAAAAAATAATAATTTTTTTTTATCCGTAATTTCAATTTTGAAAAAGTCAAAAAAAGTGACTTTTTTCCTTGTTTTGGTAAATTGAGCGCATCTTTGCAAATACTGATGGAAAGGCTAAGGTTTGTAGGAATTTTTACACCTCAATGTACGCCCCATAGCCCTGTAAATCCGCAGATCGATCTATTGGACGGTTCCTTCGGCCCGATCGGTCAAAGTTTTGGAAAAAATTAAAGCAACAAGAATTGTGATCTCAAACATCGTGTAATCTTCAATAAAAGGCCACGGTGCTCACGCAATCTAAAGGAATAGTGGAAGAAAAAAATTTCAAAATTTTTAGTCATTTTTTTTTTTTTTGGTGCACGGTCTCGGAAAATTTTTTTTTATTTGACCACCCTATGAACCAGATAGCCTGTTAATTCAGCTTTAATTATTTTTTTTTGAAATCCTTGATACGTCGATTTGTCGCGGAGATATCCGATATTAAACGAAAAAGGACACTTTTGTATTCAACCATGGATATCTCAGCAACCAATGATCGTACAGAAAATTTAAGGGCAGTTTCGGAAACTGGAATAAATTTCCTAAAAGAATTTGTCAAGACAGAAAAAATAATAATTTTTTTTTATCCGTAATTTCAATTTGAAAAAGTCAAAAAAAGTGACTTTTTTCCTTGTTTTGGTAAATTGAGCGCATCTTTGCAAATACTGATGGAAAGGCTAAGGTTTTTAGGAATTTTTACACCTCAATGTACGCCCCATAGCCCTGTAACACAGGATCGATGTGATCTCAAACATCGTGTAATCTTCATAAAAATGGAAAAAATCTTTTTTTTTCAACTTTTTATTTTTTTATCACTTTTATGCATCAGTCACTTGGTAAATTAAAAAAAAAAATTAAAAATAGAAGAAGAATTACTGAGATGTTGCTGCCTCGGCTTTTAATCACTGCCTCCAACCTGTCACGCATATTCGAAATGCAGTTTTGAATCATCGACTGCGGAAACCTCCAACAACTGTTTTGTAAGAACATCTCAGTATTTAATTTTCTAAAAAATTTCAAAAATTTTTTTTTTAATTTTCGATTTCTCAAAATTTTTTTTTTTAAATTTACGATTTTTTCAATTTGCTTTTTTTTTTAAATTTACCAAGTAGCTGATGCATATTTGTGAGAAACTTCGAAAAAAATTATTTTCCATTTTTATGAAGACTACACGATGTTTGAGATCACAATTCTTGTTGCTTTAATTTTTTCCAAAACTTTGACCCATCGGCCCGAAGGAACCGTCCAATGGATCGATCTGCGGATTTCCAGGGCTATTGTGCGTATATTGAGGTGTAAAAATTCCTACAAACCTTAGCCTTTCCATCAGTATTTGCAAAGATGCGGTCAATTTACCAAAACAAGAAAAAAAGTCACATTTTTTGACTTTTTCAAAATTGAAATTACGGATAAAAAAAAATTATTATTTTTTCTGTCTTGACGAATTCTTTTAGGAAATTTATTCCAGTTTCCGAAACTGCCCTTAAATTTTCTGTACGATCATTGGTTGCTGAGATATCCATGGTTGAATACAAAAGTGTCCTTTTTCGTTTAATATCGGATATCTCCGCGACAAATCGACATATCAAGGATTTCAAAAAAAATAATTAAAGCTGAATTAACAGGCTATTTGGTTCATAGGGTGGTCAAATAAAAAAAAATTTTCCGAGTCAGTGCACAAAAAAAAAAAATGACTAAAAATTTTGAAAAATTTTTCTTCCGCTATTCCTTTGGATTGCGTGAGCACCGTGGCCTTTAAAATTTTTTGGCTAAAACTTTCAAAAACTAGAGTTCCGGAGCTTTAAGATGTTTTTTTCAGATCCTCGATACGATTATTTCTCGCTTAGATTCAGCCCGTCAAAAATCACTAAAAAATTTAGATATTTTTTTTGTTCCTTTAATTGTTTTGAGTAGTTTATTATTCAAATCATGATGTTGAATATGTGAAGCGCAAAATAGATATTGCTAGCTTAATCCAGATTTATGGAACTATACCTAGAGCTTGCTTTAATTATGAAAGTCCCGATCCTTACTTTAATTTCTTATTGGTTATGCCGCATAATTACCTAAACTAGTAACAGTTTTCTTATTCGCTGGTCACATTAACTTTAACAATCAATCTACACAGCGACGTACGAAACTAAACTGCCAGAAACACTATAAGTATAATTAGTAAAAGTGGATTTTCTATCACGATGACATCATCATTTTGTAAAAGCTTGCAGACCTGTACCCTAACCACTGAAGAAATCGGACAGTTCAATTTTCTTACTGGTTGTGCTATACCAGTTGAACTATCATCAACTGTCGCCAGTAGGGCTCGGACTGTGATTCGAATTGTTAGTCACTATTCGAATATTCGAATATTCGCATGTCTCGAATAATTCGCGAATACACGAATAATATCCGAATACTCGAATATTATTCGAATACACGAATTATTCGTGGTATTCGAATAGACTTATCCGAATAATAAGTATTCGTGCTATTCGAATATATTGTATTCGAATAATTTTCAATTTTAAATGCATTCAATCGTCCTTAGCGTGTCAACGCAATTATATTAAGCTTAAGAACTAACAGAACATAATTTTAATCAAAAACTTCCTGAAAAACGATATCCCACATTAAAAACGCCGATTATTTGCACAACACAAAATCGCGCACTTCATTTCTAAAATGGCAGTATTAAAATACACTGTCTACACTTTAAAAAGTTGAAAGCTATTAGCTTTAAAGTTCGCTAATATAGTACACTAAACAGGATAGTAGAAAACACTCGAAACTTTATATGTAATTACAAAACAAAATTTTAAACCATCGGACAATTCACGGTAATTACTTTGACAGTTCGCAAACTAAGGAGAAGAGCTCTCCGTCCTCACCTCGCCTAAAAGAAAAGTGCCGATCACACGTACACGGTTTCACAGCTGTGGGCCTTTCCTGTTGTTATATATTCTAAGTGTTGGATAAACAACAATAATAGTGTCGCTGAGATATTGCGCAGTTACATCATCTCAAAGTGCGCAAAATTCTCGATCTTTTAATCAAGCATAATATCTGTTCTGTTGTACTAACAAGTGAAATGTGAACGTCCACGGTAAAGGGCGGTGAAAGAACGGGGAGGGGGGGGGGGGGGGAATCACCCTAAAATTCGGACGTCTATTGTTGATGGTCCCTTATTTTCAGAAATGATGGAATATAAATATGTGGAGTAAAATACGGTTTATATTGTAATATTCGTGGATTTGCGAATATTCGAATATTATTCGTCGTATTCGCATATTCGCACTATTCGGTATTCGAATAGTATTCGAATAATTCGAATACCAGTCGAATTATTCGAATACCGAATACACTATTCGAATATTCGAATACTATTCGAATATGCGAATACGCGAATGTCCGAGCCCTAGTCGCCAGCGTAACCACAGCTTAGGACTTCACATCATAGGCGGGTTATTACAGTTTTACCGGGCTTTACATTATTTTTCCCCATGCATGCGGGAAGAGGAAACTTTTGATATCAAAATTATTTTTTCAGATGCGCGCGTATCTGGAAAAATAATTGTACTATCAAAATCCTATTTTTTTTTTATTGAGACAGTACCTTAATTTACTTAGTGAAATATATACTCATACAATAAATATATAAGATGTTCGTGCGTATACACTCATAAAGAAATACACACATGGGCCCATACCTTGTTATACATACAGATCGAAGAAATAAAAAACGTTGTTTATTAATAAAAGAAACTGTTATTGTGAAAATGGATTAATTGAAACAAAATTGGCACTTTACGGGGTTATGCTTGGTTGACAATCAGGACGAACTGTCAGCCCGTACTATGCCAATACTTGCGGCCCATACTACGTCCGTACTGGGTCCTTTGGTAAATACGGGCAATTTATTTATGGGCAGGTGTGCACAAAAGTTTAGAGTTACCCGAATGATTAATTTAAAAAAATGCGTAAGTTGATTAGAGTTAGAGTGATGCGACCAGCAACAGTGAAAATATCCTATTGTTTTTTCTATGTAACTGGCATCGGAACTTAAATCAACTTAAATGTTATTAAATATGTTAATGACTCAAATATCCCAACAATCAATTTCTCTACCATAATGCCCTTCATTTGTTTTATAAGAGCTAAAAGAAGCTTTATCTTATAGAAAATTTAAAGCGCTTTACTAGAAAGATAGTGGCGTATGAAATTGATCTAGTAATGCTCTGGAAAATTTCTTGAAGACTTCTTGAATGCAGATATAAGGATGTTGATTTATGCTATGCGAGCTTGGACTTATAATAACTTCAGTTAAGAGTGTTACACAATCTTAAAATTCGATTCGTTTCTATTTATGTATGTATTAGTTTGTTTGGTAGGAAAGATTGAACGCGCACTTGTAGTTTACTTATAAAAGAGTTTTAAAAAGTTGAGGCAAATAACTTGTCTGCTCCAAAATGTACTTATCGCTCTCAAAATTTTGCGAATAAATCCCCTCGAAATAGTAAATAAAAAAAATTTAATTTTTTATTCTGTTGTTATAAAGAGGTAAAAATATGTCCAAATTTTTGTAAATATGCCATATAATGCAGAGCAAAACCATTAAGAATTGCTAAATATTTAATTTCAAAAATGTTGCTTTTCTTGGTGGATTTTTTTTTTCAAAGAATGTGAAAATATGCCAATATTTTTGTATTCATTAAAGTTGTTATACACTTATTTTACACAATTACTCGTAATTGTGGCCCTTTTTAGTCATCTAGAAATACTTGGCTACTACTTTATTATGACTGTTTTAAGAATTTATTTTTTAATTGTTCTTCATCAACGTTATTACAAGTGTGGTATAAAGAATGACCATAAAGTGAACTTAAGTGTACCCTTGTTTGAAACTGCCAGAGGAGTATTATGGGGAAGAATAAAAATGTACTCTTATTGTTCGAAAAAGTTATTACAAATATATTATGTGAATGATCATAAAATATTCTTGACTAACGCTGTTATAAGTGTATGATAATGCTTTTAAAATACTCTTGTATAAGTCTGCAACTTTAGAATACTCTTAAATAAGATTTTATAGTTATAAGGCTCATATTTAAACTTTATAAGAAATTGCACGCTTATTGAATTCTTGGACAATTTGATTTTACTCTTACAATGCCCCTTAGAAGAAACTGCGTCACAGCGACTAGATGATTGTTCTTTAGAGTTTCTTAAACAACTTTTATAAAAATCGATGTATATACTATTTTTGTATAATATACTTACACACAACCATTGAAGAATGTTATCAGAATAAGATTTCTTCAAAAACGACAAACTGATTGCTAAGAAATTTTATCAAATGTATACTCTTCATCAGGCTCGTGCGCAGGATTTGCTCACGGAGGAAGGGGTATCTAATTTCATATACATTTTAGGTTATTTTTTTAGTATTTCAGTAAAAAAATTTCCTAATCAAGAAGTTTAGAAAATTGGAAGAACCCTCCTGGGGGGGGGGGGGGGGGGGTTAAACCCTCAAAACACCCCCCGTGCGCACGGGCCTGCTCTTCATGAAAGACTTAAAATCTCATATAGGAATCAGAATTTAGAACAGTCGAATTTAAATATGCCATTAGCGTTGGTTTTTGACAAAAACCACAATAAACACTTTAAACGAAACATATCTTTTACGAAAGACTAATTAGAGATTTATAAGCATTACTTCAAGTTTTCCAAAAGCTTAGCCATCTAAATTGTTAGTTGGGGAACCTTAATTTCTATTCTTTGACTTTCCGAAATTTTTTAATAGAAATTTTAGAGAACACTCTCTTTTTACTGACATTTTCTTTTCCCAACTGACCGCAAATAGCGGATTTCGATATTTTCTTAGTGTTTAAAAAGAATCTCACTTTTTAAATTGAATAACTAAACATTTGCTTATAAACAGTTACTTTTTATAATGATAAAAATGTTTCACCTAAAGTAACTACGGAAAGAGAAATGCGTGCCCCGAATTTGCTAATACTCTCGATGTTAGATGTATAGAGTACGTTGTACTAGCGCCATGGTAAGAATTTTGTACGTGAGGTGAGAGTATGAACGGGAGGCCGTGACAAATTTCGTAATATGTGGTGGGATTTGAATAATTCTGCTTCGTTTCAATAAAGTGACTGCCCCTGTTGAACTTGCTTTCTTCGTACGAGCAATATTCTTCGAGTCGCATTTCTAAAGACATTAAAAAGTAAATTTTATTTTTTAAAGAAAAGTTGAATCGACTCCACATAAAGCAAATAATATTTAATTTTATATCTATTACGACATTTTGAAGGCGGTGTAAATTAAACAAACAAACCAAAATCGAAGAAACTGTATAAATATCTAAAAATTTCAGTTCATGGGATCATAAAAAAGTATTAAATATTTGTGTTGTAGTTGATTTTTTTGTTTAACTTGCACCCACTTCAAAATGTCGTAATAGATAGTGTGATAGATAGGAAGTGATACCCCACCTACCATTTGAGAGCAAGCCCTAAAGCACAATTACTATCATGACACAAATCGAGAAAGATCAACTCCTCCACTAACCCCGCCTCACCCTATAATTTTTTTTTCTTGGTACCAATCGTGAAACATACTCTATAGTATACAACAGAAAAAGAATCCTAATTCCTAACCCCACCCATGCCCCTGGTCAAACTTTTAATTTTTTTTTTTCATAATAGAAATGGGGCATCATACTCTATACAACAAAAAGAGAATCATCCAAACCTGTCCACCCACTATAATCGTAGGCTACCCTCCCTCTCCCCCACCCCCATCCCACCAAAAAGTTTTCTCTCGTGATACTAATTAGGGAACATACTCTACGCAACAAAAAAGAGTGATCCAAGTCAGTTTTACGATGTTAGAATAACCCTCCCGCCTCCCCAACCATAATTTCAAATTTTTTCTCCTATTAGTAATGGGGAATCATACTCTATACAACGAAAAATGAACCATCCAAATCAGTCCACGCGTTACAAAGTTCCCGATAGTAAATTTTTCGCCTTACTAGTAGTCTTAATCAGACATCAAAACCTCAGGAAATTTCAGACCATGTAGACAAATCCAAGTGGTACGAATTCTACACAAATGCAGAAAAACCTTGTTTTTGTCTTATTCTGAAAGTTTCCGTTACATTAAATTTCTTTATTCTTTCACTTTATTCTGAGGGGCTTAAAATTATTTTGCAAAAGCTTGAATACGAATGTCGTTAAAGCAAAATAAAAAAAAATTGGGTTGAGCACGAACATGATAGGGTTCCGCAGAGTTATTTTTAAATTCATAAATTATTTCTACTAGTGTTTGTTATAATTCCCCTTGAAAGTACTAACTAAAGTTTACATTAAGGAATTTTTCCAGATGTCTTGCATTGGTATTTTCGAAATTAGATGGGGAATATCAATTGACCCAAGGGTTTAAATTTTAAATCAAAAAGTTCAAAACCCATTGTTGCATTTTAGGAGACCTTTCTAAAGATACCCCATTCAATGGCGTGAGTGGAAAACAAATTTTTTAGTACACTTTGTCACTATCTTATCATTTCTGGCTTTGGGCCACCAACCTGCGTCATTATATCAAGTATACTGAGTAAATTGCACATTTTTCAAAAGTTACTTCGTATGACGTCACGCAGTTTTATTTCAGAAAAAAATGAACGCCGCTTTTATTTCATTGTTTTGTTTGTTATTGCTTTTCGATCTTTTACTTATCAGAGAAAGCTTGGTATTCAGCAATTTATTGAGTTTCTCGTAATAATCCCACAGCTGATTTCATACAGGAAGTTGTTTAAAAGTCAGGCAAGTGGAAAAATCCAGGCGAATTCAAACTCAGCTGATGCTGTTTACATAAGCCCATGCAAGCGCAGCTCATACTGAGGGCAAATGTTTGTAGGAGTCGTAATTTAGAGAAGGCTACACCGGCCAGGTGTACGTATAACAATACACAATAAATCTAATACACGTCATCTCTAACTTATGAATGAGATAGAATCATTTCGTTTTGGAAATAAGTATGTACATCTCACCAGTGGGTCTAGAGCAAATGAAGAATCCATTCGTACATTATAGTTTTGCCGGAAAGTTATCGATTAGTACGAAGCAGTGCGCGTGCCTTTCCATTAGCTGCTTCTGAAATGAAATTACATAAGTAAACAAAAGTAAATCATTTCAGTCGGATATTCCGTTGGTTAAAATAAAAAACCACATTGTTAAAACTCAGAGATTAAGTGCATGCAAAAAATTATTGTGAGTTTTTCTTATATAAATAATTACTGATAAAGTGATTGATCTGAAGTGTTTGAAAATGTTATCTATCATTCTACTATATTGTGCAGAAATCTGATGTAATCATTGATTGAAGTGTCATAAGATAAACAAAACAATATTGCTTTATGCACGATACCAAAGTGCATGTTAGTTATAATCCCAGAAAGAATTTAAAAGATTGCGTGTAGGTTTTGACTTTGAGTTCTTCTTCAATTATTCGTTTGACCATAAAATAAAAACAAATTTACGGAATTTTGCTCATTATTACGAATGTAACGTAAAAATCCAATTGATAAAATACGAGTATATATATTTATAACTCATGTTACGTGGCTAAGTTTTCATAAATTTTGTAGAACGCTTCCATTTATTTGGCTTTGAATCCCACCTTCTCAACTGTGTTGTAAGCACGAAATAATTTATCATTTTATTTACTGTGGTAGTAATAGTGAAGCAATTAAGATACAAGTTTAAATCGATTTCTACGTGCGTCAGAAATTATGTGCTTAAATATTTTATGGAATTTGAGTAAAACCCACAAGAAACGATTAAATGCAAACCAAATGTACGGCTTAAAAGCAAAACCGTTCGCTTGGCTATTGTCTTTAATGAAAATTAAAATATTTAAAACTTTAAAGTGTAATTATATTTGGTTAAATATAAATTTCACATTTTGCTAAAACTACAAAAGCTAGGTCCGAAATAATTCAATGAACTGTCTGAGAATTTACCTTTTCGAGAACAATGACTTAAAGCTGAAACAGAGCTTGTTTACACCATTCCATTTAGAACAAGTTTTACGTACTTCGAATTACGTAGTACTAATTTGGTGCGATCTAAACATCCTGAACTAGCAAATACTAATACTAATTTAAGTCATCATCTGATGCGGTCTTAGAATATAGAACTAATAAGGAAGTGCTATAAGCTCAGAAAACTTCGGCATACTTCTTTAAGTAGTGGAATGACCATTTCTTGTGTGAGTGCACCATTGAAGTAACACAAATTTTGAATTTGGTAGTGGGGTCGGAAAAAAAATTAAAAATACCTTCAATGAACTA
This sequence comes from Leptarthrus brevirostris, assembly GCA_964036015.1. NCBI lineage: Eukaryota > Metazoa > Arthropoda > Insecta > Diptera > Asilidae > Leptarthrus > Leptarthrus brevirostris. Next base: position 61,956,548 of record OZ038373.1, on the reverse strand, counting down.
TTTAATAATTCAACGATTTGCTTCCAACTAACTATTTTAATCTTTTAGGAATTAATATTTATATAAAAGAACAAGAAAATTATTATCTATTGAATGGTGCACGCCCCTTTTCAAAACATAACCAGGAACTGCCTTTGAACAATTGGTTTGACTAAAAATGAACAGATCTCAGATGTAAACAAACTGGAAAAAAAACTTTTATTTATTATCACTCTTGCTTCAGAATTCACACTTCTTTCGGTATACAGTAGAATGCCGATTATTCGAACGCCGATTAACCGAATCGCCAATTATCCGAATCGGTCCTAAGCTTAATATAAAAAATTAAAACCAAGTAATTTTTCAATAAAAACAAGTTTTGTGGGGACGCAAAAATACAAAAATGCGAGCGACAATTGCCGTGTATATATATTTCAACTGTTATGGTTGGAAGCTAGAGGCAACAATGAAATGTTGAACTCTAAGGACGCAAGCCTTGAAGCATCGCAGTTCAATATTGGTAGTCAGAGTATATATAACACCAGCGCGCTCGAACGTGAACGAAAACAAAACGTTTGTGTTGCCTCCAATATTGAGCTTTTCAACTCAATGACATTGAATCATTTCACTTCAAGAAAGTCTGGTGGTCTGTCGTTACGGTTATATGATAAGCGAATAACCAAAATGAGTGCAAAGCGGAAACGTGTCGTCCTATCAGTAAAGGACAAAGTGGAAATAATCAATCAGTTAAAAAAAGGTGTGGCAGATAGATTTGGTGTCAACTTGGCAATTTGGCTACAACAACTGATATTAAAAATAACTGTGAAAAATTTTTAAGTTTTGTGACTGCGTTCGAAACTGATGATGGGATCGTCGCGAAAAGTAATGAAAAAGGCAAAGGATGAACAGCTTGAGAATGCTGTTTTTACGTGGTTTCTGCAGCAACGATCTATTGGACAACCGATTTCAGGACCGATTTTATGTGAAAAGGCCCGAATGTTCAGTGAAAAAATGGGTGTAGCTGGTTTTAAGGCAAGCACTGGATGGATCCGCAATTTCAAGAATAGGCACGGCATTCGAGAACTCGATTTTGCTGGAGAAAAACTTTCTGCTGATAGTGAAGCTGCTAATAAATTTGTGGACACCTTTAAAAAAGAAACTGAAAACTACGACCCTGATCTTGTTTACAATGCTGATGAGACTGGTTTGAATTGGAAAGCTTTGCCGAGAAAAACCCTAGCATCTAAAAGGGAACAGAGTGCTTCCGGCCACAAAGTCAGTAAAGTTCGCGTCACCATAATGGTCTGCGATAACTCTACTGGTACCCATCGCCTTCCTATATTATTGATTGGCAAAGCAAAGAAGCCGAGGGCTTTTAAGAACGTAGCCAAGTTACCAGTAACCTACACTAATCAGACGAGTGCATGGATGGACAGCAGTATTTTTTTGGAGTGGTATGATAAAACCTTAATTCCTGAAATAAAAAAGTTTAAAAAGGAAACACGAAAAAAGGGAAAAGTTTTGCTCATTATTGACAATGCACCAACGCATCCATCACTTGAGCTTCTCGTGAGAGAAGAAGGGAAATTTAAGTGTCTCTTTTTACCACCTAACGTCACAAGTCTGCTGCAGCCCATAGACCAGGGTGTTATTGAGTGCACGAAACGACTTTACAGACAACAGTTGCTTCGTAAATTGCTTCTCGCTGAAGAGAACGACGAAGAATGGGTTTTGGATTCGTACAGAAAAATAAACTTGAAAGACTGTTGCTACATGATTGCAGATTCCTGGAACATGGTTAAAAGTGTTTCACTGAAACGAGCTTGGAATAAAATAAATGGCACATCAACAAAAGAGCAACTCGAGTTAGAAAAGCAAGCGAAGGAACGAGATTCAACCGCTGAAGTTAATGAAGACGAACAGGAATTACCGTCAGTGGAAGAGTTTGTAAACATTGCTAATGAAATCGTGGGATGTTCGGTGATGTCGCTGATATGGAAGAGTGGTTGTAATGTGATAAGAACGATCAAGGCTTCCAGATACAGACAGACGATGAAATCGCAGCGAGTGCCATGGACGAACAGGATAATGAAGAGGACGACAATGAGACCGAAGGGGAAGAGGCACAAGACCAAAGTGTACCATCTCACAGCGAGGCGTTTATTTGCTTCGATACTGCCCTCAAGTGGATGGAGCGGCAACCCGAATACGACGGTGTACAACTTCTTGCCGTTCCGCGCCTGCGTGACCTTGCCGCACGGAAACGAGCTTCAACGTCGAGGCAACTTACTCTGATCGAGATGTTCAAGTGAGCGTTATTGTAGAACTGTGTTTGTTGAACTTAATAAAGTTTATTCTATGTGTGACAGTTCGTTTTTCTTTATTACCAGTCTATGTCCGATTATCCGAATTTTCGATTATCCGAATCGACCCCGGTCCCAATTAATTCGGATAATCGGCCTTCTACTGTATTATGAAAATAAACAATCATAAGAAGTTAGTCGATAACTAAAACCCTTTCTTAACCCTGGAATACTACAAAAAGTAGCCACTGAGTAAATTTTGCTCATGGTTAGCGTTCCATTGTTAAAAGTGATATTCTTGGCGAATTACAGCAATTATTGTCACATCACTTTATTGAACAACAACACTTTAAGGTCCTAAACAGTTTTTTAAGACACTTTTTATTATGTTCTTCTGGGTACTTTAGCCCAAACAAAAATTGCACAAGCAGAGCTTCAGTAAGACGACTATACCCGGTTCCAAAAAGATTAGCAGTACACGGTAAATGGCAAGTTATGATGCCAAATTTCCCAAACTCTCCAAAAACCATGTACAACCATCCTTTCGATATTTCTTGGTCGACAAATCAAGAGGCACTGCACTGATTGTGATAAGAACAATCAGCAGACAGATGCTTTTAGTGTAGCCAGCTTACATCTTTTAGCAGTAGGTTTGTAGAAATGCTTGAATTTACTTATTATAAATTGTTGTATATTTATTATTTATTTTGAAATGTTTATATATTTTTGGTTTAATGTTGCATAGCTGTTAATAAAAAAAGCCCTAATGAATGGTTATGGATTCATCAAGAAACTTGTTATATTTAAATGATATGGCAAGCCGAGTCGACGCGGAAAAATCAGAAAATGTTCTGAGTTGAAATCGTGGCAACAGCGTGCTGAGGAAGAGGGATGCATGCACAGGAAAATAGTATGATAATAAAGCAGACAGGAATAGTCCATAAGAGCGGGTACTGCCAATCTTTTTGGAACAGATTGTAATAGAGTTATGTGATTATGAGATATGGGGTTAATGGGGCTTATCATAGGTTAATAGCTTCGGTTGTGGGGTTATTTGCGTTTAATAGGAGGTTTTGGGCGTGGATTATAGGATTATTTGAGGTTATTCCAAAAACCAGATATAATGGGGTTAAATGTTTGTTGTGTAGCTGATGTTAAAATATCAATGTGATCGATCTCATCATTGGTCTTATTGTCGAAAGATTTAGTAGTATCACGAGAAGCGGCATTGGACACGACAATAGCCACAAACTACAGAAAATGGTAATCCTATTTATTTGCGTCCACAATTTTAACCACAACCTTTGTACAGTTACATGGAATAGAATTAAAGAATTCGTCTGGCGCAGGTAACAGTACTGTCCAAGAAATTCTTGTTGAATATCCATCCCCACTGCTGAGGTTTGAAGTCCCTTCCTAGCCAAATTTGTACCTGATAATATATACGATATAAATTTTTTTGCGGCTGCTGTTGTTAGTGAGTGTATACTTATGAACATTCAAGTACCGATAATTATGGAGGACACTTTTTGTTTTGGAGCTCCGTAAATTGTTAAATTAAAATGTGTCCCATTATTGATAACAGTATGTCGTGAGCTATTTTCTTGTTTAAATGCTTCTCCGCCGTAGCCGGAGGGGAGGAGAAAAACCCACGCGCCAGCCAGAACACCTCGGCTTAGAGAGTACCCACGCGCTACACAAATACAAATAAATTTTGTGATGACGACATTTAGCTATGGAACGTGAGAACTCTGTAAGACGAGTGTGGATACGTAAAGATAATGAAGGTGGAGCGGGAAATAGCCCATTATAAAATATATATGTTGGGATTAAGCGAAACTAGATGAAGAGGAAGTGGAGAGTTTACATCACCCACATCTGAAACCGTGCGGCTATATACTAGCCAGGAAGCATTAGATACACCACGCATGGCAGGTGTAGGCTTGTTACTAACCAAGCTTGTCGCCATTCACTTCTATACTAGTCACCAATATCCGTCCTAATTATCACCGCCAGATTCCGGACCAGGGTATGTAAGATCTTAATAATTCGAACGAACAAGCAGATATAACAACTATAGAAGTATTGTACTAGCTCCTTGGCGATACCTTTGATAAGAATCATGGTGATATCAAAATAGCCATGGAGGATCTCAACGGTAAAATTGGCTCTAACAACACCGGCCTGGAACATGTAATGGAGAAGTTTAGACTCAGAAACAGGCCTACGTAACACAACATCTAATATGCCACGGCTCAATATCCAGAGGCTTAAAACACCGAACATCCGCAGCGCATATACCATCGCATTGAGCTAAAAAGCTGATGCACTGCGTCATAACACCGATGACTCCATCGACCAAAAATGGGAAAGGGCGAAGGATTGTTTTTGAGCTGTGATACAGAACACGTAGGACGGTTAGAGAGCGGAAGTCGTCTAGGGATCAGTGATGCCACATGGTGCAAAATATAGGAACAGAAGCAGATTTAAGACCGCATCAATTCTACTACCGACATTGCAGTTAAACAACATCTCTACAGAGAGGCGTCGAAGAAAGTGTAACACGTGACAAGCGCAACTACATCAACGTGCAAGCAGAAAAGGCACAAGAATCGGCGCGGCCTACAGCGGTGACACTGGAGATCTATACAAGATTACCAGAAAACTGGCAGCAAAGACTCTCTGGAGTGAGACAAGGATGGATACTGTCACCTTCGCTTTTCCTGATCGTTATTAATGACGTATTGTGCAGCGCCCTAGACGACCTTGCACAGCACACTCTAGATTGGAATCCCCACGGAATCCAGGGAAGACGCCGAATTGGACAACTGCGCAACACATGGAGAAGATCCGTCGAGAGGGAAAATACCCAAATCAACAAATCGTGACCACAGTTGAAGGCATTGGCGCAGAATTGGACCAGAGAGACGCCAACCAGAGATAGATTTTCTTTTCCAGGTTTCAAAAGAAATATTTTGATCAAGTTAATTCTAATTAAAAGTACAAGAAGGTTTATATTTTCTCCAACTGCTGTTCTGTTGATTTTTCTGTATATTTTTTTCTATATTCTACGTGTCCATCCTCTCTCTTAATACTTGCGTTTCTTACCGTTTCTAACCCACGTTCAATAGTCACGATATCATCGTTTAATAGCGTTTTATCACAAATACAGTGTTATCAGCCAATGAAATTGTGTTTAAGAATTTTGCGATACATATGGAACGTCTGAATTCTACAACAACAGTTTAGTGAGTTTTAAGAAACAAGAAGTACTCCTTCGACCCATATTATATGTATACTATATAAACAGAATGAGAGACAATGCGACTAAATGTTATTGCTATTATGATCATACGGTAGGGTCTTCTACCGAGATATACTCCACTACCTATTAACACATATTTAAAATGTTAGTGTGTGTATATGTACGTATCATGAATTTTCTATAGCTTTTTTGCTAACTAAAATTTGCGTAGAACCAATAGAAAGCCAGATATTCGCGAAAAACTGATATCAAAACAAAAGTGGTTATTTATAAGCTCCCCCTTTTTTCTCGCTCACAGTTTCAAAAATGAGTTCTTATTATTATAGTAGTTTTTATACAGTCATTCCTTCCTGTTAGCCGAACTATTGATAATTTGCAAGAATTTGCAGAGCACTACATATGCACTTAACAATTAAATGTAAATGATAATAATGAGATATTAGTAAAGTGCTTTTTAAAACTTATTGATAATGATTATTGTAAATTAAGAAAAATTACAGTTAAAACTTTTTAAAAACAAGTCGAACCTCCTCACATGATTAGGGTTTTAGGATGCATTGCTATGCCGTCATATTTTTCTTATTTTTAAAAATTTCATAGTCTCTACGAGGAAGTAACTAAAGGAGGAGAAATAAGCTCCGAAAATCGTATCAATTGTAAGCTTGTGAGAGGTTCTCATGCATACAATCTCATAAGCGCAAGGCAGGCGATTAGAAAAGTATTTTTAATTTTGGCAAAACTCTTCGCGGCTGCTAAATATTATCTGCCGACCGCGAATGAAATTAGCCGTATTCACAAATTTAATTATAATTTTGATTTACATATATTGTACTTTAAAATTATAATTTAAGGTTTATTAATAAAATAATTCGGATTTTTACAAAATCCTCTTTAGGTAACGACATATACACGATAGGGTTTCTCCTTTAGTTACTTGCTCATAGCGTAGGCTTCTGGTAGTTGTCATGTAAACTCTGTATGTCAAAAAAATAGTATTAGACATTTTATTAAGGCTTCTGCGAATATACATTACATATTAACAACGAATCCATATATTGGAACTGACAGTACTATCTATCCTGCAAGCATGAATCGAAGTCAGATTGGGGCATCATTTTAATACGAACATTCAGTCTGCAAGCTCCAAATACTTGATATAAACAAGTACTCCCTTTCTTGGAGTATTCCTCGGTAAATTGCCAAATCTTTTCCGGATCTCTGATATTTTTATTGTTTATTACGTTTTATATTTGTCCCATTTTATTGACCGTTTTAGAAGTTGTTCATTTCTCGCATCTAAAGGAATAAATTTACTTCACTTATGGTAACGTAGTAAGGTTTTAAAAAAATAACTACTGTAAAATACCATGCCAACAAATTTAAAAAAGTTACCATATGTTTTTGATACTGATTCGATCCTGATTTAATACATGCAGAATTATCATGTATCCTATGGCAAAAGTATTTCTGTCCTAAGACTACACTTGATATTTGCCGTAGAGATAGTATAAATAGTTTTTATGTGCTTATTTGAAAGAAGTGTTGTGGTATCTGTTCTGTTCTGCACCAGCATAGAAAAACTTAGATAATCGTCAGTAACAGTAACAATTTCAAGGTAATTGAATTATATATGATAATTTGAATTCCTTTTTATTAAATTATTACAAGTTTAAAAACTTTTTTGACCAAATAAAACTGCTAAACTGGTGAAAAAGCTAAAGGTACGAGTATTATGACGAATTTGCAAAAAAAAATAATACAAATGACATAACATAGGTCAGGAGAACTGCGGAAAAATTGCAGTAGTGGTAACAACGGAAAAATAATTCCAATTGACCTTGAAAAGACTGTCGGTGAATGACCTAATTTCGCCGATTTTGATATGGGTTGGAAAAATAAATAAATTAATAAAGAAATTCCATATTGGAAGATAGCGTATTGCCAAACATTAATCCAATTGTTTCTTAGACAAAGGATTTCACATTCATGCAGAATAATGATCCAAAACTACAGATAAAATCATGTAAAATTTACTCTCTGATATTAAAACTTCTGTTCTCAAAAGACCTCAGAATTTTCCATACTTTAACCCCTTAACGGTTATGCAAAAAGCTTCGAAGAAAAACAATTAAGTAAGCACAAGTTTCTGAAGCATCTCACTACTCCTAAATGAACCATATTATTCCTACCTCTATGTAAATTTACATTTTAATATTTTAACTGTATGACTTTAATTTATGTGATTGCTTGTAAGTACACTCCTCTAGTTATAAATATCAAGAAAGAAGAAGTTCGATGTTTTTATTACCAAAGGTAATGGACACTAAATCAATCAACTATATCTATATTAATTTATTCCACTTTTAACAATGGCATTGGTTTTAATTGCAGAGAGGAAACAATGTATCACCATCAAGTTGATCCTGAAGTAATTGCAGACGGGGATACTGTACAACAGTTAGTATATGGATTTTGTCTAAAGCATGTAGCTTAAAAATTATTCTTTATACTAAAAATAAATAAATACTTATTATATTATTACAAAATTTAAATTAAGATTTATCGAATTAAGGGTAGGTTCTAGTCGAGCAATTTCAAAAAATTAATTTTTCTTTTTTTGCATATTTTAAATCCTTATAGTATATAGAATAAGCCTCTTAAACGACTTGACGAAGTTCGCGTACCGGCCAAAAACCATGCCTACGTTCTGGCCAAATGCAGATGACCGTGCGCCGTATTGTTTGCTCAGCAGGTATAAAATTTTTTTTATATGTGCTGATTGGACGAAAAAGTGTTCCTTGAATATAGATGTCAAAACCAGTTTCACGAGGAAGAGAAAGGAATGCTCTATGGTCCAGGAACAGCTGACTAGCTGTAAGAAACAAAAATTATATTTTTTCCCGCGTTTTATCTCTGTCAAACCTTAAACGCGTTTTTCACAAACCCATGTTTTTAGACACGCCGTGCAGAGTTGCAGTCAAACTGTTCAACCGATTGACTTCTTTTTTCTACTAAATAAATCGGGAAATACAATGGTAACTTCACAACTTTGAACTTTGTCGGCTTTTGACAGCTCGACTAAAACACACGTAATAGAGTTAGGTAAGAGATAATGGGAAAGTCGGCCAAGTTGGCAAAGTTCGAAGTAGGGCTAGTTTCTACTCATTCATAACTTTGCCGACTTTTGACATTTATTTTCAGTGTGACAGTCAGCTGTTGAATTTATTTCGATTCCATCATGGACGCCATACTGGTCACACGTACTGTAGAAGGCCCGCTCTGCAAGTTAAATAATGTTTAATTTGCTAGAGTGTAGTTAGTGCTAAGTGCGTGAGGTCTTTATGGGGTGACATTGGAACTTAGTTGTACATCTATTTAAGCAAATAAAATCAATATAAATCAAATACAAAAAATCAAGTGATTTACAGTTATTTAAAACCACGCGGTTACAAGTGAAAACTATAAGTGAAACATATTAAATCTACGCATTACGCTGACTACTTTATATAATAAACTACTAATTTGGATCAAATCTTATACATATTTAAACACACTTTATGGCGTTATACCCTAACGGCTCGAGCCAGGAGATTGGGGACTCCAGCTGCGAAGAGCAGCCCACAGTCCACTTTCTGAAATCAATAGTAGAAGAAGAAGAACTTATTTCGAGTGAGGCTTGGAATTTTACGGAGTTTAATAATTAAAAATGTCTTTTAAGGGAACTTTATTTTTTTCTTGAATTAATTATTTCATTTTTTTACAAAAATACCTGCCGGCTGAGCATATAGTCCTGTCAAAAGTTGGCAAAGTTAACATTGTGTTCTGTCCATTTTCAGAAAGTTCTGAAAGCTGGGGCTGTCAAAAGTCGGCAAAGTTCAAACTTGAGAAAGTTACCATTGTGTTTTCCGCTTAAAGATTACTGAATTTAGGGGGCCATGGACCATTTTCAACAAAAAATATTAAAATTTACTATTTTTTTAACCACTATAAACAACAAATAAAGGGCAAAAAGATCGCCTTTTTTCTTCAAACGGTCGCCATTTTATCAAAAATCACTGAATTTTTCTGAAAATGGTCCATTTCGCCTCGCCGCAAATTTATTCTACATTGCAAATAACTTTGATTTTTATGCTTCAGATAAAAGAGGAAGGCGGAATACTGCACGGCACAGCGCGTTACACGCGTTACACGGCTCCAGAAGTGCGTGGATATCTCACAAATGTTACAATTTAAAGAATTAAAAAAAATTTTTTTTTGAACTTAAGTAAATGTACTAATAGCTGAAAAAGTCGAATTATACATTATTTATACCTTCTTCAGCGAGAAAAAAATTCATAAACTTCAGCCATTTTTCAGGCCGCTCGACTAGAACATACCCTTAACTCATAAAAAGCCATTAAGTACAAGCCAACACAACAAAAGTAATTTATAATCATCAGAATAAGCAGATGTGTATTTTAGGTTTGCGCCATATAATTGATTACAGCTCTCCGTCCCTCTATTTGTAAGCCTATTTGTTGACTTGATGATATTGCGTTATCGGTGTAAATTTAAGTTAACATCCCACGAAAACGCTAGTTTTTTTGTTTTTATAAACGAAGAACTAAAAAGTATGAATTAAAAAAATAATGGTAAACTATCATCCTAAACATAAATTGAGAATATTGAGTCCTCTTTGCTCAGTGAAGGTCAGATTTTTGTGCATAATTTAATTTTTTATTTAACCACGCCATGGATGCTGGTTCGAGCCCCTACTCCATCTCTGAACTGTTATCTCTGAAAAAAATATTGTTGGAAAATCGATTTTTTAAAGAAGAAAATTTACAAATAAATTTTTAATGGTATTGAAATTCGGTGTGTAATAATTCTTTTCAAAGGGGAACACCACTTCTGCGAATATTTCTCAAAGATATATTTAATTATTATGGGATCGGGTAAGGGATATATTATTGAATATACTTATATAGACAAGATCGAAAGAAATTATTTGAAATATCTTTTAAAATAGTAAAGCAACAAGCTCTCTAGTGGCTTTATGAACAATTGAAAAATGGCTAAATTTTCAAACTAAAATTCATCTCACAGAATATTATATGCTGAAAAGGAATTACAGTAATGAATAATGCTATGATCCAATAAAAAGAGTTTTCACATCATAAGGCAAACTAAAATTGCATCTATTGTGATAGATGTGCGCATCTGCACAGCACAGGAGCGTGAGCCAGAACTGGCCTGCAACTAGGTCTCAATAGTCAATATTTCGACCGAAAAGTTTTTTGCACTTATTTTTGAATATGTACTATCTACATTAAAAAATACAAACTACAATTTTTAAGCGAGGTGGAACCCAACTTTGTAACACGTGGTCCGATTTCGATGGTTCTTGTTCTATTGTATAGAGTGTGATCTCCCATTGCTAATAGGAGATTAATTTGGTCCTATGGTGAGGGGTGGGGGTGGAGGGGGGAGTAGTCTAACTTCGTAATGTGTGGTCCGATGTGGATAATTCTTTTTCTATTGGGTAGAGTATGCTTCCTGGTAGATACCACGAGAAAAAAATGTTGGTGGGGTGGGGGGAGGGGGAGAGTGGAACCTAACTTTGTAATGCGTGGACCGATTTGGATGGTTCTTTTGCTATTGTATAGATATGCTCTTCTATTGCTAATAGAAGAATAATTTGTTCCAAGGTGGGGGGTTGGGTGGGGGGAGGAAAAGTCTAACTTCGTAACGCGTGGACTGATTTGGATATTTTTTTTTCTTTCGGGTAGAGTATGCTCCCTGGTTGATACCACGAGAAATGTAGGTGTGGTTGGGGTGGAGGAAGTGGGGTGAAACCTAACTTTGTAACGCGTGGACCGATTTGGATAGGTTTTTTTTGTTATATAGAGTGTGATCCCCCATTGCTAATAGGAGAATAAATAGGTCCTATGGTGGCGGTGGGGGAGGGGGAGGAGTAGTAACTTCGTAACGCGTAGACCGATTTCGATGATTCCTTTTCTGTTCGGTAGAGTATGTTCCCTTATTGCTACCATGACCGATTTCGATGGTTCTTTCTTCGTTGTATAGAGTAGAAGATGCTAAAAAGTGAAAAATAAAATATTAAAAAAAAAAAGTTGAATAGACTTCACAAAAAGCGCTAAAAAGCATGAAATAATAATAATAAATCAACTACAGTACCATAATTAAAAATAATACATAATACTACCTGAACGTTTCAGCTTACGTGATCATAAGAAATGACGATTAAATAATTTTGCTGTAGTTGTTTGGTTTGTTTGATTTGCACCGACTTCAAAATGTCGTAATAGATATAAAATTAAAAATTATTTTATGCCTTTTAGCGCTTTTTGTGAAGTCGGTTCAACTTTTTTTAAAAAAAACTATTTTATTTCTTTAAAATATTCAGGGTTAGGTTCTTTCAAACAAAAAAGGGTTATTATACAGTGACAGTAAGGTACAAACCTCCGATAACTTTGACCTTGAAATATGTTATTCTTGGGGTCATCCTGAGTATATATATATGTACGGATCGGGAAAATCGCATTTTTCAAATCCTGAATTACCTCTTATATATATACTTTGGTGGCGTTCACTTAAAACATACAGTGTTTTAAAGGTAATCATTAAGCACCAAATTGCATATAAAAGGATTTCATATTTCTAGATTATTCCAATAAAAATTACTAAAAAAAATACCTATGTAATTCTCTCCATTCAGAAAAAGCTCCATTAACTTCAATTCTTACGAGTTATTTATGTTGTTACAAATAATTCATTTTTGTTGTGTTACTTTAAAAGCGAACAACCCTATAACTATGGCTTCTAATAATTCTGTGGCAGTTCCACAATATTTACTTTCTATAAGGTATGATTGAGTAAATTGTCCCCTATATATTAGTAACTTTTGAGGCAGTCATGTAGGTATAGTAGTTATTTAGTAAAAATTTCCTTGATAAAGCTTCATAAACATTTAGGTAGGCTAACAATTATTTCCCTTGAAGAACTAACTTTTACACAGCGTTAGCATCGCTAATGAGATTAAGATAAGGCCTCGGCTGTAGAGCTTCAAGTAGCCAAAAACTACCATTTCATGAGAAAATATGATAAAATCCTCTGTTAGAGCGATAACATGTAATATGCAAAAAGACAGACAGACATCTATGTCTCAGTAGCACATAGATTAATTATTTGAGATAACCACCAAAATTCCAGTGGGACAATGGGGAAGGAGTTTTTTTTTCATATCATCACATGGAGGATAATATCTTTGTATATTTGTAATATTTAATAAAAAGTATACTCAATAATAAATCTCTTACCCGATCGTTAAATAATTAAATATACCTTTGCCAAAAAGTTTTTTGTTCTCTCACAGTGGCGTTCCCTCTTAAAGAGCACGTGGTCCTTTCGTGTACTTAAAATCGGCTCTGATTTCAATAAAATTGTTGTTGTAATTACAGCTTTACAGTAGTAACAAATAATTTATGTAATCGGACATTAGTAACCCAGTACATATTAATATTGTTAAAATTACTTACTCCAATAACCGTAATATATGAATTACTTATATTGTGGTTAGGATAGGTTAGAGGGGTGCTGCTGAAATCATTTTCAACCTGCCTCACTTAAACTGCTCACTGCTTACCTAAGGAATCTCAGTAATATTTCAGTTCCGTGCTCTGCAGCCGTACAGGCCCTATGAAGAAGTAACTACAGAGTATATGTTCAGTGGCAATAGATCTAGCATGTCCGCCAAAGCCGCTATGAGCGTAATGCACAAAGAGCCAATTATGCCCAGGCCGGCAGCTCTCTGTACTTTCGAATTTTCGATAGCGCTTCTAAGCTACATCTCTTTTCCAGAGCTGTCCACCAGACAAGTGTGTCGTAGCAAAAAATCAACCTGACTATCGCGGGATACATGCAATGTACCACCTTGCATTTTATTCCCTATTTGGCCCCAAAGATTCTCTTACACGCTTGCTTTCACTATGCGCTCTTCTATATTCCTCTTTCTGTTAAGTTTAGAGTCTAATATTAATCTTAACAAGACAGAACCAGAACTTTTTCTCCCAGCATTGGGAGCCTGTAATGTCGTATTTTCTTTCTTGTCAACAGCACAAACCCAGCCTTTGAGTGCTTAACGCTCAATTCACTGCTCGAGGCCCATTTCGCCACCTTTCCCAATGCAAATTCAAACCTCTCGCAAACATATAAATGTAGACAAATTAGTTTTTTCATTTAAGTTACATCCCGTATTTCATGTAGCAATAATTTTAATACATATTAAATTTAATAACTTCGAACAAGCTGTGTTGTAGTGATAATGGTGCCATACTAGACGTGACTTTATATACATAATATCATTTGCTTTCCACATTATTTAATTTTCACATTTTGAGTTTCCGTATTTTTTAGGAATATACCAATAACAAATCATTTTTCTTTCAGTTACTCGTACGAAATCATCAAAGAGATAGCAGAGTATCTTCTGGAAAGAACTAAAATTCGCCCTAAAATTGGAATAATTTGTGGTTCTGGTTTGAACTCGCTGGCCGACAATCTTACTAAATCCGATGCCTTTGAATATGAAAATATACCGCACTTCCCAGTATCAACGGTAGAAGGGCATGTAGGTCGAATGGTCTTTGGATGGCTTGATGGCGTTCCAGTTATGTGCATGCAAGGACGATTCCATTACTATGAAGGATACCCTTTGTCAAAGTGCTCTATGCCTGTACGAGTTATGAAACTGGTTGGTGTTACACATTTGCTTGCCACAAATGCTGCCGGTGGACTTAATCCTAAGTTCAAAGTTGGTGATATTATGATTGTTAGAGATCATATTAATATGATGGGCTTAGCTGGCAACAACCCTCTCCAAGGACCTAACGATCCACGTTTTGGCCCACGATTTCCACCAATGACAAATGCATATGATAAGGATCTAGTAAAATTAGCCAAAAAGATTAGCAAAGAAATGGGTATCAAAAATGATGTCCATGGAGGTGTTTATACTTGCCTAGGTGGTCCGAATTATGAAACTGTTGCCGAACTCAGAATGCTAAGAACGTTGGGTGTTGATGCTGTGGGCATGTCTACTGTTCATGAAGTAATTACAGCTAAACATTGTGATTTAACGGTTCTTGCCTTCAGTTTGATTACAAATAAGTGTTCCTTAGAGTATGATAGCAGCGGAGATGAAGCAAATCATGAAGAGGTCGTCAGCGTTGGAAGAAGCAGGCAAAAGATATGCGCAGATCTTATAGCACGTATTGTTAAGGAAATCGACTCAGGAATTACAAAATAAGTTATTTTTGTATATATTCGCATTAAGCATTTTAAACCTAGCTACTAGTATGTAGTACGTATTTCCCAATGATAATATTTAGAACACTCTGTGGAAGATTAGGCTATTTTAGTACGTTACACCTTAATTTTTTATGAGCATTTTGTTAAGAATACTATTTATTTGATCTTAATTAATAAAATTTTCTTACCTATCATAATATTATTATTATTATTTATATCAAAATAATGGGTTTGGACTTCTACATCGAAACTTATTACTAAGCCATTGTATGTGTGTCTGCCGCGAATTTAGGGTTTTGTTGAGGGCGAGGGTGTTGGTGGGCGGTTGAACTATTTTTATAAGAGCTACCCCTCGAAATTCGTGTGTGTGTGTGAAATCAAAATTATGAAAAGACATGGTGATAATAGCCACGGTGCGGTCCGCGATTTTTGGTAAAATAAGACTGAATTGGCGAGAAGTTCAAATGTTGCATCTAGAAATCTAGAATCCCCGTAGAAAAGGTGCCAAGTAGTTACATGAAGAGCTTGTCTATTAGTTCACTCAACTAAGGCGAAAAAACTTTTTGAAATTGCAGTTTTTAATGGAAATTTATAATTTTTTTTATGGTAAGTGTTTGGGTGGGTGCGTCTCTTGATTATAAATTCAAGTTGTTGTTTTTAATAAATAACATTTTGTTATCTTTCATCCTAGCTAAAAGTGACCAACGAAAATGAAGTAGAGGATGAAATTATTTACAAAATGAGTGTTCAATGAGCGCTCTAGTATTATTATTATTAACATACAAGGAACAAAAGTGAAAAAAAGGACAAAAAATGAACAAGAAACCAATAAAGTGCGAAGAAACAAAGGTACGATATCTCAAGTGCGTCTTAGGTGTTGTGAGTTGTGGTCAAGAGCCCGCTGAATGCCCGAACAGAAGGAGCACGCTGAACATCCACTGGCAAATGGTTCCACTTACGAATAGCCTGCACAAAGTAGGAGCGCTCTCCAATATGAGTACGAAAACTGGGTGACAAAATATTTCTACGTCGACTAGAGCTTAGGAATTGTATATAATCATGCAAATAGCTCGGTTTTTTCGAGTGAATCAAATTATATAAAAATTTCAACCGTCTGCGCGTAAGATAAGTTTCTAAGGAGCATCCAACAAAGGAATCAATATAATCAGAAATATGAGCGGACCTGCGCAATCCATAAATGAATCTGATGGTATCATTAAATGCCACAGATATCCTTCTTTGGCAGATAGAATCAAGCTTGGAGAAAACTAGGCTGCCAAAAATAAAGTGAGGTAGTACAAGCGTTTTAGCAAGTTTTGCTTTTATATTGGCCGATAATAAGTTGGCAGAAATTCTTAATTTTCTCAAGCTACTATAGATTTTACTAAGCGCATTCGAAATATAGATACAGTAATCTTTAGTGCGACGTTAAGCTTAATTTAATTTATTATTGCTTAGATATTTTGAAATTGTGCTAAAGTGTCTGATAAAATGATATCGTTAATCATTACCGTGTAAGAGAAAGCGTTCAATCATTGTACTATTTGGTGTCATCTTCAGTAGTAATTAATTAATTAATCCATATACTTCGAACGAGGCGAGCTACCGAACTGAAATAAATACCAACTTAAAATATCAAAGACAAATGATTGTGTTTAACAAAGATTCCTAAGCTTGCATAGATGATAGCAATATTTCAATTCAACGAACACCATAAACCAAAACAGGGGAGTTTTTATTTATGACGTACCCCAAGCCTATGGGACAATCCTTTGATGCGTTAGCATGGCTCACCGAGGCTCGAACCTTACAACCATGGAATGATGATCGTGCCACTCAAATAATTGATCCAACTCCGTCTCCGGTTGTGATTTTATCCTAAAACGCTGTAATTTTCTTGTTATTCACCCTATCAGGTGTCTAAGATTTCCACTAAATACTCAACTATCTTTGCACCCCGTTTTCCATGGCAGTTATGGGCCGTTAAAGAAAAAAAATTGAACAATTTTGCATTTTTTTTAATTTTAGCAATTTTGGCGTCAGTAGGCAGGATAACGATGGCCCTTTCCTGTGAGGTCTGGAAACCTCATAATGGTGAATTTTTTTAATTTGTTGTTCCATAACTGCCGTGTCAAAGGAGGTTAAGAGGTGGTTGCTCATTTGTTGGAAATATTAGGCGGTTTACTATCACTTGAGATGAGAGTCATCTTCACAGGTTGTATAACAAGATATTTACAGGTTAGTTCAAGGATATGCATCACAAATTAGAAAACCTCCCGTACCACCCACACTCTAATTTTCACGCCGCACATATACGAATTATTTTTCGAAATTGAGTGAGGAATGTGTTATGGCGTTACCATAACAAAGATTACTTAAGTAAATAAGTACTTATTAGTAAGTAATCTTTGACCATAGTATAAATACAAATAGTAGACCAACTTCGAACAAAACTTCAAAAATTTCTCGGCACTTAATTCCATTTTTCATTTAAATGGGAATGTCGCTGCGGGGGAAATTATCCAAATAAGAAATCTCTCAGTCATCTTGTATGAAGTTGTAAATGTCATTTCGTCGAATTTGCAGGTGAATGTTTTTATTCAATTATTAAGAGCAAGTGACAAGGAACCTATCTCATTCAGATATAAACTAAGAGATTTCGTAGTCTCACGAAAAAAAGTTTATTGAAAGAATTGAAAAAGATTTACGGACTAATTTTATATGTAAGTTACGAATTTTTATAACTGACAATTACTTAACCAACACATATGTCCGCTTATACGAATTAATCGACGAAAGGAGAAATTTCTATTCTGAAAGATACAAAATTAAGTCTCGCTCACTGATTTTTGACAGATAGTATTCACTGTTTCACAGTTAGATTTACGTTTCCATACAAAGTTGCTAGAACATTGCCAGACTATTTCGTTCACTTTGCCCCGCCGCAGTTACGTCCGTAAATCTGTAACAGTAAGGGCCAACAGAGGCTGCCCTCAGAGGGGAGTTCTTTCGCCATTGCTGTGGTCACTTGTTATCGTCGACCTCCTGGTCAAACTGACTTATGCTGGCTATGAATGCCAGGGCTACGCTGATTACCTGGTTATTACCATCACGAGTAAGCAGGACCTTTTCAGTAAGACTGCAAAATGCTCTCAATATGGTACAATCTTGGTGTGCTAGGGAACGACTCAGAGTCAACCATAGTAAAACAACCAATATACCTTTCACAAGAAAAAGGAAGCTAAGGTTAGAGGATCCTACTCTTGAAGGAACATGGATAGAATTCACAAGTGAGGTCAAATATCTAGGTGCCATTCTAGATCAAAGACTCACATGGAATCCTCAACTCAATAGGGTCACAGAAAAGGCTATGGCTGCCCTAGGGTCCTGTCGAAGACTCTTTGGAAAGACCTGGGGACTAAGGCCCAAAATGGCCCTCTGGGCATATGAAACAATCATAAGACCCGCGGTCACCTACGCAGCTCTCAAAAAAAAAAAACTGCAGAGGTCAGCATGTCTAGGAGTTACTGGTACCATGCGAACATGCCCCATGGCAGCTATGGAGGCTCTACTAGACCTCCCCCCTTTACATCTACATCTAAAGAAGGAGGCTGCCTCAAGCGCAAGAAGGCTGCTTGGCAGCAATCTCCTCTCATCAAGGAATTGGACTGGTCACAGGAAAATACTTGAAGAATTCATAGGTGATCCGGTGATCAGCTCAATATCAGATACCATGCCGAAGACATATACAATAGACATATCTTTGAAAGGGGATCTCTGGTTTAGTACACGGATGGATCCAAGATGGAAGACAGAACGGGCATCGGGGTCTATGGACCAAGAGATACATGCCATCGAAATCTGCGCACGTGAAATTACCAACAGAGGTATACGCGGTGCTAAAGTATGGGAGGACGAACGCAAGCACTCACACTGGACAAATATCCCAGGGTTAAGACAAGCAAAGAGGTTTATAACCTACTCAAAACAGAAAACTAAAGAGCTGTTCTCACTCAGCAGACCAAATTTAAGGCTGATAACACTTCTAACTGGTCACTGCCCCTTGGGCTACCACCAAAAAAAGTTGGGGCTAGCTGATGATGACACCTTTCGCTTCTGTTTGGGAGAGGAAGAGACAGCGGAACCACATCCTCTGTCACTGTAAGGGCCTCGGCCGCATCAGGCTCAGACATCTTGATGGGGCTTTCCCATCACCATCAGATATAGCTAAGGCAGCCCCAAAGAAATTTTATGTCTGATAAGGGAACTTAAGATTGGCGGGGTGGCTTAATACAGAACCTGGATCACACAAAAGATCAACTTGGTTGAAGTGACTAGTCGCGGATAGTCCTTGATCCATTCTTTAATAATAAATAATAATACGTCCGTCCAGCACTTGTACGGACCCGCTTGTGCCCGAGGTCCTGAATGCTCTCTCTTTCTGTAATGTTTCTCTGGAGGATATTTATAAGTCCATCTACAGTGTCAGGTCTAATACGCTGGGACTAGATGAGATCCCAATTAAGTTCGTTAAATTGATTCTTCCAGCTACATCACACCATCTGCTTCACTTCTTCAATAGCATTTTCACTACATCAGCTTTCCCAGGTGTTTATAGGTGGGCCTTGGTTTGCAAAATTCCTAAGAAAAGCCACGCATCGAATATTATGACTTCAGGCCAATTTGTTTGGTAACATCACTCTCAGGTTTGGGAGACTCTAGCAAGGGAGCAGATGACGGACTACCTTGAATCGTCGGGTCGTCTCTATGGCCGCCAGTCCGGGTACCGCAGAACGCACGGAACTACGACTACGAATAAACATGGACAAACGCAAAGCTTCAATTTTGCTCCTCCTTGATTTCAGTAGGGCTTTCGATACCATCGATCACGCCCTGCTGTGGACGAAACTTCAAGCGATTTGTGATTGGGCGACCTCCAATTAACTCAACCTCAACGTGTCCAAGACACCAGTCTGGCTTTTTATTGCTTCCCTATGCTATATAACGCCATTATTCCTCTTAGCCAAACCGTCACTAGTTTGGACTTAACTTTAGATGAGTGCCTGACCTGCGCCCTCTACATCAGTCAGGTAAGAAAAAGAGTGTTCTTCGCCCTCCGCAAGTTATACTCCGTCAGGTCCTTCACTCCACAGTGGCTGAGGCTCTTGTTTGTCAACTACTCATGCCGATCATTTGCTATGGATGCGAAGCCTTTTCGGGGTGCAATGTAGGCCAGCTAAATAGACTGAAAACTTATTTTAACTCAGACGTCAGGTACATGTTCTTGTTGAACAGGAGAGATCACGTTTCAGGCCCAAAGCACACATTCCGTGATTGCTCCTTCGTGGATGTCCTCTCTCTGTGGACGCTTCATCTGCTTCACCGGGTGCTAAGTTCAAAGATCCCCAATTAATTGTTCCGTAGGTTCAGCTTTTCCAAGTCTGTGAGAGCCAGGTTGCTGCTATTGCCGCCCTTTCGGTCTCACACTATGGTTTTATCCTTCATGGTTAGGGCAGTTCGTTTTTGGAATCGACTACCTTTGGCAAATACATATGTACCTGGGGTGGCCGTGTTCCTCTAAAGCTAGGTGTCTTGATATTTTTCAGGGTTAATGACAGAAACTGGCTCTTTATGCCCATCTATTTCGATATATCTTTTTGATACCATTTTACCAACATGTATAAAACATTAAACCCAGAAGATAAATTCAAAACTATTTAAAATGCTCACTAATTACAACTTTTTTAATTACGAAATAATTACCACTTGAAGTGAAACGAAATTGTGACCATTTTGTAATTTTCGGAAAGAGGGAATAAAGGTAAATTTCCTTCGACTTTATATAGGAAACGAAATTTCCATTCGAACTGCATACCGGGCTTAAAGTGATAAAATTTTTTTAAGTATTTAACTTATAAGAAGAACTGCTCTCGTTTCTCTGCTGAGTTGAAATAGGTCTTGATTTAAGAAATGCTCTGAACAAATCACACTAGTCTGGAAATTTAACTTCCAAAAACTTGAAGCTACTTTGCGTAACACTTAATTAACATTATCTTACAAGTTATCTTTATTCTTAGAACAGAAAATGAAAGAAAGTGCAATACCGTGTATAAACCGTGAACGTGTTTTCCGATTTTTGTTCGTGGGAAAGGTGTGGGAAGGGGTAGAAAATAAGCCTTCGAAATATCAATTTGATGTGAGCTTTCTGAATAGTGCGCATTCAGAGTGTTTATTGAATAATTTTCACCGTTCAGTTATTAAAAGTGGTGTAATTTTACAAACAAAGACAATTAACATTTAAAAGACTATTTTGGTTTAGTTTACTAAGAATCTGACCTGCTTAATTTCAACATTTTTCGTGGTGAAGAGTGCGGTATTTTGTTGTACAAATAATCGACGCATAGCGTGTGGAAAATCATTTTTCAGATAAGTTAAATAATACAATAAGCAATTATACAGCATTTTCTTTGAAATACGTGCAAAAGCTATATAAATAAAAGCTAAATTACCAAAAAACGTAACCATCTCTCTTGATGGTGCTCGTATGTTTACGTTTGAGAATCATCAGAGCTTTGGTTCGCCTTGGCGGTTTCAGCGACAGCTGACCGAAGTTTTTGCTTGGGGGCTCTAATAAAATTTTAAAAATATTAAAATATTTTTTGGTATTTTAAGTTTCCAAAAGATAAAGACTTCAGGGAACTGTGGTTAAAATCCATCGGTAGAATCCAATGGCAGTAATGTTTGCGAGGACCACGTCGAATGAGTCACAAATTTACTACTTCCATGTTGAAAACTAACACATTCAGACCTTTCAAACATATAAGGAAAAGCAATGCAAAAACAAGACTTTCAAGTTTCCTCACTTCCCTTACATTATTTTCCCTTCCAGCCAAAACCATGCTAACGCATCAAAAGGTTGTCCCCTAGGATTCGGCCACATCGTATATAAAAAAAACACTATTTATTTCACTTAAATAATGCCTGAAACTCACACATTTTTACTTTACCTAAAAAATATATCCTCTTCACCACTTGAATATCACAAAAATAGTTTTTAAAAAAAAAGTTGAACCGACTTCACAAAAAGCGCTAAAAAGCATAAAATAATTTTTAATTGCATATCTATTACGACATTTTGAAGTCGGTGCAAATCAAACAAACCAAACAACTACAACAAAAATATTTAATCGTCATTTCTTATGATCCCGTAAGCTGAAACGTTCAGCGCAGTATTATGTGTTATTTTCAATTGTGGTTATGTAGTTGTTTTATTTGTTTAATTTGCACCGACTTCAAAATGTCGTAATAGATATCAAATTAAAAATTATTTTATGCTTTTTAGCGCTTTTTGTGAAGTCGGTTCAACTTTTTTTTTAAAAACTATTTTATTTTTCACTTTTTAGTGTCTTTTACTCTACGCAACGAAGAAAGCACCATCCAAATCGGTCCACGCGTTAAAAGTTAGTTTGAACCCCCTACCTCACCCCCATTCCACTAAACTTTTTTTCTCATGGTATCAATCAAGGAACATACTCTACCGAACATAAAAGGAATCATCGAAATCGGTCCACGCGTTACGAAGTTACTACCCCTCCCCCTCCCCCACCACCACCATAGGACCAAATTATTCACTATTAGCAATGGGGGTCACATTCTATACAACAGCCAAAGAACCATCCAAATCGATCCACGCGTTACAAAGTTAGGTTCCACCCCCCTTCTCCCACCACCACCCCAGCAACATTTGTTTTCTCGTAGTATCAACCAAGGATCATATTCTACCCAATAGAAAAAGAATTATCCAAATCGGTCCACGCGTTACGAAGTTAGACTACCCCTCCCCACCACCCACACCTTTCACCATAGGACCAAATCATTCTCCTATTAGCAATTACTCTATACAACAGAAAAAGAACCATCGAAATCGGACCACGCGTTACAAAGTTAGGTTCCGCCCCCACCCCACTCCCTCCAAAATTTTTTTTACCTGGTAGCAACCACGGAACGTCCTCTACCCAACAGAAAAAGAATTATCCAAATCGGTTCACGCGTTACAAAGTTAGACTACCTCTCCCCCCTCCCCCCACCCTAGGTTAAAGTTTTTTTCTCCTATTAGCAATGGGGGATCATACTCTGTACCAAAAAAAGAACCATCCAAATCGGACCACGCGTTACAAAGTTAGGTTTCACCCCCACCCCCCACCCCCACCCTACTAAAAATTTTTTTGACATTGTACCAATCGGTGAACATACTCTACCCAACAAAAAAAGAATCATCAAAATCGGTCGACGCGTTACGAAGTTAAAAAAAAAAAATACGCGTCGAACATAGAACCTCTTTGTTTTTGGGAAGTCGATTAAAAACTTTTACCGAAAATAACTCTTTATACGATTCACTATTAGGTTTTGTTAGAACGAGTTTAAAAGTTAATCACACTTCTTATAACTAAAAAAAAAGCTTTCAATGACACAATTTCAAATATTTCAAGTTTTCCCACATATACCACGGTTACATGTCGAATTGAGGACTTGACTTGAGATTGAACTGATAGTTCAATCTGAGCCGACAGTTTACCTACTCGAGAGCTTGACTTCACTTACATTGCTTTGGTTCAAGTCCCGACAAATTTCTTTTTCAAGATCCGACAAATTTTTCGGATCGACTTGAGTCAAGTCGACTTGACGTCAGTCCGATGTTACATGTCTTTCAAGTCGACTTGAAGCCGGCTTCAATTCTGCATGTACCCGTAGTGATAGTGTGATGTTACGTTCACAAACTTATGGCTACGAGTAAGAAACTAAATAGAGTGGCCCTAGTATGTAAAATCCGCGTACATGAGTGTACCTTAGAATATATAACAACAGGAAAGGCCCTTAGCTGTGAAACCGTGTACGTGTGATCGGCACTTTTCTTTAAGGCGAGGTGAGGACGGACAGCTCTTCTCCTTAATTTGCGAACTGTCAAAGTGATTACCGTGAATTGTCCGATAATTTAACAATTGTAACAATTTGTAATTACATATAAAATTTCGAGTGTTTTCTACTATCCTTTTTAGAGTAATATATTAGCAAACTTTAAATCTAACAGCTTTCAACTTTTTAAAGTGACAGTGTATTTTAATAGTGACATTTTTGAAATGAAGTGCGCGGTTTTGTGTTGTGCAAACAATCGGCGTTGTACACGTGGCACATCGTTTTTCAGGGAAGTTTTTGATTAAAATAACGTTTTGTTAGTTCTTAAGCTTGATATAATTGCATTGACACGCTAAGAACAGGAACGGAAAGTAAAAAAAAGTGAATTTTTCTTGGCTTTCTTAGTTTCTAAGATCGCGTTTTTTGCTTCTCCTTAGCTCATCCAGTGGCTCGTGATTTAACTTTTATAAAGAACACGAAAAACTTAAATTTGTGATTTTTTTTTTGTTTTTAGCGGGAGAGGTGAAAATCTTCCAAAAGACACCAGACAGTCCGTGCCCTCCGGTAGTGTGAGATTTTTACTCACTCACTTCTCTGGGGATTAGCCGAAACAGACCACATAGAATCGGGTCCCTTTTCGTCCCCTCCCAGTCTCCCTTAGTGGGGCAACTGAGTATCCAGTTATCCCACTGTCGCCACTTACCTTGGTTTCCTGGGTCACTGCTAGAATCCTAGCCTATCTGCATACATCCATGTTTTCCCACCGTATCCAGTGTTCCTTCTTGGTCCATGCGTTAATTACAACCTTCACCCCTTCTCTGCCTACGGCATGAAGGGTTTCAGGCCGTAAAGCTTTAGTCCAGAGCCAGGGCAAGGAACCCCCTCCGGATTAACCGCAGCTAACCCTTCGGAAGCCAGATCTGCATCTCTGGTGGTTCGCGAAGATAGCCAACTTGTTAAAGTTAACCGTCTCAGCACCTCCGCACCTGAGAAAGTGCTAGTTATTATTTTGCCAATGGCACCCTCTTCCGAGACTGCTACAGCCGTTTCAGCAGGCACGTGGAAGCCAGCCTCCATACCCGCCACAGAGCCTTCGAAAGGTAATTTTCCCAAAGCTGCTACTGTTGTGTTGTGGGTACCGTGGGTATAGCCAACCTGTTGGAGTCTACCATACAATCTACCTCCACTCCAACAGAAGCGCCCGAGGAAACGCCATTCGTGACCCAATTACCCCTGGGTCCTGCAGAGGGGACGACAACACTGCAGACTCCCTTGGAGTTAGGGGGATTTTTCAAGAGGTTATCTCCTCCCGCATTAGTTACTTGGCTACATTCTAGGATGTATTGCCCGGTAGCTACCACTTGGAGGTGTAACTAACACTTGAGAATATCCAGATGAGGATCACCGTATGCTAGAAGGCTTCAACTCGTCCGTCTATTCTCCAGCAACCAAATTCGTGATTAAATTGTTTAAAAGTTTTTATTAAATTTTGTGATATAGATTCGGCAAAAAGAAAGAAAATGATTCGCAATACCTTGAGGAAATTGTAAAATCGCGATTACGCTCTAATTTCCAATTTATTTTGGCCCTTCTCTATAAAAGTCGCTGTTTTAGAAAAGTGCCGAGGTTTTTTGGCTTTAGTTTTATACTCGAAGGTTTTTGGATGTTAATGTGTGCGGAGGTTTCGTGTCAAACCTTTTTAATTAAAAATCTGAGCAAAGAATTTCTATTTTGTCTAGAAGTAATTTAAGAGGAAAGCAGAGGGTGACCGAAAGAAAACTTGTTGATATTGGATTGTGAA
This sequence comes from Leptarthrus brevirostris, assembly GCA_964036015.1. Classification (NCBI taxonomy): domain Eukaryota; kingdom Metazoa; phylum Arthropoda; class Insecta; order Diptera; family Asilidae; genus Leptarthrus; species Leptarthrus brevirostris. The sequence goes on along the minus strand of OZ038373.1, from coordinate 61,930,978 downwards.
TAAACCTGTGGACATTTTGTGATGGATTCGAAAAGAAATAGAACGTTTTTTACTTCTTTCGTTTAAAAGATTTTATTTCTTGCTTTCTCACGGCATTAACAAATACTACGATTTCATTTCCACGATTTCCATTTCAAAGGGGTTTCTTAAGATGTCCACATATTCTTCTGCAAAAGGATTTCAACCATCGGTTAAACAGGTAACAAGCCACCAAAGAAATTTTGAGAATCCAGCTGGAATACACATCCAAGGTAATAATTTTCCATGTAAAATAGACTCTAAAATATACCTTATTTGACGAATATTTGTTTTAAACCTGCATGTTGTTGAGGATGAGAAAGCACAAAAAATTAGTTTTTTCCATCGGCAAGTTGAATTTTATAAGGTATACATAAACATATATACCGAAAACATACGCATGATAACGAAAGCATTTTAATAAATATAAACAAAGTGATTATTCAAAGTTAACGGCATCTAAAGATGTCTATGCAATTTAGCAATTAACTTGGACTCAGTAATTTAGTAAGTTGTCTTTTATGACACCTTCAAGCCCTGAATGGCTACTTAGAACTTCGTTTAATATTATTTCTTTTAAATTATGAGTTAGATAGTTATTCGAGAATAGAAATCAGAGGACTTTCGCAATTTTGAAGATGAAAGCGCAAATTGATTTCGCGAGAGGGAAATTCAAATATGGACTAACGATTTGTGGTGTTAATGAAATTGGAAACTAATAGCAATTGAATTGAAGACTAAAATTATTAGCACCGGCGAGGTGAATTTAATAAGGTTATGTATAAACATTCACACTGAACTACACGAATGATAACGAAAGCATTTTAATAAATATAAACGAACAGTATTAGTCAAAATTAAGGAAGTCTAAAGATATGCCTATAATTAAACCATTAAATCGAACTCAGAAATTTAGAAATTTATTTTTGGACACCTTCAAGCATTAATATTTAAATCGTTATTTTAGGGTAAAAACAAGCAATGGACTTTCGTAATTTTAGGATAACAAAGCACAAAAAAGTAATTTCGCGATAGTAAAGATGTCTTTTTGTTGTCAATAAAGTATAATTGTAGACAAATATATATTCTACGAGAACAGTAACGTATGTTTTTTAAACTAAATGAACGTCTGTGATATAAATATACATATATTATATATATATATATATATATATATATATATATATATATATATATATATATATATATATATATATATATATATATAATAAATTTAATACTAAAACGTTCATTATTCTAAGGGTATAATTTTTCCAAAAAAAAAACATCTTTTCTACATTAAGGTTTCAGCTTACGTATTTCCTGTAAATAAAAGTAATGCGCTTTATTTTCTGTAGTCCAAGTCTTTAGTATTCCGGTTTCTATTGAGTAAAATTTTGAAAAATCTTGATCGTAATAATATTTTAAAGATTTAACTGTTGAAGAAGAGATAGATTAAAAAACTTTAAGATAGGTTACTTTACGAGAGCCTCCTTGCAGTGAGGTAAACATGCCCTGACCTTCCGTAAGTCGGCAGTGTGCTCTCTTCAGGAGAAGAAACTCTGTTTTAGTAACAAAATAAATTTTTATATGAACCAACTATAGAGCTTTAATAGGATTCTATTCTCTCTCTTCAACGTCCCTCTTCCAGGGTGGTCACTACCTCGGTGGGTGGGGCCTCAAGATGAGGTAAATGGCCCTCTCTCTTTCCAGGCCATCAAAAGGGCATCCAAAGTGACATCGACCCCTGGGTACATAAGGTGGTTAGGGCATGGCCAAGTAAGGGGAGTCACACCGCCAGACTCCCCTAACGATCTCCTGTAAGTCTAACAATGCCTGCCGCAATACTTTCTCCTGTTTTTTCTCTTTATTTCAGGTTTAGCTTTTGTTTTATAAAGATTCCTTTTCGCGGTTTTTTTTTCTTTCCATCTTTTTATTTTCTCTTCAAAGTTAGATGTAGATAAGGTGGAGCGCATAAACAGACCAGGGTAGGAATTCTCGCAAAACTGGAGAGCGTTCAAAAACTTAATTATAACTGTGTGAAGTGATTTTGAACGGGCGGTAGTTAACTGCGCCCGGTTTCCCCTTATCAAACTTAATGTGCTACATCTTGCCTAACTCTTAAATAACACTTAAACTCACTGATCAATTTTCAAAGCTAAATAAGCCGGCTGTCAGAAAGTCAAAATTTTCTTCTTTTTTATATTTCATTGTATTTATTTACTATGAGCTAACCATGCTCAGGGAGATAGTTGAAATTTAACTAGGGCGTAATTAACTACGATAGTTTTACTCGTGGTTATGTAGTATTTAACATCGTAGTTCTTAAATTTACTGGAAACGGCATGGGAGAATTACAGATCATGTGCACAAACTACATGTTATGTCGGTCTGTTTATTCGAAAGTTTTTACACAAAACCAAAAGTTTTCGTTAACTTTTGGACTTGAAAAGATTTGACAGTTAAGTAATTTCCCCTTCTACCCAAATTCTACACATGCTGATGAGTGTGGACTAAAGTTCGGCAAAATTCTTCTTCTTCTTTCATGTTGTTTGCTTTATTGGTTTTTAACACTAGAGCGTGCAAAAATAGGAACTAATAGCTTGTGTAGGAAATTTTTATTATTTTGTTTTTTTGCGATTTCCATTAAACACATTCTGTCATTTCGATGGCTCGCACTGGAGCGCTCCAGTGCCCTAAAGCGCGTTCGATATCGCCTAGATGACAGCTCGGTACAACACCGAACTAACGTTTCGGTGTTTCTAGACCAGTTCTGAAGTACACCGAACATCTCAGAAGTCACCCTAAGAAATTTCTGGAGACAGAAGTGGGAACTGTCCCTTTTCATATATGCCAATTGTCAACGCATAGTAGCGTAATTATAATGAAGAACTAGAGGAAAGGACATCACTCGGAAAAATGTAAGTGTTTTTCTACATGTAGTAGAGCGCAAACGACGTGTGCGTTTTGAGCATGAAATTTTACTTGTATACAAGAGGGGCTCACTCACTTATTTTCATTATATTTTAAATTTGGTGTTTTAAAATATATTCTAATAAAGTTTTTAATATAATATAACTTTGCCCTACCTTACCTTATTAATTGAATTAATTTTACTATTTAAAAACTCTTTATTTATGCCCATAAATATTTCAATACTACGGAGACGACTATGATTTCATAAGGCGACAAAAATTAAAAAACACAGCCAGGAGCTCGTTCGGAAACACAACTATAGCTGACTAACTATTGCCGTTCGTAAATCACAATAGCTATTTTTGATAGCTATAGCCGCTCGGAAACTCACTATAGTTGACTAAATACTCAACTACTCTTGACTCGGCTTTAACGACGAGCTAATAGTAGCTATCACAGTAGTACCTACAAAAAAACAAAACACATGTGACTTGCCTTGCAAGTGACAGATAAGACAATCCTGACGGGTTTTTTACAAATTGAGGAAATATGTAATTTTGAATTAAATATTTATGGTATAAATGAAATATGGTGATGAATAAACAATAAATTTAATACTTGACAGTACGGAAATGAACCACGGTATACAGAATACAAAAATCTCAAGAGTAATCCTCTAAAGAGGATAAATGGTTCGCTACAAATTGTTGTTCTTTACTATCATTATCTGACATTTTATCGTACCTGTTATTCAATACACTTGCAAGCGACACCTCTGATTATTTGATAACTACATCGTTCGGAAACGAGAACGTATATAGTTGACTTTGACACAACTATGGCAATAGTCAGAGCTGACTGTAGCTACGACTATAGTTGCGTTTCCGAACGTTCTTTTGAACAAACCGATTGGATCTTTGAACATAAAACAATACAGGAATGGCAGTAAGCTAGGAAATACTCTGACTCTATGGCTCGTAGTGGCGGTGTGCTGGTTGCATGTAAATCGCATTTGGATTGCGGCGTTGTTGATATACCTGCTTATTCCGACACACTCTCAATCGAGCTCTTAGCTCTTAAGATATCTCTGGGGAAGATGCTTACTTTCCTGCTATGTTGTTATATCCCTCCAAACTTGACAAACTATGCTGATGCAAATGCTCGAAGTCTTTACGATATTTTAATTCTTAGTTTAGATTTTATTAATAATATGACAAACCCTGAGGACGAAATTATCCTTCTTGGTGACCTTGACTTACCCAACGTTCAATGGGTATTCAACGCTGATGACGATGACTACCTTCCTGCTCAAGACTCCCATTTTCTTAACGCAATCTCCTCCTCTGGTTTACACCAAATGAGTGATATAAAGAACTCTATGGGAAGGCAGTTAGATCTTATCTTTTCTTCCGATTCGAGTAATACTATAATTGAGCCAACTTCTCGCAAATTATCCGCTATCGACAGTTTACACCCGCCCATTTCCATCTATTTTTGCTACGATGGTTCTAATATTGTTGACCCCAACGTAGATCAGTACGTTCTTGATTTTAAATGGGCGGACTTTTCTGATCTTTCAAACAGGATCCTCTCAATCGATTTCCCATCACTTTTTTATGATTGTGATGTCGACGATTGTGTTTCTGTATTTTATGATAAGATTTATGATCTGTTTAATTCCTGTGTACCACTCAAGCGGTCGAGATCATCCTGCCATTCCCCCCGTGGTATACTAGAGAACTACGGAGTCTTAAGAATAAAAAAAAATTAATTATGGAAAACCTACTTACGCTGTAGTAGCACGTCAGCTTATTCTGAATTCGTATATTGTCATGACTGCTTTTTAGCGTTATCTTCATCCTTATAGAGGGAATACCTTGATGATATTCCCAGTAACTTGCATAATGATCCTCGTACCTTTTATAAATTTGTAAATTTGAAGAAGAAAACTGATAATTATCCATCTACAATGTGGTATAATGCATCCTCTAGTTGTAGCGCGCCCGATATTGCCGATAACTTTGCATTGTTTTTTGAAGGCGCCTTTTCACCAGGCAACTTTGTACCTTCCCTGGATGATTTTGGTTATATCCGAAACCGTCCCGCTACCTCCATTGCTTTGCCCATTATATCTCGTGATATTATCTTGAATGGTATCAAGGAGGTTAAACTGGACTTTTCCTCTGGTCCTGATGGTGTTCCACCCGCATTCTTGAGATCCTGTTCTGATGCCTTACTCACTCCATTGGAACTCATCTTCAATAAATCTCTTCAGGCCGGTAGATTTCCTACGTTATGGAAGAGCTCCTTTATAATTCCTGTTTATAAAAAGGGACATAAAAACTTCATAACAAATTATAGGTCAATCGCGAAGCTTTCCTGCATACCCAAGTTGTTTGAATCTGTTATATATTCACAGCTTGTTGGGCAATGTAAGGAGTTAATCTAATCTAATCAACATGGCTTTCTGTCTGGTAGATCGACGGCAACTAACCTGCTAGAATTTACATCCCATATTATCTCTGCCTTCAAACAAGGTTTAGAGACTGATTGTGTCTACACCGACTTCAGCAAGGCACTTGATAAGCTCCTTCACTTCGTGATTATGCCTAAACTTGAAAGGTTGGGTTTTTGGCCTTTGTTGCTCGACTGGATCTGCTCTTACTTAAAAAATAGGACTTACCGTGTCTCTTTCCGTAATACTTTATCTAGAGTCGTTAGGGCTTCATCTGGTGTGCCGCAAGGTAGCCATCTGGGGCCGTTGCTGTTTATTCTGGCCATTTACATCCAGGACGATTTGCATCCAGGACGATTTGAATAACTTCAGGGTTTGGTGTGCCTCAAATGGACTGCAACTTAACCTGGATAAATGAGAAATTATGTCTTTTTCTAGGATCATCAATCAGCTTGTCTTTTATTATACCTTTGCGGATACTACTATCCGTCATGTGGAGTCCGTTACTGACCTTGATGTAAAGCTAGACAGAAAACTCGATTTCACTCTGCACATAAACCATATCGTATCTCGGAGTAATTCAGTCCTGGGTTTTGTTAAGCGGTGGTCAAGGGAGTTTTCTGATCGACGGACCCTCATTCACTTATTTTTTTCTTTAGTTGGACAAATTATCGAATATACTACCCCGTTTCATCAAAGTTCGTCAGTTTTATTTTTTCTTATATAATAAAGTTGAATCGCATAAATTTATGTTTAAATGTTTAATATAATTTTTTAATATTTATTCTTTTAAATCTAATACATTTTTATGATTTTTGATACATTTTTTGAAAAACAATAAGATACAAAACGAAAAAAAAATTAATTTATTATGTAAAACCTAAAAATCATTATAAGGCAGATATTTCAATTATTAACCTCAACGATTTTTACCACTTAGTACCACCTTTTGCTGAAATAACCGATTCTATTTGATTTGGCATTGCTTCTAATATTTAATAAAATTGTATTGCATTTCAAAGAGATAAACATTTAAATTTCATGTTGTTGGAAATTTTGTGTTTTTACTTCATTTTATACGAAAAAAATTAAAATGACGAACTTTGATGAAACGGGGTAGTACATCTCAGGTTTGGTCTCCTTGCTATGCTGTTCATTCTAGACACATTGAATCGGTGCAGCGGAACTTTGTTAGGTTCGCACTAAGGGACCTCCCGTGGAATGATCAATTAAGGCTTCCTCCTTATGAGGATCGCCTCCGATTGCCTAATATACACTCGTTGGAGGAACGACGTAGAGTTACTGACCTAGTATTTATTCACCAGCTTTTGAATTCGAATATAGATTCTCGCTCTCTTGCAAGTTTGATTACTTATAGGCATACTCCGTATAGGTTAAGGAAATTGCCTTTACTACATGTTGTTTATTCTCGGTCTAACTATGGTATGCATGAGCCTATTAATCGCATGTGTAGAGCGGTGAATATGTGTCCAATTTTTGACCTGGCTCTTGCTAAGGATTTGCTTAAACGATCTTTGTTATCAATGCACCCCTGATTGTTTTGTTTGGACGTGTTTTGGTTTTTTGTTTACTAATATTTTTCTTTTCAAGGGGTAGTGGGAGCCTCATTCACTTCAATATATGTTATATTCTGGTGAATAGGTCAATTGGTTCCAGGCTTCTGCCTGTGAAGTGCGCCTTCTGAGTTAGAAGGGTTAATTCTATTAAAACGTCAGCATTTCCCTTTCTGTAGAAGTGAGGGTTTTCTATGGGTTTGTAGACCATAACAGTAATCAAATTTGAGATTTTTTGAAGAGGGGATGATACATCTTTTGAATAATTACAAATTGTATTATTTCAAAATTAACTAATATTTATATTTTACATTTTATTTTTAAATTACATTTAAAAATGTGCGCAAAGAAGATGAAATAGATTTTCTAATTATAATACGATCTAACGCAATTTAGAAAAACAATTGCGAAACGCTTTAAAATTTTCCATAATGTATGCATTTAAACTGTTCCACCTTCTCTTTTAGGCAAGTGATCATTGTTACTGAATACATACAGTGCTTCCTTGTTTCCAGGGACCACCACGTGGAGATTGAGATAGGTGATTTAGATAAATAAGTTAAAATATGATATTATTATAAGTTATGTATCTTTTTTGGTCCCCAGCGGTTTATCTTTTGTCTATTGCATTTAATATTATTTATTGTAAGTACTAATATACATATATTTTTTCCTTTGTATGACGGATTTAAAAAGTCCTACATGCCTCTGAATAAAACCATTTTGTTGAATTTCTGCAGGTTTGAACATTTATCGGAGGTACTTTTTGCTAAGAAGAAATACCTTGTCTTTAAGTATCTTTCTGCAATAAATGTTGGCGTAAATCCGCATTTTTGGAAAATTTATATAATATTATATAATTATAATTAAAATATTTTTAGTTTTAAATCGAAAAATATGTGCTGCCCCCTTCTGAAAAATTATCCGCGAGCCGACAGTGACAATTAGGGCAAAATTAAGGGGACAGTACCTCAAACCTTTCCACACTTCTTCTTACGTTCAGATGTCGATCACACCTACAGCACATATATGCGATACTGCCATTCCTGTTTAGTTTTGTTCTTAGGATTGGACAGACTCGCCGTGCTCCTTAAGGAGAGCGGGGACCATTCTTTATGCATAAGATCACTTCCCAATGACTGGGATATTTGTAATTTTTCCCTTTTAAATAAAACGACAAGAGTTAACGACACAAAATTTATTTTTAACAATCCGAACACTCTAGGCAGATAATTAGACTACTCAAAAACTCGACCAAGCTCCAACAATGATACGACTTCTTGATATCAAAACTAAACTCTGACGGTATGTGTTGGCGAAAAACATGTTCACATGTATTCACATTTGCTTTGAATGCCACTTGTATGTACAGAGCGTGAAAGCTCTGTACATCGTACGAAGATAAGATTTCTTGCCTGTGTGAAATTTTCTTGCAAAATTTAACTGGAATTAAATTTTAACCAAAAACTGCATTGTTGCAGTTTTTGCCTGTGGGAAGTTTTCTAGCGAAATTTAAGTGAAATTGTAATGTTGGCGATGTAATGATCGCCAGCAGTTCCGATGAAAATTTAATTATGAAGGTAAATATTTATTTTTAATTTAACCTTTAGGAATTCTATTTACTCTTTAGGCTGAATGCCTAATCAGTGAAAGAGGGTTTTAGGGAATAAGTAATTGACTAGGTTAATTACCCAATCAATGAAAATGTAAAAAGGGGATTTGGAATAAGGTTTCTTGCTTTATATAATGGAAGGGTTGTGACTGGGCCACAATAAAGAACAGAATGAGAGGATGATGGAGTATGGTTGCTCAAATTAACCTCCATCACTCAAAAGCAGCGTCCACAGCCCTTCTCCTTCGTCTTGCGCAAAAAGGAGAAGAGCTCATCCTTGTCAAAGAACCTTGGATCATCAGAGACAAGGTTTGCGGACTCAACATGAAGGGCTATAAGCTCCTCTATTTACAAGGTACAAGTAAACCAAGGTCATGTATGCTCATTAAGAATAATATTAACGCATTTATTCTCACACAGTTCAGTGATAAGGACACAACAACAGCCATACTGGAGTTACAAAACAACAATATCTGGGTAACCTCCAGCTACATGGCGCACGATGTGGCGGACATTCCTAATACACTACTCAGGAATGCGATCAAGGAAGCTAGACAAAGGAAGACGCTGGTGATCGGAGCAGACGCCAACGCTCATCATATAGTCTGGGGTAGCTCGGACGTCAACGAAAGGGGTGAGTTACTTTTTGATTTTATTCTCGGAACTAACCTCCAGATTTGTAATATGGGTGCAGAACCCACTTTTACTAACTCAATTAGGCGGGAAGTTTTAGACATTACCTTAGTCTCAGAACAATCCGCCCACTTAATAACGGAGTGGAAGGTATCCAAGGAACCATCCTTCTCCGACCATGCCTATATTGAATTTGGAATAACACTTCACAAGATGATGTGCCCTCCCTATAAAAACAGGCTAAGGATAAACTGGGACCTCTACAGGATGGTCCTCAGTAATAGTCTGCCTACTACAGGTCCACCCGTAATTGACAGTAAACAAACCCTTGACAAGGTGGTGGACACTTTGACGGTTGCGTGTAATGAGGCGACACAAATTTCCTGCCCCGACAGGGTCCCTAGAGGCAAGCCCAAACCTCCGTGGTGGTCGAGTGAGATCATGACCCTAAGAAAGAAGTGTCGCAAACTTTTTAACCAAGCGGAAAAAACTAATGTTTGCGACTTCTTATAAAGAATGCCTCAAACAATTTAAGAAACTGATTAGGAAAGCAAAACGATCCTCATGGGAGGGATTCTGTAATAAAATTGAAAGCTCCTCTGAAGCGAGTCGTTTGCGGAAAATCTTCTCAACAACGCCCATCACCCCAAGCCTCCTGACCAAGAGTGATGGGAGTTGGACTTTATCCAGTCTTGAGTCACTGGAGCTACTTGTAAACACTCACTTTCCGGGTTGCTCTACGAACAGAAGAGTAGAGCTGCCGGATACTCCAAGCGACCATGAACTGGTCCACAAGATACTTGATACAAGAAAACTGAAATGGGCGATACGAAGTTTCAAGCCCTATAAATCACCGGGATTGCATAACATCATCCCAGCTGAACTAAAACTAGCCTCCAAGATACTTATTCCGTGGCTAATGGTCATCTACGAGGCTTGCCTTAACCTCACCTATATTCCATCCTCATGGACGAAGGTGAAGGTGGTCTTTATCCCTAAGTTAGGAAAAGCCTCACATTATAAGCCCAATGATTTTAGGCCCATTAGTCTCTCCTCCTTTCTGCTCAAAACCTTGGAGGGACTCCGAGATATCTACATTAAAGAGACAATCAATCATTCCAAGTTGTCTCTCTCGCAACATGCTTATACTAAAGGTAAGTCCGTAGAGACAGCCCTACACGAACTTACCACAATCATAGAGCATTCGCTACTGCAGAAGGAATATTCACTTGTAGCCTTCTTTGATATTGAGGGTGCTTTTAACAATATTAGATCAGAGGCGATAATGGCATCCTTGAGGAAACTTGAAATCGACGACCCTCTCATCAAACTTATTGACCTCATGCTAAAAAGCAGGGTCATTATCTCCAGCTTAGGAGGATCCAATATCCAAAGAGTGGTAACTAGATGAACCCCTCAGGGAAGAATCCTTTCACCACTCTTATGGAACTTAACTCTAAATGAGTTGCTCATAGATCTGGAGTTATCCGGTCACAAGGTTATTGCCTACTCCGATGATATTGCCCTGGTATGTTCAGGAAAGCACCCCAATATACTGGCTGAGGTTTTACAACACGCCCTCTCCAAGACTTCTGTTGACTTGCTTGCAAAATTATTAGCAGTACACTATGTACAAAAAAAGACTTAAGGTACTTTGCCTTTATTTAATATATTACTTTACAAAAACGTTCTGTCTTCTGCTTGGATTCTGAAGGAATGCCAAAAAACAGTTCTTTACAAATGCTGCTAACAGAGTGTAAGAATGAGATAAATATAAAGAGTCAACTACAGTGATTTTTCATTCACAATAAGTTATACAATATATAAAGTCTCCAAGAGTTATTGTGAAGCTATATTTAACTCATACTCTTCAATTGTGAATTATTTGCTAAATCACAGTTCCTAGGCAACCGGCAGTTCTTGATGTTTATCTTTGAGGAATCTCTTTACACCTTCAGATAAGTACTTTTGAATGTTTAAGGGAATCTTGATCCTTTGTTTGCTCCTTTTTTAGGTTTCTGGAGTTTGTCCTGAGCGCATGAACGGTTTTGTCCTTGCAGTTGATAGCGTAGCTGCGACAGAAGAAAGCGTGAGAGAACTGTCTAAACAAAAAACAAAAGGTAAGCATTTTCAGTTTCATTAACAGATTTATTTCAATTTATATTTTTAGTGATACTTGTTGGTGATCCAACATGCTGCGGCCGCCTTGGATAAAACCCTTTTATCCAATGTTCTTCAGTCAGTTTAAACTAGGACTGCTGGTATGTTTCGGAATTTCAGGAAGTTATCAGAATATGTGATGATTGCAACCTTGGCATTTCCTCCAGATTGTGCGACGTTGGGGAGTTTTTTGGCGCTCCCTGCTCGCCACATAATACAATATCTGCTCGACGATTTGTGGTACATTCATTTGTCACTACGATTAATTTTTATTTTTTTTAAGTGTTTGTCAATTATTTATTGTTTACTTCTTTTATAATTTTGAGTTAATTTATTTCATTATTTCAGCGGTATATATTTCAATTATCGCGTTGACAATTCATGAATTAAATACTTTGTTTTGTTTACAGTTTTTCACGGATTTCATTATTATTTTAATTTAATTACAATTTTATGTTAAATGCTAAATTCATTGCTATAGTTTTGATTTGATTTGCTATTAAAATGATTTTTAATTTTGTGTCATTATCTCTTTTTTCTTACGTGCATGTATTCGTGTATACGACCTTTTATTGTTACTGCGCTTGCGGTTTGACTCGTCATCATTTGTGGGTAAAAGAAAAATTTTTGTGATAGGCCTCTTCATTTCATTATTTTTAGTGCGTACTGTTACCACTCGAACGCACCCATCTGAACCAGAAAATGTTTTTATCACTCGACCCAACAGCCATTTAGATGGTGGAATTCTTTCGTCCTTAATTAGGACAAGATCGTTTTCTTTTATGTTTTTTGTTTTGCATGCCCACTTTGGTCTCTGCTGAAGTCTAGTTAGGAACTCGTTTCTCCATCTATTCCAGAAGTTCTGATAGAGTCGTTGTATATATTGCCAACGATCCAATCTGTTTAAATTAGGCTCCGGCGGAGTGAGAATCGCGTCCCCAGTGAGAAAATGCCCAGGTGTAAGTGCTGTTAGGTCTTGAGGGTCATTTGTCAGAGGGCAGAGCGGCCTTGAATTTAGGCAACCTTCTATTTGTGTAACCACAGTGCTGAGCTCCTCGTAAGTTAATGTCGCATTTCCTAATGTGCGTCTCAGGTGTTGTTTGATCGATTTCACCCCGGCCTCCCACAGACCACCAAAGTGCGGTGCAGCAGGAGGGATAAAATGCCATTGGGTTCCACCATTTGCCATATTTTCTGCCACCTCCTTGTGGATGTTCTGAAGACTCTGCCCATATTGTTGACGTTGTTGAACCAGTTCTGTCGCGCCTCTCCTGGCTTTGACTGGGAGCTATTCAGACCTCGCATCAGGCAAGAGTTAGGCTCGGGTGAAAAAGACCTCGACCTGATGCGGACTCTGATGGAACTCCGTCAGAGTTCGGAGAGCTGCGACAGCTACCTCCGTAAGGCCTGGGCGATAGTGGGGCACATGAGGATACCACCGCGTGAGGCTTACGTTGTCCAAATAGTCCGTGACAACTTGCATCTCAAAATAGGGCAGCAGTTCTCAACGTTTACGGTTAGATCCAAGGATCAACTTCAAAATTTATTCCGTATGGCTGAACGCTGGCTACAACTAGGCCCGACATACTTGAGCTCGATTGTGACGTAGCCCAGGAGGCAGAGGATTCCACTGGTTTCCCAGTGACTGGAGTGGAGGAAGTGAGGCGTTCCACAGACGCGGCAACTCGCATGATTTGCTGGAACTGTGGCGTAGTGGGACATTCCTTTCATTCCTGTCCCAGTGAGACTCTTTTGCTACACCTGTGGTCAACTAGGAGTGGTGTCACCTAAGTGCTCCAGATGTAAACCGGAAAACGCCAGGCGACATCGACAACCCCCTAAATTTCCTTGCTAAGACACAATGCATCCAGACTTGTTAGTATCAACTGTGATTAACAGTCAAGATGACGGTCGACCTTACGTTAAAGTCCAACTAGGCAACCAAACATTATCTCCTCTCTCGATGTACATCCCTCTTCTTCGACTGAGACGAACTTTCACCAATTAACACCTCCTGAATGATCTAAACTCGACACAGTCATTGCTCAATTCCCTGCATTTACAGCTCTAGGTTTGGAAAAGACCCACGTAGAAGAACATATTATTGATACCGGCGATGCTCTACCAATAAAACAGAAGGACTACCCATTTATCCAGCAATCCAAAAGCTGATGTACGAAGAATTCGACCGTATATTGGAGTTAGGGGTAATTGAAGAGTCCAACAGTCCCTGGAATTCCCCAGTTGTACTTGTACGTAAACCTGGGAAGATCGGGCTCTGTTTGGACTCTCGCAAGGTGAATTTAGTGACAAAGAAAGACGCCTACCCCTTACCCCACATCGGCGGATTGCTTGGACGAATGCAGGATACGCATTTCATCTCATCCATTGATTTGAAGGATGTGTTTTGGCAGATCCCCTTAGGAAAGCAGTCAAGGGAGAACACAGTGCCCGGCAGGCCGCTTTATCAATATACTGTCATGCCTTTGGGATTGTGAAATGCTCCGTAAAGAATGTGTGGACTAATGAACAAAATCATCCCTGGTCGTTTACGCGAACACGTTTTTGTATACCTGGACGATTTACTCGTCGTATCACCTGACTTTAATTCCCACCTGAATGTATTACGAGAAGAAGCTGATTCTCTGCTTAGTGCTAAATTGACGATTAACGTCGAGAAAAGCCGCTTTTGCGTCAAGCAAGTCCGCTACCTGGGTTTCATGATTGGAGATGGAATTAGCAGCGGTGGCGGATTTCTCTATACCCCGCTCGGCTAAACAAATACGCAGATTTCTCGGAATGACCCTAGCAGCTTCCATCACGGACATCTTTAGGAAAAGCAAGAGCTTCTCATGAACAGACTAAGCGCAGCAATCGTTCGAAAACTTAACACAAGCAATGTGCAGTGCACCAATTTTAACAACACCTAACTTCTCCAACAAATTCTACATTCAATGTGATGCTAGTACATCTGGTGTTGGTAGTGTACTATTCCAAGTCGACGACTCAGGGTCTGAACGGCCTATAGCGTACATGTCCAAAAAGCTCAATCCAGCGCAGCGCAACTACAGCATTACTGAATTGGAATGCTATGCGGCTGTGCTAAGCGTGAAGAAATTCAGAGCTTACGTTGAAGGACATCCATTTACAATCATCACTGACCATGCTAGTCTGAAGTGGCTGATGAGTCACTCGGATCTCTCCGGACTATTGGCTCGATGGAGTTTAAAGCTGCGGGCTTTTGACTTCGAGATCGAGCATCGTAAGGGTTCGTAGATTGTGGTCCCTGACACTTTGTCAGGAGCACACGCTGAAACGGCAGAGGAGTTGAAAATAAGTGCAGTTGACGTAGACTTAAACTCGCCATACTTCTCCATGGAAGAGTATGAGCAGTTGAAATCGGTTGTGCTTGCTAACCCAACACAACTCTGGGCACGTTTATAAGAGGACCCAACCTCGAAGCGGTGACTCGATGCAGAAGGACTTAGCCTGGAAACTTTAGGTCCCATCGGGTTTGGTGGAAGGTTTGATCCGTGAAGCTCATTAGTCGCCTCAGTCCGCTCACGGAGGTTTTCATAAGACCTTGTCTCGACTTCGCGAAAAATATTACTGGCCCTACATGGTAACACATGTACGCGCATATGTATCAAATTGTCCAGTATGAAAGGAAAAAGGAAAGCGCCTAACACCATCTTACGACCACCTATGGGCAAGCCTTTGGAAGCCCAACGTCCCTTCCAATTCCTGTATATTGACTTTCTTGGACCGTATCCCCGCACTAAACGTGGCAACACCGTCATATTTGTCGTATTAGACGGGTTTACTAAGTTCGTCTTGATAAAGCCTATGCGAGCAGAGCGAGCCGATCTAGTATGCACCTTCCTTGAGGAAGAGGTGTTCTCGATCTTCGAGTACCTGAGACCATATTCTCTGACAACGGCCGGCAGTTTGTTTCTACCACCTTGTAACGAAGCTAATTTTCGGCTGGAAATTATAAAGCCTAAAAGCGAACTAAAAACCCCTTTCCACCTAAAAACCCCAAATTGGGTGATATAATTGAAGACATATATTTGCGAACCAAATTACAGAAAAAAAGGCGAGGATTCGTTAGGAATCGACACGGGACCCCAGTATTAAAGTTGTTTGTGAAACCAAACTGGGCGTATAAAGCGAAAATATTATTTTTCTTCATATAAGTCGCACGAGAAATTGAAACCTTTGCTATAACTACCAGACTCCAAACTGGCAAAAAGCACCTTCATAAACCTTCTTCAATCCTTCCTTCTACCTTCTACCGTCCCACAACCAACCTTCCACCGTCTAATTTCCGTCGAATTATTCCAGTTTCCACTCGTCAAAGTGAAAGCTAGGCCATATGCGCCGGCCACGAGACGAGATCCCGCCTTCCCGAACCTAACTTCTGCAGCTAGAATTACAGTAGGTTAAGGGCAGTACGCTGCTCGAGCTCAGTACGGGTGCAAGCTTAGGAACGGCTCAGGGAATAGCATAGACCGTAGTTTAGCTAATTAGATATAAGCAGTGCAATGGAAATTAATTGCTCGGGCCTAGTACGCGTGTTGAGCGGAACGGTCTAAGGGACCTAGCTACCTAGCCATAAGCAAGTTAAGGGCAATCTATTTGCTCGGGCCTAGTACGCGTGTTGAGTAGAACGGTCTAAGGGACCTAGCTACTTAGATATAAGCAACAAGGGCAATCTAATTGCTCGAGCCCAGTACGCGTGTTGAGCGGAACGGTCTAAGGGACGTAGATACCTAGAAATAAGTAGGTTAAGAGCAATGTTATTGATCGGGCCTTGTACGCGTGTTGAGCGGAGCGGTCTTAGGGACGTAGCTACCTAGATATAAGTAGGTTAAGGGCAATCTTATTGCTCGGGCCTAGAACGCGTGTTGAGCGGAACGGTCTAAGGGACGTAGCTACCTAGCCATAACCAGGTTAAGGGCAATCTCATTGCTCGGGCCTAGTACGCGTGTTGAGCGGAACGGTCTAAGGGACGTAGTTACCTAGCCATAAGCAGATTAAGGGCAATCTAATTGCTCGGGCCTAGTACGCGTGTTGAGCGGAATGGTCTAAGGGACGTAGCTACCTAGCCATGTATAAAAGCTGGCTACAGCCAACCGCTGGAAGTCAGTCGTCATCTGACCGTGAACGAAGCGATGGAACCAGGAACGAGTGGTTAATTAATAGCAGAAAGCGTCTGCATCAGAAAGCCAGTAAGACCCCTACGTCCTCCAACGGGAAGACCACGAAGGATGCCGCTGCACGCCATCAGGGAAACCGGCCAGCCCTCAAATACGCAGAAGAAGACCGAGTGGGAACTGCAACCCGAGAGCTGTCGAGTGATCCTCATCGAAGCAAAACCTCTGCGGCCATCCGGCAAGCGACGAGGACCACCGGAGATAGGTCCACTGCAGCCAGTCCCAAGGACCCCAAAGGGGCCCCATGCAGAACCAACACCGCCGGTGGACACGAAGGGAGACCCCACCACATCGAAGACCTCGTCGACCGATCCAGAACCCCTCCATCTCAAGATCAAACCTAACTACCGAAACCACCGACCACTACGAAGCCAACCGACCAGAAGAGGTCGAAGACACCGCAACCGGCGAGCGACGAGAAGAAGCCAAAGCCTCCGCAGCCGCCATTCGCTGCGAAGCCGAAGCCCCCGCAGCCACCAATCGCTGCGCAGCCGACCAGTACGGAGAAGCCGAAGCCCCGCAGCCGCCAATCACTGCGAAACCGATCAGCATGAAGAAGCCGAAGCCCCCGCAGCCGCCGACCGTTACGAAGCCTACCAGTCAGAAGGTACCGAAGCCGCCACAGCTGCCGACCGATGCGAAGAACTCAAACCCCCTGCAGCGGCCAGCCGCTATCATGCTGACCGACCAGATGCAACCGAAGAGCTCGCAGCCGCCGCCCGTTACCAAGCCAACCGGCCCCCAACCGAAGATGCCCATACTAAGTGCCTGCAGGAAGATAACCCAGAAGCTGTCCATCGTGACGACAGCACATCAGCACCCTTCTGTAATATACCAAAATATATTCCCCGAATAATAATTGCATTAAATCACTAAAGTCATCAAATAACATGACATGCCCAATAACGTAAATAAAAACTTTACGAGCTTGAGATACAAAGTGCTGTGCATAATTTCCTGACCTACATTAACGGCGGTCAGCGACACTTCCATTGCATATCAGTAATTACTCAATGGAAAAGCGGCACAATACACTAGGTAAACAAACAAGCACGTGACGCATCTACAGCGACCAGTTCACAGCGGAAATATGAACTCGCGCCGTATGATGTAAATGGGCCATCGAAAATAACAAAGTATGCAATTATTAAACGATACTTTCTTTCTCAATAATTAATTACTAAAGAGGGCAAATTATTGAGCACTTAAGAATGTGGCCAAAGAGCATTAGTTAGGTAAGCATAAATATTGTAAATAAATAGAGTAAGAATTTTTCAATAAATCAGATTCAAATTAGAATCAAATCGGCGCGTTTCATTAAACAAGAGTTAAGCTGGTATAGCTGCTCTTACTCTTAGTTCGGTATAGCTTTGGAGCAATAGCTAATTTAGCTGCTCCAGTGGAGCTACAGCCTTGAGGCTGCTCCCAGGTTTAAAACGTATTTCAAAACAAATTGGACTGATCGTCGTAAACTTAAACTAAAAGAAGCTGAATTAAGTTATTACTCAGCGACTCGACATTAAATTTACTAGTTTATTACATGGCGACCGTGACAAAAGTGGTAAATAAACCACCAAACGCGAGCTATTCAGATCCTGAATACTTACCAGCAAACAGCTTTTCACTAGACGGGGCATTTAACAAAATTTTTAAGTTAATACAAGCGACGACGAAGCAGCCGGAACAAAACATTGGAACGCTAACATTATACCCAATTAACAGGCCAGTAGAGCCATACGTCCCGAAGGCAAGTACTGGTAAACAATTGTCGGACATTCCACCATACACCCCAGGACCTAGGAAGATAACTATCGAGGAGTATAAAAAGAGACAGGCGAACCGCAGAGAAAGCAGCAAAGAAACTCTAAAACCAACTCGTGGAGGAAGGAGAAACAAACTTCAGAAGGAATTGATTGGATACAAGCAGATATTAAAAACAGTGACCACGGAAGAGGAGAAAATTAAGTATATGGAACTGATGAAAAAGACAAAAATGGAAATAAATAAAATTAAAAGAAATAATAGAAAATAGGAATAAAATAGTAAAACAGTAAATTTATCTTATAACAAAAAAAAAAAAAAAAATTTTTTTTATTGAATTGATGTAAATTTTAGCCTTATAATACAATTAATATAACGCTATGTAGAATCAAAGAAAAAAAAAAAAAAAAAAATATTTTCTCGAATGTTGATGAATTCATTTTGGATTACAATTGATATTTAAATTAAAAAAAAAAGTATTCAATAATTTTAAGGCGAAGCAGAACCACACATGGAAAACTTTGAATTGCCTGAACACATACATTTGGGAGAAAATCAGTGGTCCAAAATAATTTGTTCTACCAGGTACTGGACAGACTGAACCGACAGTTTTTGAAGAGCTTGATAGAAATGTCATCAGTATACTCAGAAATATGATCAGTATGCTCAAAGAGCCTTGTAATTACATGTAAAGTAGGAACGACAATTTCAACATTACCAGAAATTTCTTAAACTAATTTTAAATTGAAAAATAAAAACGCAAAATGGGTGGCACTGAATCAAAGAATGCCAATAATAACGGCGAGGTGGTAAATAACCTCATCATTAATGATTCATTAAACGTAGAAAATAAGCAGATCGCATGCCTATTGCTCATAATAGCAATAGTGAAAATAGCTGAATTCCTGTACATGCTGTACAAGGATCACAAAAGGGGCATAAAGAAGAAGATTTTGACAACCCCAGCAGTTATAAAAGTTTAAAGATGAAAGCACTGAAAGAATAAAATGGCAATAATAAAAAAAAAAAAATAATAAAAAAAAAATTAATAATAACATAATTCTAAGTAAAAATAATAATAATAAAAAAAAAAATTTTTTCTTTAGTACAGATATTTATAAAAATTAAAATAAGATTATAATGACCAAATAAAGAAAGAAATAAACAAAAAAATAAATAAAAATACTATAAAATATTTATAATATAATAGAAATTATAGACTTTAAATAAGATTTAATACTAAAATGAACTTATTAAATAAAAACACAACTTACAAAGAAAAATGTTTTGTAAAAAAAAAAAATATAACACTCGAATTTCTTCCCTACCAAACGAAAAATTAAATACAGACTTCTCTGCGTCTAAAACAAAGATAGAGAAATAATAATATAAAGAAGTGATTGTTCTCGCATTCCAGGCAAGCTCGGTTCAAAAGAATTTACTCGATGGGTCACGAGATGGATTCTGTTACGAACACACTTTTTTGAACTGATAGCTAAATTGACACCAGCAGGACAAAAACAAAAAACACAGATGTACACGACTACCGTCATATCAAACATAAGCTCCATAATACTGCAGTCTGATCAACTGCGCATAACGGAAGCAATATGTCCAACAAAAGAAAACACTTACCGGACTTAAAATTAAAAAAAAAAAAAAACTGTAGCTGCTAACCTAAAATTGAAGTTAACATAGTGCACAACAATTAAATAATATACAATGTTATAAAGAAATAAAGCAATCAGTGGACCTCGCACTAGAGCAGGTATCCGAATAACTGAGAAAATATATAAAACAAAGAATAAAGTTATATATATGCGTTAAGAACAAATAAAACAGTCAGTAGAACCCGCATTAGTGCAGGAATTCGAAGAACTGGAAGAAAATAGTAATAAACAAACTCAGACTTCGACTCTGAGGCTTTCTGCAGAAAAGTTATATAATTGAATTTATTAAAAACGCATTAAAATCCTAGGAAAACAAAAGTTAAAGAAATCATAATACGAAAACCACAGAAATATTGCATAACTCATATTCAACTAGACATGATGTACAACCACTGAAATTCAGACTACAAGAGGCATTAAATAAAGCAAAGTAATACGTATAAACCTCTAAATAAACAAGTAAAAATGACTGTAACCCATTAAATTTACAAATAGGAGATAAAGTTTTAGTAGAAACTACAAATAAGAAAAAACTAGATCCATTGTATAAAGGACCATATATTGTAATTAAAATTGAGTCAGTAAATTGTATTATAGAAGATATAAATGGAAAGACAATTAAAATACATAAGAATAGGTTAAGAAAAATATAGGAATAAATCATTATAGATTTTATTTAAGAAAAATAACAATATATATATATAGATAGCAACACAATGTAATAGACTGGATAAAATGTATATATAAATTATACTATATTGTACAAATACATCATTAGACATATGTAAAAATTATAAAATAATATTAAACTATATATGAAACTGTACATATGTAAAACCATAGAACCTTGTCTAGAAGAAGTAAGAAGAAATAGTAAAAATATGTAAAAAAAAATTATACATGTAATATCATAAGAAGAGGCTACATTCTTAATCGCTGCAAAAACAAAGCCCAAATGAATTTTCAGTTCAAAAATTTCTTTTTCTTAAACAAAAAACAAATTTTTTCCCCAAAAGGAGGAAGGTGTAATATACCAAAATATATTCCCCGAATAATAATTGCATTAAATCACTAAAGTCATCAAATAACATGACATGCCCAATAACGTAAATAAAAACTTTACGAGCTTGAGATACAAAGTGCTGTGCATAATTTCCTGACCTACATTAACGGCGGTCAGCGACACTTCCATTGCATATCAGTAATTACTCAATGGAAAAGCGGCACAATACACTAGGTAAACAAACAAGCACGTGACGCATCTACAGCGACCAGTTCACAGCGGAAATATGAACTCGCGCCGTATGATGTAAATGGGCCATCGAAAATAACAAAGTATGCAATTATTAAACGATACTTTCTTTCTCAATAATTAATTACTAAAGAGGGCAAATTATTGAGCACTTAAGAATGTGGCCAAAGAGCATTAGTTAGGTAAGCATAAATATTGTATATAAATAGAGTAAGAATTTTTCAATAAATCAGATTCAAGTTAGAATCAAATCGGCGCGTTTCATTAAACAAGAGTTAAGCTGGTATAGCTGCTCTTACTCTTAGTTCGGTATAGCTTTGGAGCAATAGCTAATTTAGCTGCTCCAGTGGAGCTACAGCCTTGAGGCTGCTCCCAGGTTTAAAACGTATTTCAAAACAAATTGGACTGATCGTCGTAAACTTAAACTAAAAGAAGCTGAATTAAGTTATTACTCAGCGACTCGACATTAAATTTACTAGTTTATTACACTTCTGTAACCCCACGGACGAAGCCAACACCTGTGCGACCGAAGTGGAGAACTAGTAAGGAGAAACCCCGACAGGCGAGACGACGCCGATGGCGGTACCGCCGAGCCGATGGCACCAACCGACGAGCATCCCGAGAACGAGCCCCCGTAACCCTGAGAGACAAATTAATACCCTTTAACGTTTTAAGTAACTAGTTTAAGGCCAAGAAGGCATTATTTTTGCTCTTATTTTCTTTCTTTTTATAGTATTTAAGTCGTTTAAGTTTAAGTAAACAAAAATATATGTATGCATAAATTAAGATCAAGAGACGGAGTTGGATCAATGCGTTGAGCGGCAAGACCAACATGCCGTGGTTCCCGGGTTCGAGCCCAGATGACCGTGAGCTTTTATTAAGAAATTAAAATAATCCACTCCGTCTCTGGGCTGTTGTCTAGCTCGCAGCAATGCAAACAAGACTCAAGTTTCCTCACTTCCCTTACCATAATTCCCTTCCGGTCAAAACCATGCTAACGCATCAAAGGGTTGTCCCCTAGGATTTGGCCACATCGCATAAAAAAAAAAAATTTATTCTAAACAGTAATAGTAGGAATTTCCTATTTCCAAACAAGGGGCGTAATTACTTAGACATAAGAACCGTAGAAGTAAGATTCTAGTAGTAAAGTTAGATATAGAAACTGAATTGTTAGAGAATGAGAACAATAAATTAAGTGTTACTAAGAACCGGGCTTTCTTATTAATACCCTTTAACTCCCAAGCCAAATTCTCTCTCTCACTGCGTTGATAGACCCTGGCCTTTCTCCACTGCAACTACCCAGGCAATTGATTTTGTGACTTTCCCACTACCGTACCGACAGAAAAATCGCACTGCGTTGTTGCCCGAGTAACCCCTCCGGGGAAGTACGTCACAACCTTCAACAAACTGCTAAGTGAATACGACATAAAGCACGTTAAGACTACCAAATACCCTCCACATCCTTATGCCTCAGAACGAGTCAACCAGTCAATATTGTCAGCCATCCGCACTTAGTTGACAGAGGACCACTCGGCATGGGATCTACACCTCCTCGCTATTTGGAGCACTCTCCGCACTTCAGTGCACCAGTCTATTGCTATCGATCCATATTATGCTCTCTTCGGTCATCATATGGTACAGCACTGTTCTGCCTACCCAGTCCTGCGGCAGCTCGACCAGATGGAATCTGGCGATATATTAGTCCTACCCAGTGCAGACCTTCTTCATCTAGTCCGCTCTCCCCTGTCAGACCATCTCCAGCGCGCACACGAAAAGCATGAGCAGGCCTACAACACTCGCTATCGTGACGTCACGTACACTCCCGGTCAGGAAATGTACTGTAGGGCGTTTACACAAAGTGACATGCAGAAAGGCATCAGTGCAAATTTGGCCAAAAAGTTCAATAAGGCCAGAATCGTCAAACGTGTTGGGCAAAGTCTGTACCAACTCGAGGACACTCCAGGCAAGCCCTTGGGAACATTCCAGGCCAAAGATATCCGGCAGTGAAAGGTGTCCAATTTAATAAGCAACCTTATTTTAATCGTACGGCGGGCGTACGGACCAACAATAACATTCGGACGGACGAATGTTATTGTTAGTCCGTACGCCCGCCGTAATAGGCAGGAATGCCCGGCTCAGTCGGTAGAGCGTGAGACTTGCTCTCAGGGTCGTGGTCGTGCCACACGTGGTCTCCACTCTCCAGCTTCTCATTAGAGCTTGTAGGGGAACTATCTGACTCTCTGCCCGAGGTGGAAGTGACCGGTATTCCTCCTTCCTCTCATTAGGAATGGAAGTGGTACCGAGAACTGCCGCGCCAGCGTACCATCGCCAGATCCTGGGATAGTCTTGTGCCATCGATGAGTTCTGACAGATCCTGTCACACTGTCTTCAGCTATTCTCTCATCGGATCGCTAGAGCTACAGGCCTTGAGAGAGAGACCTGCGTTGTAATGTGTGACAGTTTATACGCCACTATGAACGCACCTTTTTCTCTGTAATTGCTACCACTGCTTTCTGCTACGGGGCGGATGTCATACTTCTGACTTCTGAGAAGAAGAAGACAACACGTTCCGTGACAGCAGCAAGTGCACGACAGCAACCAGATATAATTTGTGTGCGAAATGTAGCAACGTGAAGTTGCCGCGAGATGTCCAAGAGCACGTTCGGTAACACAACTATAGTCGTAGCCGTAGTCAGCTCTAACTATTGCAATAGTTGTGTCAAAGTCAGCTATATACGTTCTCGTTTCCGAACGATATATAGTTATCAAGTAGTCAGAGCTGTCACTTGCAATTGTATTGAATTGCACCTACGATATAATGTCAGATAACGATAGCAAACATCAACTGTTCAGTCCCTCAAAAATTGTTGCCTGAAAAGAAAAATATTTAATGAAAGCTTAATTTCATTAAAATGATACTCATTAAACATTCCCTCGTTGTCCAAATGTCGTCCTGCTACTTCCTTAGTGTTTCTTTCCTCGTCCTATATGTGTTCCAATCTGCAAATAAATAAAACCACAAAGTAAACAAACTTTTGGTTAAAATTTGAGAAAAACTTATCTGAATGCACGGGAAGTGCATATTAACTCCCTAATCCGCTCCAACTATTCCTCCAACAAAATTTGTCAGCTAAAATAAACAAAACATTAATAAATTAATAATTAATTTACAAAATAAAAACTTACCAGAATTTCTGCCACCAAAACAGCTGTCATCCTTTCACTTGTACAAATGTCACTTTACATTTCCATTGTGAATGACATTAACATTAAAGTGAAATAGTACTACCAGGCGAACTCATGAATGAAAAGAGTTTAAATCCGCTAACCTGGAGCTATATAAACCGGCGAGATTTTCAGCAGGGCACCTCATTCCTTGTTCAGTATTCAAACTGAAACAATCCCACCCGTGATTTTCAGAACTTAATTTGAAAATTTCCTGTCGCAGAAACTTAATTCTGCAAATCCTACCACAGAAACTTACTTCTGTAAAAATCCTGTCGCAGAAACTTACTTCTGCAAATCCTACCACAGAAACTTACTTCTGTAAATATTATTGCAGAAACTTACTTCTGTAATTTTTCCCGCAGAAACTTAATTCTGCATTTCTGTATTTTTCCTGCAGAAACTTAATTCTGCATTTCTGTATTTTTTCCTGCAGAAACTTAATTCTGCATTTTATTAAAATAGAAAATTAATTCTATTTTTCAATTCAAAAACTTAATTTTGAATTGCATTTTTATAAATCTCTCTTCTTCTTTTTTTCAGGAAGGCACCAAACCAGCATCGATTTAACTGTGGATTTTTTGATTTTATTTACTTGTTGAATTTATTGAATTATTTATATTTATTGAAGTATTGAATTATTATTTATTGAATTATTTATTGAATTGACTGTGATAATTAGGATTAAGTGTTTATATTGAAATATTTATCGAATCTTGTTTGAATTTTCTAATAAACATTTTTGAATTTTGAACTTTGATTGGGCATTTTTAATTCCGGCACCTCCCCTTATTGCGCACAGCCCGCACATTGGTCCTTCGAGCCGGATTTGCCCTAAGTTCAAAATGTCCTCACTCGAAAAAATCCTTATTAAGCAATATGCTTTAAAGGAACAAATAAATAAAGCCGCCATCAACCATAAAAAGGCCGGTAAAAGCAGACGAAACCAGGGCTATTTTGAAGCTCGTCTCGCCTTTATTAAAGAGTTGTGGGAACAGTTCTCTGCAAACCATATCGATATATGGGCATACACGGATGCAAAGGAGAACAAATACAACTCCGAAAATATATACGAAATCACTGAAGAGGCATATTTCGATCTCTTAACTGACCTTAATGATGGGCTTAAAGAGTACATTAAGAGCAATAGTTCTCCCGAAACTAATCCATCAAATAATCCATCACAGTCAAATTCAATCAGGCTACCACCTATTGCCATACCCAAGTTCGATGGCAACTACAAAACATGGAGATCTTTCCATGATTTATTCTCCGCCCTAATACATTTAGATAAAAATCTGAGCAAGGTACAAAAATGACATTATTTAAAAGCAAATGTCTCTGGGGAAGCAGAAAGACTTCTGCGACAATTTGACATAATTGAGAGCAATTATGACAAGGCATGGGAACTTCTCACGAAGAGATATAATAATAAACGATCTCTCGTAAATCAGCAATTGAAGGATCTCCTGAGCCAGTCTCAAATTAAAACTGAGACATCCACCAGTATTAAATCATTTTTGGATAAAACTGAGGAATGTATTCATGAGTTACAAGCTCTCGAATTACCAGTGCACAAATGGGACGCCATCTTGATCCATATATTAATCCAGAAATTACCACAAGAGACACATTATCATTGGGAACAAGAGTTACGAAACAATACTGAACTCCCAACTTATACAGAATTCACTACATTTCTCGAAACGAGATTTAGAATGCTTGAGGCTCTAACCGAAGGAAAGAAAAACATTCCCCCTAAACCAACATATGGACTCTTAAACAAAAGCAAGAGTTCAGCTCCGATTCAAAAACCATATTCGCCTAAGAATATAAAAACCTCGTGCTGCCATTGCAGAGGAAACCATATAATTTTCCATTGTCCTACATTTAGAAATTTAAGCATTCGACAACGACATGAAATTGTTACTAACAAACACTTGTGCAAAAATTGTCTCTCGTCCAACCATACAACTTCACAATGTCCTAGTAACAAAAAATGTTACCACTGTGGCAAAAATCACAATTCGTTGCTTCACTATGAACAAAACTTTTCAAATACAAATTCAACCACCGAATCCACTCAAAAGTCAAAAATGGAGACAACACATAGGTCTCCATCCACTAACGAAGCTAATGAACAACAAGTTCAAAATTTTTTTACTTCTAATACTAAAAGAGCTTTACTCTCTACAGCTCTAATAAATATTACTGCCCCATCTGGCACTACAATGACCTTTCGAGCATTAATAGACTCTGGATCACAAGTATCCATTATAACAGAAAGAGCCTGTAAACGATTACAGCTCAAAGGATTACCAACAAATCATCAACTAATTGGGCTTGGCACAACTCCCACTAATACAAGCTCAAAACAAACGACAGTCAGCATCAATTCACTACACTCGAATTTTAAAATGAAGGTTAACATGTTGATAATCGAAAAAATCACCGACTTACTACCAGCTCAAACAATTAAAGTCTCAAATTGGAGACACATACAAAACCTTCCTCTGGCTGACCCCACTTTTTCAACTCCAGCAGAGATCGACATTCTTCTCGGAGCTGACATTTATGCCAACATTATAATAAATGGAATCAAAAGGGGAACTTTCAACACACCTACAGCTCAAAATACAAAGCTAGGATGGATTTTAATGGGAGCAATCCCAGAAACAAAGAATATCCTCACGACAATATTAACCACTCATACTTCAATAACAACTGAGTTGGATAATCAGTTAAAACGATTTTGGGAAATCGAAGAGTGTCACATTAGCTCTAAAAATTCACCAGAAGATCAGCTATGTGAAAAACTCTATGAAAAAACAACAACTCGTTTGCCCTGCGGAAAATACGAAGTACAATTACCATTCAAGGAGCAAACTGCACCGCAGTTCGGTCAATCAAGAAATATGGCAGTCAGGCAATTTCTACAAATAGAGAAAAAGCTCTCATCTAATCCAGAGCTATATAATCTATATAGAACTTGTATTAATGAATACGCGGAGCTTGGACACATGAAATTAATTCCCCCTACACAATTACAAACAGAAAACAACTACCATTCCAATTTCCCTTTTTACTACTTACCACACCACGCAGTATTCAAAGAGAGTACAACAACAAAACTACGAATTGTGTTCAACGCTTCAGCACGCACGTCAAATGGAAGGTCTCTAAATGAGCAATTGCTAATTGGACCAACTATACAACCAACTCTTTGGACTACCCTATTACGATGGCGATTATATAAATACGCATTCACAGCTGACATTGAAAAAATGTATAGGATGATCCAAATGGCACCTAAACACCAGAATTTCCAAAGAATAATCTGGAGAAATACTCCAAATGAAGAATTAAAGGACTACGCTCTGACAACAGTCACATTCGGAACCGCACCAGCTCCATACCTCGCCATTAAAACTTTACAGCAGTTAGCAAAGGATGAAGCTAACAACTACCCACTCGCAGCAGAGAGTATAATGAAAGATTTTTACGTAGACGATTTGGTTACCGGTGCCCATAACCTCAATGAAGCTCAACGACTTCAACAGGAGCTTATCGAGGCTTTACACAAAGGAAATTTTAATTTGAGAAAATGGACTGCCAACCATCCCGATCTGCTAGACAGAATACCCCTTGAACACCGAGAGCTAAAAACGAACTTAGAATTCTCAGAACACGAATCCATTAAAACTCTCGGCATTCGGTGGTATCCAACGACCGATCATTTCTCCTTTAAAGTTAAAATTCCTGAATCAACTAATGCGTACACAAAACGAATAATACTCTCTGAAGTCTCATCTCTCTTCGATCCATTAGGATGGCTGGCACCATGTATAATAACAGCCAAAATTTTAATACAAAAACTCTGGCTTACAAAATGTGATTGGGATGACATAGTACCTAATGAAATTACAAGAGAATGGAGTAATTTCAAAGCTCAACTGAATACATTGCAAGATATTCAAATTCCAAGATGGCTCGGATATGAGCCTAGTATAAAAGAGATAGAGCTACACGGTTTTTGCGATGCTTCCAATAACGCTTACTCAGCTGTACTATATTTAAAAATACATGAAAACAACAATTCCCAAGTTCAACTAATTACAGCAAAAACCAAAGTCGCTCCTATCAAACCAGTTTCGTTGCCTCGTCTAGAGTTATGTGGCGCTGTTTTACTCTCTCGACTGATAAAACAAGTCACAATCGATTTAGAGCTCAAAGAAATCAAAGTGACAGCCTGGACAGACTCTAACATAGCTCTGGCATGGTTGCGGAAACATCCATCAACTTGGAAAACATTCGTAGCCAATCGTGTCTCCGAAATACACGAGAACATACCAAATGCAATTTGGAAACACGTTCCATCAAAACAAAATCCTGCAGACATGGCCTCACGAGGAATTCTACCAAAAGCACTATTAACGACTTCAATATGGTGGAACGGACCAGACTGGTTACATAAAGATGAGGAATTTTGGTCTCAACAAAACACAAATATCCAAACTGCATTAGAATCTAAAAAATCGAAAACACTCACTAATATAATCAACGAACACATAGTTTTACTTACCAAATACTCATCATTCCAGAAAACTATTCGTATAACCGCATACTGCCTTAGATTTATAAACAGCATGCGCAAACAACACCCAACTACTCAGTATTTATCAGTCTCCGAACTCAAAAAGGCAGAACGATGCCTAATAAAAACTCTCCAACACATAATTTTTTCTACCGAAATTACATGTTTGCAAAAAAATCTGCCCCTTCCTAAAAAAAGTCGAATTCTGTCACTCATTCCAATACTAGACTCTGAGAATATCCTACGTGTAGGAGGTCGGCTGACAGAACCACATTTAAATTATAACCTAAAACATCCTATAATCCTCCCAAATAACCACCATGTTACTCATATCCTTATCGATCATATTCACAATTACACTCTGCACGGAGGCACTCAAATTGTATTAAACACACTACGTAATTCTTATTGGCTACTTAATGCCCGCAATACAATTAGATATCGCATACATAAATGTATTACGTGTTTTCGATTCAATGCCAAACCCTCCTCTCAATTAATGAGTTCTCTCCCAGCTGCTAGAGTCAACACTTCCTTACCTTTCCAACACACTGGCGTCGATTATGCAGGCCCAATCGACATGAAAACTTCATCACTAAGAGGGGCAAAAATTACAAAAGCATATATTTGTTTATTCATTTGTTTAGTTACTAAAGCAATACATATTGAGCTGGTCTCGGACTTATCTACTCCAGCCTTTATAGCCGCTCTAAAACGACTTATAGGCCGGAGAGGTTTTTGCGCTCACATTTATTCGGACCGAGGCACAAATTTCGTAGGAGCTAATCGACTTCTACAAACTAACCTAGAAAAAACTATTAAAGCAATTGAAGTCGATTTAGCTACCGAACTTGCTAACCAAGGCATAACTTGGCACTTTAACCCTCCTGCAGCACCTCACTTCGGAGGATTGTGGGAATCTGGAGTTAAATCCACAAAACGCCATCTGTATAAAACTATCAGAAACACAAAACTCACATACGAAGAATTATATACAGTATTAGTTCAAATAGAAGCATGTTTAAATGCTAGACCACTCTCTCCGCTCTCTAATGATGCCACAGACTACAATGTCCTTACCCCTGGTCACTTCCTGACAGGCAGACATAACCTATCTGTATTAGAACCTCCCCCACTAGATCCCAACCAACATCCTTTAAAGAGATGGCAATATATCCAGTGGCTCTCTCACAATTTTTGGAAGCAGTGGTCAAGAGATTATCTTCACACTCTACAACAACGACAAAAATGGCAAACCCAAAAGGAGAATTTGAAAATAGACACTCTCGTATTAATAAAAGAAGATCAAGTACCAATAGGACATTGGCCATTAGGGCGAATAATTGAAATTCATACTGGTCATAACAATTTAGTACGAGCAGTAACAATTAAAACGTCAAAAAATATTTTAACTCGCCCTATAGCCAAGGTCTGTCCTCTCCCTTTCTCCGACATATCCCAACAATAATAAACCACTCTCCCTTACACATTGACTCTCTTGGCAACACTAAATTTTTGAAAATTCCCGTTTATTTTGAATATAAACGAATCCAAAACCCGCCAAAATTCACTTCAGTTTTGAAAGTTGAAGAAAGTGCGCGGCAAAAGTGTCTTTTTGAGTTTATTTTTATTTTATTATTTTTTTTAAATGGAAGAGTTGTTAGAATTGTTCAATTCGGATTCTTTGGATTCTTTAACAACTCCACCAAATACCCCAAAAAGGGAGTTATGGGATCTATTGGATGAATTGACGGATATTCCTGCACCAGTTTCTCCTATTAAAAAGACTCCGATCAAGCCGGGTGTCTCGGTAAAGAAAAGGGTGAAAAGGGATATCACAATTGCTACTGGACAAAAAAGAACAGGGCGACGGTTGAAGTCAGTGGTTGTCAAACCTCACTCGTCACCAATCAGGACGAGACACAGACCCTTTGAAAGTCAGAAGCTGTCGTCCCCAGTAAAAAGTTTACAAAAAACGTTGTCATCAGACAATAAAAATTTCAACTTCAAGACAAGACCAATCCGGGCCCTCCCCGGAATCCGCATTCCAACCAGGCCCAGACCAGTGTCTACAACAGCTGTCAAATGTTCCGAAGTTAACAACAACTCCGTCAGTACACTTTTCCCAGCACCTCAGGTCAACATACCACCAAAGGCATTATCAAAGCCAACAATACCAATGACATCAACACCATTATCAGCGCCAAACATCCCGCCAACACAACCAGCCATTCCAGCAGTAAGACACTCAGGTCCTTCTGACATCATCGATCCACCTATCCAGTTCCAGGATCCACCACTGGGCGACATAGGAATCCCACAAGATTTGGAATCACTCATTGAGGCAACTCCCATAGTTCTACAATTGCTGAAACAAACAAAAACCCCATGGGAATGCATCAGAAATTCAAGAAAATTTTTCCGATGGGATCTTCCTGGGAAAGTTTCCATGAAGATGGTAAGGAAGAAAGGAAAATACCACATCTTCCATCAAAAAAACGTAAGTTTATTTAAACCAATACATTACACATACCTATCATACAAAAAATATAAATTTAAAATATTTAATTTTGTCGGAGGCGGGAGGATGTTCAGTCCCTCAAAAATTGTTGCCTGAAAAGAAAAATATTTAATGAAAGCTTAATTTCATTAAAATGATACTCATTAAACATTCCCTCGTTGTCCAAATGTCGTCCTGCTACTTCCTTAGTGTTTCTTTCCTCGTCCTATATGTGTTCCAATCTGCAAATAAATAAAACCACAAAGTAAACAAACTTTTGGTTAAAATTTGAGAAAAACTTATCTGAATGCACGGGAAGTGCATATTAACTCCCTAATCCGCTCCAACTATTCCTCCAACAAAATTTGTCAGCTAAAATAAACAAAACATTAATAAATTAATAATTAATTTACAAAATAAAAACTTACCAGAATTTCTGCCACCAAAACAGCTGTCATCCTTTCACTTGTACAAATGTCACTTTACATTTCCATTGTGAATGACATTAACATTAAAGTGAAATAGTACTACCAGGCGAACTCATGAATGAAAAGAGTTTAAATCCGCTAACCTGGAGCTATATAAACCGGCGAGATTTTCAGCAGGGCACCTCATTCCTTGTTCAGTATTCAAACTGAAACAATCCCACCCGTGATTTTCAGAACTTAATTTGAAAATTTCCTGTCGCAGAAACTTAATTCTGCAAATTCTACCACAGAAACTTACTTCTGTAAAAATCCTGTCGCAGAAACTTACTTCTGCAAATCCTACCACAGAAACTTACTTCTGTAAATATTATTGCAGAAACTTACTTCTGTAATTTTTCCCGCAGAAACTTAATTCTGCATTTCTGTATTTTTCCTGCAGAAACTTAATTCTGCATTTCTGTATTTTTTCCTGCAGAAACTTAATTCTGCATTTTATTAAAATAGAAAATTAATTCTATTTTTCAATTCAAAAACTTAATTTTGAATTGCATTTTTATAAATCTCTCTTCTTCTTTTTTTCAGGAAGGCACCAAACCAGCATCGATTTAACTGTGGATTTTTTGATTTTATTTACTTGTTGAATTTATTGAATTATTTATATTTATTGAAGTATTGAATTATTATTTATTGAATTATTTATTGAATTGACTGTGATAATTAGGATTAAGTGTTTATATTGAAATATTTATCGAATCTTGTTTGAATTTTCTAATAAACATTTTTGAATTTTGAACTTTGATTGGGCATTTTTAATTCCGGCACCTCCCCTTATTGCGCACAGCCCGCACATCAACAATTTGTAGGGAACCATTTATCCACTTTAGAGAATTACTCTTCAGTTTTATTGTATTCTCTATACCGTGGTTCATTTACGTACTGCTAAATATTAAATTAATTGTTTATTCATCATCCATATTTCATTAATACCATTAATATTTTATTTAAAACTACATACTTTCTTAATTTGTAAAAAACCCGTCAGAATTGTTTTATCTGTCACTTTCAAGGGAATTTACATGTGTTTTATATGTATGTGTGATAGCTACTATTAGCTCGTCGTTTTAGCAGAGTCAAGAATAGTTGACTATTTAGTCAACTATTGTGAGTTTCCGAACGGTCATAGCTATTAAAAATAGTCAGCTATTTGGATTTCCGAACGGCAATAGTTAGCTATATGTGACAATAGTCAGCTATAGTTGTGTTTCCGAACGAACTCCAAGTGGCACGCGCTAGCTGGCAGCACGTCCTAGCTCGTCGGTATGGGGTCAGGGTCCTTGGACATCTTATCACACATTGCAAACAGAAGTTCGCGTGCCTGTGGCGAAAGAAGGTTGTGGACTCCTTCTCTCAGGTCTGCCACAAAGGATAAAAATAAACAAGAACAGATGAAAAGGAAGAACAACAGGTCTGGTGTCACCTGCTGTTCCTAGCCGCACTGAACCATCTTGAAAAGAAAACGCAAGAAAATTTAACCCCCATTACGCGATGGTTCAGTCACTCACCCACTCCATCCCTGTACCTGGCTAAGGTACAGGCCCAACCTAAAAGTAGTGCTGAAAACAAAAGAAATTAATTTAAACAAACCTTAAAGAAAACATGAGGAAAGAGGAAGAAGGGATGTTGGAGGGAACAAGAGGAGGAAGAAGCTGCTTAGGGTTTAATGTAAATTAAACTAGAATACCATCTTATTTGAGTACGCGGTAATTTCTATATTCATATAAATTCAATTCGAACAAACCTAAAAAGAATACATATGTAATTTAATAAATCTGTCTGACAATAAAGCTACTTTCAACCGAATTTCTTACTAAAATATCCTTAATTATTCCAGGGTTACAAAAATATATCTTATGAACTACATCATAATTCATGTCTTAACCTCTATATAAATCGAACAAGTCCGTCACAGTGAAGCTCAAATCAAGAAATCGGACCGTATGCCAGCTGAATGCTTATATGTTACGAAACGTAAAAAAAATGAAACTGCTACAACTGAATGTACTAATCCAATCGATTCATATCATCCTAGCTAGTTAACTCTAACTTTTTTTTTTCTTTTAATAAAACGAATTACGGGAACTAATCCTATGGAGACTACTTGTCTGTAAGTCATATCACCTTTTTCTTTTTAAATAATAAGTAATATAAAAAAAACCAAGCAAATTAAATTTTTAAACCTTTATGAGCCATGGTAATAACCCAATACTTGTTAGTAATAATTTCTTTCTTCACTTCGGACAAAACAAAAAAATTTCTGAAAATAGTTACCCCAGGGATAAACTGTGCACAATATATACCCAGGATAGTTACTCTGGTCTAAAAGAAAATCCAAAAAGAACAAGAAAGATTTAAAAAAAAGGTTCACACTCGCTATCTTCGACAGTCTGACTTTCTGTTAATATTAATACCTATGAAATTGTCTGTCCCTCTGTGAGTATAAAGAAAAATTGACAGTGTCTAATGTATAATGCAAGCTCGGAATTGACAATTTAAAACAATATTTCCTGCATAATTGCTCGGTATCGATGTGTCTACACTCTTGTATGCATGGATCGATTTAATCTATTACTAGTCAGTACTAATCCCTGGGTAGTCTATGCCTTAATCATTGTAGTACTTCGTTCGAGTTGAGCTACCTAAACAATACCTTAATTCACGCTACTTTCCTCAAAAATTGACAAGAAAGACATTATCGTTATGTGATGCAAGCTGATTACATTTAATTAAACTGCTTAAATAAGGAATGAGAGCTTCTGTCAGAGAAAAGTGCCTTATTACAATAAATGTTTACATTTAATTAACACATCTATATTCACAAGGGATTTGACCTGACACCTGTGAACGAAGTCCTAGTAGAAAAGCTACCCCATGTAAAATGAATAATTTGATTCTTAATCTATGAAATATTGTTTATACAGTGCAGCGCTATTACATATTTTTGTTTGTTTCCTTTCTTTCTCTTTTGAACCGAAATTTCTAATTCACACCTGCTTTATTATTTTATGTTTTCCTTTGTATGTCTTTCTATTAACAATATTTTCACTATACACTTTGCTACTGCTTGGACAATTGCAGTATACTAAATTCTGATAGTAGATTTAGGGTGAAAACGCAAAAAAAAATAATCGTGACGCTAATAGTTTCTTGTCCTAAATGACTAAATACGTTTATCATAACGTTAATAGTACGTTTTTATCTTCCTTTTCTATAAAGTGGTTTAGGTGTAGTCCAGAGCTCCTCATCGCTTTGGATGTGGTCTGCTATCTCCCACAAGGCTCCATGTTTCTTATGGTTGAGACTAAGAGGATTATATAATTACTTACTCATTTTGTTCTGAGTGAAACTCTCTGGAGGTTATCCGTAATATACAGGTCTGCTATCCCAGGTGGTGAAGCGAAAAAGATATGGCTTGGATGTCACAACTGGCCTATTTTCTGTCCTCCAGAAGCGGTTGCAAAATGGCACCTTAATAGCTACACATAAAAAGGAACACATAGCTTACAACATTTTTGGGTTATAAGGCAAACAAGTTACCAATTATTAACATCGAGATGTCAGGCAGGTATGGTGATTTTCCCACGTATCTTTGTTGCTTGCGGCTATACGAGTCTGTTAGCATGGGGCAGACAGCTCGCGGTATTGAGTATGAATTTTTTGGTTGCTGGCCTGTAGCACTAAAAACTCGACATGCACAAGAGGCTTTGCCTGCCTGATAAAAATTTATTTTGCCACTTAGTCTCGCTACCAATATGCCGGACTCCTTTATTTTTTCCAAGTACTGTGGGCTGAATTAGATTAAACGGGTTTATCCGGGCCTAAATTCCACGGATAAATTCGGAATTTGAATTTTAGAAAATGAAACTAACCTTAGTTGATTTTCACCGCCTGCTTCTGATGATGTCCGCCAAATTATGTCTTCTTCTTTACACCAGAAGCGGTGGCGGAAATCATTTCGAACTTGTAAGGTTATTGAATGGTAGGGAAGGTGTTCTGTTATGACAACTCCTAGATGGCGCTGCATAACTTCCACTTGCCCGAAAAGTCTCACATTACACAGAGGTAAGTGAAACTCATTTATAAATAATTTCCACGGTTATCCAAGTCATCCTTGCTTGGATAAACTGGTAATCCAATCAGTTTAAATTGCAGCACAGAATACAAAAGTATTGTACCTGCTTTCGGGAACGCGACATATGTATTTCCTGCGTGACCCGAGAAAAGGAAATCCTCTGTGGCCTCTTTAATGTAAGAGCCAGACCCGCTAGGAGACTACCTCAGTCATCGCCATAATCCAAGGTTACATAAAAAGTGTAAAATTTATTTCCATTCATAAAATTTCAGTGAAAAATCACAAATCTGTCCCTTTTTGCTTTTTGTTTATTCAGGCGTACATAAAGTGTGAAGGTTATCGGTTGCAATTGAGTGTAACTGATATCCATTAATAGTAGCGGAATGCATTCTATAATACTTATGCCCCAATAATGATGGTAGAGAACATCACAATATTCTCAATTTCAAATTATATAATTGAGTTTTACTAAATTTTGTTGTTAAAAACATTCAACAAGCTTAGTTCAGATAAATCTGCAAATTAATTGGTAAGTAGTTTGGCATTTTGGTGATTTTTTTTTATTATCAATTATTTCCTAAGTAGTCATATTAGAGGATAAGGATTTTAAATTTGTGACGACAAACTGTTTAACGTAAACTTAGCTTTTTTAGCGAATTTCCTTAAAGCGAACATATTAGATATTTCGTAATTCATTTTATCATTTCTCTTTAATATACAACTCTGAAGGTTATTTCTGAGACTGCTGTCTGTTATTGGAATTTATCTATAGATACTATTAAATACATGAAGTAGGTTGTAATTAGTTTACTTAGTTAAATTTGGATTTATCTCATATACATATATATATTTCTTATATACATCTTAAACGTGAATTTAATTTAATGAAACTTTTATATACTATGGCATATTAAGATCCCTTTAATTGGCTCGTCCGTGAATTTTACAGTAGTAGATACTTATATAGTAAGATTTGTCGTATTGTAAAGAGGCCAAGTTGATATTAATGTGCACTATGTATTAGACCATATGGGATACTGAATACAGGTAGATAGATTTATGACAGAATTTTACATTACACACCAGGTTAGTAATGTTTGCATACAAGGGTTCCATATTTTCATATAATCTTTAGACTATACATGATGATATCAGCCAGTGGCTTACACTATCGGTGTTGAATGTCAATATACTAATTAATTTTAGTCCAAAAAGGATAGTCTCCATTTTACATACTTCTGCGGACAAGATAACATGTTAACATTGTGCACAATATTTTCATGAGAACGTGACCGACTAGTTAGAGCGCTTTAAGTACACTCGTATGAGACAATTCCTTCTCATTTAGGCTTGATTTGTTTTCTTGTTTTTATATATAGTGGTCTGATGAGAATTAAGTCAGATTCTTTTATCAGAGATATTTTTAATTAATTGGTTTGCATAACTCCATCGCTCAGCCTTGTGGTTGACACTCTTAGGACAATCTTGTTACATAGTTTGCAAACATTGCTCATGGTAGTTTTGCCTCTGTAGAAACAGAACTCACTGTGAATACCTTGATTTATTCAAGTACATTGTGTATAAACAATAATCTGGTAGGCTAAATTGTAACTCATAGGTTATTTGATCAGATTCCTCGTAGAAGCTATTCAGAGAGATAGAATACTTAAATTATAATTTAAGATTTGCCTTGTGACAAGTTAGTACCTTTTTGTAAGTTGTAAAGATCCCGAACAGTAGTATAAATATGAGGTTTCTGCCGCAAATGAGCAGGAGCACCTTAAAATTGGTTAAATTGTGAGGGAAATCGAGGTCTGACGTCACATTTTTGCTCATTTTTCATGCGGCAGAAACCTCATAGCAATTTTTGGAGGAGCAGTTTCGGTCTTGTAGGCTACAATTGAGAGATAAGGAAAAGAGATAAGGCTTTTCGGTCTTATAGGCTACAATTGAGAGATAAGGAAGAGAGATAAGGATTGTCGGCCATCTTGGATCTTGGGTTTTCGGTCTTATAGGCTACAATTGAGAGATAAGGAAGAGAGATAAGAATGTCGGCCATCTTGGATTTTGGGTTTTCGGTGTTATAGGCTACAATTGAGAGATAAGAATGTCGGCCATCTTGGATTTTGGGTTTTCGGTCTTATTGGCTACAATTGAGAGATAAGGATGTCGACCATCTTGGATTTTGGGTTTTTGGTGTTATAGGCTACAATTGAGAGATAAGGAAAAGAGATAAGGATTGTCGGCCATCTTGGATTTTCGGTTTTTGGTCTTGGAGGCTACAATTGGTCTTCTTCTTCTTTGGTTTGCATCTGGACTTAGATCTAAACCTTGGATCTGAACCTAGATTGTTTAGTAAGATAAGGCACCTGTCGGCCATCTTGGATATTGGGTATTCAGTCTTGGAGGCTACAATTGATGTTGAAGATAAGAGTTTGTTGTTTTGAGTCTTTAATTACGAAGTACAGCTTTATCAGCTAAATGAAATAACATGAGGCGAATTTAATTGGATTGAAGATAAGAGTTTGCTGTTTTGAGTCTTTAATTACGAAGTACAGCTTTATCAGCTAAATGAAATAACATGATGCGAATTTAGTTGGAAAACAGAATATTGCGTAATAAAAGATTTCACCACTTTGAGTAAATAGATGAAGATTATTTTTTAATTTCTTTTACAAATTCTTATTTCTATGATATCATTTGTTTTCAAGCAAGTTTTAACATGTTTTTCTGGTCGAGCTGTGATTGATAAGCGAGCTGGTGACTGCGTAGAAATTAATAATTTGGCGACAATGTTAAGGTCGTTGGGTGATAAGGTTTTGTAGATGAACCTGACCTCGTGCTGAAGATAAGAGGTTGTTGTTTTGAGTTTTTAATTACGCAGTACAGCTTTATCAGCTAAATGAAATAACATGATGCGAATTTAATTGGAAAACAGAATATTGCGGTTTCCTAAATTATAATTGAATGTGATAAATTCGCCTAATAAAAGACGCGTGCTGCTGACATTTCACTCTAGTTCTATTTCTAATTAGATGAGAGTTGGACATAAATCTA
Organism: Leptarthrus brevirostris; assembly: GCA_964036015.1. Taxonomy (NCBI): domain Eukaryota; kingdom Metazoa; phylum Arthropoda; class Insecta; order Diptera; family Asilidae; genus Leptarthrus; species Leptarthrus brevirostris. Next base: position 61,891,778 of record OZ038373.1, on the reverse strand, counting down.
TATAAATCTAAATATCGTATTTCTATACTTTGATTTCTTGCAACATATCTGAGTTTTGTAAACTAAATCAAGCGGGGTTTATTAAATGTTTTTAAGACTGTGTTTTCTAAAGAATAAGAAAACTTTATTTTAAACTTTTAAAGTGTGTATTAATACTAAAAGACTACTTAAGACCTCTTTATAATTGTACAAGAAGTGAAATATAATAGAAATGAAGTGCTTTTTGTGTGAAGTGTGTGGGAAGACCTTTAAAAGGGGTTTCAACCTACAGAGGCATATAAAAAGTATACACAGCAGCACATTGGATACAAGATCGCATCGTCCAAAAGAAGATACTAAGGATATGTCTACATCTATATCGGTTTCAGTTTCACCATCAACATCATCATTAAAAACATCATGAACGGACGCTTTAACACATATGTTTTGTCAGGCATGTAATTTACAAATTAAAGTAAAAGACTGGACGTATCATGTACGTACCAATATTCATAAAAAGAAAGCGTCTATATAAAATATAAAGGAACATCTTAGGTGTGTTAAGGAAAATTTCGGGGAACGAATTGAAACATTTATTCTTGAAAATGGAGATGAAGGATTACTCGACATAAATAAATTCTTACAAGAATCTAAACATCAACTTTTGGAAGTGTTAAACATGTCGTTAGAAAAGCATATTTCTTATAAGTTCAATATCGAGCTTTTTGCAGAATATATCAAAGTTGTAAACTCAGAAGACGAAAATGAAATTATTTCTTCAATAAAATCATTTCAATCCAAAATGACTGTAATATTCAACAACAGCGATTTACCAACTTTATGTAAGAATATGATTAACTGCATTAACACCAAATCAGAAGAATTTCAAGAGAAAGATAGTGGATGGTCGTTGATTCGAATAATTCATTTAGAAATCAACATTAACCAATATCACCCGTTAAGAGGTTCTTCCTACATACCTTTACCAAAGGTTATAATGGACAAGAAAGCCTGCATTAATGTAAAAAATAATGATATTTACTGCTTTAAGTGGGCTGTTATATCAGCTCTACACCCACCAACTCACGATTCTGATAGAACATCTTCATATTCAGTTTCTGATATATCAGATAGCGAAATAGAGCTTATAAATGGAGTGAAATTAGATTTTACTGGGTTGGAATTCCCCATGACTTTGCGTGATATAAAAGTATTCGAAGAGATCAATCCAAATATAAGCGTGAATGTTTTCGGCTACGATTTTATACAAGGTAGTTGTCAAATTGTGGGACCTTTTTATTGTATATCAAATGAGAAAGAAAATCACATAAATTTGTTGCTTCTTCAAGATGAAACTCTAAATCATTATGTTTGGATTAAGAATATTTCCAGATTGATCAAGGAACAAGTAACACATCATAAAAGACAAATTTACTTTTGTAATTCGTGTTTTCAACATTGTTCTAATATAGAATCTTTTGCTAAACATAAAAATGAATGCTGTAAAATAGTGACTTCTATGCCTACCTCGGAAAAAGCTTTTTTGGAATTTGAGAAGTATGAACGCAAGTTAAGTGTGCCATTTGTTATTTATGCTGACTTTGAATGCGTGCTAAAGGAAATTAAAACGTGCATACCTAATCCTATGCTGTCTTCAACAACCAACACTCAAGAGCACATACCCTGTGCTTTCTCTTATTTTATCCATTGCCTTTATGATGAAGCTTTAAGCAAGTTCAGGATTTATCAAGGTGAAGATGCTGTTAGTCGATTTGTACATTTATTAGCAGACGACGTGAAAGACATCTATAAAAATCATGTTTCAAAGTGTAAGCCGCTTGTTCCCATGTCACCAAATGAAATAAGGATGCAACGAGAAGAGCAATAATGTCATATTTGTAAGCAATTATTAGCGAATGATAGGGTTATTGATCATTGTCATCTTACCGGAAAGTATAGGGGTCCAGCTCATAATAAATGCAATCTAAGGTATAGAGTTCCAACATTTTTCCCAGTTTTTCTACACAATTTTTCTGGTTATGACAGTCATTTATATATTAAATCATTAAATGAAATTGAAGGTTCTATTAACGTTATTCCCTTAAATAAAGAGGTATATATATCAATGTCAAAGAAAATTTTCTTTGAGTATAAAACGATTGAATTACGGTTTTTAGATTCCATTCGTTTTATGCCTGCGAGTTTAGATACTTTAGCAAAAAATCTGCCTGATGAAGACTTTAGAATAATCCGTAATGAATTTAAAGATGATGAATATTTTAATTTAATAAGGAGAAAGGGGGTTTTTCCATATGATTACTTAAATTCTTTTGATAAATTAAATGAAACATGTCTACCTCCTCGCGAACAATTTTTTAATAAACTTACAAACAATGAATGCACAGAAGGAGAATATCAACATGCTGTTAACGTATGGAACAGATTTAATTGTAGAGATATTTCCCAATATTTACTTTTATATTTAAAGTGTGATGTTTTGTTGCTAGCAGACATTTTTGAGAATTTTAGAAGAGTATGCATAAATATCTATGAGTTGGACCCATGTCATTATTACACAGCACCAGGATTGTCGTGGGATGCGATGTTAAAACACACTCAAATTAAATTAGAATTGTTAACAGATATAAATATGTATAATTTCATGAAAAAAGGTATTCGAGGAGGTTTAACACAATGTTCCTTAAGACATTCTCTAGCTAATAATAAATATATGAAAAAGTTTAATCCTGCAATCGATTCAAAATACTTGGTTTATCTTGATGCTAACAACTTATATGGATGGGCTATGTCGGAATCACTTCCATATGCAGGTTTTGTTTGGGTAGATAACTTTGATAATATAGATTTCATGAAAATTCCTGAAAATTCAGAAATAGGATATATTTTAGAAGTTGATTTAATTTATCCAGATTTATCTCATGACGATCATAATGATCTTCCCTTTTGTCCTGAAAATAAATTACCTCCTCAAGCCAAGATTAAAAAGTTGATTGCTGATTTAGAAAATAAATATAATTATGTTATACACTATAGAAATTTACAACAGTGTGTGAAGCACGGATTAGAACTGCAGCGTATTCATCGAGTTTTAATGTTTAAACAATCAAATTGGTTAAAGAGTTACATTGATTTAAATAATTTCCATCGAACTGCCGCAAAAAATAATTTTGAAAAAGACTTTTTTAAATTATTAAATAATTCGGTGTATGGAAAGACTATGGAAAATGTAGATAAAAGAAAAGATGTTAAAATTGCAACAGAGTGGGAAAGCCGTGGTAGACATCAGAGTGCGTGCTCTTATAGCGAAACCTAATTTTCATAGTCTTTCTCATTTTACATCAAATATGACTGCAGTTCAATTAAAAATAGTTTACACAATTTATAATAAACCAATTTACTTAGGCTTTACAGTCTTAGAGCTATCAAAGCTAAAAATGTATAACTTTCATTATGAATATATGAAACCTAAATACAAAGATATGGTCTCCTTAAACTATATGGACACAGATTCTTTTATATATTCTATTTCTGCTAACGATTTTTATAATGATATTATTTTAGATATTAATGAAAGATTCGATACATCAGAATATCCCTACGACAATCCTTATAATATACCGTTAGTAAATAAAAAGGTTTTAGGTTTAATGAAAGATGAGAATAAAGGAAGAATTATGACTGAGTTTATAGGTTTACGATCTAAGCTATACTCTTTAAGTATTGAAGAAAAACCCGAAATAAAGAAAGCTAAAGGTATTAAAAAAACAGCTGTAAATACTTTAACTCTAGATAATTACAGAGATTGTTTATATAAGAAAAAATTATTTTATGTCAACATGTTAGGATTTAGAAGTAAATTTCATACAATATATACGGAATATATTAATAAAGTAGCGTTGAGTCCATTTGACGATAAAAGATTTATAAGAGAAGATGGTATTCAAACATATGCTTGGGGACACTATAGATTATCTAAAAAATGTTAAAATAAGAATTATGAATAAATGTATGTAGAAGGAAAATAAATGAGTAAATTAATAAAATGCTATTTTAACATTAACAGAAAGACTTTTATTAGTATAAAATTATAAGACATTTATTTCTTATTTCATGGTTTCCGTTTGTCAAAATTGCCAATTCCTTCACAATAAACTTGTTATGATCGTCTTTAAATCCTTGGATATCCACAATTGCAGCCATTTGTTGTCTTAAATTATTTTTCTAACTTCACTCGTCAATGAACTATATTCGACTATTCTGTCATGCAAAAGTAAACAAAAAGCTGTTGTGTTTGCGGGAATATTACTAAGTGTTTTAAACTGTATACGAATATCGACTGGTCCTGATTTGATCACCTCGTTTTGATGTGAGCAATCGATAACAACAATTGGAGCGCTTTCCTTGAACTTCTCTCGGGTAAGCAGCGGTTGATGCATCCGCCCATAATACGATTGTTGGAATTTCGTATACATATCATACAATAAAGCATATCTCTCACGATCAAATTTAATGTTTAAGTCTTCATATGGAAATGTTTCAGAATTTAAGTGAAGCTTCACATCTGAAAGTTCGCAATGATCAAACTTGCTTGCATCTTTACTCTTCTCGTTTTTTCGATCCGTTTGAAGTGCTAAAATTACATATCGAGGTTTTTCTAACTGAGTAGATGTTTTAATTGTCCAATTATGATCAACAGTTGTAGGTAATATAGGATATTCGTATATATCCCAACTACGAAAACTCATTTGTATTGGCCGTCCAGTATCGATTAACTTAAGCAGCGATAGTTTTTCTTCATCAGCTACACTTATGTGGGGTACTCGCCATTGTAGTTTGAAAATATCTATTTTAACTTCATCGTTTGGTGATATAAAAGCATTTTCATCGCCTCTACTTCGAATCAATATAAGTTCATGTTTAGCATTTATAACAATTTTCTTATAGTCTTCAGCAAAGCCGAGCAACAACTTTAAAGGAATGCAAAAATTGAAAAATCCTCTTGTAGGTAATATTGAATTATCTGGAGACCAGGAAGCATTTAGCAACACATTGCTTTCATTTTGATTTAAAGATATATAATTTTTTATTGCTGTACCAAATCCCAGATTTCTCGTGCGATCAATTTCTACGCCATTTAATTCATAGCGAATTTCGTCAAATAGAAAAGCTATGGCGTTATTAGTTAATTTTGCCGTTGTTGAGGCCAATCCATCTGATTTTGTTATCGCACGATTGTTGTCGAAAAGAAGGGAGACTACTTCGTAGCCAATTTCATGTAAGAGACTCAATATTTCAAAAATCGGGGGACATTCTCAAGAATCTTTAAAGGGTGAGAATAATGGATATTTTAGCATCGCTGATAGAAGAGTAAATGAAGATGTGAACCCAAATTCAGTTAAAGATGACAACGCCGCGTTTGAAGATAATAACCGAAGTTGTGATTCCTCGGTTGAGGATGATGACCGAAGTTGTGATGAAGACTCCAATGACGATGATGAAATTCAAGATATTACAGACCCCCCAATATACTGGTGGATTAAAATTAACATCCAGCAGGAGATCAGGAAGAAGAGCTTTAGAAATTCTAAAACAATTAAGAATGCTCAATGTCATTGTATAAAAATGTTTTGAAAATAAAACTAATTACAATTTAAAATTAATCATTTATTGCAACTTCTGTATATCTATATCAGCATACGTTTCAATTCTATCCTTTACCAGGTTTACAAACAGCTCTTATCATGTCTATGAACAGCTTTATTATGGTGTTGGTGTTAGCGTTGTTGTTGATGTTGGCGTTGGTGTTGATGTTGTTGTTGGCGTCCATCCGGGATGAGCTTAGTCGTCGTCGTCGGTGTCCCACGATTCTTCTCTGCGTGTTACCGCGTCGAGTCGCAGCCTCATCGAAACCACCAGGGACTCGATGCTATATTGCAGGATGAACACCCTACTTCCATTGATATGACAATAACGCTGTAAATTTTAAAAAAAGAATTTATTATATAATACATTTTCTTGTAAATTTTAAAAACTTACCGATGTGATAGGCTCCAAACCTTCTGTGTACGGGGTGGCTGCCTCATACCACAAATCTTCATCTCTCATTTTGTATAAAATAAACACCGGCGTTGTAACATCGTCCACAATTTCACTAATAGTTATATGAGGATCCTCACTCATATAACTCTACGTTATCGAAAAAGTCTATAATTTTTACAATGATTTCCATGTTGAATGGCTTTTAAACAACTTTTGAATTAAACAATTTGAAGCATCTGTTTAAATACTAAAATAGTGTTCACTTATTTCTAATCAGTTTTATTCATTTATGTCGTTATACATATCATCTTTTATTATCAGAAATCGACCTAGGATCAAATATTTTAATTAACATTATCGCGTAAAAACAGCCTCAAATTTTTGATAGTACTACCAAAAACTATGATAATCACTATACATATCATCTTTTATTACCAGAAATCGACCTAAGATCAAATATTTTAATTAACATCATCTCGTAAAAACGAAACTCTCATTAAACTTATTTTTTAATCATTCCATAAAACTTCCTTCAAATTTAATTAAATGACCCCGCTTATCTTTATAGAATTCTAAATTTAAATTTAAATTCTTTGCATATGATTTGAAAGGAATTGTGGTGACCAAAAAATATGAAAAATGCTTATCGATAGTTAGCTGCTACCGAAATTATATAGAGATAAGCGGGGATCGTTTAATTAAATTTGAAGAAAGTTTAATGGAATGATTAAAAAATAAGTTTTATGTGAGTTTCATGGGGTAATCAACAAATAAGTTTTATAGATGAGAAAAAATGTGAAAAATGAATAGAGATAAGCGTTTCCATCAAAGTGTTGGTATTAGCTATTAAATCATTATTCATCCCATGCTTATCGATAGTTAGCTGCTACCGAAATTATATAGAGATAAGCGGGGGATCGTTTAATTAAATTTGAAGGAAGTTTTATGAGAGGTTCATGGGTAATCAACAAATAAGTTTTATAGATGAGAAAAAATGTGAAAAATGAATAGAGATAAGCGGTTCCACCAAAGTGTTGGTATTAGCTATTAAATCATTGTTCATCCCTTTTCTTTTATAGTATTATGAAGACAGCAAGTCCCTTTCCGTAGCACCCCTTATACATTGCGCTATCGCTACATCATTTTTGTTTGCTTTTTATATCTCAGAATAGTCGAATATAATTCACTTTTCAACACCTAAAAAACCCGACAATTGACAGCAAAATTCAAAGATTGAAATTGAGAAAGATTATTTCCTTATTAACGAAAAATTTTATAATATAACGATAGGTCTATGTTAATTGCTTTTTATGAAACAACCTGTAAATCTTTGTACAGCAAATATGACTTAAAAGATAATACAGAACTGATGGTTAAATAAAAGATACTAGAGCTTCAAAGTATGCATAAATTATAAGTTAACTGATTTATCATGACGGCAAGAGCGGATGGTCAAATACCTGATTCTCATTTATTAGATCGAAGAATTTGTAATTAAAGCACGAAGACCTAAATGTTTACCTCGACTTTCCCATTCCGTAGCTATTACATATAGTTAGCTGCTACCGAAATTATATAGAGATAAGCGGGGGATCGTTTAATTAAATTTGAAGGAAGTTTTATGAGAGGTTCATGGGTAATCAACAAATAAGTTTTATAGATGAGAAAAAATGTGAAAAATGAATAGAGATAAGCGGTTCCACCAAAGTGTTGGTATTAGCTATTAAATCATTGTTCATCCCTTTTCTTTTATAGTATTATGAAGACATCAAGTCCCTTTCCGTAGCACCCCTTATACATTGCGCTATCGCTACATCATTTTTGTTTGCTTTTTATATCTCAGAATAGTCGAATATAATTCACTTTTCAACACCTAAAAAACCCGACAATTGACAGCAAAATTCAAAGATTGAAATTGAGAAAGATTATTTCCTTATTAACGAAAAATTTTATAATATAACGATAGGTCTATGTTAATTGCTTTTTATGAAACAACCTGTAAATCTTTGTACAGCAAATATGACTTAAAAGATAATACAGAACTGATGGTTAAATAAAAGATACTAGAGCTTCAAAGTATGCATAAATTATAAGTTAACTGATTTATCATGACGGCAAGAGCGGATGGTCAAATACCTGATTCTCATTTATTAGATCGAAGAATTTGTAATTAAAGCACGAAGACCTAAATGTTTACCTCGACTTTCCCATTCCGTAGCTATTACATATAGTTAGCTGCTACCGAAATTATATAGAGATAAGCGGGGGATCGTTTAATTAAATTTGAAGGAAGTTTTATGAGAGGTTCATGGGTAATCAACAAATAAGTTTTATAGATGAGAAAAAATGTGAAAAATGAATAGAGATAAGCGGTTCCACCAAAGTGTTGGTATTAGCTATTAAATCATTGTTCATCCCTTTTCTTTTATAGTATTATGAAGACATCAAGTCCCTTTCCGTAGCACCCCTTATACATTGCGCTATCGCTACATCATTTTTGTTTGCTTTTTATATCTCAGAATAGTCGAATATAATTCACTTTTCAACACCTAAAAAACCCGACAATTGACAGCAAAATTCAAAGATTGAAATTGAGAAAGATTATTTCCTTATTAACGAAAAATTTTATAATATAACGATAGGTCTATGTTAATTGCTTTTTATGAAACAACCTGTAAATCTTTGTACAGCAAATATGACTTAAAAGATAATACAGAACTGATGGTTAAATAAAAGATACTAGAGCTTCAAAGTATGCATAAATTATAAGTTAACTGATTTATCATGACGGCAAGAGCGGATGGTCAAATACCTGATTCTCATTTATTAGATCGAAGAATTTGCAATTAAAGCACGAAGACCTAAATGTTTACCTCGACTTTCCCATTCCGTAGCTATTACATATAGTTAGCTGCTACCGAAATTATATAGAGATAAGCGGGGGATCGTTTAATTAAATTTGAAGGAAGTTTTATGAGAGGTTCATGGGTAATCAACAAATAAGTTTTATAGATGAGGAAAAATGTGAAAAATGAATAGAGATAAGCGGTTCCACCAAAGTGTTGGTATTAGCTATTAAATCATTGTTCATCCCTTTTCTTTTATAGTATTATGAAGACATCAAGTCCCTTTCCGTAGCACCCCTTATACATTGCGCTATCGCTACATCATTTTTGTTTGCTTTTTATATCTCAGAATAGTCGAATATAATTCACTTTTCAACACCTAAAAAACCTGACAATTGACAGCAAAATTCAAAGATTGAAATTGAGAAAGATTATTTCCTTATTAACGAAAAATTTTATAATATAACGATAGGTCTATGTTAATTGCTTTTTATGAAACAACCTGTAAATCTTTGTACAGCAAATATGACTTAAAAGATAATACAGAACTGATGGTTAAATAAAAGATACTAGAGCTTCAAAGTATGCATAAATTATAAGTTAACTGATTTATCATGACGGCAAGAGCGGATGGTCAAATACCTGATTCTCATTTATTAGATCGAAGAATTTGTAATTAAAGCACGAAGACCTAAATGTTTACCTCGACTTTCCCATTCCGTAGCTATTACATATAGTTAGCTGCTACCGAAATTATATAGAGATAAGCGGGGGATCGTTTAATTAAATTTGAAGGAAGTTTTATGAGAGGTTCATGGGTAATCAACAAATAAGTTTTATAGATGAGAAAAAATGTGAAAAATGAATAGAGATAAGCGGTTCCACCAAAGTGTTGGTATTAGCTATTAAATCATTGTTCATCCCTTTTCTTTTATAGTATTATGAAGACATCAAGTCCCTTTCCGTAGCACCCCTTATACATTGCGCTATCGCTACATCATTTTTGTTTGCTTTTTATATCTCAGAATAGTCGAATATAATTCACTTTTCAACACCTAAAAAACCCGACAATTGACAGCAAAATTCAAAGATTGAAATTGAGAAAGATTATTTCCTTATTAACGAAAAATTTTATAATATAACGATAGGTCTATGTTAATTGCTTTTTATGAAACAACCTGTAAATCTTTGTACAGCAAATATGACTTAAAAGATAATACAGAACTGATGGTTAAATAAAAGATACTAGAGCTTCAAAGTATGCATAAATTATAAGTTAACTGATTTATCATGACGGCAAGAGCGGATGGTCAAATACCTGATTCTCATTTATTAGATCGAAGAATTTGCAATTAAAGCACGAAGACCTAAATGTTTACCTCGACTTTCCCATTCCGTAGCTATTACATATATCTTATGATCATGTGGATACAGATATGACGTTTGGAAAATTTCGTAATGCGTGTGCTGAATTTTGGAAGTATAAATATGGATTTTTGTTGATTAATAAAAACAACGCAATGTGTAAGTGGTGCTACCGAAAGGGATTTGATGTATTCATGATACGTACTATAAAAGGAGAGGGATGAGCAATGATTTATTAGCTAATACTAACACTTTGATGGAAACAGTTCAGAGGATCCTTCACATAGGTAATTATTGTTTCATGTTACATGTTTCATTATTCATGATTCATGATTCTTGTTTCATGTTTCATGTTTATTGTTTTATGATTCATGTTTATTGTTTACTGTTTCATGTCTTTTAGACTTGGTTCTTAAATAAGATCAATATGGATGAGAAGCTTACTAAGGAAATAGCAAGGGTGCGAAATGCCATCAGAAAAAAGTTTAAAGCTCTTAAGATGGGAAAAATGGAAACAGAGACTCAGCTAGAGCAAACTTTTAAGTCCATCACCAAGCCGCTTGAGACACTTGTTGAACAAATCAAGGATGAGTCAAAGAGCGATGCTTCAGTAAACTCATATAAACGTAAACTCTTGAAAATGGATCCTGGGATTGAACTCTTGAAAATGGATCCTGATATTGATAAATATAATAACAGTGAAATTTTAACACCTCAACCTAAACATAAATACTTCAAAGCAGAGCCAGCTAGTACTTCAAGTAAACTTGGAGATTATTCTAGAATTTCCGATAGCTCTACTAATAGTGAAGATGATGATAATGAAGAATTTGCTACAACTCCAAATTCATCTATTCTAACAAAGACGCTTTCTATCGATGATTTGCCCAATAACCCTTCAATTTCGAAATACATTAAATTATATGAAAACAAGAGCACAAAAATTGATAAATCTTTTGGGGTTTACTTTGATGGTAACAACTGGAAAATTGGCAACTCGATTCTTCAAGTTGATGGTGACAATATCATTCTTAAAGAAAAAGTATATAGCATTACTCCAGGACTTCTCGAATTGCTCTTCATAAAAACCCCTAAACAACTATACACGTCAGATGATATGAACAACTACAGAAACATTATGAATGACACTAATGCTTATAAACGCAATTATATGGATGATGGTCGAATAAAAGAAAACAGAAGCAAGAAGTATAAAACCATCATTAAGAATCTCCCATCCCCAAAAGGTCAGGGTTTAATACAAATACCAAAGACTAATACTGGCTATACTTACTTTGAAAATCCTAATGAATTAGTTGATCGTTTACGCCTACTAAAAGCATCAAAACAGGCTGGTAATAACAGTCATAACAATGAAGTTGGCTATACTTACTTTGAAAATCCTAATGAATTAGTTGATCGTTTACGCCTACTAATAGCATCAAAACAGGCTGGTAATAACAGTCATAACAATGAAATAATGTTAATAATTAAAAAACTGAGAGAAGCTGACATTATAGTATAAATATCTCAATATAGCTTTTAACCCTCTAATCATACAGTGTTGACAAATTTGGATGATTTTTTGAGGAGTTCTTGATCAGTGGCTCCATCTGTATGTTATTAAATTGAGCTACTTAGAAATGAATCAATTGCGGCTCTACAAGGAAAACTGAAAATAGCATACGATTTGTATAGAAATGAATGAATTGTTGATGCTCAGCAGAAGTTGATGAAATATATAGCTCTACATATAGAACAAAATTAAAGACACTTTAATAGCGTTGATTAATGTAGAATCTCTGACAACTACAAAATGAATGAAATACAAGTAGTTAATGAACTTCATAAACCAACCAGAAAAAAAATTGTATAAGAAGACTTGTTGTAATTAAGGTTAAATTCTGAAACACTCCCATATGAAGTATATAATATGGAAGAAGAATTGCAGTGTTCAAATGTATCCTCTCTTAAATTTTTGTATAAAGCGCGATGCTGTTTAATTCATAAGGGAAAATGTTTACCTTTTAAGAAATTTACTAGAAAAGCAATAGTTATAAATAAGAATTACATGACTATTTTATACTAATAAAAGTCTTTCTGGTAATGTTAAAATAGCATTTTATTAATTTAGTCATTTATTTTTCATTCTACATAAATTTATTAATGATTCTCATTTTCACAATTTCTAGTTAATATAAAAATTAGTTTAGAATGTAGCTTTCTTAATATCTTTCTTGCTTTATACTCGTAAAGAATAGATCTTTGATTTCAATCCTATACATTCTAACGTAATCTTACCAATGTAATTTTTTTATTTTTCTATATTCATTTGATTCAATTTAATGAGTAGTATAGAAAGGGCGGTTCTGGACCATGAGAAAATCGAGCCGAAAATGTGCTATGCCGATTCTGGACCATGAGAAAATCGAGCCGAAAATGTGCTATACCGATTCTGGGACAGGAGAAAATCGAGTCAAAAATGTGCTTTGCCGATTCTGACGCAATCTTGGATTTAGGGTATTCGGTCTTGTAGGCTACAATTGAGAGATAAGGAAAACAGATAAGGCTTGTCGGCCATCTTGGATTTTCGGTATTCTGTCTTGGAGGCTACAATTGGTCTTCTTCTTCTAAAAAATGTGCTATGGCGGTTCTGGCTCATGAGAAAATGCTATGGCGGTTCTGACCCATGAGAAAAAAATCGAATCTTGGATTTTGAGTATTCGGTCTTGGAGACTACAATTGGTCTTCTTCTTTGGTTTGATGATGGAAAGATAAGGATTGTCGGTCATCTTGGATTTTCGGTACGAAAAAAAAGTATGAAAAAGTAAGAAGAAGAAGCGAAATGACCGCATTTGTGGTTCGAGCTTTTTGTGTCGGCTGGGGTGATAAGGCTTTGTAGATTAACCTTGGCTCGTGCTGAAGATAAGAGTTTGTTGTTTTGAGTTTTTAATTACGAACTACAGCTTTATCAGCTAAATGAAATAACATGATGCGAATTTAATTGGAAAAACAGAATATTGCGTAATAAAAGATTTCACCACTTTGAGTAAATAGATGAAGATAATTTTTTATTTCGGTTGCAAATTCTTATTTTTATGATATCATTTGTTTTCAAGCAAGTTTTAACATGTTTTTCTGGTCGAGCTGTGATTGATAAGCGAGCTGGTGACTGCGTTGAAATTAATAATTTGGCGGCAATGTTAAGGTCGTTGGGTGATAAGGTTTTGTAGATGAACCTGACCTCGTGCTGAAAATAAGAGTTTGTTGTTTTGAGTTTTTAATTACGCAGTACAGCTTTATCAGCTAAATGTAATAACATGATGCGAATTTAATTGGAACACAGAATATTTCGGTTTCCTAAATTTAATGTGCTATCAGAATTTAAATTGAATGCGATAAATTCGCCTTATAAAAGACGGGTAAGTTAGCAAAAGTTATTTCAGTTTAGTTCGGAATTTTATCGTCGGATGTTCTTAAGATGAATAGATTTGTGTGTGAATCATGTGAAAAGGTTTTCGCTAAGTTGACGACCTTAAAAAGACATAATAGGGTTAAGCATGGCGACGGCTTTCTGTGTCATATATGTGGAGAATTGGTTAAAAGTTTTTCTGATCTTCGGAAGCATTTGGATAGTTCTCACAATCAAGATGAAAAACAAAAAGTGAATTTCTTAAATCAGAGTGAAAGTCAAGTTGAAAAACAAAATTCAAACGCAGCGACGGGTATCTCTTATCAAGATTTATTGGATGCTGGTAGCTCTAGAGTTGATGAAGTTCCATTTAAATACTGTGAAACGTGCAAAACAGAAATTCATCCAGAAGAATGGAAATATCACATTCGCACAAATAAGCATAAGAAGAATGCCGCAGTGCCTATAAATTCTGCTTGTAAAACTGTAAAAAGCTCCTTTAATGAAAGGATTGAAACGTTTTTATTTGAAAATGAAGATGAAATGCTATTAGATACCAGACAATTTTTTCAGTTCAAGAAAAACCCAATTCTAGAAGCTTTGCTGTATTTATTAAGCAAACATAACGCATATAAATTTAATTTCGAGTTGTTTGCAGAGTACATTAAAATGACTGAGAAAGATGACGAGAAAGATGAATATGATATTGTGTCGTCAATTAAATCTTTCCAATCCAAAATGGAAGTAATTCGCAGTAGGGAACTATTGCCAGAAATCTATGAAAACATGGTTGAGAAAATAATTTCCAAAATGGAGGAATTTCAAGAGAGAGATAGCGGTTGGTCTCTAATAAGGATTGCTCATGTTGAGGTTAATGTGAATCAGTATAAACCGATAAAAGGAGGACATTACTTACCATTACCAGCTTATATTGCACACAAACACGCTTGTATAAATGTTAAAAATTCAGATGAGTACTGTTTTAAATGGGCTATTATTTCGGCCCTGTTTCCAGTGGATTTTCACAATGACCGTCCCTCATCGTACGGTATTAGTAATATCGCTGCTGACACCTTAACCCTAAGAAATGGAGTTACTCTTCATTTTGGCCAGCTAGAGTTTCCTTTTCGACTTCCGAACTTAGTGCGTTTTGAAGAATTGAACCCCTCAATAAGTGTAAATGTGTTTGGATACGAACAAAATTACATACATTCGTATAATATTGTGGGACCATATTATTGCACTAAGGAAGAGAAAGCTACGCACATCAACTTATTGCTAATTCAAGATGAGACACGAAGTCACTACGTTTGGATTAAAAATATTTCAAGGTATGATATTTTTGTAGAGAAAACATTTACTAATATATTTATATTTGAATCTAAAATTTTTTTTACTTTCTAGATTGATTCGACATCAAGTGACGTTATCAGAGGATCGGATTTACCTCTGCAACACCTGCCTTCAATATTTTTATGCGGAAAGAGCCCTGGATATTCACCGAAATGAATGCAGTAAAATTGTCTCCATTTTCCCGCCTCCGGAGAAAGCTGAATTGAAGTTCGAGGGTCATCATAAAAAACTCCAGGTTCCTTTTGTTGTTTATGCCGATTTTGAGTGCATCTTACAAGATGTAGCCACTTGTGTTCCTGATCCGCTTTCTTCATCAACAACTATAATCCAGGAACATGTTCCGTGCTCGTTTGCATATAATATAAAATGTTCGTTTGACAGTAAGTTAGATAAATTCAAAATTTATAAGGGTAAAGATTCTGCAGTCCAATTTGTAGAATATTTAGTTTATGATATAAAAAATCTTTATTCTGAATATATAAGCAAACCCAAGCCAATGCTATCTTTAACAAGGGAAGAGATACGCATACAAAAAGAAAATGAAACATGTCACATTTGCAATTCTGAATTAGGTTCTGATCGAGTAGCGGATCATTGCCATTTAACTGGACAATATAGAGGCCCTGCCCACAACGAGTGTAATTTAAAATATCGTGTACCTAAATTTTTCCCCATTTTTTTTTCATAATTTTTCGGGATATGATTGTCATTTATTTGTTAAAGCACTTTCTCAATTTGAGGGCGAAATAAGTATTATTCCGCTAAACAAAGAATTATATATTTCGCTTTCCAAACGAATATATATCAATGGAACTGATACAGTAGAATTACGCTTTCTTGATTCAACCCGATTTATGCAATCGAGCTTGGAAATGCTAGCAAGTTATTTAAGTCCTCAAGATCTAAAAGCCGTTAGAAATATGTATAAGGATGAAGAGGCCTTCAGTTTAATTAGACGAAAGGGGGTTTTTCCTTATGAATACATAAACTCTTGGCAGCGTTTGGATGAGACCATTCTTCCACCCAAAAACAAATTTGATAATAAGCTAACAAATAGCACATGTTCTGATAGTGATTATGAGCATGCTCAAAAAGTATGGGGAACATTTAAATGCAAAAACTTGTGGGATTATTTGGAGATTTACTTAACAACCGACGTATTACTTTTAACGGATATATTTGAAAACTTTAGAAAACTTTGTATAAATATCTATTCTTTGGATCCCTGCCAGTATTATACAACGCCAGGCTTGTCCTGGGATGCAATGTTGAAGACAACCCAAATCAATCTCGAACTTTTCACTTATATTAATATGTACAATTTCATTAAAAAGGGGATCAGAGGTGGCATTACACAATGTTCACAAAGACACACAAAAGCCAACAATAAATATTTGCCAGATTTTGATAAAACCAAACAATCTTCCTATATAACTTACCTAGATGCTAATAATTTATACGGTTGGGCTATGTCCCAATTCCTTCCTCACTCAGGTTTTAAATGGGTTGAATCCGAAAATATCGATATTTTAAACATTGCGAAAGATTCTAATATTGGATACATATTTGAAGTAGATTTAGAGTATCCTAGATCAATACATGATGATCACAACGACTTACCTTATTGTGTTGAAAACAAGACACCTCCAAAATCGAAGTTTCCTAAACTAATAGCAGATTTAAATAATAAATCACGCTATGTAATTCATTACTTAAACCTTCAGCAGTGCCTTAAAAATGGCTTGAAACTTCAAAAGATTCATAGAGTATTGCAATTTAATCAATCAGACTGGCTTAAAAATTATATATCAAAAAATACTTATTATAGAACTCAGGCTCAGAATGCCTTTGAAAAAAATTTTTTTAAATTATTAAATAATGCCGTATATGGAAAAACCATGGAAAATGTCGACAAAAGAAAGGATGTTCGACTTGTAACGAAATGGGAAAGCAGGGGTAGATCACTGGGAGCACGAGCTCTTATTGCGAAGCCTAATTTTCATAGCTCTACTCATTTTACTGAGGATTTAGTCGCAATACAACTTAATAGAATCAAATCATATTACAACAAACCCCTTTACTTAGGATTTTGCGTTTTAGAATTATCCAAACTGAAAATGTATGATTTTCATTATGGATATGTGAAACCTAAATACAGACAAAATGTAATGCTAAATTACATGGATACTGATTCCTTCATATATACTATTTTTACTGATGACTTTTATAACGATATTTTAAATGATATTAACCAACATTTTGATACTTCAGAATATGCACTCGATAACCCTTACCAAATACCTTTAAGAAACAAAAAAATTGTAGGGTATATGAAAGACGAAGTAAATGGCAAAATTATAAAAGAATTTATAGGACTAAGAGCTAAAATGTATTCATTAGACGTTGACAAATGCGATTTAATAAAAAAAGCCAAAGGGGTAAAGAAAACTGCGTTAGATAATATTGATTTAAATAATTATAGAGACTGTTTGTATAAGAAGAAAATAATATATGGAAATATGTATATCTTTAAATCTATTGTTCATAATATATACACGCAAATTATAAATAAGGTAGCCTTAAGTTATTTAGACGATAAAAGATTTATTCGGGATGATGGCATTTCCACATATGCCTGGAATCATTATAAAATTAATGAAATGGATGTTGAGGAATAAAATTAATAAAAAAATAATATTTAATTTTAATAAGTCTTTTTATTAATATGAATCCTATATATTTCTTTCTTATTTCTTGCTATTATCTAAAAATTTTTTAAACAGGTATACATTTTTTTGAGCACATTGTCCCTGATGACATAAACAGCAGGGGGTGTTACTATAGAAAGATTTTAAACATTCTATATTAGGACACTGCAATTCTTCTTCCATATTATATACTATTACACCTTCACCAAATGTATTTTTGATCCAGCAAGCCTTTTCACAACCTTTCACATACAGTATTTTGTTTCTTATTAAAGGCATCACTATAGCACGTAATTGATGATAGGGAATATATCCATCGGTCCATCTGAATCCATGATAATTATCATGCAGCCATTTCGCTTCTCTTCTCTTTGCAGGTGTTAAATCCTTAAATCTGAATGGAGGTTGAAAAATAAAGTGCTGTATTTGGTTTCCGTTTGTCAAAATTGCCAATTCTTTCACAATAAACTTGTTATGATCGTCTTTAAATCCTTGAATATCCACAATTGCAGCCATTTGTTGCCTTAAATTATTTTTCTAACTTCACTCGTCAATGAACTATATTCGACTATTCTGTCATGCAAAAGCAAACAAAAAGCTGTTGTGTTTGCGGGAATATTACTAAGTGTTTTAAACTGTATACGAATATCGACTGGTCCTGATTTGATCACCTCGTTTTGATGTGAGCAATCGATAACAACAATTGGAGCGCTTTCCTTGAACTTCTCTCGGGTAAGCAGCGGTTGATGCATCCGCCCATAATACGATTGTTGGAATTTCGTATACATATCATACAATAAAGCATATCTCTCACGATCAAATTTAATGTTTAAGTCTTCATATGGAAATGTTTCAGAATTTAAGTGAAGCTTCACATCTGAAAGTTCGCAATGATCAAACTTGCTTGCATCTTTACTCTTCTCGTTTTTTCGATCCGTTTGAAGTGCTAAAATTACATATCGAGGTTTTTCTAACTGAGTAGATGTTTTAATTGTCCAATTATGATCAACAGTTGTAGGTAATATAGGATATTCGTATATATCCCAGCTACGAAAGCTCATTTGTATTGGTCGTCCAGTATCGATTAACTTAAGCAGCGATAGTTTTTCTTCATCAGCTACACTTATGTGGGGTACTCGCCATTGTAGTTTGAAAATATCTATTTTAACTTCATCGTTTGGTGATATAAAAGCATTTTCATCGCCTCTACTTCGAATCAATATAAGTTCATGTTTAGCATTTATAACAATTTTCTTATAGTCTTCAGCAAAGCCGAGCAACAACTTTAAAGGAATGCAAAAATTGAAAAATCCTCTTGTAGGTAATATTGAATTATCTGGAGACCAGGAAGCATTTAGCAACACATTGCTTTCATTTTGATTTAAAGATATATAATTTTTTATTGTTGTAGCAAATCCCAGATTTCTCGTGCGATCAATTTCTACGCCATTTAATTCATAGCGAATTTCGTCAAATAGAAAAGCTATGGCGTTATTAGTTAATTTTGCCGTTGTTGAGGCCAACCCATCTGATTTTGTTATCGCACCTTCTATATATAAGGAGCTTTCACTTGGTAAAATATACAAATCCTGATGTTGTAATGATATTCGAACTTCATCGCTATTCTTATATGATGCTAAAAACGGAGAGTAGCTGTGATACTCAACTTTTGTAATACTATTATCATAGCTAGCACCTTGAGTAATATCGAGTATTTCACTCATTTTTTAACTTAAGACCAAGAGTTTTTAAGAATTGCTTGTTAGCGACTGTTAACTTTATTCCTGACTGTTGTGTGGCTTTAGGCTGACTAGAAGAGTTAACACTTTTGTGTTTGTATTTATTATCAATGGTATTATTGTATATTAACATGCTGCGGCTTCAAATGCAATCTCACTGTAATCGTTTCTCCTCTAAAATTAATTAGATCACCGTCTTGATCCACGAACTTCAGCGTAAGAGAACTTATCCGTTTGATGTTCAGTGGCAAATAAATGACATTCTTGGGAACTTCAATTATTTTATATCCCGGACCTACCGTAGGAGAGAACTCGTGTAATGTATGCACTTGTTGATTATTTATAAAAGAGCCTGATACTATATTACATTCAACTCGAATCACATTAACTTTTATTATATTTACTGGTAAATCAGATTGATATGAAATATTAGGTTCTAGAACGCGTTTACTAAATCCTAATAATGATCCAATAGAGTTATTTTTATTCAAAAATACTCGGGTAGAACTTTTGATTTCTGTTTTCAAGGTGTTATTATTAGCTGTTATTTGTACTATAGGTTTAGTTTTCGTCTTAGTTAGCTCCTTTTTGATAAATCCTGCAATATCATCAATTTCATAGGAGCCTTCTGGAATTTTAATTTCATCATCATCATCCAGATGAAGTAAGTTATTTCTATTGTCCACATTAGGAATTGAATTATATGTCTGTAAATCAATAAGTCCGCAAACGTATTCTGAACTTAAGTCCAACGGAGGAAAGTATTCAACTGTAAGCACAGATGAATCCCCAGTCAAAGTCAGTGTTAATGACATAGTAGCTCAAAGTGAAATGCAGATGTTATTTTATACAAAGTTTATTTATAGTTGTTATCTTACAATGTATAATTATACTATTAAATTTATAGTTAGTTATTATTATTGTAATGATTATATAAAAATTCTAAACATAAATGACCGCAATTTATCATGTTATAATTTTGGTAAGACTTATAATTGTAAACAATGTTTTTTCCTAAATAGCTTAATATTTCCTTTGGTGGTTGCAAGTTTCCAAAGCTGTCAAAGTATTCTTTTTTGGATTCACTTTTGTAATATGCTACCCAATGACTACCAGGACCTGATATAGAGTCCAAATTTACTATTCCACACTCATATTTTTTAGGCTTTTTGGGGAGAGCATCAAGCATAAAAACACCTCTAAAATGTGGTAAATTATTCGCATATTTATATAAATCGATTTCATTTAATGCTCGATTAGGTAGCAGTTTTAGACGTTTTTTGGAGGCGGATTTAAGAATAGACCAAGTCCTTTTCTGTATGGCTTCAAATATAAGCCGCTTCCCTTTTTTCCCAATGCAATAGCTTCCATCGTATTATTATGTCGATTGCTCTCCTTTAGCTGTTCTTTAGCATTTGTTGCAGCATTAACAGCCTTTGCGACACCTGATACTCCTCCCACTAAAGCACCTAGTGCTGAAAGACCAGCAAAAATAGGAATTAGAGGTAGCACTCCTCCAGCCTTTGGAATCGGAATAATTCGAGGGGGTCTTACATCCTTCTTCTTTCGCTTAAATACACTTTTAGTAGCAGCAAGTGCAAGACCTATAGCTTCTTTTAAGGAATCAGGCTTTTTTAACTTTAAAATATTTCTTGCTTCATGAACTCCTTTTTGTAGAGTTAATTTTCTTTTTGGTTTCCTAGAGTGAATTTTAGGTTTTTTTCTTAACCCCATTCCAAATTTTACTTTCGCCTTCATAGCGTTTGTTACAAGCCAGGCGTTGCTACGTTCACCAAGGGATGCGTTTGAAGATGTCACTCGTTCCCAAGCTTTACCGGATAATATACGATCAGCAATATGACGATCTTTGATATTTTTATGTTGAGAATATGCGATATCGTGATCTCTACAAGCTGCGTCAAGAGGATTAATTCCAGGGTCACCCCTTGCTAATCTTTTTTGTAGTTTAGTACCAGGACCGCAATATTGATATCCAGGCAAATGAAATTCAAATGGTAAATTGCTAATTGCTGTATTTAACAAACCGCCTCCTCTTCGACATTTACGTTGGCGAGAACGATTTTGATTCTTTGAATGATCAATCATTCAACTGATAAGATAAACCTTTTAGACGTCCTCACAACAGCACATTGAGTTGATGACTGATATAAAAGTTCAGTGTTGTGTAATAAATATTTCAGTTCTAATAATGAAGTTCGTGAAGCAGAAGGACTCTTTATCAATAAAAAATCTTGATATTAAATCTACAAATGAATTCAAAAGACATAGCTCGCTTATACCTAATAATATAAGAGGTATTCTTGTGGGACCTTCAAACTGCGGTAAAACCAATCTTATGATTGGTCTTATAGAACATCCAAATGGACTCAAGTTCGAGAATATTTACATCTACTCAAAATCACTACATCAACCCAAATATCAGTATCTAGAACAGTTGATAAGTCCTATTGTTGGTCTGGGCTACTACACGTTTTCTGATAATTGCGAAGTTATATCTCCTGAGGAAGCTAAACAGAATTCAATTTTTATTTTCGATGATGTAGCATGTGGGAAACAAAATAACATACGTGATTATTTTTGCATGGGTAGACATAATAATATTGATAGTTTCTATCTCTGTCAGACTTATACCCATATACCGAAGCACTTAATACGTGACAACGCTAACTTTCTTATTTTATTTAAACAAGATGATATGAATCTTAGGCATATATATAATGATCATGTTAACACAGACATGACCTTCGAAAAATTTCGTAGTATTTGCGGTGTTTGTTGGAGAGACAATTATGGCTTTTTAGTAATCGATAAAGATAGTTTGTTGAACAAAGGACGTTATCGAAAAGGAATCGATACATACATTTCGCTATAATTTTAGAAGATCTAGTAAAGAAAATCAGTTAAAGCTGTTCATAGACCTGCTAAAGCTGGTAGAAGACCTGATATAGCTGTTCATACACCTGGTAAAGCTGTTCATACACCTGGTAAAGCTGTTCATAGACCTGGCAAAGCTGTTCATAAACCCGTTTGAGCTGTTTTATAGAGCTGGTACGGAGCTGTCAAAAGCTGTTCACAGACCTGATAAGAGCCATCCATAGACCCATTTAGATCAGTATAACCCAGTTCACAGACCAGTTCAAATCTTATTACAAAGATGGTTAAAAAGAGAGACGAACTATTAAAAAATCTTATCAAAACTAGAAATGCTATTAAGAAGAAATTTCGCGCTGTGAAAACTGGACGAGTTGAAACTGAAACTCGTCTTGAGGAGACATTTAAGCCCATAACAAAACCACTTCATGAGTTCATAACAAAAGCAAAGCATGAGACTAAAATTAAAGAAGAATATGGAGATGATGATGATGATGATTATGGTAATATAAAGCTTACTCCTAAAATGAAACTTCCGAAAATGGAGCCGACCAGTACACCTATAAAACGTTCAGATTATTCCTTAATGTCGGAAGATGATAACTTTGCAACACCTACACATTCTAGAACTTTGATGGAAAAGAGAGATTCTCCTCTTAATTTATCAAGCGGTATAGTTGATAAATATTTAGATCTATACCTTAAAAAAAGCTTGATAATTGACAACACTTATGGAGTTTATTTAGATGATGATAACGAATGGAAAATTGGAAATTCAAAGATTGTAATTGAGAAAGATTTTTTCCTTATTAACGGAAAATCGTATAAAATAACGCTAGGTCTATGTGAATTGCTTTTTATGAAACAACCTGCAAAAACTTTGTATAGTAAGGATGACTTGGAAAATTATCAAGCTATCTTAAAAGAAACTAACGCCTATAAAAGAGATCATAAAGCGGCTGGTCAAATAAAAGGAAGTAGAGCTTTAAAGTACTTAGAAATTATAAGTAAACTGGTTTCTCATGAAGGCAAGGGTTTGATGCATATACCCAAGAATAATATTGATTATGTTTATTGGAATGATCCTAATGAACTTGTGGATAGACTTCGTCTCTTAATAGCATCACAAAGTGCTGGGCATACTAATCACAACAATGAAATTATATCAATTATTGAAGAGTTAAAAGAAGGCGGCATTATAGTATAAATAACATCTTTAATCATATTCAGTTTTAATGTAATAATGAGTGTCGACAAGTTTGGGAGATATTCTAAAAAGGTAAAGTTAGGATCTACTGGCAAGCGTGGTCCTAGAGGCTTACCAGGCGAACCTGGTCCTCAAGGAGAACAAGGAATACAAGGTCTAAGTGGCGTGGGCTTTAAGCTCACTGAAAGTGGAGATTTCAATCTAAGTTTTAAAAATTTGAAATACCTTAAGAGCCCTCTAGATAGGGATGATGCAACCAATAAAACATATGTTGACGATGTAGCTGACAAGATCATACATTTAAGTAATTCCTACGTTAATGAAAAAATCCAGTTAGTCAGCAACAATCTAACTGAGCAAATACATAAGGAAAGTGCTGTACTACAAAGAGAATTAAAGGAGTTATACAACATAATCAATATAACAAGTGAAAAAGATAAAAACACTAGTCAATTGTATACGAATGAAACAATTACGAATCTGCAAGAGCGATTGAAGAGAGCAGTAGAATTATATGCAAATGAAGCAATTGTTGACGTTAATGAGAAGTTGATGAAATATATAGATCTAAATATACAAGAAATGAAAGACACTTTAAAGGCGTTAATTAATGTAGAATCTCTGACAATTTCAAAATGAATAAAACACAAGTAGTTAATGAGCTTCATAAACCAGCCAGAAAAAATTTTACAAGAAGACGTGTTATAATTAAGGGAATAGATGATCTATGGCAAGCCGACTTAGTTGAAATGGGTGCTTATACTTCAAGCAATAATGGACATAATTTTTTATTAACTGTAATAGATGGGTTTTCTAAATATGCATGGGCAATTCCTATTAAAAGAAAGACTGGTGTCGAAGTTACTCAAGCTATGAAATCCATACTAAAAGAAGGTCGGAGTCCCACAAATTTACAAACTGATGATGGAAAAGAGTTTTTCAATAGCTCATTTCAAAACTTAATGAAAAACTCCTGCATTAATCATTTTTCTACATACAGCCCTTTAAAAGCATCTATAGTTGAACGATTTAATCGAACATTAAAAAGCATGATGTGGAAAGAGTTTAGTATGCAGGGCTCATACCGATGGATAGATATGGTTAAGAAATTACTCGTAAAATATAACTCAAGTAATCATCGAACAATAAAAATGAGACCACGTGATATAACAAAGCAGAATGAGAAGAAATTGCTATCAACAGTTTACAATCATTTAAAGACGTTTCATTTGCCAAAATTTAAGATGGGAGACTTTGTTCGCATTAGTAAATATAAACATGTATTTGAAAAGGGGTATACACCAAACTGGACTACAGAGATCTTCAAGATCGCAAAAATTCAGATAACGAATCCTGTAACATATCTCTTGGAAGATCATGAAGGAACCGCAATAAAGGGTAGTTTTTATGAAATGGAGCTCCAAAAGACGAAGAATCCTGATGTTTACCTCGTAGAAAAAATATTGAAGAGAACCGCAGATAAAGTTTATGTTAAATGGCTCGGATTTTCATCAAAACACAACTCTTGGATTAAGAAAGATAATGTATTATAATATTGTTATACAAATATATATTTTATATTAAAAGTACTTGAGTTCTTATTTTATTACTTTATTTAAAACTTTTAAATCTTAACCTATAAATTTTATTTCTATGCGAGATGAATAAAATGGGATCCAAAATATCCTTCATATTTCGAATTCGCTCTTGAAATCGAAATCTGTCCAACGCAAATGTTTGCCAGGGACCCTTGCGATCGTATATTGGAACGAAATGTATCTTTGGGATGATATTGAATTGAACTACTTTTTCTCCAACTACTTTGGCCTTCTCTTCTTCTTTTTGTAGCAAAAGCAAAACATCTTGAAGGTCCAAACTCCTACAAATATCCTTGAATTCTTTATATGCTGCTGAATCAGATTTAGAAATCTTAAGAAAGAACCTCCCATGCTTTTGATAATCGTCAAACAAAAGTTCGTTCTATCAAAAAAAATAATTATAATATATATAAATAAATGAAAAATGATGTTGGCTTTACATTTATAACCTCTTTGATAGCAGGAGTCAATAAATCTCGCTTTTTATATTCAGCAATAAGTTTATTATAATCTGTTAATTCGATTAATTTGCAAATATTATCCCAAATTATTTTTGTATGAATGTGCTCCATTTTGAACTGTCTTAAAAATTAATTACACTTCCTTTTATAGCTGCTTATTTTGAAATATTCATTTGATATGTTTGTTTCATTCCTCTCAAATTCACTAATTCCACATCGCTTTTATAATTAGCATCAACTTGTTTCACCATCTCTACTTCACCACTACTTAGAATTCTTTCAGTTTCAAACTCGCGATATTCATAGCATGATATCTTCAATGAGCGAGTTACGTAATTACTGTCATATGTACAACGAATGGTTAGCATAGTTTCGTCATCGAATTCAAGTTTAAAGTGCCTATAAAAGATATCTTTGCTCTCAATAATTCCTGCAATATCCAATTCTTTCTTTAATAGTTCTTGCCTGAAACCTTCGATGGCCTCGTCGATAGACACAAATTTCTTTTTAGGATTATCATTCGTAGTGATCGTTGATGTCGTAGTAGGAATTTGCTCGTCATTACTTTCTTTTGAAGTAGAAACTACATCTTCTTTGGGATTGCTAGCGTTACTGTAAGTCATCAATTTAAAAGATAAGCCAATTTGTATAGTATCGTTATTGGGTAGAGTTAGTGCAAAATCTAAATTGCTACTACTTTGATCCATTAGGTTTACACTTAACGGGATCTGTAAGCTATTGATGTGTAAGATGCATAGTGATAAAAGCAAAAGAATTGTTGAACGTCTAGCCATTTTTAATGTTAATATGTTGACTTGAACTCAAGAACTAAATGAATTTTAGGATGTTGATATATTTATAGCATCTCCCTCAATTTTTTTATTTTCCATTTTAATTTTCATAGGATGATTCCAATTCCAATCATCCTCATCACCAAAGGGACAGTTCCTGGGGAAATGATTTGTAGCTTTATATCTAACTGTGCGATCTTGTGATTCACCAACCAATACAATGTCACCTCCTAAAATCAATATAAGGAGAGATATTTGCTTGATTCTGTATCAATTCAATTACCGTAGAGTTCTAACTTTACATGCTGCCAGGGCGTAAAATTAAAATCAAAATGAAATGTGGAAGTAATTGGCTCGCCAGATCTCAAGCGTAATATTAGACTCCTGTTTCCATCTTCTGGAGTCATGTATACTTCTAAAACATCATTAGGATCCACACTTACATTAACAATTCTAAAATTGTTCCACCCTCCTTCGCAGACACAAAATTTACTGTCTGCCTTTACTGTTTCAGACCAAAACATCTTTTCTAGACTGACGTTTTTTTATGAAGATGCAGGTATTTATAGCATCCATTCAAAAATCTCTTAAGAATTGGGACTTTTAAAAGTACTCCACTGACCCCGCGGTTCAGCAGCTAGATTAGGAAATTATTAGACCGCTGGCGACTTGTTAAAGTATTTTTTTTTTTTTTTTGCAGATTCAAATCTCAATCAAGCAAAATTGTTGGACTTTTTTTAATTTTAGCTAGAGAATTGGAGGAGGTAAAATGAAATAAAAACATATATTTAATAAAAGTACTTTTATTTATTTATTTATAAATTTAAATAATAGCCAGTGCTAGGTGCTATCTTAGAAAACATTAAATTAAAATAGCTGCCACCTGCTGCTTTTCTTTCAACAAAGAAGCCTCCATCGTTCATTTTCTCAATTGTATGATCAGAAATTTTAGCGTCGAACCTAGGCGGCAAAAAAACATGGTACTTCTCCAGTTCTAAAAGGATCCTGGGTCCATATTTTGTTGTTGTTCTTCTGCAGCTTATGATTTTGAAATTCTGAGACTCTTCCATATCTTTAACAGCGAGTGCAGGCTTAAAATTTGCAGAATTTAACTCCTCCAATACTCCGAAGTCTTCGATGACTGCTTCGTTGATCGGTTGCTGATACATTTTAAATTTTTTTTTTATTATTTCAATCTGCCTTAGAACCTGAATTTTAAGTATAAGAATTTCACTGGTTGACTTCACTATGAATACTAAAAGACTACCTAAGAACGCTTGATATTTATACAAGAACTCAATATTCTGTTTTCCAATTAAATTCGCATCATGTTATTACATTTAGCTGATAAAGCTGTACTGCGTAATTAAAAACTCAAAACAACAAACTCTTATTTTCAGCACGAGGTCAGGTTCATCTACAAAACCTTATCACCCAACGACCTTAACATTGCCGCCAAATTATTAATTTCAACGCAGTCACCAGCTCGCTTATCAATCACAGCTCGACCAGAAAAACATGTTAAAACTTGCTTGAAAACAAATGATATCATAAAAATAAGAATTTCACTGGTTGACTTCACTATGAATACTAAAAGACTACCTAAGAACGCTTGATATTTATACAAGAACTCAATATTCTGTTTTCCAATTAAATTCGCATCATGTTATTACATTTAGCTGATAAAGCTGTACTGCGTAATTAAAAACTCAAAACAACAAACTCTTATTTTCAGCACGAGGTCAGGTTCATCTACAAAACCTTATCACCCAACGACCTTAACATTGCCGCCAAATTATTAATTTCAACGCAGTCACCAGCTCGCTTATCAATCACAGCTCGACCAGAAAAACATGTTAAAACTTGCTTGAAAACAAATGATATCATAAAAATAAGAATTTGCAACCGAAATAAAAAATTATCTTCATCTATTTACTCAAAGTGGTGAAATCTTTTATTACGCAATATTCTGTTTTTCCAATTAAATTCGCATCATGTTATTTCATTTAGCTGATAAAGCTGTAGTTCGTAATTAAAAACTCAAAACAACAAACTCTTATCTTCAGCACGAGCCAAGGTTAATCTACAAAGCCTTATCACCCCAGCCGACACAAAAAGCTCGAACCACAAATGCGGTCATTTCGCTTCTTCTTCTTACTTTTTCATACTTTTTTTTCGTACCGAAAATCCAAGATGACCGACAATCCTTATCTTTCCATCATCAAACCAAAGAAGAAGACCAATTGTAGTCTCCAAGACCGAATACTCAAAATCCAAGATTCGATTTTTTTCTCATGGGTCAGAACCGCCATAGCATTTTCTCATGAGCCAGAACCGCCATAGCACATTTTTTAGAAGAAGAAGACCAATTGTAGCCTCCAAGACAGAATACCGAAAATCCAAGATGGCCGACAAGCCTTATCTGTTTTCCTTATCTCTCAATTGTAGCCTACAAGACCGAATACCCTAAATCCAAGATTGCGTCAGAATCGGCAAAGCACATTTTTGACTCGATTTTCTCCTGTCCCAGAATCGGTATAGCACATTTTCGGCTCGATTTTCTCATGGTCCAGAATCGGCATAGCACATTTTCGGCTCGATTTTCTCATGGTCCAGAACCGCCCTTTCTATACTACTTTAATGATTCTCATTTTCACAATTTCTAGTTAATCTAACAATTAGTTTCAAATGTAGCTTTCATAATATCTTTCTTGCTGCCTACTTGTAAAGAATAGATCTTAGATTTCAATCCTATACATTCTAACGTAATCTTACTAATAACAGTTTTAATTTTTAAATTCAGAATCAGATAAGTTATTCGTCGAACTGTGCTCCAACCAAAAGATTTAATGGTGATATTAGAATAAGTCTTGCCAATAGTAAGCACCTGTTGAACATTTGAATATACTTAAGAACACAAAATTAGTGTCATTCATCGTGATAAATTCAAATTCCATCATAAGAGCTTAAGATCGGAAAGTGTTAACAGCTTTTGATCTATGCAAAGTACTAAGATCAATATATTGTTTTAATCAATTTCATTGTCTGAATCAAAGAGCTCTATGAATGCATGAAAACTTCAATTCATACTTTAAACTACTTTTTGGAGATTACTATAATGGATTATGTAATGAAATGTATCTTCTAAGTCATATATCAATTTCCTTGAGCCTAATTCAGGGGATTTTTATATTATTTGCGCAAAATGGTAGATCATTGTGTGAGTCATGAAGTGATTCTAGATAAGTTAAATCTACTTCAAATATATATATACAATTTCTGAACTTTGAGGAATGCTCATTATATCGATATCCGTATTTTCTATCCCATTGAAATTCCTCATATAGTAAGAATTCAGACATGTCCCACCCATATAAATTATTGGTATCGAAGTAAATTAAATATGTTGAGCTTTGTGATGGGATAACATTTTCCATATGCTTATTATTAGCAGTAGAATGCCTGCGAGAATATATAAAGTTATACATATTAACGACAGTTAATAATTATTGTAATTCAATCTTTGTATACTTAAGCATAGCATCCCAAAATAATCCTGGTGCTTTGTAATAATGGCAATATAAATAGTCTACAAATATTTTACATTCAAATGCTTTCCAAACGTTTGTTAAATGCGCATAATCATTATCAGAACACTTCGTATCTGTAAATTTATTATCAAACTTCTTTTGCATAGGCAATGAATTTCCACTAAATTTTTCAAAGCAATTAAGGTATTCATTAAATTAAATAAATCGTCATTTTTATAAAAGGATCTGGTTAATATTAAGTTTTCATCAGATGAATTATTCGCTAATTTATCTACGCCAGAGAAATCTAATCTATATGAATCTAAAAATCGTATTTCTATACTTTGATTTCTTGCAATATAAATTCTTTTTCAGATTAAGGCTCTAATAAATAAACGATAATCCTACTTCCACTTCAATGTGGATGATTCTTAGAAGAGCCCAGCCGCTGTCTTTTTCTTGAAATTCTTCAGATTTTACAATAATTTGTTTCAACATTCTATCTATGCTATGTTCATCTTAGCCTGAAAAGATTTTATATCTAAAGCTATTTCGTTTTCATCTACATCATCAGTATTAGCATATTTAATAAATTCACAAAATAATGCAATATTGAACTTTATAGCAGTATGCTTGAATATGTTTGGTTTGCATTTACTCACTTACATCACTTAATTTTCTAAACTCTTGAAATATGAACTCAAAATGAAATGTATAAGAAATCGGCTCGTCAGATCTCAGCCATAACATTAGACTCCTGTTATCATCTTCTGGAGGCATGTATTCCTCTAAAATATCATTAGGATTCATACTCGCATTCACAATCCTAAAATTGTTCCACCCTCCTTCATAGACACAAAAATAAAGAATTCGGAGAGGTTAAGTGTAATAAAACATATATTTGGATAATAACAAACAAAATTCTAATTACCGCAATTTCCTTTTAAATGAAGGCTATTTCGGATATGTTAAAACATGATTGGAAATGAAAAAGTATTGAGAGCCGCAATTTCCTTTTGAATCTATATATATTATGAAGAACATGTTTGGAAAATTTCTCATCCAAAATTTAAAAAACAACAAGCCCGGAACCTGACATTTGCCTAAATTACATGACAAACTCAAAGTAAACTGAACTCGGTGAGATCACAATTTGGGTCTATTTTCTTAAGTTCTTCACATGATAAACCTCTCCAAAGTACCGAAAGAAGCCATTCCAGCTACCTTGACTAGACGTTTTATTACTTATCAACGGATTTATGCAAAGCGATGCAGGTTATTTTTAAACATCAGATTTTTTCCATTAATTACAGAAATTCTTTTGGCTATTCCTCAATGATGTTATTTTAACTAGTAATCAAGGTCAAGATGACGTAATCGGTAGAATGACTTACTTGCTAGTTGCATAAAACACGAAATTATTTAATAATATGACCTCGAATTAATGTCTATATTTAGATCTGAAAAAGAAATTGCATGACAATCTTTTAAAGTTCGAGGTTACTACAGCGAATCGTTTTTTTTTCTTATCACCCCAAAACATTCTGGGCCATTCAACTCTTATCGGCAAATTTTTTACGCTAACGAATTGAATCCAAATGTTTACTACTACTTATCAGCGGATTTTTTATGTTAAAGGAAATTTAACCAGATATTTATTAATTATTTATCAATGAACTTAGACAAAATTGTTGATGCTATTTTTAAGTCCAGGTTCAGATCCAGATCCAGATGCAAACCAAAGAAGAAGAAGAAGAAGACCAATTGTAGCCTCCAAGACCGAATACCCAAGTCCAGGTCCAGATCCAAGTCCAAGTCCAGATCTAAATCCAGGTGCAAATCAAAGAAGAACAAAATCAATTGTAGTCTCCAAGACCGAAAACCCAGACCTCAAAATTGAACCAAAACCACAAATTCATTAAATTCAACACATAGAGGGTTTTTTCGCATATTCATAACCCCCGATTAGCGCATTTTATTCGATGGCTAATACCAGGCAGTCATAAACACATGCAACACAATCAGCTGTGCAAAACGTTTCGTAATCAAGCCATGTTTGAATCATATAAACCAACAGAATTTTATGTTACTCATAAGTTTTTCGGGGCAAAATTTACTGATAACGCTGTTCACTTTAGCGAGCCATGCTTTGGTCATAGTAAGAATATTATGCCGCCGTCTAATGATAAGCTACATGTGCGATCACATCGTATTGACCATAACAAAAGCTTTGAGGTTGCGAGAAAATTGCTTTCTTGTACTTAAATTCATGATCGCCTGGTAGTCAAAATTTAAATACCCCTGTATTACTAATTATATTTAACATTGGCGCGTATGTGCGTATGTGTGTGCATGCGGTTATTTATTAATAACACTCAACTATCAATAAATATTCTATTAAATCGATAATCGAAAATTAATAATTAATTATTTCCACACGCTCAATCAGCACTCGATCCAACCTCTCACAATTTCACATCCATAGCAATGACGTAATCATTACTCCCAAAAATCAATGGGATCGGTGAGCGCTTTACTGATAATCTACAATGAGTTCCATCCTGAACCCAAACACACTGATGACGTCATCGAAACAATGCAAACATCACGTGTGCCCAATTGTGGCCTCCAAGACCGAATACCCAAAAACCAAGATGGCCGACAGGTGCCTTATCTTACTAAACAATCTAGGTTCAGATCCAAGGTTTAGATCTAAGTCCAGATGCAAACCAAAGAAGAAGAAGACCAATTGTAGCCTCCAAGACCGAAAACCGAAAATCCAAGATGGCCGACAATCCTTATCTCTTTTCCTTGTCTCTCAATTGTAGCCTATAAGACCGAAAACCCAAAATCCAAGATGGCCGACATCCTTATCTCTCAATTGTAGCCTATAACACCGAAAACCCAAAATCCAAGATGGCCGACATCCTTATCTCTCAATTGTAGCCTATAACACCGAAAACCCAAAATCCAAGATGGCCGACATCCTTATCTCTCAATTGTAGCCTATAAGACCGAAAACCCAAGATCCAAGATGGCCGACATCCTTATCTCTCTTCCTTATCTCTCAATTGTAGCCTATAAGACCGAAAATCCTTATCTCTTTTCCTTATCTCTCAATTGTAGCCTACAAGACCGAAACTGCTCCTCCAAAAATTGCTATGAGGTTTCTGGCGCATGAAAAATGAGCAAAAATCTGACGTCAGACCTCGATTTCCCTCACAATTTAACCAATTTTAAGGTGCTCCTGCTCATTTGCGGCAGAAACCTCATATTTATACTACTCCGAACTAATAGATATTTGTAAGATGAATTTTGTTGATTGTCTGAACTATATGATTTATTAAAAGTAGAAATGGAATTATGTAAATGAATTTAAGTTTTTGATTTCAGGAAAACCCAGGAAGGCTTCTTCTCCGATTTTGTGCCCTTCTCCCTCATCCTTATTTCCTCTTTTCTCATGTTTTATTTTTATTTGATTTAATTTTATTTTTCAGCATACTTTTTAGATTGGGCCTACACCCTAGCTAGGTGTAGGGATGGCGTGGGTTAGTGACCTGAACTATCGATATGGGGGATAAATTTTCTTGTTTGTGTTTTCAAGATAGTTCAGGGTGGCTAGGAACAACAGGTGATACCAGACCTGCTGTTCTTCCTTTGATATCTGTCTCTCTTTTGTTTTCATCCCTTTGTGGCAGACCTGAAAGAAGGAATCCACAACCTTCTTTCGCCACAAGCACGCGAAACTCAGTTATGAGTGTGTGACTCGGATGTTCAAGAACCCTCACCCCATACCGACGAGCTAGCTAGCGCGTGCCAATTGAACATCCCGCGGCAACTTCACGTTGCACACGCGCACACATTATACATCATAACATGGCGCCCAACGCGAAGCACGTCTTCCCTAGGGAAGACACTCCAGCCTCTTCTGGAGGTTCCGCGCCTCTGAAGAGATGGCTTTTCAGCTTAGGCTGATCTGCTAGTCCTCTACGGACTTAGGCGATGTTGGCCTGAACGGCAGTCATCTCGATTATTTTTTTTAAAGCACCTTCGAGGTCTAGTGCCTCTAACCTGGCATGCCCAAGTGTGTCCGTAGGCATGCCAGCTTTTGCAAATGGGACACAGTATCCAACTATGCCCTGTCCTCGGTATGAGATTCCCGGTGTTAGGAGTTCGTTCGGGTGCCTTGAGCGATGTCCGATGTCGCTCAAAGTATGACTGATCATCGGCATCTCATGCTGTTGGGAGCGGTGGAGTCATTTTCGTTTTTGGTCACTTTCTGATGAGTTGAATTTTTTTGAAGAAGAAAAAAAAAGATTTTTTTTTAAATTAATTTTTTTTTTCATCTTGCTTCTGATGCAATTAAGTTTTTTTATTAAGTTTTTTTACTCAGTTTTCTTATGGTTCTTTTGCGATACGATTACTTTTGAATTTTTTTATTGCTGACTTTTTTTCTTTATTCTTCTTAGGTACGATAATTTCTTTTCTATTTATTGAATATAATTTAACTTCGCCTTTTCATTCAATTTTTTTTCAGTCTCGCAAGTATATATATTTATTTATTATTCCTTCGGTATAAGCAGCTAGCTGGCGGACTTTAGCTAGCTTCCTCAAAAAGAAATTTTTTTTACAATGTTTTGGTCACCAGTCGTGAAGCCCGTGGCTGACGGTCGGGGTGCCAAGCCTAAACAGGCACAAGCGCCTTCTACACCGCCAAGAAAGAGGAGTAAGGCGAAACAGGCTCTCGACCAAACATATGCCTTCCCGAGAATATCCTCCGACTCAGTCCCAGGGGCCACAGCTGGGCTGCAGTCCGACATGTCCAAACCTCCTCCGGACTTCTACCCTAGTAGAGAGTCGGCCTACCAAGAAAGGTTTCCCGATCAGTCGGTGAGCCGTGCTCAGCAGATCTTCGGATCAAGCCAGTCACTGGATGGAGCTTGGTCTTTTCTTCCATCCGAGCGGGCTTAGCCGTTACAGGACATGCGCCGGCTTGAGATTACTGCCCGCCCCTTGGTAAGTCCACATAACACAGAGCAGGCTCGAAAGTCCGAAGATTTAAATCAACTACGTCCCTTCCCTCGTCCAGCTAGAGAGCATAATCACCCTACAACTATCTATCTATTTAGGACTAACCTAGCCCAGTCCATACTGGAAAGATCAGGTGCAGCCAGTAGACCTGCTGGAGCCGATTATGTGTGTCCATCCCCTTCTGGAAATCCTCGCTACGACGAGGGAAACTCTGCCCTTTTTGGGGCCTTTTGGGGATTCATTTTTCAGGCCGGAATCCAACTTTTTTAGTGGATGATTTCCTATTCAGGATAGAGCGATTGGCGACCAGCTCTCGCGTGGCGAACGAAGAACTCTGTGCAAATATTCATATCTTGCTCAAAGAAGAGGCGAAACAATGGTTCTGGAACCAGTTCTGTCGCGCCTCTCCTGGCTTTGATTGGGAGCTATTCAGAGCTCGCATCAGGCAAGAGTTTGGCACGGGAGAAACAGACCTCGACCTGATGCGGACTCTGATGGAACTCCGTCAGAGTTCGGCGAGCTACGACAGCTACATCCGTAAGGACTGGGCGATAGTGGGGCACATGAGGATACCACCGCGTGAGGCTTAAGTTGTCCAAATAGTCCGTGACAACTTGCATCCCAAAATAGGGCAGCAGTTATCAACGGTTACGGTTAGATCCATGGATCAACTTCAAAATTTATGCCGTATGGCTGAACGCTGGCTACAAAGAAGTGACCTATATAGGCGATCAACTAGGCCCGACATACTTGAGCTCGACTGTGACGTAGCCCAGGAGGCAGAGGATTCCACTGATTTCCCTGTGACTGGAGTGGAGGAAGTGAGGCGTTCCCCAGACGCGGCATCTCGCATGCCTTGCTGGAACTGTGGCGTAGTGGGACATTCCTTTCATTCCTGTCCCAGTGAGACCAGGAGACTCTTTTGCTACACCTGTGGTCAACCAGGAGTGGTGTTACCTAAGTGCTCCAGATGTAAACCGGAAAACGCCAGGGCGAGTGGTCGACACAGGGTACCCCACTCGCCGAAGATAATGATCAGCAAGGCGAAATCGACGACCCCCTAAATTTCCTTGCTAAGACACAATGCACCCAGACTTGTTAGTATCAACTGTGATTATCAGTCAAGATGACGGTCGACCTTACGTTAAAGTCCAAGTAGGCAACGAGTCCATCCTAGGCTTGCTTGATAGCGGTGCCAGTGTGAGTTGCTTGGTACAAGGAACCTTAGAGTTTGTCCAGCGCTCAGGCTTAAAACTCTCCGCTTTGACAGCCTCAGTTCGTACCGTCGACGGTACTAGCCAGTCCGTCCCCGGCACAATAAGAACTGCAGTCACCTTTCGTGGACAAACGAAAATCTTAACTCTGTTTGTAGTGCCTGGCCGAAGCCAATAATTGTATGTAGGCGTCGACTTCTGGCGAGCATTTCAACTCGCACCACACATTTTCTCCTCTCTCGATGTACATTCCTCTTCTTCGATTGAGACGAACTTTCACCAATTAACACCACCTGACAGATCTAAACTCGACACAGTCATTGCTCAATTCCCTTCATTTACAATCTAGGTTTGGGAAAGACCCACGTAGAAGAACATATTATTGATACCGGCGATGCTCTACCAATAAAATAGAAGCACTACCCATTTATCCAGCAATCCAAAAGCTGATGTAGGAAGAATTCGACCGTATGTTGGAGTTAGGGGTAATTGAAGAGTCCAACAGTCCCTGGAATTCCCCAGCTGTACTTGTACGTAAACCTGGGAAGGTCAGGCTCTGTTTGGACTCTCGCAAGGTGAACCTGGTCACGAAAAAGGACGCCTACCCCTTACCCCACATCGACGGATTCCTTGGGCGTTTGCAGGATGCGCACTTCATCTCATCCATTGATTTAAAGGATGCATTTTGGCAGATCCCCTTAGAATAGCAGTCAAGGGAGAAGACAGCATATACAGTGCCCGGCAGGCCGCTTTATCAATATACTGTCATGCCTTTTGGATTGTGCAATGCCCCTCAACGTATGTGTCGATTAATGGACAAAATAATCCCTGGTCGTTTACGAGAACATGTTTTTGTATACCTGGACGATTTACTCGTCGTATCACCTGACTTTAACTCCCATCTGAATGTATTACGAGAAGTAGCTGATTGTCTGCGCAGCGCTAAATTGACGATTAACGTCGAGAAAAGTCGCTTTTGCGTCAAGCCAGTCCGCTACCTGGGTTTCATGATTAAAGATGGAACTCTGAATTTTTACCCCGAGAAGGTAGCAGCCGTGGCGGTTTTCCCTATTCCACGCTCTACTGAACAAATCCGCAGATTTCTCGGAATGACCAATTATGCGACCCTAGCAGCTCCGATCACGGACTGCTTGAAGAAAAGCACGAGTTTGTCGTGGACAGACGACGCGCAGCAATCGTTTGTAAACTTAAAACAAGCTATGTGTAGTGCACCAATCTTAACGACACCTGACTTCTCCAAGAAGTTTTATATTCAATGTGATGCTAGCATCTCGGGTGTAGGTAGTGTGTTATTCCAAGTTGATGAGTCAGGCGCTTAAAGACCTATAGCTTATATGTCAAAGAAGCTAAATCCAGCACAGCGCAATTACAGTATTACAGAATTAGAATGTTATGCTGCTGTGCTGAGTGTCAAAAAATTCCGAGCTTATGTTGAAGGATACCCCTTCACCATCATCACTGACCATGCCAGACTGAAGTGGCTGATGAGTCACTCAGATCTCTCCGGACGATTGGCTCGATGGAGTTTAAAGCTGCAGGCTTTTGACTTCCAGATCGAGCATCGTAAGGGTTCGCAGAATGTGGTTCCTGACACTTTGTCAGGAGCACACACTGAAATGGTAGAGGAGTTGAAAGTAAGTGCAGTTGACGTAGACTTAAACTCGCCATACTTCTCCATGGAAGAGTATGAGCAGTTGAAATCGGCTTTGCTTGCTAACCCAACACAACTCCCTGATCTCTGTGTCTCGAACGGGTATGTATATAAGAGGACCCAACCCCGAAGCGGTGACTCGATACAGGAGAACTTAGCCTGGAATCTTTGGGTTCCATCGGGTCTTGTGGAAGGTTTAATCCGCGAGGCTCATGAGTCGCCTCAGGCAGC
Organism: Leptarthrus brevirostris; assembly: GCA_964036015.1. Taxonomy (NCBI): domain Eukaryota; kingdom Metazoa; phylum Arthropoda; class Insecta; order Diptera; family Asilidae; genus Leptarthrus; species Leptarthrus brevirostris. Next base: position 61,853,689 of record OZ038373.1, on the reverse strand, counting down.
ACACGGAGGTTTTCAGAAAACGCTGTGTCGACTGCGACAAAAATATTATTGGCCCAACATGGTGACCCATGTACGCGCTTATGTAGCTCAATGCCAGGTATGTAAGGAAACCATGTCGCCTAACACCATCTTAATACCACCTATGGGACAGCCTTTGGAAGCTCAACGGCCATTCCAATTTCTTTATATTGACTTTCTTGGACCTTATCCCCGCACTAAAAGAGGCAACACGGTCATTTTTGTCGTGTTAGACAGCTTTACAAAATTTATTTTTGTAAAACCTACGCGTGCAGAGAGAGCAGACTCAGTCTGTGCCTGCCTGGAAGAAAATATCCTTTCTGTTTTCGGTGTCCCCGAAACCATCTTCTCGGATAATGGGCGCCAGTTCGTGCCCAACACTTTTCACAAACTACTAAACGACTACGGCATAAAACATGTCAAAACAGCCAAGTACTCGCCACACCCTAATGCTTCGGAACGAGTGAACAGATCCATCCTGTCAGCCATTCGCGCCTACTTGCACAACGACCATAGTTCGTAGGACTTACATCTTCCCGCCATCGGAAGTGCTCTTCGCTCTTCAGTACACCAATCAACTGGCGTCAACCTATACTATGCTCTGTTTGGCCATCACATGGTACTGCATGGCTCATCTTATCCATTGACATTGACAACTTGACCAGTTGAAGTCTGGCGGTATAGCAGTCTTGCCCACTACTGATCGACTCCAGCTGGTTCGCTCACGCATGTTAGACCATCTACAGGGCGCGCATGAGAAGCACGAGAAATCTTATTATACAAGCTGTCGCGACGTCACATACACTCCCAGTCAGGAAGTGTATTGTAGAGTCTTCGCACAAAGCGACATGTCGAAGGGTTTTAGTGCTAAGTTGACCAACAAGTTTACTCAAGCCAGAATTGTGAAGCGCTTAGGACAAAGATTATATCATCTGGAGGACATGCAAGGCAAGTCCATTGGAACCTTTCACGCCAAAGACATCAGGCAGTGAAATTCCTCCAATTATAGACAGTCCAATTTCAATCGTCCGTCGGTAGAGCATGAGGCTCTTACTCAGGGTCGTGGTTGTGCCACACGTTGTTTTAATCAAGCAGTGAGGAAGATCTGAACTCTCCAGCTTCTCATTAGAGCTTGGAGGGGCAGGATCTGACTCTCTGTTTAAGGTGGGAGTGACCGGCTATCCTTCTTACTCTCATCAGGGAATGAAGTGGTACTAAAGCTACAGGCCTTGAGAGAGAGGCCTGTAATTTTTTTCAAGTTCTTGCGAGTAGTTACGCAAACTTTTTAATCCAGAGTGCGAATATGATGTCAAACTCATTTCAACAGATGGAAAATTGAGGTTAATATTGTCAAAAGTTGCTTGGTACTTGGTTAATAAATTTGTCGTTGAAATCTGTTTGCATTCTTTAAAAAAATTGAAATTCAAATACTAATGTAACTAAAATGTATCAAGTAAATAATGTTACGTCACAATCGATCAGCTGTATTGTGTCAAAACTTATTCGGCATACTTTGTATTCGGAGTACCGTGGGGTTGGGGTCTGCTTGCTGTCAATTCTTTTTGATTTCTAATTAACAACTTAGCCGAGACACATTTAAGCAATTTTAGCAATTAGCAATGCCGTTTATTGATGTCTCACAATACACTTTTCTTACAGCGTTTCTTTCTTATCCACTAGGTATTTAAACAAAGATATGACTATCTTCTATAGTTCACAAAATATGTTATTATTTTTACTTTAACAATAATTGCTATATTGTTTCAGTTTTACATGAATTATTCCTGCATCGTGGAATTTTCTACACTTTTGCTTGTCATAGTTTGACAGACTAGACTTGTATCTTAACCTAATACAGAGTAATTGTCATATCAGTTTCGTGAATAGCTACACCGACAAGTAACTCTTATCTGTACAACTTTCGATTGTTTAGGTGCCCTCACATACTGGCAGCTGTGGCTGCGAGTGTGTGAGCTCACCTCACAATCTGGTTGTTTCCCTATATTACATAGTAGCGCCCACTACTGTCTTCTTTATCGACAAAGATTTGAAAGTGAAGTATTTGTTTTATTTGTTCTCATACATTAGTTAATTAGTTGTTTAGCTAATTATAAACGTACTTACATTATATTATATTACTATATTACATTGTAATTCTTACTTGAATGTTGGTAAAGTATTAACGTTAGTTGATTTTCTGCTTATCTGTTATCTTAGCCTCTATTGTTCGTACCAGTATTTTTAATATAATATTTTGGTATATCTAAATTAATATCATTTTCATCTAAAAATTCTTTTGCTGTTTGGTTACTAAAGTTAATCGGTGATACATAGTATTCTTCGTTACCCAAAACATTTTTTTGATTATTATAACATTCTTGTATTAAGAAATTCTCATGTTCTTTTATTCTATTATTATGTTTATAAATCATTTCTTTTAAGTACAGCATTAGTGGTTTTATTTTCGCTTCATTCATAATGTACTTATTACTATATTTTTTTCTTCTACTTTTATAATTTTTGTGTATTGCTAGTCTTATTATCATTCTTTCTAATGTCTCTAATTCTCTAGCTACTGTTGGAGATATATTAAACCAGATTGGAAATGCATAACTTAGTATGGGACGGATTAGTTGTTTGTACATTAGAATTTTTGTCTTACTACTAAGTAAGTCATTATAAAATAGAAATTTTAGTGAATAGAATGCTTTCCTAGCTTTCCCGATAACTTTTCTTCCATGATTGTTGAATTTAAATAATTTAGTTAATTGTACTCCAAGGTACTTTATTTCGTCTCTCAATGGTACAAAGTCGTTGCCTATTCTAGCAGCTATTATTTTGCTTTTTGTTACCACGTCATATCTTTTTAGTCTGTTATTGTCGAATGCGTTTCGTATGCAGATAAGTTCGGATTTGTCAGTATTTATTTTTATATCCCATGTTTTGTAGAATTCATAAATTTCAATCAAGTGCTCGTTTAGCATTTGTTCCGCTCTGAACGAATCTGTGTGCTTTGACACAACTAATGTGTCATCCGCGTAAAGGATTGCTTGCGATTGGATAACACCATTCTGGTCTTGCTTAATGTGTGGAAAATCTAGAAGAAAAAGGTTGTATAATTTTGGCCCCGTGATAGACCTTTGGGGAACACCTGAGAGTACATTGATTAGTTCCGATTCATTATCACCTATTGTTACTTTTAGTTTGTTAGAAAGTTCCATATCCACAGGACGAGGTTGTGTGGTGTGCCATATGTTATTAGTTTATATATAAGACCTTCAATCCATACAGAATCAAATGCTTTCTCAATGTCTAGTGCACATATTGTCGTTACTTCGGTGTTTCTTAAATTTTGTATTATTTCCGTGTGAATTTTTGTTAAGGCATCGACTGTTGAGTGCCCTTTCCTAAATCCGAATTGGTATCATCTTTTCTCCGTACACGAAATTGTCAAGTTTGTTTGCCATGATTTTTTCCAATATTTTCCCGACATTTGACAGTAGCGATATAGGTCTGAATTCCTTTACAAGTTTAGCGTTAGGTTTTTTAGGGATGGGTATGAGTTTCGCTGTTTTCCATTGTATAGGGAAGTAACTATTATTTATGCAGTTGTTTGCAATTATGGTCAGTATTTCTATAACTTTGTCTGATAGGTTTCTCACCACTATGTTTGGTATTTCATCAGGCCCAAAAGATTTCTTTCTATTAACTGACGTTACTATGCCTATAACTTCATCTATGCTTACAAATTCTTCCTCTCGAATTCCTGGTTCTTCAGCTGGGTTTTCCGGGCTGAATGTGGTGAGTGTCTTTGTATTCCCGTTTTCATCTGTGTATTGTTCTCGGAATTGGGTAAGGGTTTCCGTAACGTTTATTGCGATTTGTTGACAATGGTTGGGCGTTCTCTTCCTGTAAAGGTTACTATAGAATTTTGCAAATGTTTCGCACATCACTTTCTTATCTGTTGTTTCCTTAGTCTGTCCGTTAAGGTCTGATATAATTGATGTAACAGTTTCTCCTTTTTTCTTCCAGTGATCCTATTAATCTCTTGAAACGCGTCAGGTCCAGGGCGAATCTTTTGCAGGTGTTTGCTGAGCTTTTGGTCGAAATGTTGTTTCACTTGCCTTTCTAGTCTGCAATTGATCAAGTCTATGTGCTTCGTCAGTCTTTTATAATCTCTAGAATTTTGGTTATATGTCCTGTCTAGGAGTCTCTTACGCGATCTTTGTAGACTTCTCTTAAGTCTAAGGGTATCTCTTATATATGGAGGTATGTTACTGTATTTTGTGTTTTGTTTGATGGGTTGATATGCTATTTCGTAGTTTACATTAGAAACTTTCCTGGTTAATTCGAGTATTTGTTGGTCGATCTCTTCGTTCCCAAGGTTTCTGTTATTATCTATGTGATGTTCCTCTAGCTGAGCATCTAGTTTTCTCCTAAAATCTTCCCAGTCTGTTTTATTGTAAATGAATCTTTTTGGTGGGTCATTTATTTCAATTTTAGTGTTTTTAGTTTCTATCTCTAGTAGTACACCGTAGTGGTCCGAGAATGAGTTAAGTGTGTCACATTTATTAATTGTAAATAGGTTTTCTAGAGCCATGCTGACCATATAAAGATCAATCATGGACCCGCTCCTGGGGAATGTTGTTTTCTGTGGTGAGAAAATCTGGTAGTTTAAGCTACTCGGGTTTTCTAGCCATTTATTGATCTTGTTTCCATTCCTGTTATTTTTTGTGTCGTTCCATGCTTTATGCCTTGCGTTCCAATCTCCACCCAATATGATATTGTCGTATGTATCTGTTAATTCTGTGAGGATGCTTAGAAAGTTTGCAAGTATTTCTATGGAGCAGTTCCCTGGTATGTAGAGACTAACTATGAGGATATTTTTGGTTACATTATTACAGGTTACGTAGAGTTCAATTGCTGTATTGGGAATGCTTGTTTCGAGATTAGTTATTTTGTATTTAAAGGAACTCCTTATTATTAGCATAACGCCTTGCTCCGTGTCATTTCTAATTACTTGATAGTTTTTATACTGTAGCCTATGTGTTGGGCTTAGTCTTGTTTCTACTATAAATGCGATGTCAATATCATGTGTTTTGATGTAGTCATACATTTGTATACGTCTCGTTTTCCTTATTAAGCTGTTAACGTTTAGTTCGAGTAAGTTTAGTTTAAGTTTCTTATTTGAATCCATGGTTGAAGAGTTTGTTAGAGAATTCTAAGTACATTACTTGTGTTTCATATAGGGGTTTATTGCAAGCCCTTAGATTAAATTCGTTGATTAGTTCTGCGAGTCTGAACATTGATATGCCGAATAATTTTTCAGATAATTGTAAGAAATTGTTTAGTGCATTTCCGACACTAACTTGGCTAGGTGGTCCTGTGGTGACAGGTGTATTGAACATGATGTCGCTATCATTCTTTTTGTTCCTGGTTGCATTTGCTAGAGATGGAAAGTTTGCAATGTCTTGCTCTGGGGGGCTCCTGAAGTGGTCCGCAAATGAGATACCCGGTTTAATACTATTGTTTCTTGGGATGTGTTGTCGTCTGTTTGCTTGGATTTCCTTGCTTCTTTTTAAGTATCTGCTGTAATATGGGCACCCTTTGTAGCTTGCAGGGTGACCGTTGGAGCCGCAATTCGCGTATAGTAAATTATCCTCTTTAGTTAAGTGACAGTTTCCTGGACCATGGTCATTTGACACATACAAATCTCCTTCTGCAGTTAATGGAGATGTGACCTAGTTGCTGGCATCTGTGGCACTGTACTGGTCCTTGGCTTGCTGGCTTTTCCCAACTAATAATTTGGTTCAAAAATGTTTTCCTTTTTATAATCTCTTCTATGTTTTGACCCGGTGCTACCGTTATTTTAAACATGTTAAGGTGATATAAGTTATTAGAGGCGATAGTCTTCCTCTTTGATATTGGGGTCTCAAATCTCTGTACGGCTTGCATTATGATATCTGGGAACAAGTGCTTGAATTCTTGTTCTATGTCCTCAGGGGTGTACGAGTGGTGAATTCCTTTGAGGAGTAATGATGTTGGTATTTCGTTCTTAGGCGTGTAGTGATGGAAAGAGAAGTTGAATTTCTCTAAGTCCATTATCAAGTTGTCATATTGCTCCTTGTTGGACATAAATATTTTTACTTTATTAGGGCCGTAAGCTCTGGCCTTAAAGTCTATGTTTTTATTCCTCAGGGATTCTCCTATTCCCTTGTATTTTACCGCTTCGACTACAATAGGTGGAAGGTATTTTTTCTTCTCATTCTCTTTTTTGTCTTGAATATTCGGTTCAACCGTATTGGTATTTGGTACCTGGTCTGTATTCTGTTTATTTGTTAATTTTGTGTTTGTATCTATATTGTCCGTAATGTCATGGGTCGTGTTTATTACCTCCGGGTTGATTCCAGGTTTTCGATATGACATGGTTTTTTTGTGAACAGTTATGCCTTGGTTGGAATATTGGGTTTGGTTTGGGATAGAAAAAGAGTCTTTATCGCTATTGTTATTGTTAGTTTTATAAATATAGTTTAAATCATATATGTTTTTAATTTTAGGAGTAAGTGGGCTACTATCTATGTAACTACTGTCTAATATTGCGTACCTGTTTTCTGTAGTTTTCTTCTTTTTGGTGTTGTTTTCTTCCTCTTCCGTGAAACTGCTTCGCCTGGTTATGTTTCTTCCTCCTGGGGTAATCCAGTATTCATCTTTTTCTATTTCTTTTTCTTCCGTATCCATGTTGACATCTAAATTGGTGTTCGGGTCTGCTGTGGTGTCTTTATCATATTTTTTCATTTCAGCCTTCGTTTTGTGCAGTGTCTGTTTCCGCAGTGCTTCTTCTGGGCTGCATACTTGTATCAATGTCGAATGTATGTTCTCCTTAACGTAGTTCTTATTAATTGGCGTGTGTTTGGTGCCTTGTTTGCCTTTTGCAATGCCTTCTTTTTTCTGGATTTGAAGGCTTTTGCTCACTGTTTTCCTTTCTTCGGATTCCTTATTCTTTCTTACTGTTTCCGTTACTTTTGGCAGTGTATTTTGTGTTATCCCTGTTGATATCACTGGAGATGCCGTAGTGTAAGTTACTACCGTGGTAGTTGCTGTAGGCACGTTACTTATTGAGCTGACTGGGTAATCCCAGTTACTAGTGTTTGTCTCGTTTATAATATTGTTATTGTAATTCAAAGCACTTAACGCACCTGTATTTAACGTCTCCCTTTCTTTAGAATATGTTTTGTTAACATTCATGTTGCTTAGCTCTTCCTTATTTTCCTTTGTTTGATGAGCGTCCTTCCGCTTTTCACTTACGCTTGCTTTATGTTATCTAACCTTAATTTTAACTTTTGAGCGTCCTGTCGCTTTCCACTCAAGCTATGTGCACTTGTTTTCTATTTGCCACTATCTTGAAGTGTAGAATCGTTGCCGTTTTAACGGTTTATGCGCTCCTGGCAGCATCGCCGTACATTTTTCCTATGGCTCTACTCTCGTTGCTGTTGTGTATTAATTAGTACGGTATTGAATAATATGGTGATTGTTAATTGTGTACACTTTTCACAACTAAGCCCTTTCTTCTATAAGCGTCCTCTCGCTTTACACCTATAATTAGCTTTACGCTTTGGAATCACTGATTCACTTTGATCCGTTACCGTTATAACGGCGTTTATGCAATTAGCAACTGCGTTGATCACATTTTCCGTTTTTGTTTTCTCACTTTATAAAAATTATATTGTCGCGATTTGAGTAACTTTAAACACTTTACGATATTGTATTTTTCCTTCTTCAAGGATAAACCGAGAAAATTTTTCTGTATAGACGCCGCTTTGGCTTCACTATTTCTTTGTACTTCCGAGACACATTTAAGTACTTGCAAGTACTTGAAATGTGCGCTTGGAAAGCAGCTAATACTGGGCTCTAAATCGGAATTTATCTAAATCGTCGATCGCCCCATCAAATCGATAGAGGAAGAATCGAAAGGGTCGAGAAACGACGATCATAGGCAATTCCTTAGAATAACCGTTAATACCTATAAGTATTATCCTAGCTACAGTGTAGCAAGAATAATTTCAAGCAACCAAAGTCGCAACTCTGCCGAAGCCGGTCCCAAGCCCGGTAGCAAAAAGAGGAGGGAGGCCGTAAATTAAAATAATTTTTTTGAACACTATTTTTTTTAAAACACTTGTTTTTAAATTTTTCACATTTGATTTTAATAAAATAAGTCTATTTTAAACATTTCAAATGCCCTCATAATTCGGCTGAAGAAATTTGTATAATTGACTTATTTTATTAAAATCAAATGTGGAAATTTAAAAGCAAGTGTTTTTAAAAATTAGTGTTCAAAGATAAATTTTGCGTTATTTAATTTAAAGTGCGCGCCAAAATTATTAAATTTGTTAAAAAGAACCTCTGCAGTAAAATTTTTCTTTGACTACGCCATTGTAGTAAGTTAGTAAAAACCTATACCATTTTAAAATTTGCTTCAGAAAATTTTCGTATGGGCCCTTCCAAAACCACCGTAAACTACAAGCCATGAACTGGACTTTTACATGTGTTCGTAAATGGTCTGACTGAATGGTCATATTTACATTGTTTCTTATGGTAGCCAGGGGGACATTTTTCCTTAAACTCGCTCTAGCGCCAAAACTATTAGTTATATGAAAAAATTAGTCTTATATTAACTTAAAGCAGACTAAATGATCTTTCTAATAAAGTAAAAACATGTACACCTTATTAAGCAAAATAACAAGAAATCTTTGATTAAACGTGAAATTTTAGTCGCAAACCAAATTTTCATCCTAAACGCAAGCAGTAAGTCATGGTCCGACCATGCTCTATCGCTTGTATTTTCTTTAAATTTCCACTTCCGCACTTTTAGGCTTACAAATGTTTATTATTTTCTTAAGTAGGGTATGAATATTTTTACTTCATTCGAAAGATTGTTTTGTTTACTTCAAGTAGAACAAAACAATTTTTTCATAGAAGCAATAGTTTAGACACTACGGCGGGTTTAAAGAAAAATCACCCCCCGGCTGCCATAAGAAGCAATGTAAACTTATCGAAAAACCAGACCATTTTAGCCCTAATGTGTGTGCGTGAAATTCGTCAGTTCATGGCTTGTAGTTTACGGAGGTTTTGGCCCTTCCTTTCGTTCTTTATTCGTAGTGTACAGGACGTTTACTTGAGATAGCCTTTCCTCTCGTTCTTTATTCTAAGGGCAATTCGCTGGAGTGAAAATCGTCGATCTGAATTGTACAACCCTCGAGGCAACCAAATTTTCTGAGAATCACTACCCTAATGTTATTGATCTTGAACTGTCAAAAGTACCTAAACAAACTCTGTAAAAATTACGGTGTGAATTTGTTTTCATTATATCGGGGGGATTTTGGTTTAAAAGAAACCAAGTGTGTGCTATGAATTGATAATGCCTACTGCAGAGTATATATTCGAATATTTTCAATTTAAGGTACTCAAAGTAAAGAAACCTATCTAAATCTACCAATTTAATTATTGATTTTATCTAATGCAAATATGTTGCAGTTAAAATGCGGAATAGTGATTCCCCTCAGGGCATTTATGCACCTTTGAGTCAAGCGATGACAGATTCCGAAAGTGAAGAAGAAATACTCAGCTCTTCCCGTCACCACAGAAATTCTAATCACATCATAATGCAAAATAGCGTTGGGGCCATCATGACAGATGTTCACTGCACTAACTTTACACATTTTAACAGTGATGGGGAAGAAAGAAACCACACTGACGCTGACAATGTAGCTATACTAGGCACAGATACCAAAAGGGAGCCTATGAGTACCATTCGCAAGTGCTGCTTTGTTATATCGATACTTGTTTGTGTTTTGACTGTTGTGATATTTCTCTGGATTGTTCCCTGCGGAGAAGGAAGTACTTGCCCAGCACCTCAAGACAGAATAAAAAGCCACAATTGGCTTAATAACTATACCAGAATAGAACTGAAGGGTGTAGTAAATGTGGTTGGTGGCTTAAGAAGTTGGGAGAGAAACCTAATTTTTATGTATCGGGGCAATAAATTCTTTCCAGAATTCGAGCAAAATATAAAAAAAAGGAATGGAATCATTTCATTAGTAGGAAGCTCAGGAGCGATAGCTTGGTATGATGAAATGATCAATGAGCCGATTGCAATAGACTGCACCTTAATCGATGCTGATAAAAATGGAAGCCCTGATTGCTTAGTAATGGATGAAGTAGGTCAAGTTGGAGTCCTCAACCCTGTCTCTGGACAATGGATTTGGAAATTCTTTGACAAATCGACTAAAAAAATTGATGCGCTAGACTTTCCAGTTATACTGCCAGATTTGGATGGCGATGGAACAAATGAGCTTTTACTTGCTACTAATAATGGTCAAAGTACTAGAAATTATCTTCGTATTTTGTCAGGTCGAACTGGCCAACCTATTCAACATGGCTATCAGGTTACTGAATGTACGTACGTCCACAAATTTCAATTGGATCACACACTTACGGTAAACTTCAATTGCATTAATAACGATACAGAAGTTCAGCGCTTTAAGTCGGTATCAGAATTATACTCACTTATAACGAACAAATCTATTGGTCAAAAATTATCGCCCGAAGGATATATTGGACAACATAAGCTGTATGGCCAGAGAAAAGAAACAGAAGCGCAACGCAATATATACTCTATTAGTGGACGAGAATTAGTAGTGGAAAACAGAGGTAAGTGTCCCGAGAACTGCAACGTTACATTTACGCTAAGCGAGAAGAGAAATGGGAAAACCTACATCATTGAAAATTTTAATGGCACCTCAATGTACGGAATGGTACCAGCTCAGTTGTCATTTAAGACAAAAGAGGGAGGCAATAAGTTAACTGGGTTTGTTTTGAAGTTTTGGGATTGGAGTAAAAATCATACAAATATCCATGAAAACGTAAGACAAAAGCGTAATGAAAACGATCATACTTTTGAGTACAATATATTTGATCACTTAATTCACAAACGAAGATCATTTACTGTTTCTGGTGAAAGCATGCGACCTGGACGAAGCATAGCAAACATAACAAAACAAAAAAGCAGTAGTAACATCTTACCAAACTACAAAATGAGGTTAATAAAGGAACGGGTTGTTCTTATAATTTTCAACTCTGCGGATATTCACATTGAAAACACCAGCCAGAGCAACATTGTGCAGTTCTGTCGTTCAGATAAAAGCGAGATGATATGTCAGCCTGATCTTAACTACCAGGAAAACTCTGTTCTTATAGCAGACTTAGACCAAGATGGGTCACAAGAACTTGTTTCTTACTACTCAACTTTTGTCAACAAAGAAGAGGACAGAAAGGACTGGAAACTTGTAACTTATGTTCGACTACTCCGTCTTGAATCTGAATTACCACTTTTATACCAAGGGGTAAAGAAAAACTAATCGGCATTAAAAACTAGCATTAATTTTCGAAATTATTAATTTTGTTGATATTTTTAAATTCAAACGTGACAGTTATTGAAATCTCAAAGATTGGATAATTTATTATACAGAGATTTTATACTGAATCAACTAACGCCTCTAGTCATTTTATTGTATTGAAAGAATCAAGTAATAAATCATTGAAATTAACTTGTTTTTATCTATGGCAGATTCCATGTGTTTATATTTGTATTACTCAACGGTATCAGTACCTTTTTAATTCAGGCATAGTGAAGGAATATTGGCAAAAAGAAGCATTCTAATAGACAAAAGGGAGAGATAGATAGATAGAGATAGCAATGATCCCATTTCATTTGTAAAGAAGGTATATAAATAATATGTAATGTAATAATATATATATATATATATATATATATATATATATATATATATATATATATATATATATATATATATAATATTATAATTTGGTCTTTTGCATCTCAAGCCGCTTTGAAACGTTGATAATAAATTAATTGTTTAAACATACGTTATACAACATTAAAAGAGACGCAGATTACGATAAAAAGGCCATACCTTCTTTAGATTTACATAATCTGTTTTTAATTAAAATTATATTAATATTAAACTTACTTTTTGCTACAATAATAGAAATCTCCGACGTTTTTACTTCATTTTTTTTTAAATTAAATTCTAAGATCTAGACCTTAAATAATTCGAACTTTAATTTCAGTAAAAAATTTTCTATTTGGTTCCTCGGAAATAGTCGTTATATCTCATCTGATTACCCTGATTGCTATTATCCATTTAATTTTAATTATAACTGTTGGTATACCTAACAGACCGAAAAATGCGGGGTCTTTATTCAGCAAACAATTATTAGTCTGACATTTCGGAAATCGGTGCAAAGTGCTAGTTGTATTGCAAAATTTGAGCGGGCATTTAACTTGAAATTGTTCCATTAAGTAGTTGGTAAATCATTTGATTTCACACAGTGATTTTTAGTTACCTAACCGGAAAATAATATCGAAAACATAGCGCTCAAAGAGGAAGATTACAGAAAATACAACGCAATGTCGTCAAACATGGCGTCAACCTTAGAAGAGGAGCAGAGTCTCCGCGAATGTGAAAATTATATACAAACTCATTGTATACAACGTGTTTTAAAAGATTGCATTGTGCAATTATGTGTTAGTCGCCCGGAAAACCCAATATCATTCTTGAGACAGTATTTCCAAAAACTTGAAAGGGTGAGTATATTTCTAATCAGCTGTCAAATTTCGGGGTTGTGTCCGATACCAACTTCTAAAAGACGAATTTGTTTTGTTTACACTTTTCTATGGACTAACCACACTGAGATATAAATACTGGAGTGATCGGTGCTCTGAAATTTCTTCAAGAAAATGGTATCACTTTGGAAACATTGGAAAATTAAAAATGGTTCTCCTCCACTGAAAGTAAAATTGTACCCATATGAGATAGCTTATAAGCTTGAATCTTCTATATGAGATAGCTTATAAGCTTCTATACTCCATTTTAATACATCTCAGTGACTAACCATTTTTGAGCCGACTATTAATTTTTCTTTCCCAATAGTTTCTATTATTTTATATTTTTTTTATCTTAAGTGGTTGATAATAATAATAAATTTATTAGTAAATTCATACTTTCATTACACCAATCATACAAATTCAATTTACTTCATTTCCACTCGCTAACATATACATTTATCATTCAGCAATTCAGTAATTCTGTTCAACAAACTCAATTACTCCTATCTTAAAAATTCTAATATTTGTCTCCACTTTTAAATTATTCTTTAACTTATTAAATAATTTCAGTCCTTTGTACATTAACATATTCTGTGCATATTTCCTATTATAGTTGCCTAATCTAAAGTGATTACAGTTTCTTAAATTATAGGGCTGACAATTACTCACATAATTCAAATTTCACTTGATTCACGTGATTTCTACGAGTAACTAACTAAATGAAGTGACCCAACAGCAAAGATTTCCGTAGCCAATTCTAAAACTGTAGGTCTACTAGGAAGAAACTAAATGTAGATGCCCTAAACTCGAAAAATCGTGGCAGTTTTAATAGTGTGCTGTAATCTTTCCCACACTAAGTAAAACAGCATTGCAGGCAGCGCAAAATTATTTTGTTTGAGAGGGTTCTTGGCGTTTTTTTAAGCAACCTTAGGTCTGTTCGATAACCAGCCCTGGAGCGCTCCAACGCGTTCGATAACGACTTGGAGCTGCTCCGAACTCATAGTTCTGTGTTCGACGAGAACTTCGTAGCTGCTCGGAAGTGCTCTCAACTCGCCCCAGGAAAATGTTGGAAATAGAAAGTAGAGCTGTCATTTTGTTTGGCTGTCTTTTTGTTTAGTTGTCTGTTTGTATAAAAATGCCACAATGAGTGTTCTCAATCAAACTTGCGTTCAATAAGATTTCAAATCCTGGGGTGCTTCAGGCTTTTTTGACGTCTCTCAAAAAATCCCGAACTGCTCCAGGCGGCAGCTTATCGAACAAACCTCTTGACACGTTCGAATCACTGACATATAGCTATGGACCGATCGTATGCTATTTCATTTTGAGACATTTTGTTACCAGTAATAGGAAATCTTTTTTGCTTGCATTTTTATTTTGAGTATTTTGCTAACACTGTAAAGATAATTTCTCTGTACTACTCCTATTTTTTAAAATAAAATTTAGAAATAAATGGTTATTTTCCTCTGGAATGTGCTTAACCAGAATGAGCGGAGATATTTTCCTGTATATTCGTCTATTTCTGTTACATGTGCTTTCTTGTTTTAAATGTGACTCCAACATAAGAACGCAATATTATTTGCTGGCGGCAATTTAAAATCGGGGTGGAGTTCCGATTAAGGGACACGTTCGATCGCGATGAAATTTTGGGGATTTGTTGACCTTGATGGGACATAAAAAACCTGAAAAGGATTTTACCCGAAAGTGCCCTATAAAAATGTTACGAGGGTTCAAAGTTTGGGGAGATTTTAGTTTCCGTGGCACGCCGATTTGACAATGAATTTCAATAAAATCGATCTTAAAATTTTAAAAACACATCACTTCACGACTTGTCAAAAGAGATGTATTAATTAGGCTTTTAGGTGTTTTATTAACTAACCAATGAAATATTTGCCTCTGCAGGGTGGGGGCAAGTTAACAAAAGAACTAAAAGACTTATTTATACACCTCTTCCTCCCAGAAAGTTTAATAAAAAAGTTCGCGCTACCTTTGAGTTCGGCCATTTTGACAAGTCGTGAAGTTATGTGTCACAAAAATTTCAAGATCGAATATTTAAGGAGATTTATTAACAAATTGGAAATATATTCTTTTGCAGGGGAGGGGCGGCAGCCCACACCTTGCAAGTTAATAAAAGAACTAAAAGACTTATTTATACACCTCTTCCTCCCAGAAAGTTTATTAAAATTTCAAGATCGAATATCTTGAAATCTAAACCAGATATCAAAAAAATGTATTTATTATTTTCGTTTTATTTTGTGGTGTTTAAGGCCGTTTTACCGGGAAAAAAGGCCTAAAATGGATAAAACTTTGAACCCCCATAAAAGGGTAAAATCCCTTGGATGCAGAGAAAATGTCAGTGGTTCGGAATCCACTTTATATTGTAGGTTTAATCCTAATCCTCCCTAAATCCTGCTAATCCTCCCCTAAATCATATCTTTAAGCTTCAGATTTATTTGTCCAGTACCTATTTCACGCTAAAATTTTGACATTTGAAATTCCAACGGAATATTATCTTTAAATTTAATCGAAATCCAAATGCTTAAGAAATAATTCGAAAAACGAAATTATTAAAAAATCTAATTATATTACTTCTATGTTTAAAGAAGTTTTAACGGAATATTATCTTTTAATTTAATCGAAATCCAAATGCTTAAAAAATAATTCGAATAATCGAAATTATTAAAAAAAAATTTAATTAATTAATTATATTACTTCTGTTAAGGAATATTAAAAAAAATAAATCTCAAAGGACATTAAATAAAATTAAAAATGCACGACAGCTGATAGGCAAGAGTAGCCATCTGTAGCGCAAAACATATAACTTTATTGTCAAAATTTTCCCCTTGAAAAAGGTCCCTGTTGGTTCGGTGCTAAAATTTGGGCAATTTAGGTACAGAAACACTGAACTTTGAACTTTTTGTTAGTTTTTGGTTAGATGGTACACTATGTATACAATGCAGCTAAAACGTGATTGAAACTATAAATCCTTTACATATTTTTATTGCTTTCCATGGTTCAACATGATTTATTCAAATGATATTTCCCAAAGTAATTTTAATTTCATTATTTCATTATGTGAAAGCTTTCTTAATCTAAACCTATTTTTCTGTAGCTTTGAAATTCTCATTATCATCATATTTACTTTGTCATCAGTTCCTTTTTTTATCTCTGAAAGAAGATCGATATTTTTATCAAAAATGCGACATGCTTATTTGTCGATAAGATATACAAGAGCTATAGGTTTTGTTAGTTTTTTGTGAACGATTTGACAATACAGTACTTAGTTAAAATTATAACATAATAACGGTGTTTTGCAATGGGGAATAACATATTTACAAATTCTCAAAATGTCCAAAGTGACACTATTAATCGAGCTGGATTATTAAGAAGTGATCAAGAAAAAAGTGCCAAAGTGACAAAAAATGATAAAAGAACTAGTAACTCGAATGAAAATGTTGTTACGAGTATATTGGATAACTTGGGAAATTTTAAGACATCTCTCAAAATTGGTGCACCAAATGTAGGCATGGCATATTCATCATTTTTATAAAAAATTTTGGTATATATATTTCGAGAGATCAAATTGATAAATTTTCAAATTTGTTAAATTATTACACATATGTTTAGGTAAACTGAGACTCCGCGAAAAATCTATTATATTTTTCTAGATGTATTATATTCTTAAAATCTTCAGTCTGCATTTTTGTAACCACAAATTATGGTTCTCTTTCCCTTAAATTTTTAAGTTTGACACATTTATATTTATTAAATTGACAGCGTTTTTATTGTTATATTTAATGTCAATAGTTGGTTTTTGTAATATGATCATTTTTTTTATGTAAATGAGGCGCTTTATTTGGTGCAAAAATAGCACGTTACGTTTCTCTAAAAATAGTTCTTAAAAATAAAGTTGAATCGACAAAAAGCGCTTAAAAGCATAAAATAGTTTTTAATTTTATATCTATTAAGAAAATTTGAAGTTGGCGCAAATTAAACAGACAAAACAACTACAACAAAAGTATTTTGTCGTCCTTCCTTGATCCCCTTAGCTGAAATGTTTAATTAGTTTTATATAGTATCTTCGATTCTGGTTAGGTAGTTGTTTTGTTTGTTTTGCACCTACTTTAAAATATCGTAAAAGATATAAAATTAAAAATTATTTTATGCTTTTTTGCACTTTATAGCCGACTTCCAAAAAGAAAGAGGTTCTAAGTTCGATGTGTATTTTTAATTTTTTGTTATGTCACCGGGCATAACTTCGTATCGCGTTGACCGATTTTGATGATTCTTTTTTTGTTGGGTAGAGCATGTTCACCGATTGGTAACATGTATAAAAATTGTTTGGTGGGCCGTGGGTGAAACCTCACTTTGTAACGCGTGAACCGATTTGGATGGTTCTTTTTTCGGTTGTACAGAGTAAGACCCCCCATTGCTAATAGGAGAAAAAAAAATTGGCCTAGGGTGGGGGAGGGGTAGTTTAACTTCGTAACGCGTGGAACGATTTGGATAATTCTTTTTCTGTTGAGTAGAGTATGTTCCCGGTTGATACCACGAGAAAAAAATGTTGTGGTGTGTTGTGGTGGGGGTGGAACCTAACTTTGTAATGCGTAGATCGATTTGGATGGTTTTTTTGCTGTTGTATGGAGTGTGATCCTCCATTGCTAATAGGAGAATAATTTGGTCCTAAGGCGGGGATCCTTCCTTATGATCCCGTGAGCTAAATCGTTCAGGTAGTTTTATGTATTATCTTCCTTTGCGGTTGGGTAGTTATTTTGTTTGTTTAATTCGCACCGACTTCAAAATGTCGTCATAGATATAAAATGAAAAATTACTTTATGCTTTTTAGCGGTTTTTGTGAAGTCGGTTCAACTTTTTTTTAAAAACTATTTTATTGTGAAGTCGGTTCAACTTTTTTTTTTTTAACTTGCTGCTCATACGAACAAAACAATTTCAATAGTTGCAGAGGTAGTGCACCCTATAGAAAGGAAACAGAACTATCAAAATCCGGGAACATTACGAAATTAGTCCCGGTCACACTTTCATACCCTCACCTTAAATACAAAATTCTTACCATGGCGTAATGTGCCAGGTACACAACTTTTATCGTTTACCAGTCAGAAAACGTATTATGTACAAGAGAATCAAATCATCAAAGTCGGTCTACGCCTTATGTGAGGTGCCGCCTCTCCTCAAGTTATAGCCACTTCCACCGAGATTGCTCACTGCCTTCTCCGGAGGTGGCATCACCTACTGGTCAGACTTTCCCTTTGTATTCCTCTTCATCCTCTTCTTTTCGCTGCCACTGGTCACTATCTCGTCCGAAGTGTCTACCTTTGGGGGCATTTGTATTATTTAGGATTGACACGTTGACTGAGTCTGACATTTTCTGCTTCCAATCAGGATAGAGCAACAGGTTAAAAGACTCATCGCAATGAGCATCCCAATTAAAGGGAATGTCTTTTTTGAGTAGCTGATTCAGTGGATTCTTGGAGAATCGTGGAATAACTTTCCGGTAGTAACCTACCAGACCTAGGAATGATTTAAGTTGTTTCACGTTTTATGGAGGGCGATCAGCTTCCACAGCCGCTACCTTGTGTAGGTCGGGCTTTATACCTTTTTTGGTTATAACATGCCCCAAATAACTCACCTCTCGGCAAAGAAATTTGCATTTATTGGGTTGGAGCTTCAAATTATTTTTCTTTAAACTTTCAAATACTTCTCGAAGTTTACTATTGTGATCGTCCAGGTCCCGCCCGTAGATGACCACGTCGTCAAGATAAATGAAACATCTTACGCCCTGTAAGCCAGTTAAGATTCTATTCATCAGATGTTGAAATGTGGGCGGTGCGTTACGAAGACCGAAGGGCATTCGGTTAAACTTAAAATGCCCGTTAGGGGTACCGAAGGCAGTTTTTGGTTTATCCTATGGTTTTTGGTCCTATGATGCTGGTGGGAGAGGGGGAGGGGTAGTAACGTCCTTACGCGTGGACCAATGTAGATAATTCTTTTTCTGTTGGGTAGAGTATGTTCCCTGGTTGATACCACGAGAAAAAAATGTTGGTGGGTAGAGGGTGGAACCTATATCTATTACGACATTTTGAAGTCGGTGCAAATTAAACAAATAAAACAACTACTGTACCACAATTGAAAATAATACATAATACTACCTGAACGTTTCAGCTTACGGGATTATAAGAAATGACGATTAAATATTTTTGTTGTAGTTGTTTGATTTGCACCGACTTCAAAATGTCGTAATAGATATAAAATTAAAAATTATTTTATGCTTTTTAGCGCTTTTTGTGAAGTCGGTTCAACTTTTTTTTTAAAAACTATTTTTTTCTTGGGTACATTTTCATGCAAAACTCAATAAATGGAAAACTACATGCGTGTCATCTAGAGAATCAGGTACAGGCACGCCATATGTGGTTTAACACATTACTAACTGACCTAGAGAGTTTGCATGATTCAATTCTTAACATATTATTGTTCAAATATTGTTCAATACAAACAATGGACTTCGACGGACAGGTCGAAACCATTGTTGCATCTGTCGAAGATTTTTTTAGATACATTCGGTAAGAAATGTTTAAAATTAATTCCTCATAGTTTCCTAGCGGATCAGCATTCAAAATATTTATATAATTTAAAATCCTCATTACGAAAAGAAGAAGTATTCGCTATAATGGATTTTTCCGAGAGGTACTCGTATGTCTTACAAGATGCATCGCAGGGGTTTCATTGGAATAATTCTCAAGCGACAGTGCATCCTATTGGAATTTATTATAGAAGGGAAGAATCAGGCAAATTAAAATCAACTAATTTAATACTAATATCTGATTTGTTAAAGCATAATTATACTTTAGTAAATGTTTTCCAACAGTATTTAATTGATTTTCTGAACAAGCGATTTAGTAACTTAAAAAAAAATTCATTATTTTTCTGATGGGTGGGTCAATAGCACAATATAAAAATAAGTACTATATATATATAATATATTTTAAATTTTTTTAAATTTAACAAATCATATGGAAAATTATAGAAAAGAGGCAGATTGGAAATTTTTCGCAACATCCCACGGTAAAAGTATTTCTGATGGATTAGATGGTACTCTGTAGAGATTAGGCACAAAAGCAAGTTTGCAAAGGTCTTGTAGTGACCAAATTATGACAGCCTGTCAATTATATGATTGGGAAAAAGAAAATATTAAAAATATGAATTTTAGTTACGTATCACAAAATGAGTATAACATGGAACAAAATCGCTTAAGTAAGACATCTTTACTTATTAGAACTATTCCCGGGACACAAAAAATCCACCACATCAGACCGATAGATAAAAGTACAATTGCAATCAAACACTTTTCAGAATCATCTGAAATCAACTTTCGTGAAATTATAAATAAACACCGAGGAATACTGGATCAACCTCAGGATATTTCAGGATTCATAACTTTCACTGAAAACAATGTTTGGTGGTTAAGCTGCACAATCTCTCACAGAATAAGAAGAGGTAACAGTGATCACAAATCTACCAAGTGGACCATCAAACGAATTTTCTATCCTGATAAACACAATATACAAGATCCAAGACAAGTAACCAGAAATATATATAAGTTATCTAACATAGAAACAAAAGAGACTATACAAAAATTCAAGTCTGTTAAATAATTACTCTGTCAATAGTAAAAATATTAATAAAAGCACACAATTAAAATATATATAAATAGATTAATTAAATTATTAGCTTAATTAAATTATAACTGAGATTGTAAGAATAGGTAACAAAAAAATATAAAATATCCTTACTAATAATTGAAATTTGCACGAAAATGTACCTAAGAAATGAAATAAAATGTCATAAATCCAGATCCCAATAACGTCCCAAGCTGAAATTTCACACGAATGTGTAACATAAACCAAGGATTTACCTAGCGAAAAAAAATTGTATTTTTCAGGATATTCAAGAATAAAGGACACATCCGTTAGCCTTAAAAAATTTTCTTCCTGACGAAAATTATTTGGTATTTTATTTCTCAAGCTTGATCCTTTAACTGTGAAATGAGCCCAAAACGATGTCTATATGATGCTTACGAGAAAAGTTAAAAGTTATTTTACGCACTTGTACCCGGAAATTTTGTGAATTTTCGAAGTCCTGTAAGGACACATAAGGTGCCGGACAAAAAAAATTGACTGCCGTCTTTTCTCAATAATACCAAAATTCTTACAAACTTTAATTGAAATCGGTGAGGATCGGGTCAAAAATCTCCCCTTTTCTATCCATTTTTTATGGAATGACCCTGATGTAAGATGGAAAGATTTTCTTTTTCAAGCACTGAGTGTTAAGTTACAAATGATTGCATGTATTTTTAAACTTTATCAACAGTCTTCTAAATTGCACAATTAGTCTGTGTGTTTCCATTTCTTTTATAGAATTAATCGAAATTACATTTGGCACTTGGTGGAATTTTTCACTTTTCGGGAACATTTTATATATAATAAATATAAACAAAACTTGCTAAATTCCACAGTTTATTAAATAAATTTAGACGACGCGTTTCGCCCTACTTAGGCATTATCAAGTGAGTGGCTAAACTGCTACTGAATTCTTGCTCTAGTGGTATATTCTATTAGCTGTATTTGGTTTGACTATTATTATTGAAATCTAATTGATCGTTTACCAGGAATGAACCTAACTATATCTTTTGCTTTTTTTATGTCAACGATCTCATATCTGTCCAGTATTCTTCCGCCGCTTAAGCCATGTGTTAGTTAAACATTATTTATTGAGGTTGTATGGCCTGTGTCAATAAGATGTTTGGACAAACCAGAAGTGGGAGGACTATATTTGGCAGCCAAACCATGCTCCGAATATCTAGTCTCAATTGACCGCTTTATTTTTCCTATACATAATATTTATTTATTTTTATTTTTTTAATGGGAGCGGGGAAATGCATTTACGCACCTGGGTGACCAATGTCACCCGTGTGCCGGACTCACCTGGCCACTGCCCAGTCATACCGGCTAAAACCCCCCTCCCCCCTCCAGGAAGACCACCACGGAACCGTCTAGGAGACATTACCTCGCGGTGGAGTCCTATAGAACAGCCTCCTACGAGGCCCGCGAGTCAACCGGGCTCCCTAACGGGAGCCCCCGCTCTCTCGGCCCCCAACAAGCTAGCTGGTGCCCCCGCTAGGGAGCCCCGTTGTTGTCTCCCTTCTTTTGGCGAGGGACTTCCCTCACAAAGGCGGCAATCCTTCGCCAGTGGTCCTCCCCCTGGAGCATGACCCCAACTATATTTTCCGGGGTTAAGCTGCCCGTCTCCGCCTCCAGCTCCGCCCTCCCCGCTCTCCAGCGGATACATTCAAAGAATGTGTGGAGAGCTGAATCCGATGAGGAGCCGCAGTATACACAGCACGGGCTCGGTACCTTCCCTATGCGGTGGAGGAAGGCCTGGAAAAGCCCGTGCCCCGTCAGCATTTGGGTGAGGTAGTAATCTACCTCGTCGTGCCGACGGTTCAGCCAAGTGTCCAGCTGAGGAATCAACCTAGCTGTCCACCGGCCCCGCGACTCCCCATCCCATCTTTCCTGCCAGAACGCCATGGTCCTGACCCGAGCTACTCTCGCGGCCTCTCCCCCCAGAGTGAGTTTCTCCCGGTGGACGAACTGCCGCTCCCTGGCTAAGAGGTCGATGGGTATGACCCCCGCTACCACTAGCACCGCCGGTTCCGAGACCGTGCGGTAGGAACTCGCGATGCGGAGCGCCGCACGACGCTGCACCGCAAGTAAGCGCTTGCGGTACCTTTCCCACCGCATCGCGTCGGCCCAGACTTCTGCTCCGTAGAGCATTATGGCCTCGGCGGTGCGAAGCAACAGGCGCCTTTTACAAGGTCTGTGTCCACCAATGTTGGCCATAACCCTGCTTAGCGCGGCTGTCACCGCAGCCGCCTTATCAGCCCGGCCCTTGATCTCAGCCCAGAAGGAGAGCCTACAATCGAGGATCACCCCCAGGTATTTAATCGAGGGCCGCGTCTGGACCGACACGTCCCCACCTGCATCCCGATCAGCAACGGTATGCGCTTCTTTGTGAGAAGGGCGATCTCGGTCTTGGCGAGCGCCAACTCCAGCCCGTGGTCGCGCAGCCAGTAGCTTACCCGACGCATCACCTGGTTGAGCCTCATCTGAGCCGCCGCGACATCTCTAGCGGTGATGACCGCTGCAATGTCGTCAGCATACCCAACCAGGAAAGACCCTTCCGGCATCTCCATACGGAGAATCCCGTCATATGTGTAATTCCATATGTCGGGGCCCAGTATGGAGCCCTGGGCCGCCCCTGCCGAAAGAACCCTCATTTCCGGTCCATCCTCCGTCTCAAAGGTGAGGGTACGATCCTTCAGGTAGTCCCTCATCATCTATAATAGATACTGAGGGACCCTGAAGTCGCGCTCTAACGCCCGGAGTGCGTCTCCCCATCTTACCGAGTTGAAGGCGTTGCGCACATCCAAGGTAACCAGCAGGCACACCGGGCGAGAATAATGGTTCCCGCATTCGGTGGCCCGGGCCGCGTCAACTACCTCCTGGATAGCATGAACCGTCGACCTCCCTTTCCGAAAGCCATACTGTCTCTCGGAAAGGTCCCCAGCAGCCTCGACGGCCGCTTGGAGGCGAGGCTTCAGGAGCTTGCCGGCTGTGTCGAGCATGCACAATGGTCTGTACGACCCGGGGGACCCTACTGGCCCCTTGTCCTTGCTGACAAGCACCAGCCTAGCTGCCTTCCAGCGGGAGGGAAAAACTCCCGCCTTCAGGCAGGCGTTATACATCTCAAGCAAGAGCTCTGGATGGCTCGCCGTCAACGCCTTCAGCACCTCTGCTGGGAGCCCATCGGGCCCTGGCGCCTTTTTATTTTGGAGGCTTTGCGAGGCCCTCGTAAGCTCCTCCATTGTAAACAGAGGAGCGTTGAGTACCTCGCGGACTACGTAGTTAGGCCCCAGCGGATGGGTGGGGAAAAGGGCGTCCACGATGGTTCGGACCGTCTCCGCATCCAGGGGAGCGTTCGGTGAGAACGCGCCTAATTTGCGGAGGACGATCCTGTACCCCAGTCCCCAGGGGTTCTTGTTGAGATCCTCCCCAAGCCGCTGCCAGCACCGGCGCTTACTCGTTTGTATGGCCTTACGTAGGCTCCTCTTAGCCGCCTTGTATTCGGCAGTTCTTTGGGCTACGTCGGGATCGCGGCGGTCAGCTCGTTGAGCCAGCTGCCTGAGACGGAGACATATCCGCCTCAGTTCCGCGATTTCGTCCGTCCACCAGTACACAGTTCGGCGTCCTTCCCTGAATCCTCTTTTACGCGGTACGGCCTCCCGGCAAGCCTGATGGATCAGACTCATTGTGGAGTCCACCACCCGAGCGGCTCGCTCGTTTGCCGGAAGTCCTTCCGGGATCCCGTCAATGGTCCGCTGGCCGCGTGTGATGGCTTGGGACAGCTTTTCGACGTGCATCCTGCCGACATCCCATCTGGGCGTGCCCTGCGAACGCCGGGCCCGCACTGGCGCCATATCACGCACGCGGAACGTGATATATTGGTGATCGCTGGCTGTATAGTCCTCGATCACCTGCCAGTCCTGCACGCGTACAGCCAAGATTTCTGTCGCCAGGGAGACGTCAATAATTGTCTCCCTGTACCCGGGACGTCGAAAGGTGGGCGTCGAGCCGGTGTTTAACACCACCAACCCTGTCCTAGAAGCAAAGTCTAGGACCCGTTCTCCCGGGGAGTCGGGCATGCACTCACCCCACTCCAAGGCCTTCGCGTTGAAGTCTCCAGCCACCACCAGTTTCCCATCCATGCCGCTGACCTCATCCTCCAGGCCATCCAACTTGGCCTGGAAATCCGCTATTGGCTCGTTCGTAGTAAAGTAGCAGCTGACATACGTAATGTCAACGCTCCTCACCCAAACGAAGCCAGTACCCGCGCCATGGTCTGCAACGCTAAAGCGCCGCAGATCCGGGATCCAGATCGCCGCGGTGCCCAGAACATCGCGATACCATGCCGGCTCGCGTCCGACCCGGTACTGCTCACTGACTATTACAACGTCAGCGTCTTTCTCGAGACGGATTTGAGCCAACAGAGCGTGGGCCGTCCTGCTCCTGTGCAAATTACACTGGAGGACCATAACCATTGCCTTTTTTCTTAGCTTCCTCTAGGGCCTTGCCGAAAACCCCGCACTTCCCTGACCCCGCCATATGTCGCCGTGAGCCGGGTTCCCCCGCCACTTCCGGGCAGAGGAAGCACACAGGACCATTGGTACACGTTCTGGAATTATGTCCCTCCCCGCCGCAGCTGAAACAGAGCTTGCTTCGGTCCGGCCCCTTACAGGCCTGGCTCAGGTATCCGTATCCCAGGCACTTAAAGCACCTGGGAACGACCACCCGCCTACGAACCTTGCCCTCTACCCAGCCGACCCTGATTCGGGCAGCCTTCAGTAGCCTCGCCGCAGCCGTCTCCTCGACTTCTACAATGGCCAGGCATTGTCCCCGACCGTTGGGGCGGGTCAGCGCGACCTGGAGGTGGCCGTTATACTCTCTCAGGTCCCTCTTGAGAGCTGCCGTAACCTCCTCTTTGGTCGTGCAGCCATCAAGCTCCCTGATCTCCAGGTTAGCTCTGGGGACCAGTTGCTTGACTGCTGCTTTTTCTTCTTTAATGCGCTTTTTGCCTCCGCCTTGTCCTTGCGCCCTTCCTCCTTTTCGGTGCTGGTCCTCCTTGCCCTTCTAACTACCAGGTTTCTTCCCTCTTTTTTTTCGTAGCCTCCCCCTCCGTTTGGAGCGGAGGGCTGGAGGCTCCTCTCTTCCTCGCCATCGGCGAATCCCCTTCACCAGCTGCCCCGACCAAAGCAGTTTGTGTGCCCAGGGATAGACGCTTTCCCAGTACCGACGAAGTAACTCCGCCTGCCGTCTCGACCGGGGCAGTCTGCGTGCCCGCAGATTTCACGGTTTTCCCCTGGGGAGACCGTAGCGAACCTCTGCGTACGTCCTCCTGGTCGTGTACAGGTCATCAATCGCCTCCTCCAGCACTTCCAGCACTACGCGACTTCCTCCCGACGGGATTAACAGGCGTGCTGTCCCTTTCCTTCTCATCCCACACACAGCCGAGGCAACCGCCAGCGTTACGCCTCCCGCTACACCCGTGCCTATAGGAGAACTCTCCTCTCCGACCGTCCTTTCCCCCCCTTTGAACAGACCTCGAATCACCAGCAGCCTGCCTCCGAAGGTTCCGTAGGCTTTCCGAGGAGCACCCCCCTACACACTCCCGTCTGACCTAAGGATCAGAACGGGTGTTCTCCCTAGACCTAGGGTGTGCTACTCCCTAGGGCCGCAGGTCCTCGAGGTTACGAGTGAAGCAAAGAGATGTGTTGGATCCCGAATCCCGCAGGTAGACGTTCACCTCAATCGCCAGCTAAACTCCCCCCTCGTCTCACTGCATCGTCCGTGCAGGAGCATACACGACCGTCTCTCTGCCAGGTTCGGGTGAGAGTTCCGATTGCATAGTGACGCCGATGGATTCGGAGCCTCTATGAGGCAGCAACTAGTCCGCACGACTACAATTAGCCAGAAACCCCTGGCAGAGACATGACCGTACCAAGAGTCTGTTACCAGCCGCCACCACGAGGAGGTTGTAGTCGCACTACCATCAGTGCACATAGTTTCGGCACGTACACCCAAGTGTTACATGTTATTCCCCCTATGTACCTGATGGCTGACGGCCATAATATCAGAACAACTAATACTGTAAACACCACTTTTTTCAATTTTATCGGATTTAGGGGTTAATTTATTATTAATGATCATTTTAGCGAGATTTATTCTTGTATTGTAAGCTGGATTTATATTTCGTTTTTTTAATATTTTCTCAATGTTTTTAGATGTGTGTCCAACATAAGGGATTTATTCCAGTTTATTTTAGTTTTTTCATGATTTTGAGGCATATCCACACACACACACACACACACTTCTTCTCCAGATTATGTTGCAATGCAATTGTGACCTTAAAATTTCAAAATATGTTGAAAACTACGATTTTGGTTTTCGGACCCATTACTTCCCTATAAACTGGGAAGTTAATAAACAGTGCACGATAACGATTGAGAATGCAGCTAGTTGAAATGGTTAGTCGCACAATTCGTCGCTGCAGTTATAATACTTTTTTCTGAGTGAGACAAAGTCGCCCCAATTGACGGTATTTATCAAGTCGAGAAGAAAATTATCTTTATCGTCAGGTATCTGCTCCGAAAATTCGGTGTAGGGCACGGCAGTTCTATTGGTATTTATTAAAAAGTACCTATTTATACAAAAAAAAACTATAATACACAGTAGATGTAATTTAAAATTTTGTTTATCCTGAATGCTCAACAAAAGAAGAAAATATATTAATAACAAGTTACTTTACGAAGAAATGGCGTTAAAATAAGTTAATAATGACATAAGGATTTAGTATTTTGAACCGAATTCGTTCCAGAGACAATAAAAATTTCATTTTTCTTTTACAACTTACTCTTTATTATTAATACTTATTTTTAAATAAATTTTATCAATTTAATTATCGCTACAATACGAGCCCAACCGCAAAAGAATTCGTCCATACTTTACTTTTCAACTTTTTCCGAATAAGATTCTTTGTGACGGGCTCAAAGAGGTTCATATAAAAAAAAAGTAAAATTTTTTTAGGAACTTCAAAGTATTTACTAATCAAACAAAAACAAAAATCAATTCAAATAAAAAAACAACGATAAGATTCAGTTAAAAACAAATAAATTTGGAAGCAAAATATTACGTCCGGTCTGCTTAGGGCGCAAAAGAATACGTCTACCACGATGTTATGCCTCCTTTGTTCTTGAGAACGTCTTGAATTCGACAAGGAACAGTACTAACAAGTTCGGCACAGAGCTGTGGGGTGAAGGAGTCCCAAATTTCTTGCAGCCGGACACGCAATTCGTCCGTACTTCTGGCAGGATTTGCTCGCAGTTTCTGCTTCATTTTGTGCCATAAAGTTTCTATTGGTGACAAATCTAGACTGTGAGGGTGCCATTTCATAACAACAATTTCTTTTGCCTGTAGCCAAGCCATAGTGGACTTTGCGGTGTGGCAAGCTGCACCATCCTGTTGAAAAATGAATTCCCCATAAGGTGATTGAAGTGATGGAATGGACGGTAGTAGAAAACTTTCAGGATATCTTGGTATTTACCAGAATTAACTATTCCGTTAACAAATGCAAGTTTACCAACTCTTTGTGCCGACATGCATCCCCAAACCATTATATAGGCTGGAAATTTGACAGTTCGCTTTAAACAGACGTTATGGAATGCTTCATCCTTCGTTCTTAGAACACGTATTCGGCTATCGCCTACACACACCTCAAACCTGGACTCGTCACTCCAGACTACGCTGTCCCATTGCCTCTGTGTCCAATCCCGATGCTCTCTGGCATAATGTTGACGTTTTTGCTCTTGCGCACGAGTCGAAAACGGCTTCTCTTTTGCCTTGAGGGATATAAATATTATGAAACGTGTATTTACAAGTAAAATTATGCAATAATATTACCTTATAAAACCGAAAACCCATTTTTTTCATGTTTCGTTAGCACGTATCAACGGATACATCTTTTTTTATGGTATTCTTCCATTCTACGGCGATTCCTGCTGCAGTTCCACGGCGGTTTGCCTTAACTATCCGCCTTAGAGCCCGAAGATCATTGGTACTAGCTAGTGGCGGGCGTCCACTTTTGCGTTTGAGAATCACACTACCACTACTTTTGTACACATTTGTTATAGTTTGCACTGAACTTCTTGATAAATTCACAATTTTTGCTATTTTGTACGCTGATTTGCCGCTTTGAAATTGATTTATTATAATTTCTCTCACTTCGAGAGGTATAGGTTTACCACAAACCACTTTCACCACTGATAGCGATAAACTAAACTGATTTGCTCATCGAACCCATCAGTTCTTAAAAATTCAAAGAATTATTACCGTTAGCAGTTTTGCACACATAATTATCGCTCAACTATTCTCAATGGACGTACTTTTTGCCTGTAAAGCAGACCGGACGAACTATTTTGCATTCAAATTGATTTGTTTTCAGCAGATTCTTATAGTTATTTCTTTTTATCGAAATTGATTTTTGTTTTTGTTTTATTAGGAAATACATTGAAGTTCCTAATACTTATTGACTTTTTTATATACGATCGTTTTTGAGCCCGTCACAGAGGGTCTTATTCGGAAAAAGTTGAAAAGTAATGGATGGACGAATTCTTTTGCGTTTGGGCTTGTAGTTATCAACAAAGCTTACAATATGTTAATTATAAACATATTATTACACTTGTTAAAAATTATTAAATGATGTCAAATAATTGTTCTTGATCTTTAAAGAACAGAAGTGTTAAGATTCATCATTTGAGAATCTTTGTTTTTAAATTTAATTTTATATCATGCACATATAAATTGTACATTCCCACGAAAGCTTTTGCAACGTGAGCAAATTTGCACGTACGATCACGGTAATGCTCTTGCAATGTAAACAATTTTCCGCGGACGGTGACGGTAACTCGAGCCGTGCTCGAGTATTTACATGTTGACTCGTGAGAAAGCTTTCGTGGGAACAATTTTGTTCGTCTAGTAATTTTGCTAATAAGGCATTTTTGTTTGTAAAATTTATATATAAGAAATTATGAAAGAAAAATAAATTGAGTAGTTGTCTAAAAGTAAAGTTGAGTGGTGTTTCAATTTAGTACGGTTCCTTTTCAGCTTTTAATCGTTATTTCAGTTCCAGGTCCAGAACAATAAAGTGTAGTGGTTTCAAGTGCCGCATACATCAACGAAAACAAGTCAAGGTACATGAACCTTGGCTATAATTAGTGAAGTAAAAGAACTTCACCCTAACATTTGGTGACCCCGACGTGATCCCACGTCCAACTTTTTCATTACCTGGTGCAGATCAACGATGGATGCTGTTATGGAGGAGTTAGGAAAAAGGCAATCTGAACAAGGGACTGCAGTGGAGCGCATCATTACCAACTTTAAGAAGGACAGTAGCGCGAGAAAAACTACAAAGGCTTATTACCAGCTTAAGTTACAGCAATTAGAGGAAGCCTGGGCAGCCTTCAAGGCTACTGATGACCAAATACGACGTTGCAGCCGCCGCCACTTGAACATCCGTACTTCTCTAACAACTACTATAAGGCAGTTCTCTCGATCTACACTCCATTTCGGGAGCATTTTCAAGAAATGATTACTTCCTTCGAGACTAGGGAAGATGATCAATTACATACAGGTGATAACGATGATGCAGTAGCACCTCAAGATGAAAGGGCTGCAACTAGTCCAGACCAACAAGAGGATGATCCATTAACATGCGTACAATCGCAAACACCAACCCATACAGTGAAGAATCTGGGTACAGTCCCCAAGGACCCATACAGGTTAAAATCGGATTTAACCCGGAACATAATTGCTCCAGTGCTAACCACAATGAAGAGCCCAGAGTCTTCTCAAGTAACAAAATTCATTCGTCGACAAGGTGCGATGGTTCAATCGCTACGGCGCATTCTCGATGGATTACGTTTAAGTGATGATCACCCAAGGCAATATTATAAGTTGAAGGCTGATACCATTCAGCAACATTGGGCCTTCATCGAGGAACAGAATTACACCATTTGGGAATTAACTGACGACCCACTGAAACTAGGATACGATCTTGATCAGTACGTAACCCTAGAGGAAACTACACAGCAAATATTAGTAGGACTATTGGCAAAGATCGATGAGATGCCCATATCAACAACAAGCAACACTCATCAGCAAATCGCTGTGCCAGTTGTGAAGCTTCCGAAAATAGAACTCCCTCGCTTCGACGGTGATTATCTGAAGTGGCCACAGTTCTATGACCTATATACGCAGATGGTGCACAAACAGCCACTATCCAACTGCCAGAAAATGTGGTATCTGAAAGCCAATGTATTAGGTGAACCAGAAAAGCTAATTAGACACTTGTCGTTGACTGAAGAAAACTACATAACAGCGTGGGAAATGCTACAAGAGCGATATAACAACACAAGAGTTTTGGTCACCACCTTAATCAACAGAATATTGGCGCAGCCCAGTCATGCTTCCGATTTTGCATCCGCTAGTGGCATTAAGTCCTTGCATGACACAACGCAAGAGTGCTTGCTCGCTCTGGAGAATATAGGAGTTTCAACAAAAAATTGGGATCCGATGCTTCTTCATATTTTGCTGAAAAAACTGGACAAGGCTACACATGCCCTATATGAGCAATCCTTGTCAAACCCTAGATCCCTGCAAACCATTAAGGACTTCTTGGCGTTCTTGGCAACACGGTTCCAGTCACTTGAAGCATTGGGTACAAGGAATAAAACTATAGATGATCGTCAACGAAAACCAAATTTAAGATCATTGACTTCCACCACTGTTACAACCACAGCTTGCCCTGTCTGCAAAGGTAGTCATCAGCTATTCCAATGCGGTAGCTTTCTGAAGCTAACTCCATTCAACCGATTGCAGATCCTAAGGAAGCACGGCCTCTGTATTAATTGCCTAAGAGGAGGGCACACTGCGGTTCAATGCAAGTTACGTGGCTGTACGAAGTGTGCAAGGAAACACAACACATTAGTTCACCTACAGAAACCAACAGAACCAAAAATGTCACAGAATGAAACGAACGTCAAATCCAGAGAACCTGCAATCATTTCAACCATAGATGGCACTCATTCATCGACAAATATGATCACATCAAGCGAATCACAAACCGCAGGAACAGCTTTGAGTAATAAACATCAACGTGGGTACGTCCTCTTAAGCACAGCAAGAGTAAGATTAACTGCAAGTAATGGAACCAGTATGGAAGCCCGGGCGATTCTTGATTCAGGCTCGCAGATTAATGTCATCAGCCAACGCCTAGTGAAAAGGCTTGGACTTCAACCAGTAGCCGATGCATTAGCCATAGAAGGTATCGGACAAGGAAAACAACGTACCAACCAGAGGGTAAATGTACTCTTGCAGTCAAGGTTAAATGGTTATGCTGCCAGAGTAGAAGCATTTGTACTTCAAACAATAATATCACCTCAGCCAGTTCGAATGTTGGATATTACCACGTGGGCCAAACCACACAATATCCCGCTAGCTGATCCAAATTTCAACGTCCCAGAGAATATAGATTTATTGATCGGAGCAGGATTTTATCATCAATTGCTCACCATAGGGCAAATAAAACTAAGAGAAGGTCTTCCAACATTGCAGAACACCATTCTCGGTTGGATTATCTCAGGCAAGGCAGAAGAGGTACCAGCCATCACATCCACATGTGGAATTTCCATTGAAGACGAAGCTCTCGACAATGCTATCGAAAAATTTTGGCGAATCGAGGAATTTGAAGAGCCGATAAATCAAATGACCCCAGCAGAAACAAGCTGTGAAAACTACTTCCACCAAACTACGCGAAGAGATGAAACTGGTCGCTTCATAGTTAGCCTACCATTCGCAGACGATGCTGCTAGGTTAGGAGAATCAAGAGATACAGCCCTGCGTCGATTCTTCTCATTAGAACGTAAATTGGCTAGACAAGATGAATTGAGGAAACAATACATCGAATTTATGGAAGAATACATCCGACTAGGTCACATGGAGGAAATCGACCCTGAAGAGATAACGTCCCAATGTTATTTTCTACCACACCATGGAGTTTGCAAACCAGACAGCAGCACGACAAAGTTTCGGGTCGTGTTCGACGCCTCTGCAAAGACATCGTCGAATGTTTCACTTAATGACCTATTGCACACGGGACCCACTATACAAGAGGACTTATTCACAATTCTATTACGGTTTCGATTACCACGCTTCGTCTTTACGGCAGACATTGAGAAAATGTACCGCCAGATACTAATCAGGCAAGAGGATCGAAATTATCAGTTGATCTTCTGGAGAAGTGATCCAAATCAACCGCTCCGTTGTTATCAACTGCGCACGGTCACTTACGGTACCACACCCGCCCCGTATCTGGCTACAAAGTGCTTACAAGTATTGGCTGAGAATGCAGCTCAGAAGTTCCCATTAGGATCGACTTCAATTTTACAAAACTGCTACGTTGATGATGTCATGACTGGCAACAATTCTTTATCAGAAGCAATCCAAACTCAATCGCAACTCTGCTCGTTACTTAAGGAAGCAGGATTCAAACTTAGGAAATGGTGTTCCAACCATCCTTACCTGCTTAGGAATATATCGCCAGAAGATCAAGCAATAGAATTGGACTTTACACTAGACAAAGAAGAGAAGATTAAGACTCTAGGTCTCACATGGCTGCCTAAATCAGACCAATTTGTAGTAAAGACTAATGAGATCAATCCTCATAAGATCACGAAACGGAGTGTGGCATCCCACATAGCTCGACTTTTTGATCCACTTGGAATCATTTCACCCATTGTTGTTACAGCCAAAATATTTCTTCAAGAACTATGGCAGTTAAAACTAGACTGGGATGCCGCACTTCCGATGGAATTGCACACAAAATGGGTCAAGTTTCAAAGCGACCTGAACAACATGGATGATATACACTTCTCAAGACATGTCTTTGCAAATGAAGTTCCAAAGACAATCCAATTTCATGTCTTCACAGACGCATCCGAAAAAGCATACGGTGCTGCTATGTACACAAGATCTATCAACAAGGATGGAAGAATGATCATTCGACTTCTTTGTGCCAAATCTAGAGTGGCACCAGTAAAAACAATTACGTTACCCCGTCTTGAACTCTGCGCGGCTAAGTTGGGTGCCCAACTCGCAAGTCGAGTCAAGAAGGATTTGAACCTCAAGGATGCTGTCACATATTTTTGGACTGACTCAGAAGTTGTTCTGGCATGGATAAACTCCACATCATCGTCCTTCCATGTTTTTGTAGCTAATCGTATTGCATCTATACAAAGACTCACAGATCCTAAGCAATGGCGTCACGTTGGTTCCAAGCAAAACCCGGCAGATGTGCTATCACGCGGAATCACACCTGAGAAGTTGAGGACACATAATCTCTGGTTCTATTGTCCGCCCTTCTTGCATGGTCAAGAATCACTATGGCCCCCCGTATATTGCAAAAATCTTCATGATTCGTGTGAGCTAGAGAAAAAACGCACAGCGTTAACTACCAGCTCTGCAGCAACAGAGATCCAAGAATCAGTCAATCCCCTTTATCGCATCCAGCACGGAAATTCCTTCAGACGACTGCAACGGATTACCGCCTACGTGCTTAAATTTGCTAATCGGACCAGACGGCGGACCATAACAACCAACGAAGCAACCATTCTAAGCACAAGTGAACTCGACTCCGCTCTCTATGTTATCATAAGGACAATGTAGGAGGCACACTTTGATGAGGAAATTAGTCAGCTGCAAAAATATAAGGAGATTAATAAGACTAGCGCTTTGAGCAGCCTCACACCATTTTTAGATGATCAGGGAATAATTCGTGTTGGAGGACGGTTGGAAGCGGCAAATATCACCTACGATGCCAAACATCCCATGCTTCTTCCTTATGAGCACAATTGGACGAAGTTATTACTGATTGCTCTTCATAACGAAAATCTACATTGCGGACCTCAGGCGCTATTAGCTTCCTCCAGGCAACGATTTTGGCGTATTAAGGGCAAGACATTAGCTAGGTCAGTGGTCCAACACTGTGTACGTTGTGCAAAGGCAAGGCCCAAGGTCTTATCGCAGATGATGGGCAACCTACCTGCTCACAGAATTCAACCAGCGAGGCCATTCATAAATGCAGGTGTCGATTTCTGTGGGCCACTTTTGGTGCATTATCAAATTAGGGGCAAACAGCCCAGAAAGGCCTATGTAGCCGTATTCTGTTGCTTTGCCACAAACGGTACACTTAGAAATTGTCGGAGATCTTAGCACGAATGCATTTATAGCTGCATTGAGACGCTTTATGGGAAGACGAGGCCATTGCAGGAATTTGTATTGCGATAACGCAACAAACTTTGTTGGAGCATATAACCAACTAAGTGAACTGATTATTCCAAGAGAAAGATCATTTCAACTTGCAGCGCAAGCGGCACAGACTTCCATTTTATACCTCCCAGAGCGCCCCATTTCGGCGGTCTTTGGGAAGCTGCGGTAAAGTCAGCAAAACACCTTTTAAAGAGGAGCGTGGCGTCAGCATCATTGACCTACGACGAATTAGAAACTGTTGTGGTCGAGGTAGAAGCCATATTGAATTCCAGACCTTTAACATCCATGTCTAGTGATCCTAATGATCTGATGGCCCTAACCCCGGGTCACTTTCTGATTGGAGAACCACTTACAGCCTCTGTGGACGCTTCTGCCGAACCTTGTAAGGCTAGTCTCTTGAAACGATGGAAGTTAGTCTCATATGTTAAACATGAATTTTGGCGACGTTTGTCTCGTGAATACTTGAATGAACTTCAGTACCGCAATAAATGGAAAAAGGGATGCCGGAACGTTGAACCAGGTACTATAGTGGTCATAAAAGAAGACAACACCCCTGTCATGAAGTGGCCATTGGGACGTATAATAAAAACCTACCCCGGGAACGACTGTTAGATAAGAGTATCGGATGTGCGTACCGCAACGAACGTAGTGCGAAGACCAATTCATAAGCTTGCACCTCTGCCGATAGAGACAACTCTTACCGAAGACACAGCACCATCAGAGGAAGTAAACAACCCTACTGCATCTACAAGGCGATCACCGGAAAATCACAATCTTGCTCCAAGAAAGAAGGCAAAAACATCTTTTGGATCCTTGATAATGTCAACACTGCTGGTCTGTCTATTCCTGCCAGCTATCAGAGGTAGTCCTTTTGAAATAAATAAATTTCATAAACAACCAGGGATCCACTTCGAGCGATTAGGAACAACAAGAATAGTGTCTACTGAATGGAATCTGGTGGCCTATTATGATCTTCAACCATACTGGAAGGAATTCAATATCTTGCAAAGTGGAATAGGAGCACTTAATCACTTGTGCAATCAAATTAAACACAAAAGCTCATGTAATCCAGTTATTACCCAATTCCAACACATTAAAGAGGAGCTAAGTAGCGATAATGAGCTATTATCAATGCAAGCACCTGCCAACAGAACCAAAAGAGGAGCAGTTAATATTGTGGGTAACATTGCAAACTCTCTCTTTGGTATTCTGGATTCTAAATATGCAGAGGATATGGCCAACACCATCGATGCGGTCAAGGCAAACGAGAACCATCTGCAGTCGCTTCTTAAGAACCAGACAACGATAATTGACGCAACCATCAATATAATCAAGCGGGACCAAGTGGACAACGACAAGAAATTTCAAACATTAGAGAGCCAGTTGACGCAAGTGGTCAACCGACTCAACGGCATGGAAGAAGAGCAGTTTCAATTTAAACTAACATTATTGTTTTCATCACTATCCATTCAAATGTCCTTGATCGCAACCAATCTACATAGAATATCCACGTCAATTAGTGACGCCTTGACCAACTCTCACCATGTCCAAATTAGTCCTCAGTTGCTCACGCCGTCTCAACTAAGACAGGAGATATATCTCATTCAAACCCACTTGCCAACCAATTTGCGGCTTCCCACGAGTCAGGAGAACATTCTGCAACTATACAGACTAATAAAGGTGGCAAGTCGACCAGTCAATACTTACGTTATTTTCAAAGTAACGATTCCACTAATCAATCTCGAAGAATATGATTTATTCAGAGTGATTCCAATCCCACTGTTCATAAACAATAGCATGGTGGCGATACACTCTTGTGCAAATTATCTAGCAATTACTGTGCACAGGGATCAACATTATCCTTTAACGGATCAAGAGCTAGCAGGCTGCACTATAACCAAAGAGAACACTTACTTATGTGGACAGCATCACCCAGTTTACCACCGAAGGGCCAACGTCTGTTCTTGCGAGATTGATTTCTTGAACGGAATATCCAACCCAAGGGTATGCAGGCTACACAAATTAGACAATCACTGCGGATTCATTCAACTATCTCATGCCAATTAATAGATTTTCGCCTTGAACGAAGAAACATTGCTAAACGTGGCTTGCTTTAATGAAACTACATCTACCATGATCAGCGGCTCCGGACTTTTGACGCTGCAACCATATTGTACCATCAAACATGAAGTCGCAACTCTTCAAGGCCATCAGATCTATTCCAGCGAAGCCAAATTAACCTACACCAAGTTTAGTGATCTCCTCAATATAACAACCCCCGAACGATTGGCACCAATTCTTCAAGAACACATTCAGCAACATCTACCAGTAGAGGACCTACAAAAATTACAAAGGATAATCAAAATGCAAGATTTTAATATGCCAAGGGATATCGAAGCAAACCATACGCACAGTTTAACCGTCAGTTATACCGGACTACTCCTGTTTATCATCATCGCTATCTGGATGATCTACAAGGCCCGTGACGACATCTGGTGATGCCTGCGCCCAAAACCCAAACCTCGGCCAAGAACACACATTACTCACGAAGACTTTGTCGTCAACATAGAATGCGATGAAGGCTGAACCATTGGTTCATCGGGGGGAGGATGTTAAGATTCATCATTTGAGAATCTTTGTTTTTAAATTTAATTTTATATCATGCACATATAAATTGTACATTCCCACGAAAGCTTTTGCAACGTGAGCAAATTTGCACGTACGATCACGGTAATGCTCTTGCAATGTAAACAATTTTCCGCGGACGGTGACGGTAACTCGAGCCGTGCTCGAGTATTTACATGTTGACTCGTGAGAAAGCTTTCGTGGGAACAATTTTGTTTGTCTAGTAATTTTGCTAATAAGGCATTTTTAGTTTGTAAAATTTATATATAAGAAATTATGAAAGAAAAATAAATTGAGTAGTTGTCTAAAAGTAAAGTTGAGTGGTGTTTCAATTTAGTACGGTTCCTTTTCAGCTTTTAATCGTTACTTCAGTTCCAGGTCCAGAACAATAAGGTGTAGTGGTTTCAAGTGCCGCATACATCAACGAAAACAAGTCAAGGTACATGAACCTTGGCTATAATTAGTGAAGTAAAAGAACTTCACCCTAACAAGAAGAAACCATTAAATTCCAAGTTCTCGAATGGGACTACATTCCATTCTTTTTTTGGGGAACTGCCCTGACTAACCAAGCTAACGGGGAATTTTCTAATCATTTCTTCTGTTTTTAATAGCATTTTATGCCAGTTGCTTTCAGCTGGCCTTTTGACAAGAACTATACGAAAGCTTTAACGAAGACTCCCAAATTTGTTTTTGAGTTGTAAATTTTTAAGCGATACGAAATTCTAACATGTGCAATAAAAATTATTAGCAACAAATATGTGTTGCTACGAAATTGATACATCAAAATTAATTGCTAAAAATAAAAACAAAATAATTGACTAAATAAATCCTTTATTTCCATTCCCATGTCGAGTGTATATTCCTTTTAAAAATTGAGCAATAAAGTCTACACTTACCCACCCAAATCCACTTAAACTAGTAACAAGAAAACTTCAAATCTTCTGTTTCTGTGTTGTTCTCCTTGGAAATTCATATCATTCATTTTCATTCTAGCAAAAGATCCAGCATAAATTATCCTTAAAGATGTGTATCTGGAACCACACAGAGATATTGAAACACGACGTCGGCGTCGGTTTTATTCTGATGGCGTGATGACGCCATTTAGAGCTTTCGTTGTGTACCTGTGTATAGTTCAGCAACGTAAAGAGAAGTTTCTCCAAGGTTGGTGTAGAGATTTGGATAACAATGTGTTCGCACTGGCTCCAAGAATTTTAAGTCCTGAAGGTCAGGTGTTTCAGTACCAGTCAGGAAGCTCAAGCGCGGTTCTCGTTATTCAATATCAGCGCTCAGTTTATAGGCGTCATTACGACGCGACTGTGCTTTCCGTTCCATAATTTTTCGGTCTTCCTCAATCATTTTGTTTGTAAACAACCACCTGAAAATCAAGTTCAAGTTTAAGAAGTGCAAAGAGGAGTGTTTTTCACACTTTTAATATTGTTCAGTTTGTATGTATTCATTATGAGTGTTGACTTCAAAGAGAAATAACAATATTTTTACATTATTAAAAAATTTATAGCATAGACTGTGCTGCGTGGTACCAGGACCTATGAAATTAATTTTCTTTAAAAGCTCTGTAATCTCGTAATAATTTTCCCTAAAATGTTAAACGAAACCTTACGTGCAAGCCATAAATTATAAGGATGTTAACCACTGTATCTTGTATTTATTTCTTATTTGTTTTTATAAAGTTTATTTTCGTTGTTCTGCTAAAATAGAAAATAACAATAAACGGAATTTATTAATGACCATTTAAAGATTAATGAACACTCTTCCTCCTGCCGCCGTTACTTGGATAATAACATCTATAGGTATTACTCTCATCAGTGCCAGAAATTATGTCTAAATAAATTATAGGGGCAAATCTCTTTATTGTTTGATTTTTGGAGTAATCTTTATCAGGAATAAAGATTTAATACCGAAATAAATAAGTTTTGTGCTCATGTATTTCTACTATGACTTCGTTGAGGTTACTTTTTGGTTTTTGTTGTGCTTTTTACTTTTTATTTGCTTTTTATTCACTTTAGCACTTTTGTTTCCTGAATTTATATTTTGCGAATTCTCTTCTTGTTCTTTGTTTTTATATGATTTGTTATAGTGTTTTTATTAAGTTTTTATTTAGTTTTTTTTATTTAGTTTATTGTTTAGTTCTCTTTTGTAGTAATCAGCACATTGATGAAATATTGTAAATGAATAAATAAATAGTTGTTAAATATCTCGCATGTGCTTTAAGAGTGTTTCGTGAATAGATATAAATAATGACAAAGTACACAGATTTTGAAGAAAAAGTTAAGTTTCTTTTAAAGTGTTATTTTTGAAGCAAATGCGAAGTGTGATCCATGACATTTTTTGAGTTTATCATTGTACAGGGTGTTTCTTAGGTCTTGTGCAAAAATTAAGGAACTGGTAGATCTAGGCGAAAACGAAAAAAATTGTATTTAATTGTAATTTTAACGCATGTTTTCTACAGTTTTAGTGTTATAGTCGTTATTAATATTTCAGTTGACAGGTAACACTATGATGTTAAATACTGGGTAATTTTTGTTGTTACTGCTAATGGATTTAAAAAAAAACTTCCTCAAACTTAAAAAAAACTACAGTCTTTAACACCATTGTGTTACGTATCAACTGAGATATTAATAATGTCTAACATATAACAATAAAACTGTAGAAAATACGCGTTAAAATGTAAGACTGGCTAATTTCATCGTAAAAAAATTTCAAACCTCCCCCATCCATAAAATTTTTTTCGTTTCTCGCCTAGATATACCAGTTCCTTCATTATTGCACACGACCTAAGAAACATCCTGTATTCTAGATGTTTTTAAATATCACAAGTTGATATATACAATTCAAAAAATGACAAACTTCAGTAAAGTGATTACTAAAGTGGTCAAATATTCGAAGATTGTTGCAAAGTAAGCTGTTTTTATTATATTTCAGTCGAATGATAAATAACTTATACATTACCTCTACTGAGAACCTTACAATGCTTTTAATGGCTTCCCTTTTTGGAGTTGTAAGGCCTTTAAATAAATGTTATTGTGAAAAAATATTGAGTTATAACAATTTATGCTGTTGTTTAGTAGCACATAATAGGTCTGTCTGTTTACTCGATAGTGTTTACACAAAACTGAAAGTTTTCGTCCGCACTGCGTCTGTTTACTTTTGGACTTGAAGTAGAGTAATTTCCCCTTTTACCCAAATTTTACACACACTTATGGTTGACAACTCATAGCTGATTGATGTTTGGCAAGTTAAAGCTTATAAATAAAAATTGAAATAAACACGAGGAACTATCAACTTTTTTAGTAAATTGCTATTCATTTTTATTTATTTTTACGATTTGCTGTAAACGCACTGATCTTTGCACTGAAATTTACTTTTGACAGTTATTCAGTTGCCATCAATTTACCCAAAAAGCGTCTGTTAACTTTCGCATTTTCATCCCCTCCAAATGAAGAGATATACAAAGGATCTGTTTGGGGATTATGATTGATCATACTTTGAACTTTATTTGAGGTTTTTAAGGGGAGGTTACCGTTCATGACGGACAAAAAATAGATTTTTTTATTTTTACATAATTTGAATCCTTATAGTGTTTAGTATATGTAGTTAAAAGGATTTTGTGAAATGATATAGTTTAGAATACAGCGCATTGAGCGGAATCGCGCGCCTTGTGAGACCACCTTTTTCCGCTACCTTATTAATCAACCTAATCAACCTGCAGATCCAGCAAAACGAATGCTTTGAGGAAGCCGAAGGCTGCCTCTATGGTGCTGGGATAGCTGAATAGATGTAAGTTGTCAAAAACAAACATTAAAAACGATTTTTGATAACTTAAAACTGCTGTTTCGAGAAAAATGTGCTTTTCTCGAAACAGCATTTTTTAGCGCGCGGGGCGCTCTCCAGCTTCACCGGATGAACCGATTGACTTGCAATTTGTTCAACCTTAAAGGAAATTTAATTTCGGGGGCCTTATCGAGGCGATTTTTTTTTGTTTTCGACTTAAACTTTTTTTGCGTCCATTGAAGCTAAAAAAACAGTGAAAATATGACTTATTTTTTCAAACGGCGGCCATTTTGATATTCGGGGGTTTTAAGAAAATTTAAAAACGATAAGGACCCCCCAAATTTCATGTAGATTATTAATTTTTTACCCGTTTTTGTTTCGGATTAACTGACAAGGGGGTGGAACTCCCCGCGCAGCCCAATACACGCGGTGCATGGCTTCAGTTTATAGGATATACAGCCGCCATTTTGGATTTTTTTTAATGAAAAAATTTTTAAGTACTCTTTATTTATGGGAAAATAAATTATATTAACTGCCGCTTCAATAAATATTCACTATATAACCGCAAAAAAATCCCCCCTTAATACAAAACAAAATGGCGCCCGTTATTATGGTTTGATCAAGGGCCTGCGAGTTTGAAGTACGTAGACTGCATGCAGTGTAGCCCCTCAAGAGTTATCTGAAATCAAAAATGGTTAACATTAGTCGATAGTACATTAAATTCATGGGAGCTTATACCTAACCACAATGAAATAACTTTTAATTTAACGATATGGTGCTAACTCGAACAACTTTAAGTTCGACTTTTGGGGTTTTTTTCACCCTTTATGGCTTTACAAAAAATAGTTAATATTAGCAAATTTCATATAAGCTGAAATTTGGTATAAGCTCCCAAGAAAAGTGTTTATTTTTCGGGGGTCAAAGGTAGAATATGTTAAACCGTTTTTATTTTATGCTACACGCAGTTTTGAAAAATCGTGTTTCGAGAAAAACGTGTTTAAAGTTTAAGGAAAACTTTTATATGTTTTATTAGTTCAATTTGCATAATAACTACATGTTATTATATAACTTTTGTAACGCACGGATTAAAAACCCTTTTCGTCCCAACATTCTAGACACATATACCTTTCAAAAACTACAATAAAAAAAATAGAATTTTTGACTATATTGAATGAGAGCCTGGCCTTAATGGGGGGAACTCCCTGTAACAGCCCGAAAAAAGCTGATTTTCGCGATTTTTTTTGCATATATACATAAGTATCAACAAATTTTGAAATATTGTTAGTTAAATAATAGTTTCAAGTACGTAAAAAAAATTTTATTGATTTTTTTTTAAACAAAATGGCGGCGATAGACCTAGTTGATTGGAACGCCTCAAAATCTTGATGCCCAATTGGCGTGCAGTCTAGCGGCCACAAAACAAATCCTGCAACAATCAGACAAAAAAGTATTGTAATTAAGCAGTATACCTTCTATATGAATTAGTTAAAAACTCAAAATTTTGAAAATTTATAATTAATTCGAAGTTGTGAAAAAACATGCGATTTTACGATAAAAATTACGAGCTAAATACTTATTTTTTTTATGTTTTACAAGTCAAAATTAAAAACCTTGATATTCATATTCAAGGTAATATTATTTTATATTCCCACACCAAATTTCGGACTCCTAGGTCAAACAGTTTTTGAGATATCCTGCACGCCAATTTAGAAAACGTGGTTTTGAGAAAAACGCGTTTAAAGTTTTGAAATGAGAAAAAGTTATGAAAATTTGTCTCAGCCATTTCTATGATGTATATAAATACGAATGAATAATACGAATAGTACGCAGCTTATTTACTTGAAGTCATGCACAAATAATTATAATTATGCAATAATAATTATTTAATCTTGCGTTTGTTGAGAATCAGATAATTTTTCATATGTTATCTAGTCCTCATTAATTTAATTCCAAATAACTATTTTCTGAGTCATGCGGTTCATACGATAAATTGTTTAAATTTAGAAGGAGTTTGGAAGGTCAGACTAATCAAGGACTTTGGTACTCTTAAACCTTCTTATAAATACGAGTAATTATCAACGTAGGATCCAATTAAAAGTAATTATTTGAAACTTATTCTCATTTAACCCATTTTGGGAATAGTTTGTCTATAACACCGATCTTCCACCTGGCAAGTTCTGCGCTAAAGCCTTTAAGTCTACTATTTTCCTATTTGGGTAGCTTTCTTCTTAATAGATCT
The DNA here is from genome assembly GCA_964036015.1 of Leptarthrus brevirostris. Lineage (NCBI taxonomy): Eukaryota > Metazoa > Arthropoda > Insecta > Diptera > Asilidae > Leptarthrus > Leptarthrus brevirostris. The sequence goes on along the minus strand of OZ038373.1, from coordinate 61,810,326 downwards.
TAAATAAATAAATATTTTACCGACAGGTTAATGTGACAGATCACTTGTGATACTGCTGTCTAGTTCGGTGTTTGATTTAGTTGGATTAACATCCAGCTTTTCGTTGACTTCGAAGGCGTCCAGCAGCTTAAGAAAATGTAACCGTTTGGTGCTGCTGATGAAGAGCCAAAGGAATTTAGATTTTCTTTAATAGAAACGCCGCTCTTGTCAAGAAAGTTCTTTAATATGTCTTGTTCCGCTCGAATTTTGAAGGGTTTGTTTTGCAATTTTTTGGGATTTTCTTTGTTGCGCGGTCGTCAATACCGAAGTCAAAGATCCTGTTAAATGATGTTTGATTTTCTTTTTTAGTTCGTGATCAGTTTATTGCCACTTTCCTTTTCAATTATTAATGTTTATTGCGTCTTGACAAGTGAATCTGTGCACGTCTTTGGTAGTAATGACCGGACAAACAATGTTTATGATTCTCCAAAGAAACCAATTGATAAATACTTGCAACTTAAATGTTTAAACTCATATCCTCGTTTTTAGTTTCCAGCTATACAACAGAACAGATTTTAAGTTCTGTTTAAAAGTCCGGACTTATTGTTTCATATAATCAGGGCATTAAATGCAATTCAAACTTTTATATCAGCTTCGGCTGCGCCATTTGCTATCATGCTTCTCGGATCAGTGATCTTATTAATTTATCTACTCGTCCTATCTGCTGTTGAGATAAATTTCACCGTCCCCTAGAGTACAAATTCATAAGTTGTGGTTTTTTTATTTTTGGTTTTATTATTTCGTTCTCTTATACACATATTGTATAAAATCTATAAATCTTTATAGAACCATAGTAGGGTAGAGGTATATTATAATTAATCATGATAAAAAGCCTGCCTTATTCCTTATGTTGTTTACGACATAACATGTATGGATCCCATGGTTGTTTGCTTTTGACAACAGATTCAAAGAATATTGCAGAATACTGTCGGTTGTTCGAAATGTACCTTAAATTGTGGGTTATGGGAACTAAAGGGAAAACTTTGTTTAATTAATTTTCATAACGTTTTAATCTATTGTATCTTAAAATAGGAGTAAATAATTTTTGTACTCAGTTTTAACTTTTACATACTACTTATACCTAAAGTCTACATTTATTTACCGGTAAACAGTTCTTATATATTATATATTGCTGTAAAAGTGATAGCTAAGCAGCTAAGCACCCATCTTTTTTCCGCATTGATTTTCTTTAAATTTCGCCCACATTACATACAAGCGCTTATTGACACTTTCAAACCCATATGACCTAAGAAATATCTTTGCTTTAATCGGATTACATATACGTACCCTGCTAAAGTTTCGTTTGCTTGTTATATCTAGTCTTTTGAAATTTGTCTCTTTTAAATTAATGCTCTCGCAGATGAGTGGTTCACCTCACCCAAAGATTGTTAATTTTTGGTAAGTTTATGAAAAGATACAAATTCAATACACCCCGAATTTATTAACTTGTTTTTATCAAAATATCATCTAAACTTAACGCAAAACTTTCTGGTTGCCAACATAAAAAATTCTGACTTTCGTTTGACGTCAATATCTTCTGAAAGAATTCTACATGTACACAGAAAATCGTCCAGTTAGAGAAGTTCAATTTTTACAAAAGGATCGTATTTATTTCCTTTAATACGCTTTGACAAACATAAAAAAGAGAGAGATGGTTTTGGCATTATTATTTATTCATGCATAATAAAATCTTTACAAGTTTTCAAGGAGTTTGTAAAAAGTTAACATAATTAACATTTCGCACTTTAATAGTAATTATTCTGCTTAGTTTATATAAATTGTTTATGAAACAATTTGCTTTAAATATTTATTATCATTGGGTATTTAAAAATGTTCATCAACACAAAGTATTGCCTAGCAAAATAAATATGAGGTAGTTATACGTTCATTGCCGAATCTTCTGCACGGCATTGAGTATGGATGACACAAACAAAAAAAAAATCCGTACATGATTGCAGATATTGCTTAGAAGAAAATAGTTTAAGGGAAATTTATTCATTTTATGCAATAGCTTGTATTAGGCTTAAAAATAAATAAATAAATAAATTATGAAAAAACAATTGTACTTATTATAATCCAAACGCTATTAAATACAGGTTATTGCCGGTGGTGGTAATAATTTACTTATCTAGGCAAACATTATATACAAAGAGCAAAAAATATGTTACTTAGGGTTAATGGATATTAATTATTGTCGAGACTGCTCTTTTACTTATTACAAAATGTTCTTAGCTGCCCTTTTAGCTCTCTGTAGTCAGAAGCCGTAAAGATTCGTAACGCATGGATTGATTAATTAAAATAATATAGCATCCTTTTTGTTGTCCGCGATAAATATGTTATTCGTTCAACATCCAATATTGATAAATAATTATAACATCCAAATATTGTTGGATATATCTTTCTTAATTCGCTAATTATTGGCGCTAATTAGCCTTCCTGTTTGTTACATAACGCCGAAGTAATTGTTAAGCTATATTTTAAGTGTCATATACAGATCTGGTGTGCCAAAATACTTGGGATGATAGATTTCACCTGGCCAAAAGAAACATTTTATGGCCTGTGGAGAGGGGGGGGGGGGCAATCTGAACCATTTGGGAGTTACAGGGTGATTCTGAAATTTGCAATTTTGACGGTATGAACATCACTAATTCAATTCAATTCAATAAAAGTTTATTTATAAATTCTATACTTTTACATAATTGAACAGTTCTATCCTATTCTAATTTCTATTTTACTTCATTGATTGTTATCTTCATACATGTCATGTTTTACTTTATATACTACTTGACGTTATGCATATCTATACAAATACTAGAACAAATGACAGAAAAAAAAGAACTATAAACTACGGCATGGCTTCCGAAGCCGTCTGTTGTGGTTAGCAATTTAGCATTTTTCTAATTAAATTTAACTAAATCTACTGAAAATACTTAAGAAAATCACAACAAATCAATCTACATCTGAGTAATATGCAGTTTAAAAAACAAACAAAAATAAGGCGAGTGATAGATACATACATAAACTACCTCTAATCTGTGGAGCAACTGAAGAACATCAACAATTGTATTCAGACGCGAGAAATTTTCTATAAGCCCATGCTTTTGTAACATATGAAATCAAGTCATTATAGTTATTTTTACCATTTAATATATAAAAAATATCACGTTCATCGCCTGCTTTTTCTAAATGCATATCTGCGGAATTCTGCCGCATCTATACCTCAAAATGAGACTAATTTTTACTAGGGATAACTCATTTCTGAAATAATTTTTTTAGAATTAGAATAATTTATATATATATAAATTCGGTACTCCTGTTTTCAGTATTAAAGCATAGTTCGGCATACGTTGTGGAAGATGTAACATCCTCCTTCTTTAAGTAGAAACGCTGCACCTTCTCCACCAATTCATATTGTTGGTATCCTCATATCTGCGCTGCATAGCACAGTATGGAGCGGCTTACGGAGTTGAATAGTGCGATCTTGTCAGAATGTTCCACTTCTTCTTTCCGAATAAAATTTTTCCAAGTACTACCAATGTTGACTGTAGAACTTTGCGAGCGGGCTTTAAGATGTTCGAAAAATGAAAGTTTGGGAGTTAATATGATACCTAGATATGTGTATTTCCTAACTATTTGTAACGCTTCGTTGCCATAAACAAATTTTTTATTTTGACTTCTTATTCCTCCGCCTCGGCTAAAAATCATGACTTTGGATTTATCTAGGTTAACGATAAGGTTCCATAGGTTGCAATAATTTTGAAATTGATTTATCATGCACTGCAGTTCTATTGGATTGTCCGACAAGATTACAATGTCGTTAGCGTAAAGAAGTGCCTTTATCTTTAAACCTTGTATCCTGTAAGTGTAAGTGTAATAAACAAGGCAAACAGTAACGGACCTAAAATGCACCCCTGTTTAACGCCACTGGTAAATTTTATAAAACAACGAGCTACGAACAACAGTGTCAAAGGCTGCTTTAAGGTCAACAAAAAACGCGTACACTTTCTTAATCTTGCGGTGATGACAAATTTTAAATTTTAATTATAGATATGAGATTAAATATATTGTCCATAGTAGAATACCCCGGTCTGAAACCAGCTAGGCTTTCAGTTAATACTCTATTTACCTTTTCCCATGCAGCAAGACGATTATATAAGATTCCAACAAAAATCTTAGAAACAGCATCCATAAAAAAGAGTCCCCGAAAGTTACCAACTTTTTCAACATTACCCTTTTTGTGTGTAGGAAATATGACGGATCTTGTGAAGCTTTGAGGTAGAACACAACTATCGAAGTATACATTATATGAGGATACTAGTTTATTAATAAATTCATCTGGGGCATTTTTTACGAATTCATAGGGTACCCTTTCTAATCCCGGAGCCTTATTATCCTTTAATCCAATCAATATCTTTTGTTACTCGTGTCGTTCTATAGGACTATCTAAGAGCGGATGACTGATATATGAACATCACTATTTTATTTTTAACTTTTGATCTACTCAACGCAGACCTCAAACAAATGCGAAAAAACTACTATCCCAGTGACCTTTTTAAAATTGTTAATAATGTTGATTTTAATTCCTACCACTACAGGTACAGTCGCTTCCAAATGCGAAAAAGAATATTTTCTAATTACCTAAATTACTTTTTTATTTTTATTAAATTGCCCATCTTATTACCTTTCCAAAAAGGTACAACATGGCAAGGTAGACTTTTTTGAGCTATTTAAAAAAAAATTAAAAAAGTCGAAGTTTGTCAAAATTTAATTTTAAATATTAATTTTGGATATTTTACATGAAAAAAAAATCCAATTTGGAATTCAATATCACGACTGCGAAGAGCATACAATTTCCTATAAGAATCACTATTTTACTTATTTTTATATAATTTTCTTAATATGATTTATTACCTTTGAAAATAGGTTATACATAACTTTTTCCAAATTGTTGGTTGTCCGCTTCGCGTGAAATGCCCCAAATAATAAATAATTAGAGGCAAATCATTAAATTTTGTTGTTATAAGTGAAGTAGGTAAATATCGGTAATAGAAGGCGGTTTGCTAGTTGCAGCGCGAGTGTAGTAAAGTACGAAAGGATATCTAAAGATGATAACATTTGTTAATAAGCAAATTTTGTTGCTTACTTAGAAAGAATATTAATAAATGCCGAAAACAATTGACGAAATGGTTCGTAATTTGTTTTTGTAATTGTTAAAGGGAGCCAGGAAATATTCTCTTGACCCATAATGTCCTGGATGATGTGGCATATAATTTAAAATAGTCTAGCCTTGTTTTCAAGCTCATTTAATTTAATTTTAATTCAAGTTAAGTTTCTTGGTATTATATATTATGAAAAATGTTTTTAATTTTAATATGTCAACAGATCTAAATTAAATTTTCACATAAATGACGTACGAAGCAACTTTGCTTTTGTTGAAATTGCAAAACAGTTATTCAACCGCACCACCGACAGTACTCCCAATGACCATTTAGCTTAATCTGTTCTCAGCAGAAAACATGTTTGTCACCGTCGGTGGGGTTCGAAACGGGGACGCTCATGATGAGGGGCCAACACGTGATCCCTTACTCCTTATGACGCAATTATTTCATATGAATTATAATTTTTTTATTTATATTATCTATGTAATTTCTTGAAATTAATGCAAAAAAGTATTTACTAAAATTGTAATTGGTTTCCCATTGGCAATTACTTATCCCTGGTCGAGTTGACTATTCAACTTTGTTAGCCGAAAGACTGCTTTTATCACTCTAAAAGTCAACTAGATCCCACCTTTGCTTTAAATGTAAGGACCTACTATAACTTTTTAAAGAACAAATTTACAAAACCAATTAAAGTTAAGCAGTAATTAGCCTTATTGTGTACAATTGTGTGGGTCGTACTCATAGGAGTTGTTAGTAATTTTTAAGCTTAAATGTACTAAGTTAGTCATTATAAGGGTCAACAAAATGTTCACCGAGTCGTACATCCTAATCGACTCAAAAAATTAACAAAAATGCCTTATAATGACTAACTTAGTACATTTAAGCTTAAAAATTACTAACAACTCCTATGAGTACGACCCACACAATTGTACACAATAAGGCTAATTACTGCTTAACTTTAATTGGTTTTGTAAATTTGTTCTTTAAAAAGTTATAGTAGGTCCTTACATTTAAAGCAAAGGTGGGATCTAGTTGACTTTTAGAGTGATAAAAGCAGTCTTTCGGCTAACAAAGTTGAATAGTCAACTCGACCAGGGATAAGTAATTGCCAATGGGAAACCAATTACAATTTTAGTAAATACTTTTTTGCATTAATTTCAAGAAATTACATAGATAATATAAATAAAAAAATTATAATTCATATGAAATAATTGCGTCATAAGGAGTAAGGGATCACGTGTTGGCCCCTCATCATGAGCGTCCCCGTTTCGAACCCCACCGACGGTGACAAACATGTTTTCTGCTGAGAACAGATTAAGCTAAATGGTCATTGGGAGTACTGTCGGTGGTGCGGTTGAATAACTGTTTTGCAATTTCAACAAAAGCAAAGTTGCTTCGTACGTCATTTATGTGAAAATTTAATTTAGATCTGTTGACATATTAAAATTAAAAACATTTTTCATAATATATAATACCAAGAAACTTAACTTGAATTAAAATTAAATTAAATGAGCTTGAAAACAAGGCTAGACTATTTTAAATTATATGCCACATCATCCAGGACATTATGGGTCAAGAGAATATTTCCTGGCTCCCTTTAACAATTACAAAAACAAATTACGAACCATTTCGTCAATTGTTTTCGGCATTTATTAATATTCTTTCTAAGTAAGCAACAAAATTTGCTTATTAACAAATGTTATCATCTTTAGATATCCTTTCGTACTTTACTACACTCGCGCTGCAACTAGCAAACCGCCTTCTATTACCGATATTTACCTACTTCACTTATAACAACAAAATTTAATGATTTGCCTCTAATTATTTATTATTTGGGGCATTTCACGCGAAGCGGACAGCCAACAATTTGGAAAAAGTTATGTATAACCTATTTTCAAAGGTAATAAATCATATTAAGAAAATTATATAAAAATAAGTAAAATAGTGATTCTTATAGGAAATTGTATGCTCTTCGCAGTCGTGATATTGAATTCCAAATTGGATTTTTTTTTCATGTAAAATATCCAAAATTAATATTTAAAATTAAATTTTGACAAACTTCGACTTTTTTAATTTTTTTTTAAATAGCTCAAAAAAGTCTACCTTGCCATGTTGTACCTTTTTGGAAAGGTAATAAGATGGGCAATTTAATAAAAATAAAAAAGTAATTTAGGTAATTAGAAAACATTCTTTTTCGCATTTGGAAGCGACTGTACCTGTAGTGGTAGGAATTAAAATCAACATTATTAACAATTTTAAAAAGGTCATTGGGATAGTAGTTTTTTCGCATTTGTTTGAGGTCTGCGTTGAGTAGATCAAAAGTTAAAAATAAAATAGTGATGTTCATATATCAGTCATCCGCTCTTAGATAGTCCTATAGAACGACACGAGTAACAAAAGATATTGATTGGATTAAAGGATAATAAGGCTCCGGGATTAGAAAGGGTACCCTATGAATTCGTAAAAAATGCCCCAGATGAATTTATTAATAAACTAGTATCCTCATATAATGTATACTTCGATAGTTGTGTTCTACCTCAAAGCTTCACAAGATCCGTCATATTTCCTACACACAAAAAGGGTAATGTTGAAGAAGTTGGTAACTTTCGGGGACTCTTTTTTATGGATGCTGTTTCTAAGATTTTTGTTGGAATCATATAATCGTCTTGCTGCATGGGAAAAGGTAAATAGAGTATTAACTGAAAGCCTAGCTGGTTTCAGACCGGGGTATTCTACTATGGACAATATATTTAATCTCATATCTATAATTAAAATTTAAAATTTGTCATCACCGCAAGATTAAGAAAGTGTACGCGTTTTTTGTTGACCTTAAAGCAGCCTTTGACACTGTTGTTCGTAGCTCGTTGTTTTATAAAATTTACCAGTGGCGTTAAACAGGGGTGCATTTTAGGTCCGTTACTGTTTGCCTTGTTTATTACACTTACACTTACAGGATACAAGGTTTAAAGATAAAGGCACTTCTTTACGCTAACGACATTGTAATCTTGTCGGACAATCCAATAGAACTGCAGTGCATGATAAATCAATTTCAAAATTATTGCAACCTATGGAACCTTATCGTTAACCTAGATAAATCCAAAGTCATGATTTTTAGCCGAGGCGGAGGAATAAGAAGTCAAAATAAAAAATTTGTTTATGGCAACGAAGCGTTACAAATAGTTAGGAAATACACATATCTAGGTATCATATTAACTCCCAAACTTTCATTTTTCGAACATCTTAAAGCCCGCTCGCAAAGTTCTACAGTCAACATTGGTAGTACTTGGAAAAATTTTATTCGGAAAGAAGAAGTGGAACATTCTGACAAGATCGCACTATTCAACTCCGTAAGCCGCTCCATACTGTGCTATGCAGCGCAGATATGAGGATACCAACAATATGAATTGGTGGAGAAGGTGCAGCGTTTCTACTTAAAGAAGGAGGATGTTACATCTTCCACAACGTATGCCGAACTATGCTTTAATACTGAAAACAGGAGTACCGAATTTATATATATATAAATTATTCTAATTCTAAAAAAATTATTTCAGAAATGAGTTATCCCTAGTAAAAATTAGTCTCATTTTGAGGTATAGATGCGGCAGAATTCCGCAGATATGCATTTAGAAAAAGCAGGCGATGAACGTGATATTTTTTATATATTAAATGGTAAAAATAACTATAATGACTTGATTTCATATGTTACAAAAGCATGGGCTTATAGAAAATTTCTCGCGTCTGAATACAATTGTTGATGTTCTTCAGTTGCTCCACAGATTAGAGGTAGTTTATGTATGTATCTATCACTCGCCTTATTTTTGTTTGTTTTTTAAACTGCATATTACTCAGATGTAGATTGATTTGTTGTGATTTTCTTAAGTATTTTCAGTAGATTTAGTTAAATTTAATTAGAAAAATGCTAAATTGCTAACCACAACAGACGGCTTCGGAAGCCATGCCGTAGTTTATAGTTCTTTTTTTTCTGTCATTTGTTCTAGTATTTGTATAGATATGCATAACGTCAAGTAGTATATAAAGTAAAACATGACATGTATGAAGATAACAATCAATGAAGTAAAATAGAAATTAGAATAGGATAGAACTGTTCAATTATGTAAAAGTATAGAATTTATAAATAAACTTTTATTGAATTGAATTGAATTAGTGATGTTCATACCGTCAAAATTGCAAATTTCAGAATCACCCTGTAACTCCCAAATGGTTCAGATTGCCCCCCCCCCCTCTCCACAGGCCATAAAATGTTTCTTTTGGCCAGGTGAAATCTATCATCCCAAGTATTTTGGCACACCAGATCTGTATATGACACTTAAAATATAGCTTAACAATTACTTCGGCGTTATGTAACAAACAGGAAGGCTAATTAGCGCCAATAATTAGCGAATTAAGAAAGATATATCCAACAATATTTGGATGTTATAATTATTTATCAATATTGGATGTTGAACGAATAACATATTTATCGCGGACAACAAAAAGGATGCTATATTATTTTAATTAATCAATCCATGCGTTACGAATCTTTACGGCTTCTGACTACAGAGAGCTAAAAGGGCAGCTAAGAACATTTTGTAATAAGTAAAAGAGCAGTCTCGACAATAATTAATATCCATTAACCCTAAGTAACATATTTTTTGCTCTTTGTATATAATGTTTGCCTAGATAAGTAAATTATTACCACCACCGGCAATAACCTGTATTTAATAGCGTTTGGATTATAATAAGTACAATTGTTTTTTCATAATTTATTTATTTATTTATTTTTAAGCCTAATACAAGCTATTGCATAAAATGAATAAATTTCCCTTAAACTATTTTCTTCTAAGCAATATCTGCAATCATGTACGGATTTTTTTTTTGTTTGTGTCATCCATACTCAATGCCGTGCAGAAGATTCGGCAATGAACGTATAACTACCTCATATTTATTTTGCTAGGCAATACTTTGTGTTGATGAACATTTTTAAATACCCAATGATAATAAATATTTAAAGCAAATTGTTTCATAAACAATTTATATAAACTAAGCAGAATAATTACTATTAAAGTGCGAAATGTTAATTATGTTAACTTTTTACAAACTCCTTGAAAACTTGTAAAGATTTTATTATGCATGAATAAATAATAATGCCAAAACCATCTCTCTCTTTTTTATGTTTGTCAAAGCGTATTAAAGGAAATAAATACGATCCTTTTGTAAAAATTGAACTTCTCTAACTGGACGATTTTCTGTGTACATGTAGAATTCTTTCAGAAGATATTGACGTCAAACGAAAGTCAGAATTTTTTATGTTGGCAACCAGAAAGTTTTGCGTTAAGTTTAGATGATATTTTGATAAAAACAAGTTAATAAATTCGGGGTGTATTGAATTTGTATCTTTTCATAAACTTACCAAAAATTAACAATCTTTGGGTGAGGTGAACCACTCATCTGCGAGAGCATTAATTTAAAAGAGACAAATTTCAAAAGACTAGATATAACAAGCAAACGAAACTTTAGCAGGGTACGTATATGTAATCCGATTAAAGCAAAGATATTTCTTAGGTCATATGGGTTTGAAAGTGTCAATAAGCGCTTGTATGTAATGTGGGCGAAATTTAAAGAAAATCAATGCGGAAAAAAGATGGGTGCTTAGCTGCTTAGCTATCACTTTTACAGCAATATATAATATATAAGAACTGTTTACCGGTAAATAAATGTAGACTTTAGGTATAAGTAGTATGTAAAAGTTAAAACTGAGTACAATTTACTCCTATTTTAAGATACAATAGATTAAAACGTTATGAAAATTAATTAAACAAAGTTTTCCCTTTAGTTGCCATAACCCACAATTTAAGGTACATTTCGAACAACCGACAGTATTCTGCAATATTCTTTGAATCTGTTGTCAAAAGCAAACAACCATGGGATCCATACATGTTATGTCGTAAACAACATAAGGAATAAGGCAGGCTTTAGTTGTTAGTAATTTTTAAGCTTAAATGTACTAAGTTAGTCATTATAAGGGTCAACAAAATGTTCACCGAGTCGTACATCCTAATCGACTCAAAAAATTAACAAAAATGCATTTACCATGAAATTATATATATAAATTATATATATATATATATATATATATATATATATATATATATATATATATATATATATATATATATATATATATATATATATATATATATATATATATAATTAATTTGTTGTATATTATTCGAAAATAGCTGTACTTCCTGCTCTTACAATATATACTGTTAATATTATTTCACATGGCTGAAAGTACATATAATGAATTACGCAACTGTAAAATTGGCTGTTTAAATAAATCAGAAATTTATCATTTTCAGAACAATACTCCAAGATATAAACACAATTTGAATTTATAATTGTGAAATTTACACTCAGTTAAGCTCTTTGATGTTTCTAGCACGTAAACAATATCGTTAATAATGCTTTTATTGAAAGCTTTTGTTTAAGTCAGTTTAAATTCCACAAAAGGATTTAGCCTCGGGCCAGTGAGTATTTGCGATATATTGCAACCCGTTGAACAGTATCGGCTAATTTGAGGTCGACTAAGGAAAAGTTCCTTACGTATCAGAAGCTTTCTATTTCTAAAAATGGATTTTAGGTTTATATTCAAACCAAACAATCAAAGGGTTTTATTTTATTTGTTTAGTTTCATTTCAGTTCTTAACAAGAGATTTCAATAAAAATAAATTATATTTAAGCCCAGAAGTTTATAGTACTGGGCCTGAAAAGAAAGCAAACAATAATGCAGTGATTTACTAAAAAATTAATTTAATTTTGAATTTAAAACTATTTTAGCTTTGAGAGCTCTTTTTGCGTGGTAATAAACAAACGAGCTATGCTTAAAAAAGTGTACAGTGATACTAATTGATTTTAGTTTCACTATAAAGGACTAAGGTAAATAAGTCATAGAACGATAAAGAAAACAAAGAATTGGATCATTTACGAAGATTACTCTTTTGTTTGTTCATGGAAAGTGCAAGTTCATAGCTTTTACTCACAATTATTCGTTAATTAGTTCAAGATAACAAAGTTTACCTTCTAACGGCGCGGCGTGGTGAGATCTAGGAGAACAATATTTTCATCATAGGAGAATTTGGATTAATCATTATTTAGAAACTTTCGTAATGGATTTTTATTAAAAAAAGGTACGTACAAGGGTTTACATTAAGCGGGAAAAAGGCGTTCCTCTTTTTCTACTGATAATGTTTTTGTTTTTTAAATTTACCTTTCCTACTGTAACTAAGATGTTTTTTGCTATCACATCGCTTAGAAGGTACATAGATACTTTTGTCAAATTCAATTCAAATTTAGGATTTTAACAAAATATGTTCGTGCGGGGCTAGTAGATTCCCGTCGGAGTTTCTTTACAGAATGTAGAATTCTCGCAAATACAAATTTCCACTACTATACAATTATACTTATTATGTGTAACACTTCTTTGGACGCCATTTTATAGATAAATTTCTGAGAACTGAACTGAACTGTTCGTAGAATCAATGCAATCTGTAATCTGCTTCGTTCTTGTTCTGCATACTAGCGATGTCACTGATCCATGACCGTCTTCCGCTCTCTAATCGTACTATATATTTTGTATCTATATTAGTTAATTTCACATAATACTCGTATAGGGTCATGTTTGCGATTTTTCACTTTAGTATGAACTCATATTTCTTGAATATATAATTCAAATAGTCCGAAATCAACGGTGTTTTTACGAAAGAAATTTTTAAAAACGCATCCGTCGATAAAGTAAGGGATAACGTATTGGTCTTCTATAATGAGGGTCCCTAACGGCGGCGACCGATGGTTGTTTTGCGCTGCCAACAGATTACGGCCTTTGGGGGTTGCAAAAGCAAATGTCGGTTATTCGAAAATCACCTTAATTGTAACTCTGCATACAATCGTTCTCATCGAATCGTTTGAAGTTCTTCACCCACCCATGGTAACGAAAACTAGAGAAATAATAAGAAAATATGAATTTCAGTCAGTGACAAAAGGTAAATACCACAGAATTTTTAACAGTTAACGTGTTGTCTAGAAACATTTATTGAATTTTTACTTATTTATTTACTGTAAATAACTCGTAATTAAGTTTACATTTAAACTAAAATATATAGCATTTTGTTTTAATACTGTTTCCTTTTTACACTTTCAAATTAAACGACTGTTAAGTATAGACCTTGATTTATTCAAATACGTGCAATTTCTGTTTTTAACGAATTTTTTGAATATGAAGGCGTTGGAAAACACGTAGCGGTCATTCCATTATTATTAATTCTTGAGTTTTTCATAAAAATTCATTAGTTTTATATAACGATTCACTTGTATGTTGACCGCACTGAATACGGCGTATGAAAAAGGTTTATACTAGACCGGGTTTTTAATTTTACTAGTCTTTTTATTATATTTTTATTATTTTTACTATTTTATACTGTCGTTTATTTTTTTTTAACGTAAAGTAAAAGAAGTGTAGTATAGATAAAAAATAATATAGTTTCTTATTGCAGTCTACGATTTTTAAAATTTAAAATTCCATTTGTTTACGTTTGAATTACAATTTTAAAATTTAAAATACACATTTTTCAATTGTTTTTAAATAATTTTTAATTAATACACAATAGGCAAATAGCTGGAGTACTCGTTAAGACAGTCTGTCACTAGCAGTCACTTGAGAAGGTTGCCGGTTGGCGTGTCGTTTCTTATATGTTCTTAAGATCAATTTCATTTATATTCTGGAATCTAAGCTCATAAATTTGGTTTAATCGCACTTCTCTGCTTAGGTTTTCGAACATTTGGTCTACATGTCTCTGTTTTTTTGATTGAAGAAATACATCGTCGACATAGTTAAGTTGCGTAAGATGGTTAAAAAGTTTCTATCTCGGAGACGGAGTTGGATGAATTCGTTGAGCGGCTCGACCACCAGGCCATGTGCCCCGGGTTCGAGACCAGGTCTCTCCGTGAGCTTTTGTTAAGAAATTAAAATAATCCACTCTGTCTCTGTGCTGTTGCCTAGCTCGCAGCAATGCAAAAACAAGACTCAAGTTTCCTCACTTCCCTTACCCTAATTCCCTTCCGGTTAAAAGCATGCTAACGCATCAAAGGGTTGTCCCATAGACTTTGGTCAAATCATATAAAAAAAAAGAAATCTCATCCCTCGCTATGAATGGTCATCTCGGGCGTTGCAAAATACGTCGATAATGACGATCAAGAAAAGCAAAGGTGACAGTATGCATTCTTATCTCACTCTGTTCAGCCCTTGTAGGGGCTCCGACAGTTTTCCCTTAAGCAGATCATGGCATTATGCTACTGAGCAGGACTCCTTTATGACGGTGATGATTTTTCTCTAACGTCTTTTTTATGTAAACCTGCCCATATGTACTCGCGATCAACGCTGTCAAACGCCTTTTCTACGAACATTAGATGTAAAGGGGCTTGTATATTAAATGAGGATAAAATTGCCTACTTCATTTAGGGTCTGGGGAAAGACTGTGTCAAATTATATTATTATATTCACAAACTAGAGTACTTTTGGTTAACATTCTTTCGGTGTTTTTGTAATTAAGAGAAAAACTTACAAATAACGTTTCCATAAAGACAAGATGCGTACTTAAAATATTGTTATTTCAAAACTTCTTATAGAGTAGTAAAATACAAAATATCCAAATAAATACTGCCAAAATAAATAGTTTGGAATTTTAAGATCATTAACACATATGCCCGCCAACATGCTAACTCTATCATTGGTAAGTATAATAATTCATGTATTTAAAACTTAAAAAAGTTTAGAGGTTTTTCAATTTAATAGATTTAAACAATTTCCTGCGGTATCATTAACCCCCAGTTATTAAAATTGGCGTCATGTGTTACAATCCTGGTTTCAGTTAAATCAGAGAGAAAAGTGATTCAAAGACACCTCAAGCTAGAAGTCTCTGAAAAATGGTTCATTGGGCTTATCCGAAAATATAATAAATTGTTTAATTGGTATCTTTGATAGAGGACAGGTAGTCTCTTTGTTTTATTAATTTAGCACGGATTTCAAAATGTGAAAATAGGCATAACATTTAATATTATTTATTCTTTTTTACGATTTTTGTGAAGCCTATAAAAAAAATAGAATTATTCAAATCAGTCCTCGCGTTACACATAATGTGTAATGTGTGTCACATAAAAAAGGTAGAATTCAATTTAATTTTTTTTAAGAAATTATAAATTACTAATTTATACTTTCTTCTTTTCAGGTAAGTAAACGTAAAGATATCAAAAAGTTTAATAAAGGTAAATTTTTTATAATAATTAAAAATAAATACCCATACCTCCAATCGCAGGAAAAATAGTAACTATGATTTAAGTTTGCTGTTTTTTTTTATGTAATTCTCATTGTTCAATAACAACAAACAGATTTAACAAGGTCAGTTTTGCCGGGTCAAAAAATAAAATTAATTTCAGGATATTTTCAAAGGTTAATGACTTGAGAATATATTCCCAAACCCGCTTAACGGAATTCGGAAAAATGGCTTAGTTCGAGCAAATTAATACAGTTTAAATTGATTCCAAAACTTTAAACGATTTTTTCTCGAAGCCATTTTTTCAAGGCGGTTCCCCAGATATCTCAATACAGAATAATTCGATTTTCTATCTTTTTTTAAATTTAAGGCTTGTCGAATCCCGCGTCGTTTTAAATGGGAATTTTTCAATATCTCAATTTTTTCCAGTTTTTTGCCACGTATTAAAGTGAAATTTTTGAAATAAAACGCTATGTCAACTTTGAATGTTCGCCATTTTGTCAGAAATTCGAAATTTAAAAAAAAAATGCCCATGTCAAACGATGCGTATTCTCATACACTTTAAAACCCCGTATTAATTTTTGCTTTTAGATGAACCGAACTCATGTAATCCATGGAACTGAAGGAGAAGGGGTTTAGCTAGGTAAACATTTTTCTTTAAAAATCGATGTGTTGGTTGGTTGGTTTAAGTGACGCGGTCAGCGAGACCAGCCCTCCAATTAGCGCTAAATGCATCGTTTTGTCACCACAACCTGTAAGACCTTGACGTTATACACGGTAAATTATACGCACGCGGTAAAGATCAGAGACGCCGATGAGTTGAGGAATTGAGCTAAGATTGGGGAGCTTTACTCCTAAGATTGCTTGTAGGTTTTCAAAGAATTATTGTCCCAGTCACTTCTTCCTGATACTCGCCAAGGCTGGGCACCTACAGAGAAAATGAAGTACGATTTCTCTTTCGCTGGGGATGCCGCACCTGCGGCATCGAGTGTTGTGGGGAAGCCCCAGTAGACTGCATTTACACCTACCAGGCAGTACAGGTACAGGTAGAGGAAGCGCTTAATCTGAGATTAGCCGTCGCTAAGAAATATTGGAGAAACTACTTTTTAAGGGTTTTTAGTGAAATGTGAACTGCTTCTGCTATAGAGCAGTAGAGAATAATGCCGTTCCTCACGAGTTCATTCGCTCTCTCATTCAACCCACGGTACTTCGCTGAGTCCCAACAAACAGCATGCCTTTAGGAAGGACTTGAGCTCTGTCAGGCAGTCTGTAGGACTCCGAAATATGTAGCGTATCAGAAAAGATACCCGTACCGACACCACAGTTCATCTTGGAGCTGTCAGTAAACAGTACTGAATCCCTTCGCAAAATCCAGGTTAGGTACATCGTAAACAGACACTATATTAGAAGATCCTAATGTGGCCGTAGGGTTTTGCAACCCAGCAACCAGACTCCTTTAGTCTGACCGCATTGCATGACGCCTGATAGTTTATGTGGAGATCCAGAGGTAAGACGTGCCGCATGATTGGGGTTGTTCGAAACGCCCCGGTAGCCCCAATGCAACCGGTTCTTTGCAGCATGTTTAATTCGATCTTGTTATACCCCATCTCCATGGCCGGCCAACAAACTAGGGAGCCGTAAGTTAGGATAGGACGTACCACAGCTGTATATATCCATAGAGTCATTCTAGGCTTCAGTCTCCACCTTTTGCCAAAGGTGCGACAGCATTCATAAAGAGCTAAACTTGCCTTTTTGGCTCGTTTTTCAATGTTTTACTTCCAGTTCATCCAAGAAACGAGTTCATAAAAAATAGTTTTTAAAAAAAAGTTGAACCGACTTCAGAAAAAGCGCTAAAAAGCATAAAATAATTTTTAATTGTATATCTATTACGACATTTTGAAGTCGGTGCAAATCAAACAAACCAAACAACTACAACAAAAATATTTAATCGTCATTTCTTATGATCCCGTAAGCTGAAACGTTCAGGCAGTCTTATGTATTATTTTCAATTGTGGTTATGTAGTTGTTTTATTTGTTTAATTTGCACCGACTTCAAAATGTCGTAATAGATATACAATTAAAAATTATTTTATGCTTTTTAGCGCTTTTTGTGAAGTCGGTTCAACTTTTTTTTAAAAACTATTTTATTTTTCACTTTTTAGTGTCTTTTACTCTACGCTACGAAGAAAGCACCATCCAAATCGGTTCACGCGTTAAAAGTTAGTTTTAACCCCCTACCTCACCCCCATTCCACTAAACTTTTTTTCTCATGGTATCAATCAAGGAACATACTCTACCGAACATAAAAGGAATCATCGAAATCGGTCCACGCGTTACGAAGTTACTACCCCTCCCCCTTCCCCACCACCACCATAGGACCAAATTATTCTCCTATTAGCAATGGGTCACACTCTATACAACAGCAAAAGAACCATCCAAATCGATCCACGCGTTACAAAGTTAGGTTCCACCCCCCTTCTCCCGCCACCGTTTTGGAGGATGTTGTTTTTTTTTTTTTTATATATGATGTTGCCAAAGCTCAGGGGATGCCCTATGATGCTAAAGCACAGCCTTGGCAGGAAAGGAATTAATGTTAGGGGAAATGGGTTAGGAGGTTGAGTGAAGGAGATGTCGATGTACGCCCCGTTTGAAAGTTTCAGGCTCATAAGACGAGGGAAAAACAGAAGATGGTAAACTGTTCCGCATTCGTGTTGTTCTGCTAAGAAAAGATTCCCGAAATTTGACGGTACGTCCAAATTTGACCCGGAGAGTATAGGGGTGGGAGCGACTTGTAGATCTTGTATCGCGCGTTGTAATGAGTCTACAAGGAATCAGGCTAGCAATTTCGTTAGAACAATGGCCATGGAAATAGCGATAAAAAAGTGAGAGACAACCGACATTCCGTCGATGGTCCAGAGAGTCAAGGCCCTCAGAGATTGAGGAATCGCCAATAAGTTTAACAGCCTTACGCTGAACTTTGTCTAACGCGGACAATGCGGTGTGTCCTGCCCCTGTCCAAATATAGGAATTATATTCAAGTCTAGGCCTAATGTGGGACTTGTAGATCAACGCTAAGTCGGGTGGGGTGAAATATTTCTTACATCTCTGTAGAAAACCCAAACATTTCATCGCACTTTTAGCGATTGCAAATATATGATCAGTCCAGCTAAGATTGCTGGATATCTCAATACCCAAGATCTTTAGGGAGGGTGAATTGGGTATATTCACTCCGTCGACTGAAATGGGTTGGGGGTGAACTGGGCGTTTTTTAAGGGACATTAAACAGCATTGAGTTTTGGATGCATTAAACTTAACACGATTTGCTCTGCCCCAAGCGAGGATCATAGAAATGTCGTTGTTTAATGATCTAAACATGCGTTCCCGATTGGCTTCTGTAGCATTTCCACGTGAATTCATTACAGAATCAAATGAGTACGCGAAATCAAGGGTGCTGTCGTCGGCGAAACTATGAATAGGATTGAGAGTAAGGGATAAGAGATCATTAATAAAAAGAAGAAATAAGATTGGTGAAAGGACTGAACCCTGAGGTACACCGGCATTCATTTCGTAGGAATCAGATGTAACTCCGTCAATTACTACACGAACTGAACGGCCTGACAAAAAACTCTCTATCCATTTAACGAGGGTAGGGTGCAGACCAAATGTTTGAAGTTTGGCTAAAAGGGCAGCATGCCAGACTCTATCAAAAGCCTTTGAAATATCAAGAGCGACGATTTCGGACTCACCAAAATTATGAAGACAATGATTCCAACGTTCCGTTAGAGCCGTTAGAAAGTCTCCGGTTGAGCGGCCAGTGCGGAAACCGTACTGGCAATCGTTGATAAGATGGTTGTTTTCTAGATATTTCAACAATTGAGAATTGATGAGTGATTCAAAAACTTTAGATATGATCGAGGTTAGTGCAATTGGCCTGTAGTTAGAGGGGTCGCATGCCTCTCCTTTTTTAAGTATCGGCTGGACATGAGCAAGTTTCCATACACTTGGAAACATTCCTGTTGAATATGACAGGTGAAAAAGTTTGCGCAGAGGTTTAGCCAAAGCAGAGGCGCAGCATTTTAAAACAAGGGGCGAGAAACCATCAGGGCCAGTAGCTTTGGACACGTCGAGTTTTGAAAGTACTCTAAAAACTTCGCGAGTGCGAAAGTGTAGCGTCTTTTGTCTACTAGTACATTGTGATTGAGATGGAAGTGGCTGCGATGAAGGTGGTAAGTATGAATTAGCAGCAAACAGGTTGGCCTTGTCCAATGAGTCAGTAAAAACATTCCCATTATAAATGAGTGGTGGTGTTGACGAACAGGTGAAATTGTTCTTTACGGTTTTTACTAGAGACCAGAAACCCTTACTACCCTTTTGGGTAGAAAAAACCTTCCGTCTGATGTTCTGGTCGAAATTGAACTTTGCCCGACTAATTGCTGAATTGCAAATATTCCGCGCATCTCTATAGATACGTCTCAATTCCTCTGCAGGGCACAATTTATATGCCTGGAAGGCTGCTTCCTTCTTTTTAATGGCTGCGAAACAGTCATTATTGAACCAATTGGTGTTAGTTGGTTTGATGTTCGTGAAGCTATGAGGAATAAAGCGATGCATTCCAAACCAAAGGATGTTTAAGATATAATCGGTACATTTGCTAACGTCTCTCACAGAAAAGCAATCGGACCAATCCAGCTCTCTGAGATACTTATTAAGTCCCACCCAATCAGCATTTTTATAATGCCACACTAATCTTTTGGTGGAATTTAGGTTAGTGGTTGTCAGAGAGGAGATGGAGAATTGGGCGGAGATTAGACAATGGTCCGAATTACCCAAGAGAGACGTCACCGAAACCGAGTATTTTTCTGGATGCTATGTTAGAAATAGATCTAAAAGATGCGCGTTGCGTCCCAAAGTATCAGGAGCACGAGTCGGACACTCAACCAGTTGCTGTAAATTAAAAGACTCACTAAATAACTCGACGTGTCTTCCAGACGGGCTTGTGGTAGAAGAATGCCTGAGCCACTGTGTGTTGTGGACGTTGAAATCGCCAGCAAGAACGATTTCAGAAGAGGGGGATATTTCCAAAATCTTATCGATATCGGAGGACAACTTATCAAAGGAACACACAGTGTCAGTGTCAGACATATTCGGGCTGCGGTATAAAAAACAAAAATGAATGATGTGCCGATAGAGTTTAAATCTAATCCAGACAGAATTAAATTCTGGATTAGTAGAAGAAAATTGAGGGAGAAGGGAGAATGGCACATCTTTTCTAACATAAACCGCGATTCCCCTCTGAGGAGAGAAGAGTGGCACTAAGTGATAACCAGGGATGTGATACTGATTAATATCAGAATCGGAAACATCCTTAGTTTCGCTTAGTGCAAAAACAGCCGGATTTTCCGCGATCAAGTGGCAGTAAACCGAAAAATGGTTACTTTTCAAGCCACGAATGTTGCAAAAATTAAATAAAAATGTTTGCATACTCCCGGTCTTAATTTGCCCAAAACAAAACAAAACAAAAACGTACACAAACGCAAGGACTGACGAACGGGATCCACAAATGCGAAGCAAAGACGCCTCTGTGAGAACAATGCCAGCAGCAGTGTTATGCCTGCTGTGCTGAACTTTGATCTCGACAAAGGCAGCCAAATGCTCAGCAGTGGAGACCCGTTAAACGCATTCAATGCAGCACGATTGTACTACATTGAATGTTGGATGTAAACAAAAGATATTTAAAAGGAACGGACTCACCAAACCGTGCTTTAAAATAGATCATAAAAGCCCCTCACCCCGGCGAAGATGGCACCAGCACTTTAAATATTTTTAACTTAAAATCCCGCTTTCGCAACCGAATTTAAAGTTAATTTTTTTGGGGGCAAGACACGGCGGCACGTCTGTCCCCGTCAGTAGTTCAACTCAAACTCTCTATATACAGCTTTTGCACATACATATTTCAAAGAAAATGTTGTATAATTAATTGCTTATTATAGTTATTATTAAACGTCCCTGAAAAATGATATTCCCCACGCAATGCGTCGATTATTTTTACAACAAAATACCCCACACTTCATCACGAAAAATGTTCAAATGTTCAAATTAAGCACGTCTGATTCTTAGTAAACTAAACCAAAGCAGACTTTTAAATGTTAATTGTCTTAATTTGTAAAATTACACCACTTTTAATAACTGAACAGTGAAAATTATACAATAAACACTCTATAAACACTTTAAATCCGCACTCTTCAGGAAGCCCACGTCAAATTGACATTTCGAAGGCGTATTTTCTATCTCCTTCCCACGAACAAAAAATCGGAAAACACATTTACGGTATTGTACTTCCTTTCGTTTTCTGTTCTAAGCTTTAGCCATTCGCCGCATGAAATGACTGGTCCTTAGTTTTCCTGTTTTCGATTTGGTTTTTTGTATGTATAGGGTGAACGGTAATTCTTTACTTTGTTGTCAAATTTGGCGTGATACCAACAATAACCGTTGCCCTTCGATCTGTTTCGAGTTCTACTTCTGTCTCTTCCTCGGTTATGTGATCGTCTTTACCACTGTTTGAGGTTAAGGGGGACTTTAGTTCTGATACACAGAGAAGCAACCCGGCAACTTGACTCTCTAAATTAGAGACTGCGGTACTTTTTGATAGCGCGTGAGAGATGACTGCTGCTTGTGATAACTCAGTTTACCTCTGAAATTTTATCGGCCCAAATAACTGCAGGAGGTCATGGCTTGCAGTAATGATGCCTCGGATCGGTTGTGGCAACCGTTGTAGCCAAAGAGATTTTACCAGCTCATCGTTCACGTTTTTTTCTGCTAATTCTCGCAGCAAATACAATGGTTTCTGTTCCAAAAAGATTGGCAGTACACGGTAACTGGCAAGTTATGATGCCAAATTTCTCAAACTCGCCAAAAACCCTGTAGAGCCATACTTTCGATGTATCTTGGTCGACAAACCAAGAGGCACTGATTGTGATAAAAAAAATTAGCAGCCAGATGCTTTTGGACGACCGCCAATGATCAGCACTCAGTGGTGGGTGTTTTTACATGCGAAGTTCTCCAATGCAGTTCGAATTGGAGTGACTGGAATCACTATAAGATTATATCTTATAGCAGGAGATTTGTAGAAATGCTTGAATTTACTTATTATAAATTGTTTTGAATTATTTATTTTGAAGTATGTATATATTTTGGGTTCAATGTTGCACAGCTGTTAATAAAGCAAGTCCTAATAAATGGTTATGGATTCACAAGAGACTTATTATATTTACATGCTTTTGATATGGCAACCCGAGTCCACGGGGAAAAATCAGAAAATGTTCTGAGTTGAAATCGTGGCAACAGCGTGCTGAGGAAGAGGGATGGATGCATAGGAAAATGATGGTAAAATAAAGCAGACAGGAATAGTCCATAAGAACGTGTATTGAAAATCTTTTTGGAACAGATTATAACCATGTAAAACTGCGACTCGATTTGTAAGAACCAAAGTTCTGGTTGCGCTTTCAAAATGCTGGTATTTTTACGGAAATATGTGAAATTTCTTTCGGGGCTCCGGGTGCATTATTATGCGGTGGTGAACGTGGAGGATTTTGCGTCCCGTTGTTGCTAACTCCTGCACTATCATCTTTAACTACGATAGTTGTCATGTCTTTGTCTACGTTTACATTTTTAAACAAAGTTGAGATAAATCCCATAAATCCCGGCGTCACCAATGTACATAGGTTTGTTGGGGTGAGAAAATATTAAAAAGCACTGATTCCCAAAACACTACTTAATATTTATTTCAATAAAAACAATTACAATTAGGCTTTACTTTTTGAAGTGGATTCGCCGCTATGTTGTAACTTATCTGCGGACCAAGTAAGACTGACTTTCCATTTGCCGAGGTGTGGAGGAAACGATGCTCTTCTGTCCCACTTTGATGTAAGTTGCCTCCACACATTTTTTGGAATTTCTCGATAAAATTTTAACTGCATATACATTGTGAAAACTATGTATTTTCGATTAAAATATAAAATAAAAACGAAATATGTAGTGTTTTTTATTAGAATATCTATTTTGCACAGTTAATAAACATTGTTATATATATATATAATTATTACCTATAAACTCATTGCTTTTATTTTAGACACTTTATTTAGCTTTACTTCACTCTCGTTATTTAATTTGCTTATTTATTACAACATCATTTAAAATTGGACAAAATTGACAAAAATATTCGACAGTTTCTAACGAATGAGAATACGATTTAGCGAATATTAGCAAACATTACTACCTAATATTTCAAAATCCGCCAGTACTAAAGCTGTGTTTGCATTATTTACACTCTTTGTTATTGAATCACGTAAAGCTCTTCTCCCACCTAATGCGCTTTAAGTTGTACGGAAACCAACCATTCATAAAAAGGAAGCACATATATACATACTTAAGGAGATAACTGTTAAATAAATAAACAATCTTATAATCTTAAGTTGAATAATTAACAAAATCTTGAAATTAAACAACGCATTATAAGCTGTCCGTTCTTTATTTTGTTATTTATTATTCATTTTGATCTCAGTCTTGTCTATGTTGGATTGGTATTACTTGATAAAAGCGTAACACTTTTTCGACCATCTTGACAAGTGGCACTATTCTCATCAGTACTTTTTTCATATTTATAAAGCATAAAATATAAGTAATTCATTAAAATGTCAATATGTACCAAGTGTGTAAATAAACAAACAAAACACTACCGGTTAACAATTCAAAAGATTATTCTTCATACAGAAAATAACTTCATCATAAAAATTAAAAGATTAATATCAATTGCCAAATATAAAACTGAAATAAAACGAATTATCAAATTCTCTATATTTCTATCATCAAACAACGAGAAGAAGAGGAATCGTGTCAAAGCTTTTTATAGGCTTGGTATCCTAACCAGTAGGAAGTACTAGATAATTCTGTCGAGGTGTATTGGACAGTTAAATTTTTGTTTCGTTTGCGATACAAACATTTGCCACTATGAACGACTGTGCACACATCTGGCGCTGTAATTAACCGTTTGATGAATTTTCTCAAAGCACAGTGTTCTTGGCAGACAATTTTCCAACCACTAGAATCACAAGCTGATAGTAATGCGTGCAGAACACTCATCACAGTGACACTGGCAATGTATCGTATCGTATCATGTTCTAGCAAAAAGAACAGAACTGGATAACTGGAGGTGAGGAAATTACCAGTCTGAACAAATGACCCAGCCACCACCTCGTTAAAATGAGTGGAGCTAAAGTAAACATCTTGTCAAGATCAACCAAGTCATGAAATACCTGAGTACGCAAGTAGTAGCGTTGTGCTCAAGCTTTTAATACCCTACAACCAAGTTAAAAGTGAGTCTGACACTTCGAGCATTGCTCCTTATGAGAATTCGCATATTCACTCGACATTTGACTTGACAAGTGGCTCAGAAAATTGTAGGCTTCGTCTCTGACTTTAGTGCCAGCGATTTCAGTTTATTTCGCGCGCTTGTTCTGTAACGGCTGGAGTTTCACGCGGTCTAAATTATTTTAAAAGATTTCGTGAAATTTTAGTTTGACATTTTAGTGGACATATCGCGCCGGTAATTATGTCCTACTGGTAATTTTGCATCTGGGTTACAGCGTCACACTTGCTGCTTATGAGGTTATGTGATTTATTTTGAGCATTATTCGTGATCGAAGAAACTTGGTTGTGATTAATTATCGAAAAGAAAGAAATTGCAGAAGAAATCAGTTATTCCCTATACAGTGTATTACTAATATCGTGATTATTTCAGTAATTGGATTATCTTCACTCTAAAAGGCCACTCCGTATTTTTAACTGCAACAAAAATGTCAGAGGTATGTTATGTTGCTCGAGAATGCATCGACAAATGTTATGTTTGGCTTAAAATGTATTTTTAGCGGTATAGTGTAGAATTTTCACAGTAATTTATGTTTTTTCTCCTTGATAAACAGAACCCTTAGTACAGAACCATGTTAAGATAAAATGTACCCCATTAATTCAATAAATGCTTATTCGACCCTTCTTAGACACTACTTATGTCTCTGCACCTGTCCGCGGAAAACTGCAACTGAAGCTTTCTGTGTCTATGATTTCTCATTGAAACCAGTTTATCGTTTAATCAGTTCATTTTCCCTGTTCCTGAAAACAATCTTCTTACTTACATAACATTTATAGAAATAATCAGAAGAAATAATGTGGGTGACATTTTATATAAGCAGCGGAGTGAAGACATATCTGTCTTTTGGGTCCATGAGTGTGTGTCTTAATTTTATTCTTTTCGCAAAATTGATTTGTCGTTTTTTATCTTGTTCAACTAATGGAATTAGGAAAACGTAGTTGAGTATTAAATTACGTCAAGAGTTTTATTGATGTGTCATAAAGAGAATTTTGGAATTTATTTCCCGTATTTAGAAGCGGAACAGCTTTTGCAAATCTTAATCTTTAATCTTCCCACCCTACCTTAAACGTAAACATTATGTACTTTACTGAGTCGTTTGGTAATATTAAAATCTGTCAGTTATTACGGCCAGTGACTTGTGTTTTTAAAATACTCGATGAGTGCTTTTTTTTTGCTTTCTTTATACTATTAGTAAGCATTTTCTTAATTAAGTTGCGTTAATCAAATATTTTAGATATGTTTTCAGATAACGCTTTGTAGTAAATTAAAGCCATTCCTTCGCATAACTTGAATCAGTTTGATTTTGTTGATAACATCTACACTTCTGAATTTAGAAATTTCTTAAATGCAAATTTGAAATATTCTTTTGCGTTTAAAATATTTGCCCAAATACTTGTCATTTTAAAATATCACTATAATCACTTATTTTTGTATATTGAGTTGTTTTTGTTAAGTTTATTGTTAATTGATTTTAAAATTGTGTGATTGTAAAAAAATATTTCGATTTTAAGTTTATTGTGTTAGTAATTGTTATTCAATCTCTAATATATACAGGATTTACCGTATACATACAATAATCTATTTTGTAAGAATTTGCACATTGATTGTATTAAGAAAGAGTTCCATTTCTGTTTAAGAGCTTTAGGAAAAGTCGAAATTTAAGGAAACATAGACCGTGAAACAAAAAACCTTCTCGCCAAACTACATTTGTGAGCCATCAGTCAAGAAAGGACGACTTTGACTTGTTATATTCTGTAGGGTTCAAAAATCTTCTTGCACTTCTAAACTTTGCAGTGGTATAAATTAACACTGAATTTTTTCAAAGGTCGATAATTGCAGTAATTATCTAATAATTGGAAAACCGTTATTATTACTTTATAGAATACAGTTGATTTTGTTTGGAATAATGTCTTTTATTTTTACATGACGTCTTACACTCTCCTGTAAATTTTAAGTTTTTTATACGATGTAGCCAAAGCCTAGGGGACAGCCCTTTAATGTGTTAGCATGGTTTTGGCCGGAAGGGAATTTAGGGTAAGGGAAATGAGGAAACTTAGATGTCTTGTTTTCGCATTGCTGCGACAACAGCCCAGAGACGTAGTGGATTATTTTAATTTTTTAATAAAAACTCACGGGGAGACCTGGTCTCGCACCCGGAACCCATGGTATGGTAGTGGTGCGGCTCAACGAATTGATCCAACTCCGTCTCCATTGACCTATGCAAAGATCAAAGGCGGTGCTCAATTGCATAAAAGCTTTTTTAATTCACTGTCATTTTAGGTATTCGTTATATTATGCGTTAGGTGGCCTTAATACCGTACAGATTGAATTTAATATAGACGATCAATTATTCAAAAAATAATGCGTTATACAACTTAAATAAATGATCTAAAGAACTGAACAAAGTTTAATTTATTAAGTACTAGCAGTCTGGTCCCGGTGTTGCCCGGATTATCGGTACTGAAAAAGTAGGTATATGCTGTAATTTTATGTAGTACTATTTAATATCTTATCTCTCTACATTCTTTTAATGTAAGTTTCTTAGCAGCCATATCAAGATTTTTACTTATAATTATTATCCGAAGTTTCAATCATATATTGTAACATACACTTGCACACACATTCGAGCATATGCATAACATACCACAGAAATACAAACAAATATTGAAAGTTTTCTTCTCCATAGTGTAGATTCCTACTAATAAAGTCTTGCGGGGGATAAGCCTTAGAATTGCTATCGCTGACCTTTATTAAGAAACGACTTGCCGAAATCGAGACAACGACGTAAGTGAAATTACAATTTCAAGTACTCTGCAAACCTATATCTCCTCTTTATCATAATCTGTTGTCACCAGAAAACTCCGAGAAGGCAAGCCGACAAGTTATCACTTATTGGTACTACACAGTTTTTTATACAAATAAAAAACAATAATACATCTTACAATTCTCCACTTTGCTTTAATTTCAACCCTTTGTGTCAGAATGTTCGGAAAAAGAATATCACCTGATTCCATGACAAGGATTGCATGTGGACTTACAGTCTAAGGTGGATTCCAAATAACCGATATTACTCTTGAACGCCTAGTAACCATTGTGAAGAGAAAACCTTCAGCAGCCTTTAAAAAATTGTTTAGTACTTTTTAAGCTAAAACCGTCCAACATACTAATCTCGCTCGAATCACAATGAACCCTAGTTTCAAACATATATGACCATTGTTGGGCGTCAATCATTCTTTTATTATATTTTCGCAAAAAAGTGTTGCTACTCAAGAGTGTTGTTCCGGAACCGTTTCAGATATGAGAAAATAAAGCTGCGTAAGTTTCATCGACATAAGTTCAAAGTTAACACGGTTCGTACAGAAAGAAATTTGAAAGCAACCATCATGATTTTTAAAATGGTCTAATTGATCTTTAAAAGGTGTAGATGTTTACCCAAGCAATATCCCTAAGTTGAGTACAGTGAGTCACTAAATTCATGTATTTATGAAACAATTGCAAAACAAGAGCAAGAAATATTAAAAATAGTAATATTATTATTATTATTAAAATAAAAAAATTTGTAAAATAAATCAATCAATTCTACAAATAATTATCTAACAAAATCACACGTTAAAATAGGCCCGTGCGCACGGAGGTTTTTTTTTTATTTTTAAAATATTCTGTATTTCTTGATTAGGAAAAATTTGACTGAAATACTAAAAAAAATAACCTAAAATGTATACGACCATATTTTTTAATTGCATAATATATCATATTTTATGTACATGCATTTGTTGATAGTTTTTTTGTATAGTTCCCTTATATATTTTTTTTAATTAAATTATATGCCCCCCCCCCCCACTCTCAATGACTTTTCGATTGCCAGTGGCAGGATGATCGTTATGGCATGCACTTGGAGCACCTTCGTGGGTGCACACAAAGCCTAAAAGCCTTGTCATGGGTGGTCACAATAGAGACCAGCGCGGTATGGTGGAGGTTTATACCGCTACCATCGATGCAGCCACTAAGCTGATGCTTGAGGGCATCGACGTGGGTGGTAGACACCTCCAGCCATACCCGGTTTCACTGAAGCCGACGAGAGTCTGCTTTTCTCGGGCCAGGTCTCAGGATCTTGATGCCTTCTTAGGAAGGTTCGGAAAGATCCACGGCAATGTCCGGGCAGTGCCACTTCGAATTGGGGACGAGGGACTCGGCCGCGGCATCTTGAGTTTAAGCCGTGAAGCACACGTCACTTTAAACCAGGGGTGTGTGCTTCTACACGGCTTTTACTAGAGTGTTGCGGGATCGATGACCTGGATTGAGGTAAGCACCGAAGCGACATGCCATGCTTGCCATCAGGCAGGGCACTTTATTGCGGAGAGTCCTAAGAGGCTCAGGAAAGTGGCTGAAGCCACTGTGGAGCAGACACTTGCGGCAGCAAAAGTTTCCGAAACAGTGACTTCGCCCGGTGCTGCGCCTGTTCTCTTGGAGCAGCCTGCCACTAAGGTGTCTGAGGAACCACTCCCTGAGGCAAATCCGACGCCGGCTATAAACGGTGCTACCCAACACGGGAAAAAGCAGACATCTCGGACGAGGAGGCCACAAGTGGCAGTCAGAAGAAAAAGAAAAAGAGGATGAAGCGGAAGACGAAGAGAAAGCCTGACCAGAAGATGATGCCACCACCGAAGAAAGCAGTGATCACTGGAAAGGTCTCGGGGGAAGAGGCTACACCTTTCGCTCCGAGTGTACCATCAGTGACTCCGATGGATGTCACTGAAGTTCTCTCGGACGTAGAGATTGTATCTGCTCTAGAGACGGCCGGTCCAACTCAAAGCGAATCGTTTGGAAGTTCCACATTGATTAGTAGCCGCTTTGAAGTGGATCCTGCTTTGGTGGGGGTTCCGAAGAAGAGTTCGGACAGGATCCTGACCGTTCTCAGGCGTGAGCTTGGAGATCCAGCCAGGATCCTGGCCCAACTGAAATTGCTTATGGAAGAGGCCAGAAAGAAGGCCAAGTATAATGAGGTATCGAGGTGTGAGCGCCTCTTCAACAAGGTCTCGGGAATCCTTGAGGATCTCCAACTGGACAGGGCTCTTCATCATTAGAATTGTACAGTCATTGTCTTAGTTCTTGCGATTTCTTGAATGTGTAGGATAACATCTATCAATGCAGGTGGCTTAAGTGCACCCACTAGACTACACAGTATTTTTGAAGACATTAGACAATGGAACACGGACATTGCACTTATACAGGAGAACAATTTTACACATGACACATTTACACGTCTAGAACAAAATTCAAATCTACACAAGGGTTACACAGTTTTTGCCACAGAAACACCCCGTAGAGGTTCCGGTGGCAATTGCTGTGTCCCATAAATTTACACTGATGTCTCCTGTATACACAGACATCTTCCCAGGTTTCGCGTCTTCCTTGGATTTCGTCTTAGGGGACAAAACGCTACGGGTAGTAAAAGTGTACCTGCCGCATGACCAGGATACTGCCAGACAGGTGTTGGACTCAATCCTGTGGCATTATACGAATTTCGGTGCTGAGGTTATTCTTGGTGGTGACTTCAACTGCACACTAGATTCTTCAATCGATCGTCATTCTAGAGTTGAATTCAACTCGGTGAATGCCGCGCGATTGTCGAGCCTAGTCAGACATACCAACCTTGTGGATGTCTACCGTTGGCTTAATCCAACGACTAGGTCATATACAAGGGTTTCCCGAAATGTCCAGGGTAGCTTTCCGGGTTCGAGGATAGAGAGACTTTACGTCTCGTCTACCCTTCTTAACTTTTTTGTTAGTGTCACTCATGAAGTGTGTTCATTAAGTGATCACCTTCTTGTTGTGGCGACTAGCACTTTGGTCGAAAAGCGAACTGCTTACTAGATTTTCAACAATAACTTGTTGAATTTGGAGCAGTTCATCGAGGAACTCATTCAGTTTTGGCACCAATGGCGTGATAACAAGAATATTTATTCAAACCTTAGCCATTGGTGGGATGTTGGAAAGGTTCAGATCGAGACGAGATTCAATCGGAGCAGATATCATGCATCGAGTTTGACGGCCGAAGTCACCCGGATTGGAACGCTTCTGCCCTCGCAACCAGAGTTACTCGCACAATACGAGAGACTTAAAAACGACTGACAGCACAAAACTGCAAGCATAGCTTGGAGTTTGTGCTCCGAAACCAGTCGCGCTGGTTGCGAGAGGGCGAGTCTCCGACCGAGTACTTCTTCCAGACAACTCGACGTCGTACCGCTTCTTGTGAAGTAGACTCGATTCTTGCCGAATTGGGCCAGATTCTATATGAAGAGGAACTTGCGAATTATATTCGCAACTACTACACGCGGCTTTATGCTGCATCGACGTTGCCAACATTCTCGTCCAACGATGAATTCTTTCATCATGTTGCTACTTTCTCTGATGAAAGTATAGAATTCCTGGACAGAACGCTTACTCTCGATGATATGCTTACCGCAACGAAGGATCTTCGACGTCATACTTCTCTTGGTTATGTTGGTCTAACTCCAGAATTCTTTGTTCGTTTTAGAAATCTTTGGATTCCGGACCTTTAGAATGTCTCTAATTCTGCAGTGGTAGGACATACCAAATTTCCGTCGAGTTGGCGGAGATCCGTTATGCGTCTAATACCTAAGAAGGGGGATCTTCAGAGGATGGGAAACTGGAGGCCAGTTACTCTGTGTAATGTCGACTACAAAATAGTTTGCAAAACACTGGGAATTCAACTTCGCTCAGTGATAGCCTCAGTATCTACGAAAACATTGCCGTAGCAAAGCATCTTTTCGCCTACCATGAAAAAACTGGTTCGCAAATGGCCATGGTCTCTTCGGATCAAGAAAAGGCGTTTGATAGCGTCTCGCATGAGTATCTACTGAGAGTGTTCGATATATTTATGCTTCCGTCCAGATGGATTCAGATCATCAGCGGTCTGTATAGAGATTCAGTGATTCTTATAAAGCATAATGGGCATATATTGTCTCCTATTCCGTTTATCGGGATATCAGGCAGGGATGCCCGTTGTGAGGAATGCTTTATGACTTTTCACTGGAGCCGCTGTTAATAAATCTTCGTTAATCGTTGAGACAATATTCAACACACTTACCATATACTACTATAAGGCCACTTATTCTAGCGTATGCTGACGACCTATCTATGTAGGGTTTTCGAACAATATGAGCGTATACGGGCGCTAGGGTTAACCTAAGCAAAATCCAAGACCTATGGTGAGGGAGGTGGCGGAATCGTTCAGATTCTCCCCTCGGCATACAATGGGCCAATACTTGCCTGAAATATTTAGGTGTATATGTGGGGCTCGATGGTAAAACATCTAATAGCCGCATGGCTCTGAAGAAACACTCTGGAGCTGTGAATTCATGGCGGACTAGACTGCACCCACTTTTGCTGAAAGGACGTGCAGTCGTTGTCAGTTATTTGATTACTTCGTCCATCGTGAACCTGTTAAAATCATAGTGCTTCGAAGAAGCCTTCGTGAAACTTTTACAGCCGAAGGTCATTGACGCCTTTTGGGGGGGGGAAGACGATGGGTCGCTGAAAGCACGCTCTGCCGACCAGTAGCGGAGGGTGGTTTGGTTCTTACAGACATGGTCGTGAAATTTCGTTGGCTTCAGGTTCAGGTTCCAACTAGTGTTCTGTCAAAGAGATAACTTAATTTCGCAGCTGTGGGTAAGTTCTATGGGGGTAGCGGCGCATGGGAGCACTACTATCTGGTCTCGCTCCGTCCACCATATCCGTATGACCGGTCCCAGGATATGATCACGATTACAACCTGGGGCAGAATGAGACCAACATTTCATTTGCGATAGAATAAACTTGGGTACGGGGAATTCTCAGCAATTCCGATCAGGTTGAACCCTGAGTTAGTAGATTCGGTGTTCAGTAATGCTCGAGGTGTAACGGCCGATAAAGGAAAACTCACAGTTCTTGGAGACATCATTGATGCTTCTGGGAACACACTTATACACGCCCACACAACAGAATTAATCGAATTGATGGATATAGCACGAGAGCGTTTTAGTCGTCTCTCTACTAGGGAACCTAGCACTGAGGTGATAAACGCTTTCGTAATCAATCGACCGCCGCACACGACATTCAGTACACTGACATCACGTCGGCTGCGCGAGCTCTTCGTAGGAGTAAATCCTACGGATACCATAGGGGTTAATAGAAGGCGCGCACATCTTGGGGTAATGGGGACCATAACTAGCAGAGTCATCTATAGTTTACGGGCTGAGAGTAAAAGTGACCTATTTATAAGGTTCGGGCAAAAGTGGATTAGAAAATGTTCCGCGCAAAAACGAATCGCGTGAGATTCCGGGCAAAAACGAATCGTAGAAAATTTCCGGGCAAAAACGACTTAACTACTTAACTGCATTAACTTTGCATTACTTTTTGTAGTTAAATCGTTTTTGCCCGGAAATTTTCTACGATTCGTTTTTGCCCGGAATCTCACGCGATTCGTCTTTGCGCGGAACATTTTCTAAGCCACTTTTGCCCGAACTTTATAACTAGGTCACTTTTACTCTCAGCCCGTCAGTTATCCGTCCAATTACAGAGACTCTGATGTGGCATTTAAGCTGCTCCATCACAGCCTCGTGCATCCAAACCAGCTGTCACACATCGATCGACGAATTCAAAAATCCTGCACGGTTTGTGGTGGTGAAGGAACCCTGTTCCACAGATACTTCACATGTCCGACCTTGTGCGACGTCAATAATCTTATTCGCGATATGTGCCAGCATATCTGCCCGACATTCAGCATTGCAAAAACGTCGTTTTTACTGGGGCCAAGGACATGTAACACTTGCTAAATCGACAATTCATCTGTACTGCATGCGGATCGAGCCTGGGCAACAGCCCACTAACCCACAGTTTCATACACATGCACTTAAGAACCACTTCGTTGCCAGATTGAAGAGACGATTACGCCTAGAGTTCCTGGCAACGAAAGCCGACACATTCAACTGCACATGGCAACCTTTATCGTCGGTGCGGAACGGAAGCCTTGTCTTTCACTGGGAATAACAAGCCGCAGACTTGCAGCAGCTTGTCCACGAAGCTTCTCTTCGCTTTGGTATTGCTGCAAGTGCTGCGGGAATGATATGAGCAGTTTGCAGACGTCAATGACTGCAGAGACTGGTCCTGCGGGACTGTAATCGGTTCGAAATTTTTGTGCGTTCGTATAGGCTATATTTGGATGAGTGCTCCCGGAGGACTAGAAAAGTGGCGAACGGCTCTACGGAGAGGGCATTTGCTTGGGAACAGTGGTTCCCGAAGTAGGAACTTCGCCCGGTGCTGCATCTACCCTCTGGGAACACTCAGACAATTATGTTCTAGTTTGATTTTTCGGTTTCGGTTCATTTTAGGTTTAGCGTTAGGTTTTGTTTGGGATTTTTTTCAAAATTTTTCGGAACTTTTCTTAGAGCTGGCACTCACTTGGAGGCATTTCAAAATTTCCTTGTATTTTCTTTTTTACATTTTTTTCTTTAAGTTTTAGAGTCCTTTTTAACCTATTTGCAGTAACGTAGTATATGGAGTCATTTTTTGTTATGTTCTTTTTGATCTTTATTACTGTGTCTTTTAATGTTTGTACAATTATTAGGGTAGCTAGTTTTTGTAGGATTTTTACGTTTTTATAACGATGAGTGAAATAAAGCGCCATTATACAAAAAAAAATTATTATTAAAATAAAAAAATTTGTAGAATAAATCAATCAAATCTACAAATAATTATCTAACAAAACCACACGTTAAAATAGGCCCGTGCGAACGGAGGTTTTTTATTATTTATTTTTCGAATTTCTTGATTAGGAAAAATTTGACTGAAATATTAAAAAAATAATCTAAAATGTATACGACCATATTTTTTAATTGCATAATATATCATATTTTATGTACATGCATTTGTTGATAGTTTTTTTTTTATTTTATTTTTAATTGCCTTTCCTTATTACCTTTCCAAAAAGGTACACATGGCAAGGTAGAGAAAGGATTAGAAAAACTGCATCCTTAGAAATCCCTCAATATCTAGTTATTTTATTGAGCTTTAGGTAGAAAATTCTTTAAATAAAGAACATGTTTAACACAAAGGGTAGAAAATGTTGAGGGTACACAGATAATTACTTTTAATTATTGCTACAAAAAAGTTATAAAAATGTAAGTGTAATTTTTTTTATTGTCGATATTAGCTTGAGTTAGCCAGAGTTCAGACCCTAGTATCCTTCAGTGGGCCCGTCAGCAAGAATACCGATCATAGCTGAAAAACAAACCGATAACACCCGTTCTTAAGCTTAAATTATTAAACATTGGCAGAATTTACTTTTGAGGAGTACGGGGATATAAATTACATTTATTGTGTAATAGAAACCGAAAAAGCGACTGTACTGGAATATGAAAGGAGATTGCTTAATCGTGTACCCCAAAGAGGGGTATTTTCGCGAACTTTTAAACGGTTTAAAGAAACGGGAAGTGTAACTTCAAACAGTACGGAATTGCGATCTGAAACATAGGAAGATTGTGCCGACGTCGAGCAGCAAGTAATCACCCTCGTCATGCAACACCCTGAAACGAACCCGAGATAAGTCGCAAGACGATTATGAGGACTTCAGTTAAAGCTTGGAGGGATTTTCAACGACAGGGCTTGCGTCCATATTACCATATTCCAATCCAAGAATTACTGGAAGGAGATTCGAAGAAAAGATTAGAATTTTGCATTTAGCTTAGCAACATGGAAGCAGGGCGTTTCCGGACCGAATTCTGTAGACGGATGAATCGCAATTCGCCGGGGATGGTATCGCAAACTCCCACAACCTCCATACCAGGTCGGATACTAACCAACATAGGGAATGGGTGACCTCATTGCAGTCCAAATTCTGTGCCAATATCATCGACACCCATTTTTATAGAATTTATTTTGCCGCAAGTGCTTAATAACCAAATTTATGCGGACTTTTTGGAGAATACACTGCGAGATAATGTGGATAATCTTAGGGTAATGTTTTACCAACACGATGGAGCACCAGTGCATTTAGATAAAATTGTAAAGGTAATACTGAATAAAACTGGCTTGGATGAGGTATACCAATTCCTTAACCTGCTAGATCTCTAGATCTTACTCCACTAGACTTTTCCTTATGGGGAAAAATGAAAGATGAAGTTTACGCAAGACAAAAGAACAATAGAGACGAATTAGTTAGCAGAATTGGAACAACAGCGACGAAAATACAGAAGAGGCTGGCTACAATACACCTTAAAGACGGAATTACAAGGGGGTTATTGGCATGCATCGAAAGTGGCGGAGTACATTTGGAACAGCTTTTGTAACATACCAAGATTAATTGTAATAAGTTTTGAATTCAGTAAAAAGCATTTTAGTGTTAGTATGAGTTTAATTTCTTTAAATTGCAGTTTTTTATAATATTCCCCCAAAGGTTTTCTACGTAGAAATTTCTTCATCCTTTCTCCACCTGGAGGTGTTGTGCCTTTGATGTGCAATTTAATAAAAATAAAAAACACTTGGAAAATGCTGAATTTTAGGTAATTTCAAAAGATTCTGTTCACTTTCGCAACTGACTGTACTTGTAACGGTACGAGTTAGAACAACATTGTTGACAGTTTTGGAAAGGTTATTGGGATAGTGGTTTTTTGGCATGTGTTTGCTGTCGCTGCGTTGAGTGACTGACATCCTCCCTGGTATACAATTTCTTGTTTTCTAGAGGAGATCTATCACCCCACTTATTTTGCCACACCAGATCTGAAACAACCTGTATACAAAATTTGGTTATATGGTTCAGTGATAGACAACCCACGTAGGCACGCAAATGTAGCTGGAATAAGTTCTGCAGTTTCTGAAAGGCATTTCGGCCATTGCAATATTGGATCCGCCATCTTGTATTTCTAAAATCCGATAACGGATTTCAAATCAACGCTCTCGAAAAGCTCCGAGTATCGTTCGTTTACCTCGATTCGGTTGACCCCCCTCCCCTACCCGCCCCAGAAATGGTTGCGGAAACTAGTGAGAGATATTTTTAATTGAGTAATATATTTAGTTGAGGTGAACTTAGCGCTTTTTCTTTGTCAGCAAATCTGCCAGACGTTTTTCGTTAATCGAAATCCGATGCTCTGTTAACAGTGCTAAAAGAACTTTCGCAAGCAAACTGTGCTACATCCGAATGTCTGACCGTTGAGGTATTTTATCAGCCTCGGATAAACCTCTGTCATTGGTAAAAACACTTTACGAGTTCGGATTTTTAACTTTTGAAGAATGCTTTGACGACGTCAAGCTCGTGTTCGTTCGGCAAACACATGATTTTCGATAATAGCTTTAACCTCTCCGCAGTTATTTAAAAAATTCAGGCATGCTCGAGCCAAATTTAGGCATGCTCGAGCCAAATTCAGGCATCGAAAACTAAACCGCTACGCCTATGGATCCACTGTACCTCATCCTTCCTTCTTTACAAAAACCCTCATTTAGAGTAAAACAATTTTTGATAGATCATTCCTTACATGATATGTAACGGTTCCAAAACAGATAACAAAGCAAATGAGAAAGTTGTTGGCTCAAAACCTAAATTTGTAAAACAGACATTCCTTTTTTTTTACCGACGCCCCAAACACAATAAGGTTCTAAGATCGACGCGTATTTTTTTTTATATCTTACAGGGCATAATTTCGTATCGCATGATCCTATTTGGATGATTCGTTTATTGCTGAAGATATTATCTTGCTCCATTTGTATCATGATAGACATTGTGGCTTAGGGTGAGAAAGGGTGGCTAGGATTAACTTCGTAACGTGTTGCTGGATTTAGATGATTCTGCTTCCTTTCTATAGAGTGCAGTGCCTTTGCAACTATTTAAATTGCTTTGTTATACGAGCAGCATTTTTCGAGTAGTATATCCGGAGACGCTAAAAAACCAAAAATAAATATAAGTTTAAAAAAAAGTATAAAATAATATTTAATTTTATATCTGTTACGTCATTTCGAAGTCGGGGTAAATTAAACAAACAAAATAACTACTCAACCGCAATCGCGAGACAATAAGGGAGAGGATTAAAATAATGCTTTTGTTTGTTTAATTTGTACCGACTTCAAAATGTGGTTAAAATTTCAGCTCAATTGAACCATACTCCTTCAGCAATAAGATTTATAAATCTCACATTTAAGTTCTATAACTTACTTTTTGGTGCCTTTTTTAATACTATTAATTCAAGCAAAGCGTAAATATTCTTTATTTGGAAGAAGTCAGGATTTTGCGGAGGCCAATATAGAACTTTTTCATTCGCTAAATAATATTGTAATTTTTTGTTTCATTCCTCGGGACATTATCCTTTCAAAAAAATAAATTGGCCCTAATTAATATTTTACCTCCAGGGATTATAGATGTAGAGAAAGCTATTTGATATTAGAATTTTTCAGAGCTTTTAAGTAATTTAGTTATCGTAATTCTTTAAAACAAATCCTTGATTGTAAGCGCCAGAGTGTTTAGTGCGATATCCAATTTTTTTTTTAAATTGAAAAGAACTTGGAAATTGTTTCTGTTCATCAATACTATATAATTATGCCGATTCTGTAAAATTAAAAACACTTTTAAGTATTTTCGATATTAGATATGCACATTTCTAAGAAAACTTTCTCCTTTATTTTTCCCAAAAATATTTTAATATGTTTACTTGATAAAATTGTAGGAGTTTTAAAAATTTTTCTTGCTTATGTAATGAAGCTTGTGTAGCCTTAGTCCATATTTTCAAGAAGGAAAAAGATATACCTACGCTGTTTTATAGTTTTAATGAGGGAACCATTTTGCCGTCAAAACATAAGTTTCTGCTAAATCTTTAATACGGAAATGAATAAAATCGAGTAAATCAACGTATGACTAGCTTTTTATTAAGCGATATATTTCAGAGAGACCTGGTATACTATTAACGCAAATCTTATATCATTCATTTGAAAAAACTTTTATAATTAACTTTCTTATATCAAAATTACCTTTTCTACAACCTACTCTAGATACAAATCTTGAAGTAAATACCAACAGCTCCATTGGTGGTGCAAACACACTACACTTCCTATTGTAAACGATAGAAATGGGTTGAAAAATTCTAGTTTGTCATCATACATTTCTTAATATCATTTAAGTTTTAACGTGACACTTTTATGAGGTCAACCTACAAATGTTTTGAGCACTTCTTTGAAATTGTCTTTCAGTTCGGAGTTTTAAAGATATGTCTTTCTCTTGTGTTCGGTTTTTTGAGGTATTGAGCTTGTATTGCTTTGGTATTTTCTAGGAGAGTGTGCGGTTGTTGTTATATGCAAGGAGTGGTTAATCTGTGGCACAAATAACCTATTATTAAAATGAAATGACAACGACACGCTTGGTAGTAGTATAGCCACTGACTTGTATCTAGAGTAATCTGTGCCTTTTCTTAAAAAGATTTTTAACTGAAAAATAATTTAATAATATATTATAAATTTGAGAGATTCTATTCTTTTCAATTTATGCTTTTGTAAATATCTTATAATTTAAGAATGTAGGTACTATGTTTAATGTACATATACATATGAGGTTATTTTGAACAGTTATCGTAAAATTTATAAATTGGAGATATTCTATTCTTTTCCAGAATTCATGAAGAATCAGAGTATTAAATATTCCTTTTGTAATGTGGAACCGTACTTTTTCAGAAGCTTAAAAACTGAACTGTGCTATATATGATTGTGCCAAAAATATACACGTTGACACTTGAAAACGTGCGGGCACACATATATTTTATAAAATAAATGACTTGTTCTCGTTTGATGTAGAATTTTGCCTGAACAATATTTTTTAGCTTTTAATATCTCGAATTTTCTGGCACAGTTCCATTCCCAAATTAATCTTTCATAAGAGTTTTACAGTTTGGAATCTTTGCATAAATTTTTTTTTTCACTTGTATAAATATTTGCAATTACTTTTATTTAAATTTGTTATATATACGTATACGTACGTATATCTTGTTTGTGTGTAAATTTACTATGTAGAACTTCTTTATTCAGGTTAATAGCCGATTGACTTCAGATATACATCTTTACCTTATATACATACATTTGCACACAAGTGCAAATTATCTTTACTAAGAAGTACATAAATTGATGTGAAATATTGAAGGAGACAGTTGGCTTAAGGAAAATTAGTTATGAGTTGTAATTATAGAACTTCATTAATTTCAGTACAAGCCAAACGATAAGTTTTAATTAAGGGAGGTTGATACGTGTAGATTTGGGAAAAGAAGGTCTCCTTTTCAAGATGTACTTAAACAGAGTGAAAGTGAACCGATTTTTCTGAATTTTTTTGTAAATTACAGAATTTTGTTTTTGCGTGTGCAAAAAGTGCGAATGGCGGCGCCGAAGCTGCTCAAATTTCACTCCAAGTAAAATCGGGC
Organism: Leptarthrus brevirostris; assembly: GCA_964036015.1. NCBI lineage: Eukaryota > Metazoa > Arthropoda > Insecta > Diptera > Asilidae > Leptarthrus > Leptarthrus brevirostris. Next base: position 61,769,927 of record OZ038373.1, on the reverse strand, counting down.
TGGTAGTGGTCTTAAAAAATGTAAGCGATTTCCATAAGATAACAATTTTAGCTTCTAAACAAATATCAGTTTACGAAAAAATCTTGAAAAATAAAAAAATGGCAAAATTTTTCGATTTTATTCGTGAAAAAAGTATGTTTTTCTATTTATGATGAAGGTTCAACTAGAAGAAGACTTGAGTAGCTGTGGTTAAAATTTCAGCTCAATTGAACCAATACTCCTTGAACAATCTTACTTCAAGTGGTAAGAAACTAGGGCTTCACGGCACCGAGACAAGACCGAGTCTTTGGCAGATCTCGGTCTTGGTCTCGTCAAGGTGAAGACGATCTCGCTCTCGTCGCAATCTCGGCGAGATAAAGGCCAGTCTCGGTGAGATCTCGCTCTCGGCAAGATAAAAAAAGGGTATTTCGGTGGGATAACGGGGAGTGAGGACAAGTGATATATATGCATTTGCTTCATATTCCCATCGCAAAAATAAGGTAGCAAAGGCTCTTGTTTGCTATTGGGGATAAAGTGCAAATATCTAAAGAAGGAAATAATGTAGAAAGAAGCCCCATAAATCACATAATTGAAATTTTTCGGAGCGACATAAAAGCTGAAAGAACTAAAAAAAATTGTCCACGATAAAATGATAAAAACTAATATCTCGTCCGCTCTCGTCACCTCAATCTCGCTCTCGGTATCGCACTGTTACCAATTATATTGATCTCGCTGCCGGTCTCTGTATCGTGTCTGATTGTGGGAATGCAATTTTATGTTTTCCGGATTTTAGTTTACGCGGCGTTAACTCTTCCCCCCTTATATGAGGATGTCCTCATCCTAAGAAATAAGGAATTTGGTTGATCCTTTTGGTATCAGGTAAGGATGATGTTGGCCCACGATGTTCTGCGGTGTACTCTACCGTTGGTATGATAGTGACTGCTTCTATTATAATATTGGTGGGTAGATGATTACTCTTGCAATGTTTAATTATAAAATTTTTTGTGGCATAAAAAGGATTATCAAAGTAGTTAAGCCAAAGTTCGTAAAGTATCCTGTCCGGCTTTCGTTTTTAATTAATTTTATTTGTCCCGTGTTATTTAGGTGCAGTTCTTTCATTGTTAAGATTTCTTCAAATGTCCTGAAGGAGGAGTCGGGTTGTACTACTGGAGGAAGTGGTTTTATCCTGTAGGATAATGAGTGTTGTGTTCTGGTATTGTATGACGAATGTGCCTGTTAGGTCTAGGGTCTCGCCGTCGATAAGAATTTTCCCATTAAATAGGTTTAATAGCAATGTTCCCGGAAAGATTTCCTCTGTTGCTGGGATGTGCTTATTATCAATTTCGGTGCAGTTCGGAGGTTTACTCGTGAGCAAATTTGGAATGTAGCTTGATGAGCTTAAATCTACAATATTTTTCCTATTACAAATTGTTAACTTATTACTAGCTAAACATTTTTCTCTTATTCCGTACATTTGGTCCTCGAATTGTAATACATTTACGAATGGTAATTTAACTACAAAGTTTCCTCTTTTAACTGGTTTAATTAGCATTGATCTACATAGTTCATTCGTCGTGCTTTGAATGCTTACAATATACAATAATGTTGAATTGCTTGAGGCGATTTTGATGTCGGCAAAGTCGATGAACTCTTCTGAATTAAGTTATGGTACGTTTTTTTTCAAACAATTCTTTTACAATATTTATTTCGCTATTTGATAAAACAAAGGAATTTACAATACCGGCCTTTGCCCAATGCAAGGCGTAATCAACATTTATTATTTCTTCTTTAACTAGATCTAATTTATTTTTAATATTCATCGCGATACCGTTTTTCATATCTTCAACATTTTAGTATGCTTTTAGAATTTCGTTAGTAATATTTGTTATCTCTTTAATTCGATCGATCGTCGACTTATTGATTATCACTTGTTTATTATTGTTTTCCAATACATCGTCTATTTTGAATTTAAGTATCTGGAAATCATCATGGTCTGGGCTTCCAGCTAGCCATTTCCATGCACTTCCCAAGAAATCTAGTGATCTCTTTGATCTTGTTTTGGGTTTTTAACGATTAAGCAGAGATATGACCTCAGTGGTTTCATGTATGAGGAAAGGGTACATGGGGTGATCGGTGGTGACATCCCTTTCAACTTTAGCTTCCAAATTATGTAGTGTTTTCTCATAGGCCTCTAGTTCGATATCATGGACTATTTTAAGCGCTCCAGTCTGTAGCTTTGAGGTTCCGGTATGCAGCGTTATTATCTTTGAATTCGAATAGTCTAGGATTTGCACTTCTGCAAAGCAAAAGACTACATATAATCTGGAAAAGAATACTTATTTTTATATTATTCTTGTGGACAACTTTGCCTGATTCTGTAACTATAGTTTTTGATTTGTTTTCCTCAACAGTTTCTTTTCTATATCTTGGGGATAATGTCGAGCATACGCGTTTGTTTAATTTTGCGTAAATGATTTCTCCTTTATATGATGTCTATTTTTGTTGTGTTTGCTAATGTCAATTCTTTGCTTTTTCCTTAGTCTGGTTATGTTTTCCTGCCTAGCTTTATCAAAATCGTCAGGGTTTACGCTGACATTCCTACCGAAGAAGACTTCGAGCGGTTTTTTACCCGTAGTCGAGTGTATGGAGAAGGTGTACTCGTACACTGCCGTGTCGAGTAGTTTGAGGAAAGTTTTGGGTGTGCCATCTAATTTGAGACACCGTAGTATCTCGGTAAGTGTTGAATGAAACCTTTCTACTTGGCCATTAACTGAACTAACATATGGAGGAGTTTTAAATATTTCTATTCCTAGTTGATCTTTCAACATGAAACTAATTGAAGCGGAATTTAGTGATTTCTCGTTGTCGATCACTATTATTCTAGGTACGCCGAAAGAGAAAAGTAGCTCTCGAAGTGGGGTTTTAAAATCTTCGATCGCTTTTGATTTAAGTATTTCCAACTGTCCGTATTTAGAGAACTTGTCGATGGCGGTTACAATCAATTTTTTTTCTGTTGAGTAGATATCAATATGTAGGATTTCTCCTGGATATTGGGGGATTGGTATCTGTTTCAATTCGGGTTTATTAGGGTGTCTATCGTACTTTTGTTCTTTGCAGATGGTACATTGTTTAACCAGATTACATATTTTGATGTTCATTTTTGGGAAATAGAACTTTTTCAGAAGTTGAATTTTATTTTCACGCGCATTTCGATGTGCTCTCCTATGTATTTTTAGGATTTCCTTATCCTGTCGGTCTGATTTCTTAAGATCTTCCACCTGGGTTTACGTGAATCGAATTTTATAATTTTTGAAGTGCATGGAGATTACCTTTCGGATCCTTCCCATTATTGTTTCGGATGTGAGTAGGCCGTTAATGACGCTTGGGTTTAAAAATCTTTTAAATATTGATATAAGGTCTGCGTCGGAATAATTCGGCTGGACAAAAAGATGTATGTGATAAGTAGGGAATGGGATTTCGAATTTGTAAACGGTTTCGTTGCCTGTTTTAATCATAATCACCGATCCGGCGAGCTAAGCACGGCTAGCTAGGCGGGCCCCTCACCTCTTCGGTCACTGACCAAGCCTGCACGGCAACTTACGATCACCCTGGTATCTCCTGTAACCTTTCCTAATCCGTTGGTTGTGAGCTACGACTAGGTTGTGACAAACAACTTAGTGGTGCTCACAACCCGCAATCCAATCCATGCAGCCATCTTCTGGTTGCCTGTGCACATGGATATCCCAACATTCCCGATAACAGCTTAGAGCATAACTCAGCGGCTGGTGATCAGTAAAGATTTGGATCTTAGCTTTACCGTAGAGATAGTTTCTTAGCGACTTTAGAGCCCATACGATAGGTAACATCTCTTTCTCGTTAGCTGCGTAGTGCTCTTCAGTTTTGTTGAGAGTCCTAGATATGAAAGTAATAGGCCTTTCATTTTGTGACAATACCGCATCGATCGCATAATCTGATGCTTTGTTAGTTGAAAATGTTAATTTAAGTCGGGATATGCGAGCAACAGCTCGTCTGAAACTAATGAGTTCTTGATTTTGTTGAACGCCTCGATTACAACTTGTTAAGGGAGATAGATTTTTAGGAATTCTGCCTCTTTCCCCGTTTGAAAGAGCTGTAAGGGGCTTCGCTAGATCGGCATATCCCTTGATGAATCGGCGATAGTACCCTGAGAGGCCAAGGAACGATTGCAGGTCTTTTAGAGTTTTTGGGCGCGGAAAGTTAACTATTGCTTCGACTTTTAATGGGTTTGTCTTAATACCTTCGGAGGAGACGATGAACCCTAGAAATTCGACTTCGTTGCCGAGGAATTCGCACTTGTCGAGTTGGATCTTAATATTTGCCTGCTCTAGGGTTTGGAATACCTCTCTGAGGTTCTGAAAATGCGAATCTTCATCTTTGCTAAATATGACGATATCGTCGATGTAAACGTAGCAAATTTTGCCGATGAGTTCTCGGAATATGTCGTCGAGTGCCCTTTGGAAGAAAGCCGGCGAATTCTTTAGGCCGAAAGGTAGCCTAGTAAATTCATATTTACCGTTATTCACGGAAAGACTGTCTTTTCAATGTCCGATTCTTTAAGCGGGATTTGTGAAGCCGCTATTGAGGTCTATTACCGTGAACTTTTTATTTTTTCCTAATTGTGCTAGGACCTCATTTATCTCTGGCATAGGATATTTGTCCGTGATTGTGATCGTATTCAGTTTTCGGTAATCTACGACCATTCGGTATTTCTTTCCGACTGAGGCGTCGGCTTTTTTAGGGACAATTCACACGGGTGAATTGTAAGGAGACGTGAGGATATAATGATCCCATCATTTAGGAGTTGCTTTACTTGCTTTTCTACCTCGTCTTTTAGCGACCCCATGGATAAAATCTTGAGTAAACTGTGGAATTTGAAGCAGAGATGGGCATTTTTTATTCGAATAAAGATAAAAGCTAAAAGCTCAAATAAATTGAAAAATCGAATAAAAATTTATTTGATTACAAAAATTATTTGTTATTTGGAGGATTGTTCGCAAATAATTATTTGTTATTTGGTGCTTCTTATTCGAATTTCAAATAATTATTTGTTATTTGATCGTTCGTTATTTGATAATCAAATAATTATTCCTTATTTGTTGAATTATTCGCAAATAATTATTTGTTATTTGGTGCTTTTATTCGAATTTCAAATAATTATTTGTTATTCGAACGTGCGTTATTCGATAATCAAATAACTATTCGTTATTTGATGACTTATTCGCAAATAATTATCTGTTATTTGGTGCTTTTTATTCGAATTTCAAATAATTATTTGTTATTCGATTATCAAGTAATTATTCGATAGTTGGTGTCTCTTTATGGAATACTTGAACTAATGGACACCAACAACAAATAATTATTTCATAAAGAGACATCAACTATCGAATAATTACTTGATAATCGAATAACAAATAATTATTTGAAATTCGAATAAAAAGCACCAAATAACAGATAATTATTTAATTTTACTTTCTTGCTCTGTACTCATATGATTGGTTCTTGCATATGTCAATTTTATTGACTGCGTTGTAGGCTCTTTGGTTTATGTGAATTTTAACCCTATTTTTTATCAACATGTAGTTATCTTTTGTATGTATTACGGCCGAAAGTTCTTTTAGGCTACCGTTCCATGGTTTGAGCGATTTCAGAGAGGGTAGAAGAAAGAATTTTATATTGGTGTCTTTGAGGCCTAATAAATTTACTATTGTATGGTGGGTAATTTTTATATTTCTGCCTATGGAGTTTGCGTAAAATGGTTCCGCATTAAGTTTGTGATTTGGAACTAGATTAGCCTGAATATAGTTTTTATTGGAGCCGGTATCTATTAGTATTTTGAGAATTTGGCCGCTCTCCGTTCTGCACTCGAAATACGGCAGCGAAGAGCAGTTTAACCTAAAAAATGAATATCGGTAATATCGAGGGAATTTTGTTCGACATTTCCGTTTTCTTGATATGACTCGACGTATTCTGCAGGTTGTTCATATTGCTCGTTTTCGGACTCACGAATTTCCTCATAATTATTTAATTCATACTCGGAAGTTTGTTCATAATTATTTAATTCAGACTCCTGGGGTGCTATGTGAAAATTTCGAACGTATTTATTTGGTGGAGGTGGCCCTTGTGGCCCTGATGGCGGCCTTTTGCCATAAAGTGGGTTTTGTACCGAACGGTTCATATAATTAATGTTCCTTGTTTGCAAGGACTGATCAACGTCCATCGGCTCTGCCCTTGGATGTGGCTTTGTGCGAAAGGACGAGGGGGCTTAAATGAATTATACTGTTGGGTTTGACAATTTGGGTTAAATGCTGGTCGCCTGGGGAAATTTTGATTTCCTTGGGGTGGACGGAGGTTGCGGTAAGTATGCTAACTGGGGGTAAAATGTAGTTCTGTTATTCTGCATATGCGGTCTGCTTGGGTTTACTACATTCCTAGGAGGAGGAATTGGGGTGTACTTTGCTTAGGAGTTGTATAGACCGGCTTTGGCTTTTGATAATGGGAATGCAATTTTAGGTTTTTTGGATTTTAGCTTACGCGACGTTAACTTATATCTCGATATATTTATATATATAGATACAGAGGATCTGGTAGATCTAGTTGAGAAACGAAAAAAATTTTATGGGAGGTAGGGGTCGATCTCCCCACCCACCTCCCAGCTATAGGAGTTTGAAATGTTTTTACGAAGAAACAACCAGTTTTACATTTTAACGTACATATATCTTCTAAAGTTTTAGTGCTAGAGACCTTATTAATATCTCAGTTGACAGGTAACACAATGGTGCTGTGGACTGTGGTGGACTGTGTAATTATTTTCCTTGCTAATAGTTTTAAAAAATTGGATTTTCAAACTAAGTTTTCGGAAAAAAATCAAGAAGTTCCACGCCCTCTAGTATTAAATTGTTAAAACATATTTTGTGTAAAAAAGATGTTTGAGTTTTAATGGATATATTTATGTAAAAAAAAATTAGGGCGCTAGTTTTAAAGGAACCGAGAAAAAAAAACCAAAGAAAAACTGATGAAAAACAACGAGTTTTCTACTCGCACGCCAGTTTACTATGCCGGGTCCATACATCTCGCCTTCTTCTTTCTCATACACGAACAAACGATGAAAAGAATGCAGAGTCGTACACAAGATCAGGAAAGAGATAAATCAAGAGACAGAAGCAAGGCCGATGCGGTCGCGCGTGCTTACCTGATGCGAGATGAGATGAGATATGTATATTAATTTTGAGTGGCTTAAAATTGGAATAACCTAAAATTGATTTAGTACATGTTCATGAGCCAATTTATGAAAAGAGAAAAAATGGAAAAATTTATTTTTTACACGTATCGAAGGGGGCCCCACCCCTTAGGATATATAAGTTAGGTTGGGTTAGGTTAGAGTGGCTGCCTAAAAAATTTAAAAATTTAAAAAATTTTACATTTAACCCCTGTATAATTTTTTTCACAATATTTTTGAATGATAAGTATTTTAATATGTGGGTCAACATTATGTATAACTATATATAATTTTAAGTTTCTATGTAAAACGGTTTTTGAAATAAATGCCTGTAATGGACAAACGGCAGACACAAGAGTGATCTTATATTGGTTCCGTTTTATTTTTGTGGTACGGAACCCTAAAAATGCGCACTTCTGCTTTGAGCGCATTATTTCTAAAGTGCTGTGAGTATTTTCTGAATAACACTCCTAGTAAATTATGAGATTTATATCTAAAACTAGTGGAAAAAAACTCCAGGAGTTATCCTTATATGTACATAACTGTTTTTCCATCTTCTTTCACTTAAGGGGGGACCCCACCCTGAGAAATATAAGTTTTTTTTTTGCTTTTTTTAAATATACTTATAGTGTCTAAATTGTTTGGTGTTTTTTGAGCTGGCGTCTAAAATTTCGCAAAAGCTACTGAACCGATTTTGATAATTTTTTTTTTAAATACGCAGACTAGTTTTCTCTAAGATGTAGAATGTGAGATGTAACTTTTCTATTTGTTATAAATATTTGGACGACAATTTTTTAGGGAAAAAACTACTTTTTTCAAAACGGCGCCATTTTGTTATTTTTGTAATTTCAAAAAAGTTGTATACTACACCTTAGATGGTTGGTTGGTTGGTTGTCTTCCATGCACTGAGGTCTATAGTGGCCCGTTGTACGCCCCCTGCTCGGCAGCGTACCCTAAAGTCCACTGTCGATCCAACTGATCCCCGTAACGAATTGGATAATTCGATTATAACCTGATTTCTTAACTTCTGCTAAATCTTCGCAGTAGTGTGTGCATAGACTAGTATTCGCCGTTCCCATTTTTATGTCATGCGCCCTTAGTCTTGCATGTCCTGTCACAAGGCCAACAAGAAGTTTCCGTTTGCCTTTGTTAAGCTTAATGATCTTTTCAGATTCATGTGCATTGAGAGTTCCCCAAACCGCCTTTGTGTGTCCGGCGATATCGGATCCCTCCCATTTTTCCTTGTGCCTCCTCGTTACCCATTCCATGGTTTCTTTTTTTATTACCTGGATGGGTATACTCAGGTTGAGCATTATTGGAGTGTCCTCATTTGCGCCTCTCCGCGCCAGATCATTTGCTTTTTCAATTCCTGGGATGCCACAGTGCCCCGGTACGTATATTATGGTGACATCATTTTGTCTCCCTAGCTGCGTTAAGGTCTGTTCACATCCCTCTATCGTTTTGGATCTTACCTCGGCGTCAGTTAGAGATTTGATGGACGCCTGGCTATCCGTGCATATTGCAATCCTAGAGGATCTTACTCCCCGTTCTATTAGCTGCTTAGCTCCTATCTCTATCGCTGTAATTTCACATTGAAGAACCAGGAAGAACCAAGGAGGAGTCGTTTACCCCTCCCCATAACTCCAGGTTTAGTTCCTCGCACGATATTCCAAAAATTTTTGGTAGGGTGTGAGTGAAACCTAACTTTGTAACGCGTCGACCGATTTGGATGGTCCTTTTTTTGTTGTACAGAGTATGACCCCCCATTGCTAATAGGAGAAAAAAATTTGGTCGGGGGGGGGGGGGGGGGGGGGGGGGGGGGGTAGTCTAATTTTGTAACGCGTGGTCCGATTTCGCTGGTTCTTTTTCTGTTGTATAGAGTGTGATCCCCCATTGCTAATAGGAAAATAATTTGGTCCTATGGTGAGGGGTGGGGTACTGGGAGGAGTAGTCTAACTTCGTAACGCGTGGACCGATTTGGATAATTCTTTTTCTGTTGGGTAGAGTATGCTCCCTCGTTGATACCACGAGAAAAAAATGTTGGGGGGGGGGGGGGGGTGGAGCCTGACTTTGTAACGCGTAGACCGATTTGGATGGTTCTTTTGCTGCTGTATAGAGTGTGATCCCCCATTGCTAATAAAATAATAATTTGGTCCTATAGTGGGGGGTGTAGTGGGGGAGGAGTAGTCTATCTTCATAACGCGTGGACCGATTTGGATAATTCTTTTTCTTTTCGGTAGAGTATTCTCTCTGGTTGATAACAAGATAAAAAAAATGTTGGTGTGGTTGGTGGAAGGGGGGGGGGGTGGCTAACTTTGTAACGCGTGGACCGATTTGGATGGTTCTTTTGCTGTTGTATAGAGTGTAATCCCACATATTGCTAATAAGAGAATAATTTGGTCCTATGGCGGGGGGTGGGGGAGGGGTAGTAACTTCGTCACGCGTGGACCGATTTCGATGATTTCTTTTCTGTCCGGTAGAGCTTGTTCCTTGATGGAATGGAGGTGGTGTAGGTGGTTAAACCTAACTTTTTAACGCGTGGATCGATTTGGATAGTTCTTTCGTCGTTGTATAGAGTAGAAGACACTAAAAAGTGAAAAATAAAATAGTTTTTTAAAAAAAAGTTGAACCGACTTCACAAAAAGCACTAAAAAGCATAAAATAAATTTTAATTTTATATCTATTACGACATTTTGAAGTCGGTGCAAATTAAACAAATAAAACAACTACAGTACCACAATTGAAAATAATACATGAACGTTTCAGCTTACGGGATCATAAGAAATGATGATTAAATATTTTTGTTGTTTGGTTTGTTTGATTTGCACCGACTTTAAAATGTCGTAATAGATATAAAATTAAAAATTATTTTATGCTTTTTAGCGCTTTTTGTGAAGTCGGTTCAACTTTTTTTTAAAAACTATTTTATTAGACAGGCTTCTTTCTTAAGCGAAGAAACGTTGAAAGGCAACATCTTTCGATTCCACTAGGCTTGCTTCCTCATTTTGTTGTCTGGTTGAAATATATTTCACAGCGTTTTTCGTCGGCTGTGTAATTATCCTTCATGGTTGAGGTCTCTTCTAGTTGCCAAAACCTCTCTAGGTGTTGGTCCAGTTGTTGTTCATCGAATATGGCACAGGTCGCATGGTCTTGAGGTATTGTGTTAATCATGCCGCTCGCTGTCCATCCAAAAACAGTGTTTTCCAGGACTGGCATTGTATCCCCCAGTTTAATTTGTCCAACTGAGAGTATTGTGTAGAATAGTTCTGCACTAATTCAGAGATCCACTGAATTTGGTCGATTAAATTCAGGATCGGCTAGTTGAATGTTGCCCGGTATGGGCCATGTGCTCATGTCGATCATCTGCGTAGGCTGAGGTGAGACAATTCGTGGTAGGATGTAGGCTTCTAATCTTTGACTGTATCCATTGATTCTTGATTGCAGTGTTAGGCTTACCCTTCTTTGGGCTTGTTGTTTTCGCTGGCCGATCCCTTCAATGCACATCGGATCCAAGGTTTCCTTTACTATTAGTCTTTTCACCATTCTTTCAGTTATTATATTAAGTTTATTTGTGATCCCGAGTCCAAGATAGCTCGACACTCAATTGGCGGGTCATTTCCGTAGCCAATTTTAACTAAAACTGATGTGCTTAGAAGTGCATATCTCATAGTAATTCCTGAGGTGTTGGTTGAAAGAGACATTGCAGCGCTTGCTGCATTTTCTTCACTTGATGTAACCTCCTCTGGTGGGCTGTCGTCTTTCAGGCTCTCTTCCTGAATTTGAATAACCCATAGTTTTGCGGCTCTTACCAGATGTATCCTACTGGATGGCGATAACTTTAGAAATCTTTGACAAGCAAACAATCTATGATTTTGTGGTCTTCTTTCCTCTGTGGGTCTAACCTTATTTCCGAGTGCCTCTAAAGATTGAAAGCGAGTATCCAAGAACTCCATCAATGGCTTGAGCGGTTGTAGGGTTCTTGGATGGGTTAATGATTGCTCCCATAGTGTATGGGTTTTTTTATCCAAGATATGGATGACAAGAGGATCCTATTGATCAGTGGATACTCCTAGATTCTGAAGTGCTAGCAAGCACTCTTGAGTTGTGTCATGCATTGTTTTAATTGCTGCGGCGCTTTCGGATGAAATGTTATGTTGCGACATCAATTTATTTAGGAGTGCTGTGACGAGAAGTCTAGTATTTTCATACCTCTCGTTTATCACTTGCCACGCTGCTTCATAATTTTCAAATACCAAAGTTTTTGACACTGAGCTATGGGTTGATTATGCACCAGTTCTGTGAAAAGGTCGCGGAACTGCCTCCATTTCAAATAATCTCCATCAAAAGTTGGTAAACTTATTTTGGGAAGTCAATTTGTGTCAATTTGTTCTGAACCTCTTCTTCTAGGTTATAATAGGCGGTAATGTCGTAGCCGACTGTATCAGGGGCATCTGTTTGATCCCAGATTCTGTAGTGTATATTCTGCAGCTACTGATAATGACGTTCGTTTAAGTCAATCCTCATTTGCAGAGATTGACGATTGCTCATCATTGATGGATGTGTAATGGAGCGCTGGACAATGCTGAACAGAGCATTTTGTTTGTTAACAAGGCTGATGAGATGATTGACCCTTTCGGCTGGGATTGGATTTTCTACTATTTTGTTTTTTGGTTATATGACTCGTTTCTAATGATACACCATGCATTGCCGTGATCGGTTTAGGAACTGCTGGTTCTTGAAGCGGGTCCCTTGCAATGACACCAGCGATCGCCGGTGAAGTTTTGCTCAGTTCATGTATAATGTATTAAGTATATATAGGTAGGCATAAGAATATAACTTCTTGTTACGAAAAGTTTTTTATATGCGAAATAAAAAATCTTATGTTGACATCTGCAATGAAAAAGATGTCAGCACTTCAACAATAACAAAAAAACTTATAAGCAATGATTTTGTTTCACACGTTACGCGTAGAAATCATCTTAGTACAAGAGCTTAAGATAATGTCTGCATGAACGGGTTTTTGGTACGCTTAAACGAATAGCTGTTTTTCTTTCGCCCTTTCGCAGCCCGCAGTAGAAATACGACATTCGGAGTGTATAATAACGAAAACATGGCAAACAAAATATATTATAAACAAAAATATTTAACACTAAATGTGTACAAAAAATGGGTAAAATGACCGTTAGGTGTCATTTTTAAGTACCATTATTTCCGTTTCTAATCAACACAGCTGCTGCAATTTTTTACTCCACCTGCAACAAGGATAAAAAATACTGTATACCAAAAATTGTGTACTAAAAGATTCTTTTGGCAGGACGAGGGTTAATTTTCAGCAAATGTTAAAAAACCGAGTATTTTTTCGTGTAAATGCCAAGGGCAATATAATGAATACTACTAAAATAGTAAGTGTAGTAAATAGATAACATAATACTTATAATATGTGCCCAGATTCAATTTGATCTGATCATAAATTTTTGTATTGGTACTACTTAAAGTCTCAAACATCTAAGTTACGGGAAAGTCGATTTAAAGTTTATTTACCACATTAAAATTGGTTTGGGCCATAAGATGCATCTGCATCTTCTTCTTCCTCCTCTTTTCTTTGCCTTTTTCAATTTTTAACAGCTATTCTACTATTCTAAAACTATTCTAAAGTACAGCGCCTGAAAATTAGCGTAAAAACATTTCAAACTTGATAAACCACGGTACCAGCGTTGGTACATTATTTTCTAAGTACACGATGCGCCGTCATTTTTAAAAGGCCAAATTCGGGCATTTAAATACCCTTTTACATATAACATCTGATATACATATATATATTCGGAATCGGGAAGTGCAGGGATTTAAATGAGCTCATTACTAAGAATTCGATTTTTTGACTCTATACGTGCAGATGTTGCCTTAAATTTTACTAAAGAGCCCAAAAAGAAAGGTATTGAATTTTGGAAAAAGTTATAATTGTAAGTTATTATTATCGACGCGAGCAAATTTAACTTGTGGCCAAGTGATACAAAAACAGGAAAGGTACCAAATATCGAATTAAGCAGAAAAACATCAATAGGAATGTGAAACTTGGCAAAAAGAGCATTATGGTGTGGAGCGCTATGGGTTATAATGGTCTAGGAAATCTTGTGTACATTAATGCTACTGCGAACAAAAATCAATAATTGAAAATTTTTGCAAACAATTTGTTGTCTAGATCGCAGAAATACAAAAACAAGACATTCGATTTTCATCATTCCCCTTACCCTAATTCCCTTCCGGTCATAGCCGCCCTAAACACATCAAACATTTTCTCCTGGGTTTTGGATACAAAATGCTCACATTCTTATTTTGAGTTGAATATTTTTATGGTTTGCTAAGTGCCAAAATATGTGAAGTTATTTGATGAAAATTTAATAAAACACGTTTTAGATTATGGAGAAGTTTCTAAACTACACACTCAATTTCGTAATAATCCTTATTCACGTGAATATTCTGAATAAATTACCTTTCCGGCTTTAACAGTTCTGGTTGAACTTCCTAATTTGTAAATTAAGTACGAGTGTAAGACATATCCATCTTTTATTAATCGATCGAGATACACGAAGCTTTCTACCGATTATTTTCTACATGAGTTAGGTATTTCTTTTTTACAATTTCCAAAATGTTTCCCCTAACAAGACTTCCTTTTTCGACTCCTACATTAGCTTATTAAAATTTACACGTACCACAGGGTTTTGTAAGCATATTTTGATTCAATCAATATTTTAATATACGCTCGAACTTTTCCTTGCGAGCTATGCATAAAAGATAATTTTACCCACATTTTTATCCCAAATTATTATTTTCTTTTATTATTAATATGTTTTCAGTGTTCAATAAAGGCAATCAATTACCTCGTGATGTTTCTTGTCGTCTCTACGCATAAAAATCGCTATTTGTGATTAATTTTTTATTCATTTATTTCTTGCTTTCATGAAATTATCGAATATATCGAAGATTGTTATTCGTTTTTGTATATTAAAGTATGATTAGAGAGCTTAGATTCACTTAAATATTGAAACGAATTAATGAGAACGTAAATTATTTATATTTGGAGAAAGCATCGAAAAAGTTTAACTGAGCACCATGTCATTAAAAAAACTTTTTAGTGATATCGACGGCCTCTAGAAAGATTATCGTTACTCGTTACAATAGGAAAAAGATGGGGTATGGAGCCACGTATTGTGCATTGGCTCTACTCCAGTGTCATACGACCCATACTCACTTATGGGGTGGTTGTATGGAGGCCAGCACTGGACATAGCGACGCATCACAAAGCACTTGAAAAGATTCAAAGGATGCCAACACTACTAATAACAGGTGCCCTTAGAACCACACCTTCTAAAGCTCCAAACACTATTCTCCAACTTTTACCGGTACATATAGCAATCTCTATCCTCGAAATGTAGGTGGTGTAGGGGTTTAAACCTAACTTTTTAACGCGTCAACCGATTTGGATGGTTCTTTCTTCGTTGTATAGAGTAGAATACACTAAAAAGTGAAATATAAAATAGTTTTAAAAAAAAGTTGAACTGACTTCTCAAAATGCGCTAAAAAGAATAAAATAATTTTTAATTTTATATCTATTACGGCATTTTGAAGTCGGTGCAAATTAAACAAATAAAACAACTACAGTACCAGAATTGAAAATAATACATAATACTACCTGAACGTTTCAGCTTACGGGATCATAAGAAATGACGATTAAATATTTTTGTTGTAGTTGTTTGGTTTGTTTGATTTGCACCGACTTCAAAATGTCGCAATAGATATAAAATTAAAAATTATTTTATGCTTTTTAGCGCTTTTTGTGAAGTCGGTTCAACTTTTTTTTTAAAAACTATTTTTTTGATTTCAGATGAATTAGTCACGAGATATCGAGTACACCGCAAAACACCTTTTTATTAGGGCTTCACGATACTCGAGATAATTCTCGCTGCCGGTATCGGTCTCGACACGATACCGAGACCGGCAGCGAGACCAATATCATTGGTAACAGTGCGATACCGAGAGCGAGATTGAGGTAACGAGAGTGGACGAGATATTAGTTTTTATCATTTTATTGTGGAAAATTTTTTTTAGTTCTTTAAGCTTTTATGTCGCTCCGAAAAATTTCAATTGTGTGATTTTTGGGGCATATAAGTATACACTGCTCTTAATCGCTTCTTTCTAAATTATTTCCTTCTTCAGATATTTGCGCTTTATCCCCAATAGCAAACAAGAGCCTTTGCTACCGTATTTTGGCGATGGGAATATGAAGAAAATGCATATATACATAGATATATCACTTGTCCTCGCTCCCCGTTATCCCACCGAAATACCCTTTTTTTATCTTGCCGAGAGCGAGATCGCACCAAGACTGGCCTTTATCTCGCCGAGATTGCGACGAGAGCGAGATCGTCTTCACCTTGACGAGACCAAGACCGAGATCGTCTTCACCTTGACGAGACCAAGACCGAGATCTGCCAAAGTCTTTTTATCAAGGAGGTTTCACGGATCGTCTGGTCTGACCTTGAAAATCATTATTTTTACAAATGAAAAATATGACAAAATTGTATAAGGTGCCTTTTATATGCATACAAAATTTCAAGTTAATAATTTAAAAAATTCTGGAAAACCGCTTTTTGCGGCCTTCTCACTTAAGCTCCTAGTAGTATGATGTTTAGCAGACGCATCAAATACAACCCTTAATTTGGTTGTAGTATTATCTTGTTTCAGTACTGCATGATGCGGAAGATAGTGGATTGTGCCTATGGTATCTGTGGCAGGTACTATGCGGCCTAATTGTTGATATTCGTTCATAAAATCATTGTACATGGTATCAAAAATCTTGTTTGTCTTAAATGTTGTTGCAACAATTTTGCTAGTGAGAGTTCCCTAGTTTCTGCTTGTTCCGGATCCTCTTTAAACGGTTTCCTATCCATGTATCCATGTTTTAATATGATTTTCACAGACCAAGTCTTCACTAGTTCTTATTGGTTCACTACCTATCTCTTCGATTTCCCAAAACTTACGTATTTCTTTGTTGATGTCTATTGCTGATATGCAACATTGGATTTGCTTCGTTGGTGTACTGTTTTGCACTTCTCCTGACAATATCGAACCGAATTCCGGTTGTTGTGCAACAGGATTTCCAGGAGATCCTCGTAATATATTTTCTAATAATATTTCACCAAATATATCAGCTCCTAAGATTATATCGATTTCTCCTGGTATATTGTATTTAGGATCTGCCAACACCAAGTTCTTGGTGTGCTTCCATGAGTTTGTCAAAATTTGTTCCGAGGGCAACCATTTCGTTTATCTTTTAAGTACAAAAGCTGTTGTAGTGAGCGCAAACGATGACGAAAAATGTGGTTTAATTGTTACTTCTATACAAGTTTATACATTATCTCTACCCTTACTTGTCCAACTCTAATTACTATGGCATTAATCCCTTTTCATTTTGCTTGTAGTCTATGTGCGGCATCTTTTATAATAAAAGTAGCTTGTGCCGCTTGATCAATTAGTGCTCGTAGTGTCGCCACACAACCATTTTGCCCACTGCTTCTATTATTGGGATGGCTAAGAGAACTGTATGTTGCGTTTGACTTTCTGCTATATCCTTGACTACTTCTGATGTTTCCTGACTTTCTTCTCTAAGATTGTCCTTTTCCATTGTTTACCGGGTGTTTTATTTGATTGCTTGGAGATTTAAATGTAAAAGTGTATAAATAAATTTTGTGGTCAGCTTTGCAAAATGCACAGGTGAGTTTGTCTACTGTACTATGATGAATTTTCATGATATTCGGCTTTCTGTCTAAATTTTTCGTTACTTGATTTTCTTGCTGGGTTCTATTGCCTCTAGGCCTTGAACTTCATATATCCGCCGGAATTCGTTATCTAACTTTTGGGAAAGTAGATGTATAATTATTGGATCCCAATTTGTAACGTCTGTGCCCAGGTTTTTAATTACGTGCATGTATCGTAAACACCTTCAAAAAATCGATTTTCGGTTTTTTCGCTTTCTTGATTCTCTGATTACAAAAATGTATTATATTAAGCGAAATTTACAATTGTTTTTTTAGAACGAATATAGTGCAGGCGCGCGCCTCTTTAACCTTAAACGTTGCTAAACTTTAAAGTGGATTTTCTCAGAACTGATGTTTACAAGCTTGGTTTCTTGGAAAGCGTTTGACTTACAGAGTTCTTATTTGGCACAATTATTTTTCAAAGTGTTTTCTTCAAATTGTCATAGGGGATTTTCAAAATTTTAACCCTGGCTAAAGTCATTAATTTTTTAAGGTGTAAAAATGGCATAATTTTTTCCATGATTCTTTAAACTAAAATAACTTTTCTCAAAAAATTTAAAAAAAAATTCCTATGACAGTTTGTAGCTTTTAAAATGACCTTTCCAATAAAGTTTGTTTATTTATTTTTTTTTTTTGAAGGGTTCATGAGAAATCATACTCGCAAGCTTTGTACAACTAAATTCACCCTCTTACTTTACACCCTCCTGCGCCTTATTTTGGAGGTATTTTTTTTTAAATAGCATAAGATTATAAGCAAAGACATGAGGAATCCAAATATACCAAAGAAAAATCCTCAAGTACAAGAGTCATCATGAAAAAAATTAATTAAAAACTCATAAAAATCATGCCGTTTTAGTTACTACCCCCCTTAAGTCACTCTGCTGATTCGTTGGCGAGTTCTGGTTCATTCAGCAATGTTCTTAATTGAACAGATGTAAGTGGTTATATCTTCTAGTTGATCCCTTGCTTGATCGTGTAAGTTTTCGATTTGGTCGTAATAGTTTTTCAAAAAATATTTACTCTGCGGCTTTTGGTTCGGTTTCAATTTGTGCGTTTAGTTTCTCGATCTCGATCCAGGCGTTTTTCAGTGTTAACAGACGTGATTCGCGATATTCCTTGGTTTTCTTGCAGTTTAATTTTCTTTAATCTGCACGTAAACCTCCTCTATGACCTTTATTTGCGTGTTTTGCTGAGTAGTTGCTCCATTGTTGATGAGGTGCTGACCTCTAAACTTGATGAGTTATCCGAACTGTTCACGATTATTCACTGTATTGTATGAGTGTTACCAAGTCACTTGCTGAAGATGATGTAACAAACGCGTTATTAAAAATTTTAGGACACTTGTTCCCCAAACTAAGTATTTATCTAGAGCCTCAAGACGTTTAGTTCCAGAGGTTATTAATTTAATTAGAGCCTTAAGAAACTTTGTTCCAGAGGATGATTTTATAATTATTATGTCTGAAGACACTTTGTTCTTCAGGTTTTAATGCTTTTAGAGGATAGCGTCTACTTAGACCTTTGTTTTTATTCGCGTTCCTCGAAGTAGCAATGAATAAATGTAAAATGAAAACTCGCGATACTTTCTTACTGTAAATAATAACTTTATTTCTTCAATCGTGAAGTTACACTAAACAATACTTACATACATCATCCAGTTTTAGAAAAACAAAATTGCTTAATAAATCGCTTTTTCGTCTATGCGCATCGGACGAGCTCGGATAGCTCTTGTTATCAACAGTTTCACGACCTTTTGGGAATTTACTTACACCAACGAAAGAAGGGGCATTTGAGCCAAAAATTCTTTTCAAACTTTACACATGTCCCAGCGTTATTCAAGTACAAAAAAACCGTTTCTTATCGCGAAACATAAGAAAGTGGGGACGCTTTCCGTAACCTTTTGTGAGGCATGGGTGGAAGAAGAACTTTACCGATTCGAGACAACGATTTCAAGTGGACCTACAATTTAAAGTGGATTCCGAACCACTCGTATTTTCTCTGCCCCCCTATGGCATTTTTATCGTAATCTGTTATCAGCAGAAAACAACCCTGGGTCGCCGCAGAAGGGATTCGAACCTGGGACCACCGGATTGATAGGCCAACACGTTATCACTTACTCCACTGACGACTAATTTCTTTGCTATTTGAAGAAAGAACAACTCTCTGTGGAATATAGAGAATTCGTAGTCGCGCTATATCTCTAAGAGAAATAGTGGAAATTATGGAGGAAAAGAGTTTTGTCAGTGGAAGCGGTGTGCGGAAGATCCTCAACAAGTTTAAAAAAGAAGGCATAGTAAACTGTCGTCTCGGATCCGGAAGGCACCTTAAAGTCAGCGAGAGGAACCTTAGAACAATCGAGGCTGAAGTGCTTAAAAATTGAAAAACAACTGTCACAAAGATAGGATCATCAATAAGTCGCCGTTATAAAATCGTTACTTAAGAACGGAGAGATTCAGGAAGAAGGTACCAGCTCTTACAACAAGACACAAAACTACTAAGCTGGAATGGACAAAGATTATTGCTCTTAGCAATTCGGAGTATCGCACAAATATTATATACAAACCAGACTTGGAGTGTCGAATTAAATTATGTCATCGACCTTGTCACAAAAAAGTTTTAAATGTACCCCTCGAATAGCTTTAATTCGAGTTGGTGGCGTGCATAGTACAAATAAAGGAGAAAAATTGGTTATATTTTTTACTTAGATACATTATTCAAGAAATGCTCGCAACAATTAAGAAGAAGAAAACGTGTTTTCGGGGTGTTTTGATAATTCATTTATGACTTTGTCAGCTGTGATTCAAATGTTACGATGAATAGCCAGAGCAGCCAAACCATTCCAGCTGTCCTGCAATAATAAAAAAATTAATTAATTTTTAATTCCGCAAGGAAATTCACATAATCATAAGGGATATAACAAATTCACTTCTTTTATCGTGCTTCTTTGAATCGTTTTTATCTGCTTCAAACTAGAGAATGTTCGTTCTGTAGTAGACGTTGATACCGGTAATGTAGCTAATATCCGCAGCAACAAATTCGTATTCCGGAAAGTTTCTTCTGAGCAAATGTTAATAATGATAAATCTCGTAATAATAATACAGAAGAGTAAGTGAAAACTCAACAATAAGCATATCATTCGATCCATCGTTTCGTTTATCTTTAATATTAACTATTTCTTGTTTTTTTTTGCCATTTCACTGTTACGAATAACTATGAAAAGTTTTTTGGTTAATAGTCAATGAAAATATCTGATTTTTCAAAATATGGATTCATATCAGAACCACTTACATATTTACTTATTTTCATTCAGTCTTTTTGTTCAAACAAAAAAACGATTTGACCGAATGTTATGAAATTTCCTTCAGATCATATTGTCGTTAAAGCGCTTCGATCGAAATCTCAACGAAGCTGATATAATTTATTGTTCGCGCGACAGCGTGCAGGAAAAAATTATCTCACACGTACACGCACACACTTCTTCTCCAAATTATGTTGCAAAGCTATTGTGACCTTGAAATTTCACAATATATAATATTTTGAAAACTACGATTTCGATTTGCGGACCCATTACAATAACTTTCCTATATACTGGGAAGTTAATAAAATAAAATGTAATTCAATACATAGAAATTAAAATTAATAATGAAAATATAAATAAAATGCCAAATTAGGTTTTTATTTTTCTGATTTTAAAGGTGTTAAAGATAATTGCACATATGGTCCAAAGGGGTATTGGCGCTTGAGAATTTCGTGTATGCATAAATATACTTAGGTACAGGGACTTTTAGTTAATTCTATGATAATTCAAAAGACTCATTGGGGGGGAGTAAGAAGAACAAGGAATGATAATGTTACTCTCGGTTACAAACAATGATAGCATGAACACTCTCACGAACAGCATAAAACCAAATAGCACATAAAACTTGAAAATTAAATTCTAACTATCTGAACAAATTTATTTCGCTCAACACTGGCAATTATTTCAAGAGAAACAAGAAAAAGAAGCGGAATTATGTATATAGTATAGAAAAAGTAAGCAATTTTCCATTAACCAGAGCGAAATGTGCAATTAATTACCCATTCCGACTGTCATGAGGGGCAAATGTTTTGGTTCTGTTTTGGACACGTTATGTGCCAAGGTATCTAAGAGCAAAATTTTTGTTCGTAGAAGATTTTACTTTTTGAAAAAAGAGTTAATAATTACTTTATAAAGGTAATTATGTAGGTTCGTAAATTATTTATATTCAGCATATTTTGCTATGTTTGAACTGTTAATTTCGGAAAGTATGCTTGTATTAAGCAGGCCAGCTTGATTGGAGTGGAGATACTTTAGACATAAAAAAGTTACTAAAAGCTAACAGAATGAAGGATAAATTTTACCTAGGGTGACCGCATTGTGTAGTCTTAAATGAATTTTGTATGTCCAAGAAATCTTTGGTGTTTTTAAATTCATATTTTGCTAAAAAGAACAATATTTTATACAGAGGGTGATCAACGAATTAGATACGTCTAAAATTTATTGAATTTTATATTGCTGATCAAGTTTTTTTACACTAAAACAATATTTTTTTGTAAGTCGAATACCTGAGATCAAAGATGTATCTGTTAATGTTTCGTTTATGACATGTCCTTTTTTTCATCCAATTAAGAAATGGGTAAACCCAGGACAAATGACTATTTCCACATTTATGACCGATTCTAGGTAATTACAAACATTCTGTTTTCGGCAAAAAACTGGAATTAGTTTTCAATTCAATCTTAAAGGTTTATTTGAAGGATGCAGTTGCAAGATTTCTGAGTGATATTATAAACGTTTCAGTGATATTTTTGTGTAAATTAAAGATTTAGTGTGAAATTTGATATTTAAGACTATATTGAGAACATGGTTCGTAAAAAGAATATAACAAATGAAAAAAAATATGCTATTGGTGAACTATCGAAATCAAAAAAGCTAAAAAATCGTGAGATTGCGAGTCAAGTGAATGTTTCGTGTGCCACAGTGAGTAGAATCTCAAAATTGTTAAAAAATTATCAACCTGCAACATACAATAGGAAACTTAAGTGCCAAGGAATCAGGAAAACTACGCCGCCTAGGACAGACTGAAGAATAATCCTTATGGCGGTAAAACAACGTAGAGCTTCTACTAAGGTTCTTAAACGGAGTCTGGATGCGGAAGGAGTTCAAATATCTCAAGTTACTTTACGCAGGCGGTTATATGAAAGCGATTTGAAAGGGAGGCAAGTAGCTAAAAAGCCAAGGTTGACCCAAAAAATGAAAAAATCCCGGCTTGAGTGAGCTAGACAACATGAACACCTTACGATTAATGACCGGAAAAAAGTAAGCTGATAATGTTGCTTATTTTTATTAAATTTCTGGTCATAGTATAAAATGTATTAAAACTTATGATTTTTTTTAAACTTTAGGTCATCTTAAGCGACAAGTCTCAGCTGCAAACGATGACGGAACCTTTTTGCTTTGTAAGGAGGCGGCGAGGAGAGAGATACAAAGAAGATTGTATACAAAGAACGATCAAACACCCACCGTCAATAATGGTATGGAGCTGTATTTCTGGAGAAGGTCCTGGCCCTGTATATTTTGTTGACGGAACAATGAGACATGATCAGTATAAGAAAGTCCTCCAGGATGTTTTTATTCCACATAGGAATTCACTCAATTATCATCATGCAGGACAAAGCTCCTTGCCATACAGCGAAATCGGTCAAGCACTTTTTAATAAAGGAGAAAATTGAGGTACTTCCATGGCCCGGCAATTCTCCGGATCTGAATCCAATTGAAAATTGCAGGGCCTTACTAAAAGCGAAAGTTTACAGTCTGCAGAACCGAAATATTGCAGAACTGAAGCAAAAATGTTTGGACAAATGACGACTAAATGCGAGAAATAATTATTTATTGTGTAGAAAGTATGCCCAACCGAATTAAGGAGGTAATAAAAAATCAAGGAGGAATCACAAGATATTAATTAAGTTTATATTAATTTCGAATCTATTTGTTCCGAAAATATATGTGTACATAAGAATTTTAATTTTTAGAGTTGTATATGTACATCTCTGACTTTTGTGAAATTCATCTCTTTCATTTTAAGAAAAAAAAAGCCGGGCTTCTTAATATTTGTTCGTTGATTCGGAGATCGCGAAAATAACTTCATCCCCAGCTCCTTTAGCAAACTGTAAGGGGAAACATGGCTATTACGGTTTCGGGATGTTTTGCGACAGGCAGAGTGGGGAAAATACATCGAATGGAAAGATTAGTGGAGATTAATTCTGAAGAATAAATCAGAATTTTGAACGCATCTTTACTTCCAAACTTGAAAATGTTCTCTACTTCTAGAATATAACAATTTCAACAAGATAAATGTTCCATGCCATAAGTCCATAAGGGGCGGAACTTAACTTTCTAACGCGTAGAGCGAATTGGATGATTCTTGTTTTATTGTATAGGGTATGGAGGAAATTGTTACTGTGAGAAAATGTTGTACCTAGGATGGGAAATAGGGGAATGGTAGCCTAATTTTATAACGCTTAGAAGGATTTAAATGAACCTTTTTTTTGGACAGGGTATGTTCCGGTACAATGTCAAAAATTTTTGGGGATGGGTTGGTTGGTTTAAGTGCTGAGCGTCGCCATCATGGTAACACTCCAATTAGAACTATTGCAGCACCATTTTGATGCCAAACCCAGTAAAACCCAGTTTTTGTTGGACTCAGTTCACTCGCAACCATAATTCTTATATGAAATCATGGTTGAAGTCGGCTGAGACTATTTATGTTAAAAAGAAACTGAAGCCAACCGGAGAAATTTAAGAAACTGACTATTTCCTTAATCTTACCCTCGAGATTGCCTGCAGGTTTTCAGAGAAGTACTCTCCCATAGCCCTCTTTCTGACTCTGGCAAGAACCGGACATTTACAGAGAAGGTGAATAATGGTTTCTTTTTCGTTCACGTCGTCACAACTGTGTATATTGTAAGGAGTGGCCAGCCTAGCTGCATAATCGCCTAAAAGACAGTGGCCCGTATAGACCGCAGTGATTTTTCGCGATAACAGCTCTCGGTCTGTTGAGCAGATCCGATGTCCTACTTTTATTATAACTTTCCAGGTTGAAATGAATATGATACATGCTTTCATAGCGCTCCATCTGCATTTACCTGCGCCAAGGAATGCAGAAAGGGTTTCCTCTTAGGGGAACCTAGTAGGATACGCCCTAATGGCCGCCTGACTATCTGTAAAAATGGCGATGTTCTGTTTCGGTGAATGGATACACAGTGGTAGGGAACACGCCTTCATAATCGCAAGCACTTCTGCCTGTAAGACGCTCGATGTGTTCGGTAGACGGTAAGACTTCGATATATTCAGTGTCTCAGAGAACACTCCTGCATCAGCACCTTGTTCTATCTTAGAACCAGCCGTGAATATTACGGTATCCCTTCTAGTTGGAATCCTGACACTGAATCATTATTCAAAATTTATGGCAGGCATAATGTAGTCAGTTGAAGCACCGGAAAGTCCTCTAGGTGCTAAGCTGAGGATGAACCCAAATTCTTTGAGTCTAACTGCACTGCATAAAGCCTGCAATTTGATGATACTGAAGCAAATTAAGTGCTTCGGTTGGGTTGAAGCGCAGGGCAGCGGTAGTGCCGATGCACGCGGTTCTTTGCACTCTACTTGCTTGATTTGGCTATAAGGCTAACTCATCGCAGACAACCAAACTAGTGAACCTTAGATGAGAATGGGACGCACCATCGCTGTATATAACCACAGTGTCATCTTAGGTTGCAGTCCCCATGTTTTACCAAAGCTACGTCTGGGGCCACTAAACATAGAGGGCTTTACCCGCTCCTCTATGTTTAGCTTGAAGTTCAGTTTGGGATCCAGGATTAAACCCAAATACCTGGCACTGGAAGTTGTTCGCCGTTTAATTAAGGTATAAAGCAAAGTATGGTACCTTGGTTGTGGTGAAGAGCATAAGTTTTCCCTGGATTCAGAGCCAGTCCACAGTTCTTAGATCAACGGCTCACTTTCTTCAGGTCACCCTCCATAATCTCGCTGATAACAGAGGGAAACAAGCCTGATATCTGGATCACCACATCGTCCGCGCAAGCGACGGTCTTAACACCCCCTTGCTTAAGTCTCAGCAGGACCTTGTTCATGATCATCAGCCATAGCAAGGGAGAGAGAACCCTACATTATGGCGTATCGTGAGAAATGTACCTAACAGCCCGATTGATTCCGAATTCGGACTGGTTTATCCTTGCCTTTAACATAGTAACTATCCATTGACCAAGAAATTGCTCTACAAAGATCTCCGCAAGATATTCTTGTATGGTTTCAATATATACATTGTTAAAGGCTCCTTCTACGTCCAGGAATGTGACCAGGGTATATTGTTTATACTTGATTAAGTATTCAAATGTGCGTACTACCTCGTGTACTTACAGTACGCGTGTTGGGATTTTGACACCGTTGCACCACAAAGAGTTTGCCTCAGATGTATATCAAGGACCCGCTTTAGCGTTTTTAATGCAAAGGAGAACAGACTAATCGGCCTAAAGTCCTTTGCGAGTTCGCGGCCTCGCTTTCCAGCCTTCGTCTCCATGTTAGAGGAACGTGATTATGTATGTTACAGGCCCTGAACCACAATGTCTGACGTCTTCTGTAGCATTATCGGCTAGATGCCGTCCAGGCCTGGTGACTTGTAGGAAGTAAAACTATTTATCGCCCGAGCGATTTTTTCCGCAGAGCAAATGGTTTCGACCTCATACCACGATGTATTTAAAATTGTTGGGTTACACAGCGGCAACTGATGACCTTCATCATTGCAGCTGGAGAAATGAGTATTCATTAGCAGCTCCAAGGTTTCAGCGGAAGAGTGCGTCCAAGAGCCGTCTGTCCTTTTTGGAAAAGACGGTTAATTTTGCTCTTTGGATAGTATTCTGCCGAGTCTGGCTGATTCCCTGGTACTTTCTATCCAGTGACAATACTCCATCCAAGCCTCTCTATTAGCTTCTTTGATAAATTTTTTATAGATTTTTAGACAATCTTTATAAGGCTGCCATTATTTATGTTTATAGCAGATGTTGAAGATGTCCCTAGTGATCTTTCTCAGATTGGACAGATCTTTCTTCCACCAACGAGGAAGGGTTTTTTTTGCTAAATTTGATTGGACATAGATTTGATTACACTACTGAACTTATTCCGGTCAATCCTTTTAGGGTACCTGAAGGGCCTAGGAGAGTCTCTAATTTTTAACCGACTGCCCAAAAGCAAGACTTAGGGTTGAGTTGGGGGTCTTCGGAACGTGTGGACCGATTTTTTGCGATTTTTTCTGTTGTTATATGCAGTATGTTCTTCTATTGGGTCTAAGAGAAAAAATTTATACTAAGAGTTACAGAGTTGGGGAAGTGTGGAGCCTAACTTCGTAACTCGTAGGTCGATTTGGATAAGTTTGATTTTGTTGAGCAGATTAAGTTTCCTGAATGATAAACTTATGTGGTGAGAGGTCCGTGTATATATATTGATAAAATTACGGTTCATAGCTCGAGCACGGGATCACACTGAGAATTTTTCACTACGAATAAAATAGTTCTAAAAAAAAGTTGCACTGAGCTCACAAAAAGCGCTAAAAAGAATAAAATAATATTTAATTTTATATCTATTACATTTTGAAGTCCGTGCAAATTAAACAAATAAAATAATAGCAATAAAAGTATTTAATCCCCTTCCTTATGATCTCGTGAGCTGAAATGTTTAAGTAGTTTTATATAGTACTTCGATTGTGGTTAGGTAGTTATTTTGTTTGTTTAATTTGCACCGACTTCAAAATGTCGTAAGAGATAATAAATTAAATATTATTTTATTCCTTTTAGCGCTTTTTGTGAAGTCGGTTCAACTTTTTTTAAAAACTATTTTATTTTTTACTTTTCTTTAAATATTTTACTCGAAAAATGCTCATCCAAATCCGACAACACGTTAGGAAATTTATACCAGCCACCCTTTCACACAAAATTCTTGCCATGGTGCCAGTACACTCTAGGTGCAACATTTTTTTAAATATAATGAGGAAACGTATTCCGTAAAACAGAATGACAATCATCCAAATCGATCTACGCCTTATGAACCCAGATACTCTTTTCAGCAATAAACGGCGATACGATGTTAGACTTCACTCCTTTACCACCTCCACTTCATCATAAAACGTTCGACATACTACCAATGGGGGAACATATTTTATAAATGAAAAGCAGTATCATCCAAATCGATCTACACGCAAAAAAGTTAGTCCTCTCCTATCACACCCACCCGCCAAAGTAGCAATGGGGGATCATACCGGAAAACGCGTTAAGGAGTTGAGTTCCGTCCCTCTTCCATCCCCATCCTACCCCATAAAAATTTGTCGTGATACAATTGGTAGGATATACTCTATACATTTCAAAAGAAATCATCTAAATCGGTCCACACGTTGCAAAGTTAGACTACCCCTTTGCCTCCACCACCCTAGCTTAAAAATTTTTCTCATATAAGTAATGGGGGATCATACTTTATAGGAACCATCAAAATCGGTCCACCTAACAAAGAAAGCATCATCCAAATCGATCTACGTATTACGGCTTAGACCCCTCCCCTCCCTGGAACCAAATGTTTTCTCTTATTAGCATTATGGGATCATATTCTATACAACAACAAAAAGAACCATACGAATCAGTCCACGCGTTACGAAGTTAGGTTCAACCTCCCCCCACCACACCAACAAAATTTTTGACATGGTATCAATCAGGGAACGTACTCAACCCGACAAAAAACGATCATCTAAATCCGTCAACGTGCTACGAAATTATGCCCATACATAAAAAACAAAACAAAAATACATCGAAATTATAATCTCTCGTTTTTGGGAAGTCGGTTAAAGAAGGAAAGAAGTTTGACAATCAACTTCTTGGTTTTCACTGCGTTTAAGTCCGCGCTGATGGTCAGTAGGACTCGTAAAGGAACTGATCTGAAAGCAGTTTCATAAACGTATGTCAAAAATGTACAATTGAAGTATTGAGATTAAAAATAACTTTGATTTTTCCATTTCAGACGCACAAGAGGACACGCGTATCTACGCTCGAGGAACGCATGTTATTTACTGAATACTGGCTGTTTGGAAAAGCGTCAATTTTCCCTGTTTTTATCAGACTACCCCCTTAAGAGGAATTCTAATATCTCGGCGTGTGAAAACGTAGAAAGCCAATTAAAGAGGATCAATTCAGTTGATCCTGTTTAATTTGAATTTTAAAATGACGTTTTCGGTTCAGTTCGATTTCGGACTTTTTACATAATTTTATTCAATACTTACTTAGCTTTACAAAAATAGTGGATTCATAAAAAAATAACAATTTTAAGTATAGTTTTAGTTTTAAGTATGAAATCTGTGCATATTTTTCAAAAGATTTTCGTTCGATTTATAAAATAAAAAAAATCTAATTTTTCGACCTTAGATACTAGGACCATAAGCAACGAAAAAAGGCCATTTTAATAAAAAATTAGTTAAATTGTACGTAGTCGTATTCGGGAAAAATTAAAAAATTAAATATCGAAAAAATCCTACCCTACAATTTGAATAATGCAATTTTACTGATTAGAAAACAAAATTTGAGCAAATCAGTGGAATAGTTTCCGACATTTTTTGGCGGGTAGATAAAGAAAAGTCCTTTCCAGAAAAACGCGTTTAAAGTTTCGAGTTACATTAAAATTAATGTATATTCTCTTATATTTCCCGCTGTAACTTCGTAACGATTTTATATACCTTTTTTATATGAAAATCGCCATTTTTATTTGAGTTGCACTTAGATTTATATCTAAGTCACTCTTTTTCGAATCATCCGCGCCTGTTTTTGTTTTCTAAATCACCAATTTTTCAAACTTAACCCAACCAATTTTAAATCAAAATCACCCAAACAAAAAAAAATTTGAATCCACTGTTCTGTTACTAATACCTGATGGAAATTTCGTAATTTTTTATTAATGGAAGCAGGGAAATGCATTACCACACCTAGGCGATCGAGGCGCCCGTGCGCCGGACTGACCTGTCCAATGGCCAGTCATGCCGGCTAAAACCCCCCTCCCCCCCTCCAGGATGACCACCACGGAACCGGCAGGAAGATATAACTTCGTCGTGGAGTCCTATAAAAGAGGGTCAGGCATTAAAAATATCAACCATAGTTGAAAATCAAACCGATAACTACGGGTGTTCTTAAAAATTGGCAGAATTTACTTTTGAGCAATACGCGGATATAATTTACATTTATTATGTAGTAAACGGAAACGATAGGGCGGCTGTACTGAATTATCAAAGGAGATTCCCTAATCGGCGCATGCTCCAAAGTAAAGAGGGGTATTTTCGCGGACTTTCCGATGGTTAAGAAAACCGATACCTTGACCTGCTAGATTTCCAGATCTTGCTCCACGGAAGTTAGTAGAATTGGACTAGGGCGACGAAAATCCAGGATAGACTGGCTGAAATAAAGAGAGAATTAGAAGGATGTTATTTTCATGCACCGAAAGTAGCGGAGGATATTTCGAACAAATTTTGTAATATAATAACATTGATTATAATAAGTTTCCAGTTCAATATAAAGTATATTAGGGTTAGTATGAGTTTTCTTTCTTTCTTTTAATTTTGAGATTTTTATAATATTCCGCAAAAGGTGGTCTACGTATATATTTCTACATCATTTGTATACTTGGACATGTTGAGCTCTATTTTGAAAAGTTAATTAGATGGACAATTTAATAAAAATAAAAAACAGGTTTATTAATTACATGAATTTCGGAGAAAATTTGAGAAAATGCTTAATTTTTGGTAATCGCAAAAAATTTTTCTCACTTTCGTAAATGACTATATCTGGTAGAAGTTGGATCAGCGTTTGTTTGATGTTGATATGTTCAAGTGTTTTGTCCCGCTAGTTGGAAAAAAATAATTTCGAGAAAAAAGTGATTGAAAGTTTAATTTTATTTTTTCGGTATAAAAAATTAATATTATTTCTCCTAAAAATTTGTTTATTAATATTTTATTTATTTTTTATTTATTATTTTAAGAAATAACCCCTTATTGATTACTCTACTTGTTTTCGGATGTAACTTTTTCATTTCTGGGAAGTTTGACTGAAAATTGGCAGAGGAAGTTATTTTTCAAGGAGAAGCTAAAAAAATCATTTTTTTAAGATGTGGCCACAGCCTAGGCTATAATGCGTTAGCATTGATTTGGCCGGAACGAAATTAAAAGAAAACAAAATTAAAAATAAAATTAGAATTTATTTGAATATAATAATTATTTGTTATTTGCTGCCTGTTTGAATTTAAAATAAATATTTGTTATTTTGCGGCCATAATTTGACTTTTAAATAATTATTTGTTATTCGATGAATTATTCGCAATGATTTTTTTTTTAAATTATACCAATAAATGCTTATTTGGTTTTAAATTTTTTCAAATTATTAGCAAATAATTATTTGGTCCTCCAAATAATTTTTTATTCGATTAAAAAAAGCGTTATTTGATTGAAAATTGATTCGAATAATGCCCATCTCCGAAATTAGGTATATATGTATGTAAGTACATTCTTAAATGTAATTTTATGTATGAGATTTTCAAATCTTCCAGCACAGTCCTCGTATTTGAGAATCCAATTGTAATTTTTCATTTATAGACAAAGCTGATTCCATAGAATCAATTTGTTGGGGTATCTGAGACGTATGGGATATTTTGCATGTAGAAAATGGCAGTGACTGTAAGCCAACTATTTTTATCCAAAGAAAAGAGATGAGTCTACGGATGTACTTACCAGTACAGGCTGTAGTTAGTTATTCAGAGGAATCGTTAAGAGGTGTAAATTTACCGCTCATAAAAAACAGAAGCAAAATAAATAAATAGTAGTTATTTGTTTAGTATTTGTTTATTCTTAAGCATTGTCCAAGTAGTGGAGCAATAAGCAAAAGCTTACTCATTCGAGAACGACATCTTAAAACAAAACTATCACCAGTAGTCGGCAATATTTATGCAGTTATAAAAATTATTAACTGAAACTGGAGAATATAAGAATAATAAAACATATTTCAAGTAATTGTTATAATTATTATTGTCATTACTTACCGTGCGGGTCATCGGCTATTGGGAACACCGCCTATACAGGTAAGATTTTTTATGAACCAAACGGTGAGTCACCACCTGTACGGGTGAGATTTTCCATTACCTACGCGATGGGTTACCGGTCTTAACTATGTTAAACTAAATATTTTCACTACAAAAATTAAATTTTTCGTTTAAAAATTGAAATTAAAGTTTTTCTGATGTTTATCAATACGAGCCTTTGCTTTATTAATTTGCCAATATAAGGAACTAAGATAAGCAACTATTTTTGACATCAAAAATGTGAACGTCAGTTGATGTTTTTCAACAAATCTTGTCTGCATTCAGTACTGTCGCCCCTATCTATCTCGCGAACAAAAAACTTCTTGTCTACACCCACAAAATGTCACATTATAATGTAATATAATTATCATCATTATCTTTCTTATAGAAATAGTGCCTATTTTAAAAACGCTTATTTCTTAATTAAGATAGTGCTCAAGTCACTGACATAATTCTTTTTAACATTTCACGTTTTACGAAGATTCTTTAAAAAAAACCCCCTGACCCCAACGAAAGAAAAATTTTCCGGATTGTATAATTCTAATTGTTGCACATTTCTCCTATTTTCTGTCTCTACTAACGTGATTAATTTAAAGCAAAGAAATACCTAAGTATCATAATAAAACAATAAATATAAATTCATATAACAAAACAATATTTTAACACATAAATTTTGATTTTAACAGGAACAAGTAAAATTAGATGCCACAAAGCAAGCAACTAGCCCAGATGAATGTGATGATTTAAGTCCAATGCCACAAACAGCTGCACCCCCCGTAAGGCGGCGGGGTGGTATATCAGCAGAACCAGTGACAGAAGAAGATGCTACGAGTTATGTAAAGAAAGTCGTTCCGAAAGACTACAAAACAATGGCTGCCCTTTCAAAAGCTATAGCTAAAAACGTGCTATTTTCACATTTGGATGAAAACGAAAGGTCCGATATCTTTGACGCCATGTTTCCAGTCAACGTTCTAGGAGCAGAAAATATAATACAGCAGGGAGACGAAGGTGACAATTTTTACGTCATTGATCAGGGTGAAGTTGAGGTATTTGAAAGTTGCAAATAAATAATAAATAAATCCCATAAAATCTCTTACAGGTATTTGTAAATAATGAATTAGTTACAACAATAGGTGAAGGAGGTAGTTTTGGCGAACTGGCTCTTATTTACGGTACGCCTAGAGCAGCCACAGTTCGTGCAAAGACAGATGTAAAGCTCTGGGGAATTGATCGCGACTCTTACCGGCGCATTTTAATGGGCTCTACAATCCGTAAAAGGAAAATGTACGAAGAATTCCTGTCACGGGTATCCATTTTAGGTAATGCTCATAGTTTAAAGTATGATCCAAACTAGCAATTAAGATAACACGTCTAATTACTTTAATTTTTCTTTTTCAGAAAGTCTCGACAAATGGGAACGGCTGACTGTCGCCGATGCGCTAGAGCCAGTTAGTTTTGAGGATGGCGAAACAATCGTGAAGCAGGGTGAACCGGGCGACGACTTCTATATTATTGTAGAGGGAACTGCAGTTGTTTTACAGAAGAGAGCAGAGGTAAAAAATAAAATAAATGTTCTATTAATTATTGTGTGAATTAAATATTTATTAACTACTTAGCAAGGTGAAGAGCCAGTAGAAGTTGGTCGACTGGGACCTAGTGACTACTTCGGGGAAATCGCACTACTGCTGGACAGACCAAGAGCAGCAACAGTTGTAGCGCGGGGTCCCCTAAAATGTGTGAAGTTAGATAGAGCGAGGTAAATAAATTTATTAAAATCCAATTAAATATTTCCAGGGATTTTCATAAAATTTAATTAGTGGAGGTCAAATGTGTAAATAGTATGCATTCAGTTTTAATTTAATGGTTAAACTTGGGTAAAAGCTGTTTATTGTTTCTTTTACAGCAGGTTTAAATTACGTGCATTTATTACAATTGCTAACTATCACTTTCAACAGCAAAAACTATTTCAAATAGTTCGATTTGAAAATTATACAATGATTGTTGCAAATAAAAATCTTTGTACAGATTTCTTTTTTGATAACAAAGAAAACGTTAGATTAGAGTATACAGAATTTCGGCCGGGGATTTAATTTCTATAAGCCAATAAAAGATCATTATAAAGTCATTTTGAACATGCAAAAATTATTCTAAGCCTTACTCTTCTTTTTAAATGAATCATCATGTTCAATAAGTCTTCGTCGGTTATATAAAATTAATATAATAAAATATTTAATTTTTATTTATGTAGTAAAAATTTCACAGCATTGTATAATAACTACCTTATTTGAAATAAACACATGTTTTTATAAGATTTATTTTGTACCTATAACTATATAACTGACGAAGACTTATGATGCCGTTCTAAGCAAGAAAGCAGTACCTTAACTTGACATCTACATATGTAATTATCCGCACCTTGTTTGTTTCACAAAAAGGCCGTATGTGTTGTTTAGGGTTTTTAAAAACAACTAAAAAGTTCGATTAAGTACAGAGAACTGAATATAACTTGAACAAAAACTTGCAATTATCTTAAAACAAGTCAATGTAAAGATATTGCTTTTATGCTTAGCACCCAGAGTTTGTTTAAATAAAGGGTTTCGGGTGCGCAAATAGTTAGAACTAACATTATCCGAAGTCGTTTTTCGTGTAAATACATTACACCATACTTCTTAATTCATGCTATAAACATGGCATGTCCAATTAAAACCTCAATTTAACTGAAAACTGATTTAATGTTCCGGGGTTGTTCGTTATTAAATTATATTAATTTTTATGAGGCATTCATAGAAAATCTCAAATAAAATTGAAGCAATAAAAAATGATTTGTTTGAGATCTAACATTACGTTAAATTTAGTACGCAGATTAAATATTTTACTTAAAGAAATTAAAATTAAATTATACTTTTAGGAATTCTCAAGATCTTAAATTTACTTTTGACCCCACCTCAAGTCTGATTTAGATTAATTGGTACCACCACTACATAGCCCGAAATTCTACTACAGAAAAAAAATTTGCTGCACTGAAATCGGGTTTCAGCTCTTTCTCTAGTTCTTTATTCTAAGGCAAAATAATTTCTGAACTACTAAACAGAAAATTGTCTTTAAAGAAATTTTTAATTGTTAATATCAAAAGAGAGGAAGAGTTGCCATATTAAACCAACCTCTCCAAAAAATACAGGGACGCATATCAACTTTTTGTTCAAATGTTGCAGGATTTCGCAGTTTATGCGATTTTTTGTATCCTGCATATAGTATTCAAATGGACAAATTTTGAGAAGACATCAAAAGAATAAAGCCTGGTTTAGGTTTTAGCCGTTAAATTTATTATGAAGCTGATTTGATAAAAAAGGAAAAATTTCATTTGAACAATTAGTTGACTTTACATTTAAAAAAATTGTTCTTAGTTTTTGGTATTTCGTACGGCCTCCTTTTGTTGGTACTTAAATGCTGAGATCCTGGTCCATGCAACTTCCACCCAGTTCGGTGTTCCTTTTTTATCTCAACCCACAAGTGTTCGATTGGGTTGAGGTCTGGAGACTGAATCCCAATCCATCAATTCATATCAATTGAAGCTAATCAGTGGTACTGCGAGCTTTATATTCCGAATTATGATCTTGCTGGAAGATAACATTCGACACATTTTGCTCCCTTTTGAAATTTTCACTTTTTCTTTTCCAGGTATATTGCCAACTGTCCGAGCCGCATCTTTTGTAGCATTGGGCGTAAGCCAAACATACAGTTCGATACCTCTTGGTAAATGCTGGTGTTTTTTGACTTTGCCACTGCTTCGTGTGTTGGCTTAACGTCGCACAGTGGGCGCGACTTGGTGGCTATCAAAACTCTAACTTTTGTTGTGTTAAAGATGAAATAATGAAAATCAATCTTACCATTATTACCTATTAATTGATAAAAGTTGAAAAAAGTTTAATTGGTTTACAAAATATATTAACAAAATTTGAAGTAATCAATAAATGAATTATTAATTTTATTTAAAAACTTTTAACAAAATTTTTAACTTAATCTTTAATTATTTTATTTTATTATCTCTCGTATTCTCCGAAATGATGAGATGATATAAGCAACGTTTTGTTCTGTCCTTGAAATTTTTCTGGTGTTGTGGTATCTGTAGCGCTTGTAGTCTTTATTTTTGTGTTCCTGGATTTCTTCCGACAATTCGCCAGTTGGCAAAAGACAGTGCAGTATTATATTTTTTCCATGCCTTAAATTTTTGGGGAGTGTCGCTGTTAATTTTCTCCAGTCATATTTCTCATTTAGTAATATTTCTGTTCTGCATATGTTCCGAATTTTTCCGCATTTATAGGAAGCCCACAAGAAAGCACATTTAATATGGTCTTAAATCTCTTTATAATTTCCACGTCCACTTTGGTAATATCCGTGTTCCCGTCATTTGTACTTCCAAATCCTTGCTTAGGTGTTATCAATAATTAAACCCAGTTGCCGTTTGAACTCTTTTTGTATCCTGTATTTCTCCTCCAGTCTCTTTTGCTAATTATCAGGGTTATTTCGTATACTCATGTAACTCATGTGCAATATCAATTCCATAAATCGAATCCTTGCATGAAGAGGTAAAAGCCCGTATTGATAATTTTCTTCAACATCGGATCCTTCTTCCGTATTTCGAATTTTTTTTTGGATTTTTTTGGCAAATAGTACAAATTGCCGATGATTTGGTGTATTATAAAGTGGGTTACTCTGCCATCACACATTATTAAGTGAAGCCTATGAATTACTTATATTTCCTTGCCGTTAACTAAGCATTTCTTCGGCATTAAAGCATTTATTTCTTGTTTCACGAGGTCAACTTCACTTTGAACTAATTCCTTTGTTTCCTTTAAATATTTAAATTTAATAGGTCTACACAAGTGAGCAGATGATGGACGATGATTTTTCCACATTAAGTTTTCCGAAGTTCAGCATTTTAAACGAAGAGGAATCAATGAAATTACGAATAAATTAGCGTCTGTTATATTTTCGTCATTATTTCCAGAAATTTGTTGCTTTTATTCGCTTTGCCACGAAGACCCCATCACATCTCCATTTATTCACTAACACTCAACTAGTGTCATCTAAGCTCTCGATTTCATCTTATGATTTTATCTTTAAAATTCTGTTCACGATTGAAACAAGCAAATTTTGAAAAGGCACCGAAGCGGAAGTGGCAGTAGTCTGCAGCATTTCAGGCAAACACTCTTTTTTTGCTATGACAATTTTGTTATAGCTTGGTACACCATTGTGGTTTCTCTTTCTCAATTCATATCTAAGAACATTGTAACTATCTTTAGAAAGTCCCAAGTCTAAAACAAGGACAAAACTTCCTCTGGAGTGAATTTCTGCGGCTTGTCTTTTGGGGTATACTCTCCTTAATTCTGCTCACACGGTTTGGACTAGCTTTATCAACAGCTTTTACTATAAAGCCTTTTTTAACTAGTTTCCCCGGCGTATATCGTTGGAAAGGTCACTGGCTTATTAATTCCGTTGATAAATCTTCATTATGCTGTTTGAGTTTTCGCTTTTTGGTGATCTCCGAGCACTGGTCCAGGGATTTTGCTGGTCTGCCTCTGCCGGATGATGTAGAAGGTTCCAATGTTGATGAAGAAAATTCCGATGTTGATGTAGAAGGTAAAGACGAAGGCGTCGCAAATGTTTAAGTTGATGGTTGAGATGACACGGAAGATTTTATTTCTTCTTGAAAGTCAGAAAGAATCGCCGAACTCTTTCTTCGTCCAAAATTTTAATATTATACGTATTTGAAAGAATACGCACAAACTCACCGTATTCCATAACATTGTTATCACGGATTATTTTATAAAGTTCACAATACAAAATTTGCATATTGATTTTAGCACTTTTATACCAAATAAATGTAATTAATAACAAGCATAAAATATTCTTATCGTATTATCAAATTTGCCAAAGTAGTTTTGTGTTTCCTCTTTTCGATTAAGATATACAATGTTCAATACGCAAAATATCTTCCCTTTAAGTAACTAAGATTTCCGTTACTTTCACGTACCTGCAACTTATGCTTTACCTCAGGTAATTATAATTATATTAATTAGGTGTCATAAAAAGCAACACGACATCAAGGTAGACTTTACTTCAAATGCAACTTTCTCCGAAGGTCGCAGATGGTCGCAGCCAATTTTTTAAAAAAAAAGTTGAACCGACTTCACAAAAAGCGCTAAAAAGCATAAAATAATTTTTAATTTTATATCTATTAAGACATTTTGAAGTCGGTGCAAAGCAAACAAACTAAACAACTACAACAAAAATATTTAATCGTCATTTCTTATGATCCCGTAAGCTAAAACGTTCAGGTAGTATTATGTATTATTTTCAATTGTGGTTCTGTTGTTGTTTTATTTGCCAAGGTGCCACCCTCCCCCCCACCCCCCAGCAACATTGTTTTCTCGTAGTATCAATCAAGGATCATATTCTACCCAATAGAAAAATAATTATCTAAATCGTTCCACGCGTTACGAAGTTAGACTACCCCTCCCCCCACCCACACCTTTCACCATAGCACCAAATTATTCTCCTATTAGCAAGGGGGGATCATACTCTATACAACAGAAAAAGAACCATCGAAATCGGACCACGCGTTACAAAAATAGGTTTCACCCCACCCCCATCCCTTCCAAAAATTTTTCTCCTGGCATCAACTACGAAACATACTCTACCCAACAGAAAAAGAGTTATCCAAATCGGTGCACGCGTTACAAAGTTAGACTACCTCTCCCACCTCCCTCCAACCTAGGCCAAAATTTTTTTTCTCCTATTAGCAATGGGGGATCATACTCTGTACAACAAAAAAAGAACCATCCAAATCGGACCACGCGTTACAAAGTTAGGTTTCACCCCCACCCTACCAAATTTTTTTTTGACATTGTACCAATCGGTGAACATACTCTACCCAACAAAAAAAGAATCATCAAAATCGGTCGACGAACCTCTTTGTTTTTGGGAAGTCAGTTAAAAGAAATACAAATTTGAATGAAATTTAGCCTTTGTAATTAAAATGCTATTATTAAAAACACTATTTGTCTTTTATAATAACTTATTGTCCTAATTACTCCTCCTCCTATATAGTAAGTGATTTCAATAATAAAAATTCAACCTCTCCTTACAAACATTTTCACAATATAACTTTGAAATCATAGAAAACTCGAACATTTTTTAAACAAAATAGGCTATTCAAATTTGTCTCTGATTTTAACCATTCCAAACAGAAAGAGGGGGGTAATGCATTTAGTTGACTATCGAATGGCATTAAAAATTTTAAAATCTATGACATGACGAAAATCGATTTTTGGTCGCCCAAAAATCGTTCTCGCCCACTGTGCGCCGCTTAGTTTGAATATTTAACTTTTTCCGAATATTGTTTACGGTACCAATTTCAGCACCAACTCTCTGAGCAACTTCACGATAAATATTAAATTTTTGCCACCTTTTCCACGCTAACTAGCTTCATCCTTAAAACTAAAAAAGCAGAAAATCTCCTGAAAGCGATTTTGGAACAATCTAAAAGACCTAGGATACTAGCATATATTCGGTTTTGACGCGTGTCATCTCGGCTTTTAGCCGGCGCGGCGGTAGTTTTCCCCTACGTCGGGCGTAAGGCCAAGACTTCGGGGATTTGTCATTCATTCGTTATGTCCTTATGTATTGTCTGTAGCGTCCTGTCCGTAGTTCAGGAATTTGCGAACCGTTCGGCAAGTGTTAAGAACAACCGCTTTCTGTAGTGTGTGTGGAGTGTTTTTATGTAACTTTAGTGTTTGTATATTTGTGATTAGTGTTTTCGGTACAACGGCTGTGGAAGACAAGATGATTGGCACGATAGTCACTCTGTCCATTTTCCACATCCGCTGCACCTCGTGTGCCAAATCTGTATATTTCGTAATCTTCTCTCTAAAAGTGTTTTGCACATTGTTGGTGTTGGGTACTGCAATGTCAATTAGTTATGTTGTTTTGCTGTGTTTATCTATGAGAGTAATATCCGGTCTACTGTGGTGTATTGTCCGATCAGTTATTATTGACCGATCATAATACATTTTATGTGTGGAGTTTTCAAGAACACTGTCTGGTGTATATTTGTATTATGGTGTGTATGTGGCGGGTGTAATAAGGTTGTGTTTTAGGGCTAAGTGTTGGTGTATGACATTGCAGACCTGGTTGTGCCTATGCAAGTAATCTGTTTGAGTAAGGAGCTTGCATCCAGCCGTTATATGTTCTATTGTTTCAGAAGCTATTGTTTCAGAAGCTAAATGACAAAGTCTACACGTGTCGTCCTGAACTGCTCCATCCTTAAGGATGTGTTTCCTATAATTCCTCGTGCTAATGACTTTGTCTTGTATAGCAAGCATGAATCCCTCCGTCTCAGGGAATAAATCACCGCGACTGAGCCAAGCGTTCGACGCATCTTTGTCGACATGATTTTGGTTCAAGTCAGCGTAATGTCTTCCGTGGAGAGACTTCTGCGCCCATGCTTGCTGTTTATCTGTGTGTGTGGCTATGTTAAGGGTATTATCCAGCATTCTGTTGTGCAAATCAAGTGGTGTTTGTTTGTTGTCGGCTTTGATCACTGCTGCATGCAATGGAGAGTTATCTTCTTTGCTATAGAAGTATTCTCTGATAGATTTCACTTGTTTATAATGAAGTGACTTTATGTCTATCAGGCCGCGACCCCCCTCGCACCTCTGTAGCGTTAGTCGTTCGGTACAGGAGTTAGGATGGTGTGCCCTGTACCTTGTCAACATCGTTCGAGTTCTTCTGTCCAGTGCTTCTAAGTCCGTCTGTGTCCATTTAATTACCCCAAAGGAATAAGTAAGGACTGGTGTTGCATATGTGTTTATAGCCTTAATGAGATTTTTCTCATTAAGGCTAGTTTTCAGAAGACTGTTCAAGCGGCTTGTATATTTGGTCTCTAGCGCTCGCTTTATGTCCGTGTGAGGTATATCACGTGATTGTTGGAATCCAAGATACTTGTGGAGTTCGCCCTCCCCCATTGGTTCAATAGTGTCCCCGGATGGGAGATCGAATCCCACAAGTTCATGTTTTCCCCTCGTCACATGAAGCGTCCTACATTTGTCAACTCCGAACTCCATCCGGATGTCATTGGAAAAATCCAGAGTAGTCTGCAGCAGCTGTTGCAGATGAGGTTTCGAGGAAGCGTATAATTGCGTATAATTGATGTCGTCCATATACATGAGGTGCGTGATTTTATGAATATTTTCCCTTTCGTGTCGTATATTATAACCGGTGGCATCCAAGGCACGTGATAGTGGATTCAGAGCGAGACAAAACCATAGCGGACTCAAAGAGTCTCCCTGGAATATACCTCGCCTGATTGGTATTGGGGGTGTTGTAATCTGTTGGTTTGGTGTTTTTATGTTTATTTTTGTGTTCCAGTATTTCATTGAGTGTTGCAGAAAGTGGATGAGTGTTGGATGTATTTTGTATACATTCAGTATATCGACCAGCCAAGAGTGCGGGACAGAGTCATATGCCTTCTTATAATCGATATATGCTGCATGTGTATTCCGGCGAGCAGTTTTTGTTTGTCGCAGGATCACAGAGTCTATGAGCAGTTGTTCTTTACAACCCAATGACCCTTGTCGGCATCCCTTTTGCTGCTCAGACAATATGTTATTTTGTTCGGTGTGTTTGTGGATTAGTTTACTGGTGCAAGAAGGCATAATCTTATAAAATGTCTGTAGGCAAGTAATCGGTCTATATTTGGATGGATCTGTGGTGTTATTATTGCCTTTTGGTAGCATGTACGTGATTCCTTCCGTTAAAAACTTCGGGATTGTTTCCGGGTTATTGAAAAAATTA
This sequence comes from Leptarthrus brevirostris, assembly GCA_964036015.1. Classification (NCBI taxonomy): domain Eukaryota; kingdom Metazoa; phylum Arthropoda; class Insecta; order Diptera; family Asilidae; genus Leptarthrus; species Leptarthrus brevirostris. The sequence goes on along the minus strand of OZ038373.1, from coordinate 61,728,841 downwards.
TTAATGTGGTGTAAGAGGTGCATATGTGTAGATGTAAACTTCTTGAACCAGTAATTTTGAATATTGTCTGTGCCTGGTGCTTTCCAATTATGGGTATTTTGTACGACATCCCTTAGTATCTCCATCGATATCTGTGGTTCTGGCATGTTGGGTATGTCTTGAACGCGTTGCATTTTTGCTTCAATCCACTCAGCATTGGGGTTATGATGGACTTCTTTTGACCAAATAGATGACCAAAAGTCGACGATATCTCTTTCGGAGGGTAGTTCACTTGCCGGGCTATTGTTTGAATTTTGATTGTGTTTAAGTGATCTATAAAAGCATTTTTCATTGCGAATAAATTGTGCGTTCTGTGTTTTTCTATCCGTACACTTTCTGTATCTTTTTAATCTAGTGGAAAGTGCCGAAAGTTTTTGAACTAGTGTATCTATATGCATTGTAATGTTTGTATTAATTGTGTCTCTGTTTGTGTGTAATTTTTGTTTTTCTAAAATTTTGTGAACTTTTTTAACAACCCTCTTACTTCTGTTGCCCTGTTTATACTGGATAAGTCGGCCGAGATCACAACGGATCCCATCGATTCGCCTCTCCAGTCGTTTCTCCCAAGCCGGTTTTTTTAGCGTCGCGTTGTTGATATTAGGTGGATTGCGCGTCTTTTAACCATTGCATCTGATAGCCGCAACAGCAGCACAATATATCGCTGTATGCACTTCAGTAAACGTTCTGTCGTGTGTTAAGTACTCTGGCAGAACGTCCGTATTCAAGATGTCAAGAATGCTGGATAATTGTTTAGATGTGCCCTGTTTTGGTATTATGTGCCGTTGTGTTGCGTTTAAGTGTGCAAACTCTGTGAGTGCATCCTCAAACGCTTGTTTGACCTTATTCCTAAGAACGAGATCAGAGCATATATTATTATTATTATTATTAGAGAGCGGATCAAGGACTAACAACAGCCTTTAGTCACTGTGACCATGATGATCTTTTGTGACTTGATCCATGTTCCGATCTAAGCTAACCAGTCAAGCTTTAGTTCTTTAATTACACCTAAGATCTCTTTGAGGTTGCCTTAGCTATGCCTGGTGGTGATGGGAAAGCCCCACCAAGATGTCTGAGTCTGATTGGCGAGTTCCTCACAGTGACAGAGGATGTGTTCCGCTGTCTCTTTCTCTTCCAAACAGAAGCGGCAGGTGTCCTCTTCAGCTAGCCCCAACTTTTTTAGGTGGTAGCCCAGGGGGCAGTGATCAGTTAGAAGTCCTGATATCAGCCTCAAATCTGGTCTGCTGAGCGAGAGCAACACTTCCGTTTTCTGTTTTTAGTAGGTTATGAACCTCTTTGTCTGACTTAACCCTGTAGTATTTGTCCAGTGTGAGCGCTTGCGTTCGTCCTCCCATGACCTGATGCGCATTGCTTGTCGGCTATTCGAGTAGCCGCAGAATGGCTAGGGTCCAATAAACTGAGAGTCCGCACCTTTTTTCGCCAGGTGATCCGCCTTCTCATTGCCTTCAATGCCCTCATGCCCTGATACTCATGCCAGCGTAATGCTGTTGCTCTGAGCCAGTGACTCACTCAAAGGTGTAGGACCCCAGAGCCTTGAATGCCATCTGACTGTCGGACATGATATATACTTTAGCACCGCGTATACCTCTATTAGTAATTCCACGTGCGCAGAGTTCGATGGCATGTATCTCTGCTTGAAAGATGGTTGGTGCAGAACCGAGCGGTTTGTGCAGCCTTATTCTTGGTCCGTAGACCCCGATGCCCGTTTTGTCTTCCATCTTGGATCCATCCGTGTATCAAACCAGAGATCCCTTCTCAAAGATATGTCTATTGTTGAGCCAATAATCTCTGGTCTCAAGGATCAGCTTGAATCGTATGTCAAAGTTGTGCCTTGTCGGCATGGTATCTAAGATTGAGTTGATCACCGGATCATCCATGAACTCTTCGAGAATTTTCATCGCATGGCACCCGTAACTCCTAGACATGCTGACCTCTGCAGTTTTTGCAGTTTGGACTGCGTTGTCTTTTGTTCAGTTTTTGGCCACCACACGAGAGCTGCGTAGGTGACCGCGGGTCTTATGCGAGCCCTGCACCACAATAGTTGGGCCAGCCGATCCTAAAAAGCGTTTTTAAAAATAAGTTAGTTCTAGAACCCATAAGAAGCTTAAATCAAGTTAAAAATTATTTATTACTATTTAATTTACACAATTTTCTTTCTTTTAACAAAACATAAAATACAACAATTCAGTTCACCAATAATAAAAAATTAATAACAAAACATTAACCATGGTTCAAAATAGTTTGCCTACTGAGAAATTGGTCCATAAGAGTTGGCCTATTAATGATTTTTCATGAAAACAATTTTAAACTTACATATTTGTGTAACATTTAATACTGTATAACATCTCCTTTGTTTTTTATAACAGCGGCTAAACATTTTAGCATGGTGCTGGCTAGATCCTTGCACTTTTGTGTTTTTTTAAGCCTTCTTTGTTCCTGGAGGGATTCTTCCTTAACGGTTTCTTCATCTTACAAGGTCTCTATTGAAGACAAGTCGGGACTCGAAGATGGCCATAGAAAAACTGGGATTCCGTGTTAATGAAATCATCCCTTCACTTTTTTTGCAGTATAACAAGCCGCGTCATCCTGCTCAAAAATAAATTCTTCACTTGTTTGAAGTCAAGGTATGAAAGGTAGGAGATATTCCTCTAAAATGTCTATATACTGAGTACTGTTAACAATATCTTCAGCAAAGCATTAACTTCCTACTCCTTGAATGGACCTGCATGCCCATACCAAAATCGAATCCGGAAATTTTTCTTTTCTCTTCAGACAATCAGTGTGGAAAGCTTCAGAGGAAGTTCGAAGAACTCGGGCCGACTATCTCCAACAAAAACTTCAAATCAAGTTTCGTCACTCCAAATAATTGAGTTCCATTGCCTAGTAACCCAATTAGCTTTTTCTTTCGACCATTGTAAACGTCTTCGCTTTTGGGCTGATGTTAACAATCGTTTTTCTTTGGCCTGAAAATGAGCGATTCGAGGATATCAATTATTGTTAATAATAATCATCTTGCCTTATAGAAATCGTAACCAAGCTTTTCAATACATCGTAAGCTAGTAGTTTTAGAAAAACTTTTGCTGCACGCATCACTTAATGCAATTTTAATATCTGCGGAATTCATACGCCGACCATTCTTAATAAGTTTTTTTTAACGAACCTAAATCGGCATTACTTGCCATGCCGGGACGCCCAGGTGTCACCACTTTCTTTAAATAATTTAATTATATTCCGCATCCTTGAGCGAGAAATTCGCAAAGTATCCTTAATTTTGTATGCCGGATTGCCTTCCTCGTGTAAACTAATGATAGTTTTCCTAACTTCTGCAGAAATTGGCTTTCCTCGTGCCATTATTGCTAATAAATGGTAAGCAGCAAGATTTTGCAGTAACTAAACTCTTAGCAAACTACAAGCGGGTGACAATTACTGTGAGCACCGTCTCTATGAAAAACTTCATAACAGGAAAACTATTATGTGCCAATTCCATACTAGGCCAACTATTTTGAACCATGCATTATGTTTTGTTGTTAATTTTTTATTATTGAAGAACTGAATTGTTTTATTTTATATTTTGTTAAAAGAAAGAAAATTGTTTTAATTTAATAATAATAAATAATTTTATACTTTACTTAAGCTTCTTATGGGTTCTAGAACTAACTTATTTTTAAAAACGCTTTTTAGGATCGGCTGGGCCAACTATTGTGGTGCAGGGCTCGTAATTGTTTCATATGCCCAAAGGGCCATTTTAGGCCTTAGATCCCATATTTTGCCAAAGAGTCTTCGACAGGACCAGAGTCATACCTGTGACCCTATTGAGATGAGGATTCCATGTGAGTCTGTGATATAAAATCACTCCTAGATATGTGACCTCATTTGTTAATTCTATCCGTGTTCCTTCAAGAGTAGGAGCCTCTAACCTTAGCTTCCTTTTTTTTGTGAATGATATAATGGTTTTTTTACCAGGGTTGACTTTGAGCTGTTCCCTAGTACACCAAGATTGTACCATATTGAGAGAATTTTGCAGTCTTACTGATAAAGTTCTGCCCTGTTTTCTCATGATGGTAATAACCAGGTCATCTGCGTAGCGCTGGCATTCATAGCCAGCATCAGTTAGTTTTACCAGGAGATCATCAACATCCAATCCATCGGACCGTCGGCAGATCAATACCTCTGTCAATGGTCGCTCTCTCAATGGATGAGAAAGACGTGTTGTCAAAAGCACCTTCAATATCAAGGAAAGCACAGAGGGCAACACCTCTACCATTTACGGCATCTTCCAGACTGTTTAGTGCTGTCATGGTTGATTTACCTACTTGATAAGCGTGCTGGTTTTCGTGTAGCGGCGTCTCTTTGAGAGCACCGTACCTGATGTATTGGTCAATAATTCTCTCCATTTACTTAAGAAGGAATGAAGATAGGCTTATCGGACGATATGCCTTGGGTTGAGCCGCTGGGCCCCAAGGCGACCTCTCTGCACAGATTGGGGATATAGCTGAGTTGATAGCTGGCCCTAAAGATTTTAATGAGTGTTGGCAACAGATCATCTAGGTCCTGCTGCAGGAGAGCTGGGAAGATGCCGTCACCACCGGGAGATTTGTAGGCTTTACAAGGAGTTGACGGCCCACCTTACTGTCGCAGATGTGAAGATTTTACCAGAGGTGCTACTCAGTCGGCGTGTTGACCCACAGCGCACATTGAGTGATTGAGTTCCTCTGTATTCTTCTGGTACTGAACACTCAGGGAAGTGGGTCTCCAAGAGTAATTTCAATATTTCCTCCGAGTCAGTGGTGTATGATCCATCATTCCTCTGGAGGAGGCTTATGCCATTGGTGTGGTTTTTTAAGAATACTTTTTGGAGGCGTGTTGTTGTAGGTAGATCTCCTCAGAACTTCCTCCAGGTTTTCCTCTTGGACCTCCTTAATTCTTTGTTATAGTCAGTAAGGGCCTGCTTGTATTCGTTCCAATACAATACGGTTTGAGGCCCTTTCTAGGTCTCTTGGGAATCTAGCGGGGCGTCATCGAGTTCTTGTATGTTCGTCCTGATGTGCTTCCGATAATTTTTACAGTTAGTTAGCTTGGGAACCCTGACCGTTTCCAGCTGCACGCGAGGGGCCTCCATGTCAAATCTTATCTGATTATGATCTGATAGAGAGGGCTCATCCGACACGTGCCAGTTAGTAATGTTGTTCTCCAGGTTTGGACTGGCTATCGTAAGATCCAGAACTTCTTGGCGAACAATGTTAGTAAATGTAGCTTTATTGCCTTTGTTTAATATTTCAATATTGTTTTTAATTAAATAATCTAATAGGTACTCACCTCGGTTGTTTATCCCGGTGCTTCCCCAGATAGTGTGGTGGGCGTTCACATCGCAACCGATTATGAACTTTCTGCAGCGACCAGATCCCTATTGATTAACTCTGGAATGGTAAGAAAGTTAATCTTTGGTTTGAACAGTAGGGCAAGCACGAGGAGCTCCCTGCTCACCATCGTAGACTAACTTAGCTTGTTTTGATGGAAGGCCCTTTATCAGCCTTCCAAGAACCCCGGGTTCCTGTATGATTTAAAGGAACTTTAGAGTGGCTCTATCGGCTGCCCTTGGCAGAGTGTGACGGACCTTTTCCTTTTGGTCCATTGGTCCTTCGGAATTTTAGACGGCCTGTCATCCCCTCTTTTACAGGGCCTGGTGTGCTTTTCCTTGCCACTTCCACATTTATGACTGGTTCGATGTGGGCCTTGAAGGGCCTGGGCACCTCAAGTGTCTCTTTCGGTGTTGCGGGAACCAGATTAGTTCGGCCTGAGTGCAGCCCCTTGCCTGTTGCGGTCGCAGAACATCCCACTTTGTGACCCTTTGAAACAGAGGACACCAGAGCCGTCTGCCCCGCTGGTGGCTTTGTACTAGCTGCTGTTTTGATCGGTGCTGGAGTCGTTCCACCTCTCGAGGCCTTGAGACTTGCATTTATAGCCCGCTTCGTCGGGTTATTAACTCCTTTAGAGCTAGACCCCGCCGAAGACTGGGCCTTAGCAAAACCACTTTTGGGCTTTAGCTGCACCTGCCCAAACATGTAGTTGACCCTGAATGAGATTTTTTTGAGAGCCTCAGCCGAAAAGTCATCTAGTGAGAGGACTATTACAGTGGCGGTTCCCTCTGTCTCCCTCTTCCGTATCCTCCAGGCCGAAACCCTTAATTGATGATTTTGACCCTCAACTTGATTAAAGATCTCCTCATTCTTCAACTCTAGGCTTTCCGGGAAGTAGCCTACCAGGACTTTGGACCGAGGTAGCTCATCCTCCTCGACCGCCCTTAGCTTTGCCCCCTTCCATGGTTGAAGCTCGACCACAGACTGTTTAAGCCACTCTGAGGTGGCCTTATCAGCGCAGTTGATCATCAACCAGCCTGGCCCGTGTCCGTTGCCAAGGGAAGCGGGTTTGACGTTGTCGTTCTTGTTCGCCCTTTGCACGAACACAAGTTGCTCGGATGAGAGCGAAGCCTCAGGGAATTTTTCTGGTAGGAGGCCCATGCGCACTCCTGCCACGACGTCCTTGTATGAGAGGGCTGTAGGAGTCTTGCTTCCCTCTGCCGGTGACTCCTGTTTGTGCTCTGTTGTAGTTCTTGGAGTTCTCCTTTTGGCGTTAGTTGGTCCAGGGGGGGAGTCCTCCGTCCGGTTCCGTTTAACGCTGTCCGGTGCCACTACCCTAGGCGCCATCGCTAGAACTCTAGCTGCTTTTGGGTCATGTCCCTGTGACAGCCGTTTTTTGCCAGCTCCGCTGAGTTTTTTTCTCATTGGGCTGCTGTTGTCCATTACCTCCTTGGCGGTCTCGTCCCCCGATTTGGTAATGAATTCCTCGTCGGACTAAAGTGACAGATCAGACTTACATTGTCCAGATCCATTGGCGTGTCTTCTGCCATTTGAGGCCTTAAGTTAGCCTCAGAAGTTTGCAATTTTGGAGGGGTGCCACCCTCGGTATTTTTTGGCAGTTTAGACAGCCTGTCAGGACTTATATTATGCAGGCCCATTTGCATGTCTTCTGCCATTTGAGGCCTTAATTCAGCCTCAGAAGTTGACACTTGTCACCCTCAGTATTTTTTTTGTTTGTGTTATCCTACTCGTGGGGTAGGGGAGAATTGACAGTCCACCGTGACAGAGATCCCTTGGAGGCTTGTGAGGTGGTGAGGCTAATTGAAACCGGAGGTCGCCAGGTATCCGGAGTTCGCATACTAACGACCAAGCTCCCACTTGTCCACGAGGTATTTTATTGACGAGTGTATTCTTCTCTCCGCCCGAATACTATTAGCCAGCCCTCCTGGCAGAGACATGACCGTACCAGGAGTCTGTTATCAGCCGCCACCACGGGGAGGTTGTAGTCGCACTTCTATCAGTGCACACATTTACGGCGCGCAACCATAAGTTACACGTTGATCCCCCTGTGTACCTGACAGCTGACGGCCTACTAGCATATAAGTTGAAATTACTTTAAAACAAAACACGTCTGAAAATAGTTTACAGATATAGCCGACCAAGTTAACGGCTACGGCTCTTGACCATTTTTTTATTGTGCTTGAGTGAAAGAGACTATATTTTTTTTTTTTTTTTGAAAATAATATTGCATTCTGTCCGTCCAAACCACCATCGCTGCTGTGAACGAAAGTGTAACTGAAAAGCAAGAAATGTGAATTAGTTGTCGTACTCATCGTTCTCTCCAAATCATGTACAAGAAGAAATATATTATAAAATTTCTGTTTCTTAGATAGCTTATAACGGATATTAAATTAATTATGTTAAAAAAAAGTTAAGAGTAGCGGGTTGGAGCGTTATAAATAATTTTTCCTCTTTTCTTCGTTTCCAGTCAAACCCTTTTCGAGAAACCTTGCACGCAATTTGGTAAAAGTGTGTTTCGAGAAAAATGCATTGAAAGTTTAAAGAGGTAATAACATTCATTCTACACAAACAATTAATAACTTCCAACTAGTCTGAGATTCCACCGCCATAAATTGTTATATTTATTATACATATTATATATTAGCTTCAGCAAAAGTGTTGATTCCAAGAATAGTAGGCCGCGCGAATTCTACGAAAGAATTAATGCATCATAATATTGCGTGTAACTTTGAAAATATTTTGAATTTTTTTTAAAATTGAGAAAGGGAATTGTTTTTAAGACATTAGTATCCTAAAAATCCAATTAAAAAAAATAATTTTTTGGAACCCAGGAACAGGAACACCCCCTTAACCGATTTCGATTTATATTAGCCATGTTCTTTTGTATTCGCTATCCAGAGAAGAACAAAGGCGTAACAAAACAACGATTCAAGTGAGTAAGTTTTTTTTATGAGCAACAATTTTGTTATCTTCATTTCACGCTTTATACATTGTAATTTGACATTTACCTTAAAAATATAAGAAAAGGGATGCAGTACTAGTTAATATCAGTATGAGAAACAAACTTGCTTTCACTGACTGCAGAAAAGGGGTTATGCGGCAGTAAATCGAAAGAATGTTGCAAAAAATCAATACGAAATTTGTGCATTACTTCCGACTAAGCAAGCCTCCTGGATGCCACTGGAACAACAGCCGTATTTTTCTTTTAAAACACAACGCGCAACTTGTGAAGGTGTCAATTTTAACTTAGATTGCAGAAATAAGATTTAAGAGGAACACAACCGGCGGCGCCCCATCCTCAGAACCCACCAACAGTAACTGCGACAGAGTCACCAGTTGTTACTTCTGTATTGGAATGCAACAAATTAAATGTTTACAAATTTGTAGGCGTTTGATATCCTTAATATAATAAAAGGAAACAGATACTATATTATACGCATGGAGTATCTTCTGAACGCGTCTGTTTTTTTATTCTTATTTACTTTTTCTATTTTTTTCTTTTCTTGTTTTTCGCTGCTTTTAAATTAAAGAGGAAAATTTGTTCTCGAGCGAATATAAACTGTACAAGTCCAAGCAAGTGGTTTTACAAAAGCTGGTTTTAGAAAAGCTTCCTGTTTTGAACTTTTCCTCAGTAAATCTTACTTTACAATAGTTCACTCAATAATACTAATAATAATTAATGATATATATCATTAACATTGTTTTTATATTATTTTTAGGTTTGAACGAGTCCTGGGTCCTTGTGCTGACATCTTAAAACGCAACATTACACAGTACAACAGTTTTGTATCATTGTCCGTTTAATTGTTTCTAAGAAAGTTCTAAAGCAAACGAAAGGATCAGTGGTGTTATACGAAAAGTTAAAAGAAATTATATAAGAGAAACAAAATATCATTTAATATAAATTATACCATTGTTGTATAACAAATCATAAGAAAAGATGAGAATATATATGTAATAGAGGTTACGCCAGTCTTATATACCAGAGGTTAGGACGTAAGAAACTTTGTTTTGCAAACTAAAAGAGAATTGATTGTAAATTATTTCATTAACTAAAATATACCGGAAAACCACTAATATTCTTTATACAAGGAACAAACTTAAACTGCTAAATATCATCGCATTTTAAAAACAATTTAAAAATATGTTCTAAATGATAAAATCATTTAAGTACTTTTTTATTTCTATTTTATGTAAATAGATGTTTTATAAATAATTTATTTTACCCAAAATTAAATTTAATATAACTAAAAAAATCTACATATATTGCTGTTAATTTTTTCATTTCAAGAAAACTGTTTCGTAAATGAAACAGTAGCAATAAATTCATTATTTAGCGCAAAAATCCCAACGGGAAGCTTAGTTTTTGAGCTTTTAGTTGTAGAAAATCTAGAAAAATTAATGTAACATTTAGTTAAATTATTAAAAATCATTAAGTACCAAGAAAGATCTCTGTTGTCATTTCATATTTATAAAAATAACGGAATTTTTGTTTCTTATAGGACTTAGTGTTTCAGAGCTCGTACAACAATTTTTGATATTTTTTTGTATCATAGAGTTGAGGTGTTGAGAAGCATTAAATATATGACTGCTGGTACTAGTACTCACTCCGAACGTTTCGCTTCAACTTACATTGAGCGTGGTCAATGGGAAATTTCTTCAAGTAACCGCGAAAGCCTTAAAAGTTATATTAAAAATCTTAATTTAAATTTAAAATTTTTAAGATTAACAGTTAATATATATCGTTTGCTTGTTTGCCAATTCAGGAAAAGAATCAGACATTGTTATAAGCATATGATAACATCTAGTCATTTGACCTTATTTTCTCAAAAAAAATCTCATTAAGTATGTCGATGTATAAACAAGCAAATGAATGAAAAAATTTGCTTTGAAAAAATTGAATTGTAGTTTATGTTTTTTTACTCTTTCGAACGTAAACATTCAAAACCCTTGAAACTGTTTGCGGAATTTGTTTAAATACCCTTTACCCCTACAAAGCCTGAACAGATTTTATTGTTCTTGACAGTTTAAATACTGGGAGAACTTACGGGTATTTAATTAAAATTTATTAAATTCAAGATTTTCGAAAAGTGATTTGGATGTTTCTATTACTTCTATCTGCCGAAGGCCGGGGTTAGTTTGTGATTTGTCGGGTTACTTTATTTTAAAATTCATTTTTTTTTTTGCGTGAGAGATGAAAATCGAGAGAACTACTCAGGTAGTGTTACCCACTTTATTTGGGTTCTTTTTCGTCCCTAATAGACTAATACAGGTTTCCTTCCTCACCTCTCCTAACCTTTCGGCCTTCATCCAGTAGTGTCCCTGGTACACTATGTGCACAGTGGGCTCCTTCTCCAAGCACAGCGGGCTCCTTCTCCAGGCACAGCCTACGGGAGTCATTCTCAAGGATGTTCATCTTCTTTAGATGGTACCTGAAGTTTCCAAGACCTGTCAATAGTGCCGTCAGCCATCCCTGTTCAGCTTTTCTGATGATGTGATCGCCATCTTAGCCTGTCTGTACGAGTCCGTGACAGCCCACTGTTCCCAGTGCTTCCTCGTGGCCCATGTATCCAACAGGTTCGCTGCCGTGTCTCTGTCTAAGGCAGTGAACGGTTCCGAACTTTGAAAACTCGGAACACCTTAGCGAGATTTATGGGCTCCTTCACCAAGCACAGCGGGCTCCTTCTCCAGGCACAGCCTACGGGAGTCATTCTCAAGGATGTTCATCTTCTTTAGATGGTACCTGAAGTTTCCAAGACCTGTCAATAGTGCCGTCAGCCATCCCTGCTCAGCTTTTCTGATGATGTGATCGCCATCTTAGCCTGTCTGTACGAGTCCGTGACAGCCCACTGTTCCCAGTGCTTCCTCGTGGCCCATGTATCCAACAGGTTCGCTGCCGTGTCTCTGTCTAAGGCAGTGAACGGTTCCGAACTTTGAAAACTCGGAACACCTTAGCGAGTTTACTGCTCTTTCATTTACTACAAGTCGAATCACCCATGCCAGTGTCACATCGTTCAGTGAAGCACACGCGTTGAATTTGCGGACACACTCCAAGACCAAAGTTGGATTAAGCTCTCTACTGTCCATATACATGAAACCATGATCGTAAGTGCACTCGGAAATATATTCATTTATGTGATCCTGCTCAAAGATGCGTTTTGGCTAAAGATCTTGAGAGGATTCGCGAAAGGTTACTATCGCAGTTTCGTCATTTTACCCGAAAAGAAACGGTTATGATTTTCACGCGTAGCTGGGTATTTATGTATGTATGTATGTATTAACTTTTATAGTTACGTTTTACATGTAAGAATTTTGTTCTTGCACTCGTATCTATATATTCTTACCTTCGCTTACAATCAATTCAAGGGCAGATTCAACTTACTCTGATACAAGCTAAAAAAGGAATAAAGTGGTTCTCTACAGTAATCCAATACTTGAGTAAGTTTTGCTGTTGTGAATAAAGACAAATAACATGTAAGCATTTCTTAAAGTAATTTAAATTCTAAACAAATATGGCGACAACAAAGCTGTTTCCTTGATAACACAAATTTTTAAGCAACTTACCTTAAATTGGAAGAAAAAACCTTTTAAATCATGGAAGAGTAAAAAAATTACTAAAGTAACCACAGTCTGAAGTAATAGACTGAAGTTACTTACTACAAAGGGAATGTTCTTTAATTTACCGAATTAAATTTCAATTTTTAACAGAAAATAATCAAAACTTTCTCATGTCCACTATCATATCACTCTCGCATAACTTATTTACTTTTTAATTCACCATACAATTTTACGTTGAGGCTAGAAATTAACCACAAAAATCCTGTTGTATAAAATTGGTAGTCGTGGTTGACTAAAATGTGCTTTGAAAGTAACATGTAAGTACAGAAAAAGGATATTTTCAACCAATCCCCTTATTTTGGTCTACTTAGCGCGTTCAAACAGTTCCGATTATGACAAGGATAGTAACTTTATCTTCATCTATATATAAATTGAAATTATACATCCTTAGGTACTACGAATTTTGCCTGAATATTATATTATGTACTCTGCTACCTACTGAACGAAAGTAATTCAAGAAAGCTTTAAATTAACCGGTGTTACTCTCATCAAAAAGTAATCGTACATTTCCCTGCTCTTGAGAAGTATAGGCGGTAGAAATAAGATGTCAAAATTGTCTATTTAAGAACGGTAATGAAGTAAATCATTTATTAAAGTAATTAGATCAAAAACGATTTATGAGACAAATAGTAGGTTTTGAGATAAATCAATAAACTGTGATCTACTTAATGTGCTTATACCGATAGTTTAGATAGATAGAGGAATTTCTTATTTGCTAGATACGAGTGGTAGTATCACCATTGTTGATTATAACCATAATTTCTTCTGTATCACAATTTATTGACACTTCGTACTTCATTTTATTAATTCCAATATTTTCGACCGGTTCTTATGTTCCTTCGCAACAAGTCAACTTATCGCCATTAAATTACTCAATTATGATTTTATACTTACTTAGTTTAATCAGATATAATGTTGTACAAGTATACTTCCAAACTTTATAACGTATCTCGCGAGAGTTAATAAGAATTGAATGAGGGAAGAATTTATATCATGTAACATACACTAAACATTCTGCAACATATAGCTACAGTTAAAAAAAGTTCATTGAAGCATTATTTTGAAGTAGATGTACTCTACTTGCTTAAACTTTCCTAGAAACAAAAGTTCCAAATAATCTATGTAAAACTTATATGAAAGCATTTAAAAACGCACTGGGTGCGATTACTTTATCAACATAACCATAACATCCTGCCGGTCAGGTATATTTCACTCTTGGCAGGGATTTTAATTGAAAATTAAGAAATAATAATAATTTTCAAAAGCAATGGTACTTATGATTATACATTAAACTAAACAAATATGGTCTTAATTGTATCTTTTTAAAACATGTAAAGATTTTCCTTGTTGCAAGAAAAGGTAAATGCGCATTATTTAAACTCATTAGGAAGAATGTATGCCATGAAATTTTAGTCATGGAATCAATGTATATTTCTTTGATGTTTTAGCATTTTCTTTTGAGAACTGAAAAAGCTCTATGCATAGTAATAAAATATCTGGACAAATTAGTTGTTTTTTTCATATTTTCTTCTAGACGATGGTTGGTGCCGCTTGTTCCTGAATCGGGTCATCTCAAACTGTGCTTTTCTTGGGTCCGGTTATGATGGCTACTTATGTGCCTGATGACGTTTGTTATAATTTCAGGAAGACTGACTCCCCCTTGATTAACAGTGGCTCTCAGCTTGTGATTGGAGCAGCGTTCTCAACGAACGAGACATTAATGAGACCGTAAGTTTCTTTTATAATTTATTGCCTGCCTATTTTATGTATTGTGTCCCTATTTTTAAATCTAATAACTCACGGTCTATCCAGCCTTGGTTCGATTGCTCCTTGAGACATCTAAAGAATGTTAAAATTATGCCCTGGAAAAGGTTCTACTCCTCTAGGAGTTAGGCTAACTATTTAACTGACTTAGTGTCTTCTTGCAATAACTGCATGAATAGAATGAAAGCATCCTTGCACGTCGATCCTAAGCGATTTTTGAGGTTCGTTATCTTGAAGCGCAATTCTGACGGTTATCCATCTTCTTTGTCTTTCGGAGACAGCGAAAACAATGAGCCTTTGACGACGGCAAATTTGTTTGCCGATTTTTTACATTACGTTTTTAGACGATACCTGTGATGTTAGCTGTAAGGATTTTACACATTTGCAAGGTTTTCACCGACTTCTCTCGAATCCAAAGACCTTTTACTTGACGATTTTGAAGAAGATTTCTACCTTGGCTGATAGTTGTTCAATTGGTTCTAAGGTTCATAAAGGGTAAGTCAACTATAACCAATTTATTGGAATTTTCGAATTTTTGTATCTCTGCAATTGAAGATGGTAAGCAAGTTGACTTCAACAAAGCATTCGACAGAATAAATCACCGAATTGTTGTTCTAAAACTGGGGTTTCGCGGGGTTTTGTAAATTGGATTCAGTTGTAGTTATGTGAGCGCACTCAGCTAACTCAGGATGTTATTTTCAACACTTCCGGGGCACCGCAGGGCTCCCACTTCGGGCCATCGTTATTCATAATTTACATCAATGATGTATCTACGATTCTGCCTCACTCAAATATTTTTTGTTACGCTGACGACGCAAAGATGTACAGAATATCTGTGTCAGACAATGCAGATTGCCTACTTTTAAATTCTGACTTGGACGCCTTTCAGAAATGGTATTCTATTAACAACCTTCCCCTAAATATCGACAAGTGTACATCTATGTCTTTCTCTCGAAAAAGATCTGCCTTTCAATTTAATATTACCACAGATGGTCGGTCGTCATTTAACTAGACTTACTAAGCCTAAGGACCTGGGCGTCTGGCTTAATTCCCAATTTTCTTTCGAGGATCATTTTGATGCCGTAGATACCAAAACGTCCAAAACTAATATGACTCTGGGTTTCGTGAAGAGATGGTCAAAGTAGTTTAATGACCCCTACATCACGAAGCACTTTTGTCAGGTCTATTCCGGAATATGCCTCTCCAGTCACATATCAATCGCATTGAAGATGTTCACCGAAGGTTCGTTAGGTTTGCTCTTCGAGCCTTTCCTTGGAATAACTCCCTTTTACTACCACCTTACGCAGACTGTTGCATTTTAATACTCTTGAAAAGAGACGCTGTAACTCCAGGACCCTTTTTTCTTTCGACTGCATTCGGGGCCTATAGACTCTTCTGTTCTTTGGGCAAGTTTTGACTATCAGTTCCCGTTTGCTCTGAGGAATCACGACTTCTTCTAGGCACCTATTCATCGCACTAATTATGGGTTAAATGAACCGATCACATCGATGTCGCGATTTTTTAAGATTCCGATCGCATCGATTTTTAGCCAGCCAAACAAGGAGCCACTTGCTACAAATTCAAGACCAGCTAGGTGTGTTCTTCAAATTCAATCCAGTGGCCAGACAGAATACTTCGTTCAGAGCCAGCGAAATCAACCCCCAGTAATATTTTCAAGATATTAGAAGCTATTTAAGCAAGACGATGTTTCTCTGTTCCATTCCAGTAGTCGGACAGACAACTTCGGTTAAAACTAGTAAAGACCAGCCCCTCTTAATCCTAATATATAATTTCAGAAAATTAAAAGTAACTTGTAACACAAACAGGATCGACTCGCTTTTTCTTCAGGTTCATCTCAGTGGGCGGACAAATCACACTGACCAGCATAGGAGCAATATCATTTGTAACGAGAAAACTGGTAACGTAAGCAGTGTTAAGCATTTTGTAGTATCACTAAATGATTAGTGGTAGTGCAAATTTTTTTCACTACCATTAAACGAGTGTTTGCACGACCACTAATCGTTTAGTGATAGTGAAATAGACTACACTACCACTAATCGCTTAGTGAAAAAATTTGCACTACCATTAGTCGTTCAGTGGTAGTGCAAACTGTAAATTAACTAACACTGAGACCAATATACACTGAGAATTTATTGCACTACGCCCGACTCTGAGCATAAGGAGCTAGAAGTCGGAGTGCATCCCAAGCTTCATTAATTTACATTGACGATTAGGGGGAATGTAATTTGTCTCAATCAGAAGGTCTTGGCCAAGCCTTTAGTATTATCCTCAATGATGAACTAACTAGCTCAAACTAAGAAGCTACATACAGATAGACTTATTAATATTCCATTAAGTTATAACAATTTCAAAAAAGAACTTGACACAATTATAAAAACAGCTATAATGAATGGGTACGCCAAAAACTTTAATTATAAATAATTAAAATAAAAAATACGCGTTTAAATTAGCATATCCCCATGTAATTGACGACAAAAATAAGTGTTGGAGAAAAATTTCATATATCAAAGGAATTTCGGAAAAAATGCGCCCAATCCTAAATAATCATAATATCCAACACGCTTATTTTACTAATATGTAGTACTTTAAATAAATTAACTCTAAATAATAAATTAAAACCTAACAAGAGAAAATAGAAAAAAGTGGTGTCTGCAGGATTGAATGCAATGATTGTAACGCAGTTTATATAGGTAAATCAAAGAGATCCATAAAAACTAGATTTTTAGAGCATATATCGGCAGCTAAAAACAATCGAGCAGTATCTTAACACATGGGCTGAAAAGTCCCGGGCCTAACACATGGGTGGCGCTATTCTTATTGCATTCACCGCTTTTTCAGTTAGTACTAACCTTCAAAAGAAAGCTGTTAAAATTTCATGATATAAGTTATAAGTTTGTGAGTTATTGTGCTAAGAGTAACACTACTTTTGTTATTTTCGGAACAATGGATCAAAAACAATTTCGTGTTTTAATTTTACACTGCTTCTTGATGGGAAAAAATACCGTTCAAGCGGAGCAATGGCTTCAAAAGTTTTATAAGGACTCCGCTCCATCGGAAACAATAATAAAACGTTGGTTTGCTGACTTCAAACGTGGTCGTAGAGACACCGATGATAGAGAACGCAGTGGACGGCCAAATGAGGCGGTAACACCAGAAAACATCAAAAAATCCACAAAATCGTTTGAATGATCGAAAAGTGAAGTTGCGTGAGTTAGCTGACATCGTAAAGATATCAAAAGAACGTGTTGGCTTTATATTACATGAGCATTTGACTATGAGAAAGCTCTGTTCAAAGTGGGTGCCCCGTTTGCTCACTGTTGACCAAAAACAAGAACGTGTTGATGATTCTGAGCAGTGTTTGGCCATGTTTAAAAGGAACAAACCGGAATTTTTGCGTCGATATGTAACAGTGGATGAAACATGAATCCATCACTTCACTCCGGAATCAAAACGATCGTCATCTGAGTGTACAGCAACTGATGAACCTCGTCCAAAGCGCCCGAAAGCATATGGCAAAGAAAAAAATTTTGTTTCATCAAGAAAACGCACCGTGTCACAAGTCAATCAAAACAATGGCAAAAGTACATGAATTGAACTTTGAATTGCTTCCACATTCACCGTATTCGCCAGATTTGGCTCCCAGCGACTACTGGCTGTTCGCAGACCTCAAAAAAATTCTCATCGGTAAGAAATTTCGCTCGAATGAAGAGGTTATCGCTGAAACTGAGGCCTATTTTGAGGCAAAAGATAAATCGTTCTACAAAAGTGGTATTGAAATGTTAGAGCGGCGCTGGAATGATTGTGTGGCTCTTGATGGAGATTACGTTGATGAATAATGCCAATTTTGAACAAAAAAAACCGCGTTTTCTTTGTTAGGCCCGGGACTTTTCAGCCCATGTGTTATTTATCCAAACATTTATGTAATTGACAACGGGCATACAACGTCAATTGACAAATTAAAATTATTATATAACTTAAATGGTGGTGACATTTTAGACATACGAGATATTAAAAATTAAAGAAGAAAAGAAAAGGGCTCATTATTATTGGTAAACGATCAAATAAATTTTGCTAATTCAAGTCCTTTATTTAGTGTATTTACAAAAAAACATTAAATTCAGGAACTAAATAAAACAATTTTATTTTATAAGGAAATACTCGAATGTAGAAGTATAATTGCTGTATTATGTATTCCCTTTCATAAATGTATTTAAATAAATGCGAATGTAAGATTTGATGAGGAACAAGATTCACTAAGTGTTCTCGAGAAAATCGCTGAGTTGGCAGAATCCTGTGAAATCCCGGCAGAAAAGAATTTTTAGACCACATTTCTATCAAATTGTTAAATTGTGAAATAGGAATAAGTGACAAGAAAATATTAAAGAAAAAATTGTGGACGAATAAATTAACCGATTTATGTAATGTAGACTTTTTCTGGGAAATCAACTTGTACTTTTTACAGTATCTACAGTTAAAGAATTTACATGATTTACGAATAAAATTTCTTAGTCTACAAAAAGTTAAAAATTCCCATTCTAAAAAATATATCTAAATAAAAAGGTATTGTCGTAATTATGATATTAAATAATTGATCAATTATTTTTAGAATAGAATTCGATGTTAAATTTTAACAAGTCCCACTTCAAGACTGGACTGAAATATAATCTCTAGATTTGGGCAGAGGCCGCTCATCCTGCATTGAATAAAGTTCAAAAAAAGGCTATAAAACTTACTGGCAATTTCACTATCTCTGAGAACATTGACTCTCTGAAGCATTGGTAACGAGTTTGCAAGCAAGCAGTTCTGCATTTAACTAGACCTATCTAAGTGAAAAATAATTTCTTCAACAGATTTTTAATCCTATGAGAGAGAGGTCCAAAAAAAATATTTTTCCAAAATGCTTATCAAATGTGTTTTTGGTAACTTCTGTACACCAAATTTCATCTTAATAGGTTTATAAATGAGAGGATGGAAAGGCTGTGAGATACGGACAGACGGACAGACCAAAACTCTAAAGGTTTCTAGTTGCTACGGAACCGTAAGATCTAAACCTCACCTATCTAAGCGCACGGAGGAAGTGAAACTTCTTTCGTCTTTGTTAGTTAATAAATTTAAATTAAGCAGGTGAAAAAGAGTAATGGAAAACATTAAATCAATTTTCAAAATTTACAACGGGTATTGTTCGAGAAATATATAAAATATATTAAATAATAACAAAATAATTAATGAAATCAGAATAATAAACGTGATCTTATTCTCAGCTAATCAAATTAATTCAAATTAAATTAAACCTACGCGCCAACTTACATGGCACTACTTAAACCGAATAAATCCATAAAGTAGGCACAGTGGGATCAGCTCTAACTTCAAGTACACAACAATCGAAGGGAAACGGTTTCCGGCAAGAAAATCGGACAGTCTTGACTCAATATTCCAAGCACACGGGCATCTACTTCAATTTGTTTTTATTTTAAGTAAAAGTTTAAGTTATCATTGAATTTGATGTGAAAGTGTAATATCAAATGCTTTAAAGCAATTTTAAAGTAAAAACGAAAATGCTCGCTTTTACTCAAACATTTTTACGATATTTGTCAACACTTAGCAACGATATGGATCTTACTTTGCTTTTTATCTCAAAGTAAAGTCAAAACTCTTACATCAAGAACTCAAAATCATTAAAAAATCAATATCAACGGCATCAAAGCAACGGAAGCATTCGCAAATCTATTCCTCCAGAGCTGATAATCATCTTCAGAGGAACACGACCAGTGAAAATCTTCACCATAGCAACCAATCATCGGAGTATATGGCATAAACAATAACATCTAATTCGTATTTAAACTCAGAAAAATGGTTAAGTAAAGGCGAATTTTGAGTATCGTTCTTTCATTTATTCTGTGAACATTTACTCGTATTGATCTTAAATTTACTTAGTTACTGCAAATTGCATCAAAGTGTCAACCTTTGACCTTTGTCGCTTTTATTTTGAGGTAATGGGGTTATGTGGTTTAGGGGTTGATGGGTTGGGGGTTACGGGCTTAGGGTTTTTGGTATGATGGGGTTATGGGGTTTTAAATTCAAGGGTTAATAAGGGTCTAAATTTTGAGGTTATGGAAAATCCTGATGTGATGGGGTTAAACGGACCTCGGATTCAGATTCAGCGACCTCGAAAATATATAGTAAACATAGTCAGATCTCATTATTAATTTTTTAAATTTTTGTTGTGGAGCTGTGTTATCTGTTAGGCACATATAGAGAATCTTCTGAATATTCGACCTTTAAGTGTAGCCAATCCAGATCAACTTCGCTCCTTTGTGGAGAACGTCAACGTACAAATTCGCTCTCTTGAATCGCTAGATCGTCCTGTTCAACATTGGGACGACATTCTCGTCTACCTTACCTTATATTACCAAAACTAGACGCTTCCTTAAGATCAGCATGGGAAGGCAAGGCCCCTTATTTAAGACTACCCACCTTGCAAGAATTATTAACATTTTTAGCAAAAAATCTGAAAAAATTTAAGCCACGAGAAAGACGGCATGCAGTAAATAAATGCCGGATATTTATACAAATGTCTCTACAGGATAGAAAGGATAAGGTTCGTGAACTTAAACTATGCTCTAATTGTTTACGTGAACATGACGATAAACTGTGCAAATCTATTTACAATTGTCAAGTTTGTAATCCTCTATCCTGGCTAATCTTTCACTTCAAGTGAAGGCAATCAATTTTCATTATATTCAAGTCCTCTCTTAAAAGAAAGGTCATATGTGTTTATTCCTACAGTCATGTTCAATATTGAGGACGCTTGTGGAAATATTATTTTTTGCAGAGCAATTTTAGACTCCGCTTCACAATTGAATTTTATATCAGAACGACTTGTGCAGCAACTCAGGCTATACAAGCAAAGAACATCCAAGGTAATAAACGGTATTGGTGGTAAC
Source organism: Leptarthrus brevirostris (assembly GCA_964036015.1). Taxonomy (NCBI): domain Eukaryota; kingdom Metazoa; phylum Arthropoda; class Insecta; order Diptera; family Asilidae; genus Leptarthrus; species Leptarthrus brevirostris. The sequence goes on along the minus strand of OZ038373.1, from coordinate 61,708,059 downwards.
TCGAATGTGTTGTCCTACTACCAAACACATTTAAATAGCCGTCTTGTATCGTCGATACTGCTGATTGGAGTATTCCTAAAAACGTTCAACTCTCAGATCCAGACTTCTACAAGCCAAATCACATAGATCTGTTGCTTGGCGGAGAACTTCATTTTAGACTTCTTCAGGTCGAACAAATAGGTTGGGAAAAAACCGACTGGGTTGGGTGACAGGAGGAAAAGCGACAACGACTTTCTTCTGGCCTATTAGAGGGGTAACCGTAGCAAAACAAATTCTCCATTCGTGCATAAGATGTTTCCACACAAAGCCAAAAGGAAATCAGCAATTTTCTAGCCGTCCTTTTGTAAATTTCGGAATTGACTTCTGCAGTCTCTCTCTTTTCACATTTTCGAATAAGAGGAAGGCAACCCAACCCACAAAAACATACATAGCGATACTTGTTTGCTTTGCAACAAAAGCGATCCATCTGGAGCTTGCAATCGACCTGACATCAGCTTCATTTATTGCGGTCTTACGAAGCTTTATTGGAAGAAGGGGCTTGTGCGCAAACCTATACCGTGATAACGCAAACTTCGTTGGAGCCAGTTCAAACCTTAAGGAATTACGAAACATGTTTCTATCTAAGGAAATGAGAACCGAAATAACCGACATGCGTAGCAAGGATTACATTTCATTTCATCTCTCCATGGTCTCCGCATTTTGGTGGACTGTGGGAGGCTGCTGTAAAATCGGCAACATACCATCTCAAAAGAGTCGTGCAAGGCCAGTCTTTGACATACGAAGAATTGAACACCCTAGTGGTTCAAGTCGAGTCTATATTAAATTCAAGGCCAAACGATCTAGCGGCGTTAACAACCGTGCATTTTCTGATTGGGGAGCCTTTCACAGCGCCAATAGAACAAAATATTAAAAATTGTCAGTCAAATAATAAAGTAATTATAAAGTAAAAACGAAAAAGTTCGCTTTTACTCAAACAGTTTTAATGTATGGTTACTAAAGTGTGATATAAATATTCGTGTATTTATTGTTTGTAGTTGGCTGGTAAAAACACAAAATTGTAATTTGACGGGGCTCCATATTACGTCGGACAGACTACCCAACAATATGTAATAACGACATTGTTGTACTAGGCTTGGGTCTAAAACTATGGTTATCAATGAAATGTATAGTAATGTGGTTATCAATGAAGTGTATAGTAATGGTTTGAAGTTCCGTCTTAATTCGTTATCACCTCTTGTGGACATAGCACATAAATAGACAAACGTACTATATCCGACCTGTTCAACAGCATCGAACGTATCATAAAAATGGCTCCATTCTAATGAGGCTGTAGGCAAGCGTTCAACAGCGACATATTTAAGATTCCTGAAGGTAATCGACCTATAGGAATGTTTAGGAACCTGTTGTAAAACCAAAGATACGAAAATAACGTACTGCTCACTTATCCCTGGAACAGCAACTTCTAAATGTCATTTTTATTGCTGAATACGTTCGCTCGTTCGTTATAATTGACATATCTTTCTGATATTTCCTTACACTCGGCTATCGAGAAAAATGTGTTTAACCACTTGGAAGATCAGGTGCTCTAAATTCCTCATCATTTCTACTGTATTACTTTAATCGCTTCCAGTCCGATATCCCGGTTGAAATTGAAAAAAAAATTATGTTCTTCCGTTCTTCTTCACTTCATTAACACATGATGTAGGTTGGACGACTAGAAAAAATTAAGGATTGAAAGATTAAGAAACATTTAAAATGCTCACATTAATTTTAATGTTATTAGTAATTTATTTAACTTAATTAATTGTTTTATGCAAGAGAGTCACCTATCTTAAGAAAGTAAAAGCGAAAGTGTTTCTTTTATTTATAAGCGAAACGGAATCATTAGACAATGTTTACAAATGTACCAGTGGTGTTGTAACTACGTTCGCCTGCCCATAAATACAAGAATTACTCTTAATATTATCTAAAATTACAACAAACGAATTATTAATTTTAATAACAAAAACAAAATCTATTTGTAAAAGGTAATTCCAGGTATAAACATAACATCTAATAAATTAAATCAACAACTCATGATCACGCCACCACCTCTTTAGATAGTGGAAGAAAGAATGCCGACGAAAGTAAAGCTGTTTTATCGATGCACTTAAAATTCTATATCTTCGAATTCATTTGTTATGGCACAGATAACACGATAAAAACCAAAACTAGGCAACCTACAGTGTATAATCAATCAATCAAAATACATTTAAGTGAAAACGTAAGTGTTCAACTTAATAAAGTCTTGTCTTGTATTTTCTGATATATCACATCGCATCCAGATTAATCCAGCAGTTAAAATCACAATAAACCAGCCCGAGTCGTACGTAGTGCTAGTGTCGCGTTAGTAATATTTTCAATTCTTTAATTAAACCAACTACGAAAGAGGGCAGAAAGTAAACTATACTCTTGTATGTAGATTTATGTAAGTTCCAAGGTCATATGTGCTCTGCTGTGTTGCTTAAGCTCGCTAGACTCTAACGCTAGTAAACGCAATTTGAACCTATATCTTAGCGCGATATTCACACATTTAATTTAGTTTCAGACTGGGAAGGGGTTCAGACCTTATTAGTGACTCTGCGACAAAAAGCTTATTAGAAAAATTTAGTTTATCAGTCAAACAGGCCATGATTTTAGTTTCACACTCAGTTCATGACAAGTTCAACTATCAGGGATTCAACCTGGTTTTGTGGAAAGGGATACAGAATAACCACAAGGATTGAAGACAAGTCTAGGAAACGGACATGTTGGATACTCTTGCGTACATCCCGACGGTGTTGGCTTATGTTTTTATTAGTCTTCTCCTATGCATTCTCTGTTTTATTGTGATTTACGTCAGCCACAAAGTATACTTAACCATGTACGACAGCCTATCGGTATCTATAGCAGACGATGACGAGGATTTTCCTAAAGTTGCACCAGGTAAATGAGTAGTGTAAAATATTTATCGCAAATTAACGATTTCTAATACCTTCAGCGCAGCATTAACCGTCTCCTTCAAGTACGGACCCTGCTACTTGGCAACACAAACAATTGAACCTAGAGGACCATTCGGACCTAGAATATTAAAATTTAGTCAAAGTTTTTCCGATCTTGTATTTTAGTAACTTAAGCAGGAATATGAGTGTCTTGTGTGTGAAAATTGTGTGCTATGAGAGTCAATAAATTTATCTTTTTTACTCTTTAATTAAATTCGTTTTGCAACGAAACTCGAGCTATAATAACCTTGTTTAGTTAAAACATATGATAAAGCTTGAATGCGAACTTCCGATAAATCTACCGATTACCACGGATGAAGGGGTGAGGACCAAGTTTTACCTTCAATTAATTATTTATACGATAAAAATTACCTTCAGCAACCGAGAGAAATAAATTAATAAAAAGTTTCAGATCGTGAGACTTTCATTCAGAATTATAAGATCTTTCTGAAAATTTAATGTGAAGTAATTTAACATAATTTGAGTGGACACAACTGAAGAAGGGGAGATATTCGCAGCTCATTTGCTTTGGGATGTGATTTAAATTTGAATACAAACCTTCATTTTCGGCAGACTATTTTTTTTTAGGAAATATTTGCGTCACGTGAAAATCAAAATAATTTCTCACAGACTTTGAATTAATTTAATAGATTAATCGGCATTTTTATACAGCTGGTACGAAACCGGCTTGACGACTTTCGTCTTTGTTTAGTAAACATTGTTTACCAACCGTGTTTTAAGTGAATTTAAAGAAGCAATAAGTGCCGAAAAATGTTAATTTCACAGTAAGCTTATTTTTTACTTAAAATGGATAAATTATGAGTTGAATTGAATGTAATAATATTTCCGGTTTATGTAATAATAGACAGCAACAAGTTAGTCGCATAGTATGAATAAAAACTAGCGAGAAGGCTAATTTGTTAATAAATAATATTAGAAGTACAGATGACAAACAATTGTATATCTCGTCTATGTGAAGCTTACATGGAAGTATCTCTGTGCTGAAAAGTTTCAAAATATTTTTATTTCATTTAGGAGTACTAAAGATTATTATAAACTCTTATCAAACCTAATGTACATACATTTTCCAATATTTTTAACCATATATGCTCTTAGCCAAAGTGTTGAGTGTTGTCAGTATTTAATATCCCCCAATCAGTATGGGTTCTTGCCCGGTAGATAAACGACTACTAACTTGCTAGAATTTACCTCCTACGTTATTTCAGGCTTCCAAGAAGGCATGCAAACGGACTGTGTATACATGGATTTCAGTAAAGCCTGTGATAAACTCCCTCACTCCGTAATTATATTTAAACTCAACAGGCTGGGTTTCCCCCTTTTGCTTCTCGACTGGATCTCTTCCTATCTAAGAAACAGGACATATCGGGTGTCACTGCGTGGCTCTACCTCAAGAATTTCCAGGGCTTCATCTGGTGAGACAGAAGGTCCTCTAGTATTCGTTTTGCCATTGATGACATTGTCCATCTGATCTCGCACTCTAATGTTTTGATCTACGCTGATAAATAAAGATCATCTCCTATGTTAAGGATGATGGTGACGCCGCACTCATTGAAAAGGACTTAGACACGTTCCTGGATTGGTGCGGCCACAAAGGCTTATATCTCAATTTTGGAAAATGTGAGACTATGTCCTCTTCGGAGAGCCTTCATCTACAAGTTTTTGAATACAACTTTGCGGGGAATGGCCCTCGTCGTGTGCCCTACTACGTTCATTCCAAGCGTATCAAATCGGTGAAAAGTAATTTTGACAGGGTAAAATGAGAAATCCATGCACACAAGCTACCATCCAGTGAGAGCTTGAACACATGGATTGAAAACAGGGTTGTGAGCAGAACTAAGGTGTTTGTCGCAACTTAGTCGTGACTCACAACCAGAGGGATTGGGATAGATTAGGGGAATACCAGGGTGAGCGTTATATTTCGCCGTGCAGGCTAGGGTTCAATGGCCAAAAAAGAGCGGGACCCGCCTAACTAGCCGTGATGAGCTAGCCGGATTGGGGGTGATCTTGCCTCCCCCTTTGGATCACTCACCTGAACAAATTGCGGCCACTCTTTAAGTCCTATGGACAGAGACAGACTAGAAAAGGAACCACAAACTATTAAGGATTGAAAAAAAGATAAAAGATCTGGCTCGAACATGTCCCTGGCGAAAAGCAACCTCAGCCTTTAGATGGTATAAGGCTTGTTGGGTTATCCCCATCCCCATCCTACGACTGTAACTAGCCCAAGATTTGGCACAGTCACTATAAACTCGAAGAGTTGTCCGGGACTAAATGTTGGAGAGAGCATGTGCCGAGAGGAAGAAAGCTAATGTCTACCACATGTTGTTTAATAGGAAATATTTAAAAGAAGAGAAACACAATTTTTTTAGTATGAACAATGAAACTAATTGAATTTGTTGGAAGACGACTTTTCCTTCATGCAGAAGGCGTAGGTCTTAGCTATTGTTCGGAACCTTTGACCACTTCACCAGAAGTGAAAGGCTCTGAGGATCCAACAAATGAATGAACGAAAGATAAAAATATAGCAAGGGAAGGTTAGCCTTTCAAATCGGAGGTATAATTCCACACAATCATTATTACAGACGCGCCATTACAAAACAAAACAAAAAAAAACATCAACAAAGCTCGTAATCCGGAATTACGAGCGGATTTGAGTAACCGAAGCACTATTAACTAAAATTAAACTAAATGAGGTGCTTGTTTCACCTACTTTCTTTTATTATTAAAGAAATTAATTTGCCACTCTTTCCATTGCTGTAGAACTGTAAGGCAGTGGGTGGGTCGTTCTGTCGCTTCTGTCAGAAACATAACTAATCTTCACCCTCTTTTATAATTATTGAATTAATATAAATGGAGATATTGATTTTCTCTAGTTTATCTCTGTCCGAGTTCACAAAGAAAATAACTGAATAGAAGTGCAGTTTACATAAGGAAATTGTTTAATAGAAATGGGCAAAGATTGGTAAATTCATTGTCAGCTAATTATAACAAGGTAAATACTCTTTGATTCCTTTTACAATTCAATCGCGTTCCGAAAATTTTTAGATAAGAAAAATAGTGGTCTTCACTAGTCTATCGCTATTCGATTTCACTAAAATATATGAGTAGTTAAAAGTAAAGTTCAACCATCTAAATCGGCCCACGCGTTACAAAATTAGGTTTCACCCCCACCCCACCAAAATTTTTTGTCTCGTGGTATCAACCAGGGAACATACTCTACCCAACAGAAAAAGAATTATCCAAATCGGTCCACGCGTTACAAAGTTAGACTACCCCTCCCCCTCCCCCTCCCACCACCCTAGGGCAATTTTTTTTCTCCTATTAGCAATGGAGGATCATACTTTGTACAACAAAAAAGAACCATCCAAATCGGTCCACGCGTTACAAAGTTAGGCTTCACCGGTTCAGTCAGTCGGTTAAAAATTGTTTAATAGGAATAGGTAAGGATTAGTAACTTCATTGTATAGTAATTAAAACTGGCCAAATACGATGCCTTTTAGAATTTAATCACGTTCTGAGAATTCAAAAAAAAGGAAGTTGTATTCAGTAAATCGTCGTTAACCTTCACTAAAGCTTGAATCCCGAATTATTTATTTATTTATTTATTCATTACAGATTCATCAAATGCATAGATTACTACAATATATATAAAATTCAAAAATAAAGAATAGAAAACTATGACCAAAGACAATAGTCGGAACAAACATTCATCCAGACAGCGATCACCACATCAGCCAAGGCACTGTCTTAGCAGACACTTCAAAAGCTTGAAGCTTGGTCAGGTACGGATCATCAAGTTCCTTAGACTTAATGAAGCCCAGCAAAGCAGGGAGTTAGATTAGTTGCAAGTTAGAAAGATGATCAGCAATAAGTGCATCGTCAAATACCGAGTCCTTGGCCTCATGGAAGGTTGGCGGGAGCCGCATCAAATGGGTAAAATCTGAAGCGGAGATATCACAGGAGGAATCACAGAAGGAGGTTCGAAAAAAGTTCGCAAAGAGATTGGCAATTGTTAGAGAATCGTCACTCTCACAGTCGAGGTACCTCAGAGCGGAGGGATAAGCGTCACAATTACGCTTCGAGTTAATAAGCCTCCAGAACTGTTTAGGGTCAGTACGCAGCATGACTCTCGCATTAAAAAGGTACTCAGAATAGGAGACCTGCAGGCGCGCAGAAAACTGGAGATTGAGATTAGAGTAAGCTAGGTAATCATCGTGACTACCTGTTGCACAGAACCTCCTCCAAGCTTTGCCTCTCAAGTTCCTCAGTTGACGTGAGGCTCCATCGAGCCATGGGCGTGACAACTTAGCGGGTCCCGACCTAGAGATGCCTATAGGAACACAACTAGTAAAACAGGCATAGAGAACATCGTAGAAAGCACCTACAGCCAGATCGACATCGCACTCTCCCAGCACGCCAGACCAATCCCAAGAAGTAAGCCACTCATCAATGGCCAAGAAGTCAGCCCGCCTGAAATTGAAAAAAAAGTCGGCGAGTAAAGGAGGGAAGGAAGTAAGGAAATACAAGCTTTATTTATAACCAGTACAATAGAAGCATATGCAGATTAATAGTCTTATTATATCATTTTGAACTCCTGATAAATCGAGTCAGGTCTCTGACATCCGTGGAGCCTAGCTCGGTTAACTCTTCAAAGAAGGGGGAGCCCAAAAACGGGTTTCTACGGCTGGCTAGGGCCGGACAGTTACCGAGGAGGTGAAGTATGGTTTCCTCTTCCTCTTCATCGTGGCAACTCCTACAGAAGTCGTTTGAAGGCACGCCCAGCCTATCGGCGTGTCTACCTATGAGGCAGTGACCCGTGATTACGGCTATTGTACTGCTAATTATTTTGCGTCCGAGTAGGATGAGCCCTCTTGACCGCTTAGGGTCAAGCTTTGGCCATATCTGTCGGATAATCAGACAGGTGTGTTCCTCTTGCCAGTTAGTGTTAGCAATCTTGAGAGCCTCCTGTGAGAGTTCCAGTTTGCACGTAGCTAGCGGTTTACCCAGCTGGTGGTTAATGTCCGAATAATGACGTGTGGTACCGATTCTCGCTAGTTCGTCAGCCCTGCAATTGCGCGGAATATCAGAATATATGTCCAGGCACCCAGATGAGCCGTACTTTCAGATGCTCAGCTATGTCATTTAGTGTTGAGCGACATGTTATAACAGTTTTCGAGGTTGTGTATACTCCCTATCCGTGAAAATACATACGCTGTCTGTAGGTAGCATTAGATGATTCAGGTGGTCCACAGCTACCTTTATAGCCATGTTTTCAGCTTGAAACACGCTGCAGTAGTCAGGTGAGCGGAATGAGACATCGAGGTCCAAATGTTCCGAGAATATTCCTCCACCCACTTTGCCTTTCAATTTGGAGCCGTCAGTGTAGAGATGCACTGAGTTCCAACATTGGGGAGGACCTTTCTCCCATTCCGATCTGGTGGGAAAGAAGGAATCGAATTTTGTTCCAAAGAAAGGCTTGGGCGAGGTGTAGTCGATATTGCTGGCAGTTCTACTGCCCAATATTTTGGAGTGACCGAAACCAGTTCGCTTCCAGGTCTGGATAGAGTTAAGCCTAATGGCGGCTGATGATTCGGTTTGCTTACCACAAAGATCCAACGGTAGAAGGTGGAGAATAGTGTTCAGGGCTTTAGAACGTGTGGTTCTCAGGGCACCTATTATCAGCAGTGCTGCCATCCTCTGAACTTTGTCCATTGCTTTGAGATGGGTTGCTATATTTAGTGCCGGCCACCACACAATCACCCCATACATAAGTATAGGCCGTATGACACTTGTATAGAGCCAATTCACAATGCGTGGTTCCATACCCCATCTTTTCTCTATAGCCATCTTACACGAGTACAGCGCTACTGTAGCTTTCCGTACTCTTTCTTGGATGTTAGGCTTTCAGGTAAGTTTTCTATCTAGGAATAGACCTAGATACTTAACCTGATTACACAGTTCCAACCTAACCCCGTCTAGTGTAGGGCAATTAATAGGAGGTGTTTTATTCCTCCGAGAGAAGAGTATTAACTCTGTTTTGTTAGGGTTTATACCCAGACCACACCCATCACTCCACGATGAAATATTGGAGAGGGCGTGTTGTAACACCTCAGCCAGTGTATTGGAGTGATTACCTGAACATATCATCGGCGTAGGCAATAACCTTGTGACCGGACAACTCCAGGTCTATGAGTAACTCATTCAGAGTTAAGTTCCATAAGAGTGCTGAAAGGATTCCTCCCTGAGGGGTACCTCTAGTTACCACTCTTTGGATATTGGATCCTCCGAAGCGGGTTATTATCCCTGCTTTTTAGCATGAGGTCAATAAGTTTAATGAGAGGATCGTCGATTTCAAGCCTCCTCAAGGATACCATTATCGCCTCTGATCTAATATTGTTAAAAGCAAGTGAATATTCTTTCTGTAGTAGCGAATGCTCTATGATTGTGGTAAGTTCGTGTAGGGCTGTCTCTACGGACTTACCTTTAGTGTAAGCATGTTGCGAGAGAGACAACTTGGAATGATTGATTGTCTCTTTAATGTAGATATCTAAGAGTCTCTCCAAGGTTTTGAGCAGGAAGGAGGAGAGACTTATGTTCCTAAAATCATTGGGCTTATAATGTGAGGCTTTTCCTCCTTTAGGGATAAAGACCACCTTCACCTTCGTCCACGAGGATGGTGAGGTTAAGGCAAGCCTCATAAATGACCATTAGCCACGGAATCAGTATATCGGAAGCTAATTGTAGTTCAGCTGGGATGATGTTATCTAATCCCGGCGATTTGTAGGGCTTGAAACTTCGTATTGCCCATTTCAGTTTTCTCACATCAAGTATCTTGTGGACCAGTTCATGGTCGCTTGGAGTATCCGGCAACTCAACACCGCTGTTTGCCGAGCATTCCGAAAAGTGCGCGTTTACAAGTTACTCCAACGACTCAGGACTGGATGATGTCCAATTACCATCACTTTTGGTCAAGAGGCTTGGGGTGATAGGCGTTGTTGAGAGGATTTTCCGCAAACGACTCGCTTCAGAGGTGCTTTCGATTTTATTACAGAAGCCGTCCCATGAGGATCGTTTTGCTTTCCTAATCAGTTTCTTTAATTGTTTGAGGCAATCTTTATAAGAAGTCCAGACATTAGTTTTCTTCGCTTGGTTAAAAAGCTTACGACACTCCTTTCTTAGGGTCATGATCTCTGTCGAAAATTTGACAGCAGGAGAAACCAAGAGGAACTGCGTTATTAGGGAAATGAAAGAAAAGACATTAAATTAAAACTAAAATAATTAATATAACTTTATTGAGGGTATTCGTATAAAGCGATGCGCTCGGTTCGGGTGAATATTTGCTACTAACCAGATGAGTACCAACCTGAAATGGCATTCAAGAGAAGACACATACATGCACATCATTTTGATGAAAGAGATTATTGACATCATTCGGCCGGCGCGTAAAAAAGGATCTTAGTTGTCTGATGCTTCCAGAGGGTAAAGCAGGTTCACGGGTCTTCGGAGTTTCGATCCATTGGCAAGCCGAACTTCACAAGCACGAACTCTTCCGTCTCTCCCGGGAAAGATCGTCTCGATCCTTGCAAGCCTCCAGAGCACACGAGGTACTGTTGAATCATGTAGCAAAACGACGTCACCCACTTGAACATTTATTGCTCGCTGCCTTGGTGTATGATGTACAGACCTAAGCTGCTGTAGGTACTCCGTTCTCCAGCGTTTTATGAAGAAATGTGTACAGCGCATGCGCGTTTGCAATGCGAAACGAAGTCGCCGTCGGCTTGTATTCTTGAAATATCGATTTGAAGCGGTGTTGAAAAATTCCCAAAGATTCATCACTCACATACAATAAAGGTCGAGAGTTCACTATGCACTCAGCTTCAGTTAAAAGAGTATGAAGTTGCTCTGCGGTGAGGGTGGCTCGACCAACCGTCACCTTTAGTATGTCCTTAACACTCTTGATTAGACGCTCGTAGAAGCCCCCCCCCCCCCCACCATGGGACACGTTCAACTATAAAAGTCCATTCTATACCTTGATTACTAGCAAATCCTTGTATATCTACTGAATTTATAATATTCCCTAATACCTTGAGATCCTTTGAAGCCCTTATAAATGTCAAAGCATTATCTGAGATAATTGTCCTAGGAGCACCTCTTCGCGATATAAAACGTCTTATCGCTAGCACACAAGATTCATGGTTCAAACTAGGCACTTGCTTCCTCGCATGATGACTTCACGTAAAGTGGGCCTGCAAAGTCTATACCTGATGTCGCGAACGTCCTTAACAAACTCAGCCTCCCTTTAGGTAAAGGTGCAAAAGGTTGAATAGCAGGCTTTCCTTTAAGAAGTTTACAAACTCTGCATCTCCCGATCAAAGACTTCACTAGCTGCCGTGCTCTTAAAATCCAAAATTTTTCTCTGACACATGTCAAGGTAGCATTTACTTCTCCGTGAAGTACTCTTACGTGAGCATCCAAGACGATTTGATAAATGACAACTTTTCGGTAAGATTACGGGAAATTCTACATTATATCCCAAATCGGCTCCTTGGAGTCGGGTTTTAACTCTAAGTAGACCATCATCATCCAAAATCGGATCAAGTGAAAGGATACTTGAAGAACGAATTGACTGTCCCTTCCGAAGCGCTCTGATTTCTGCACTGTAAAACTGCTGTTGAATAGATTTAATCCAAAACACTTCGGCCCTTTGCAGCTCACTTGCTAAGATATGACGACCAGAAATTGAATGAACTCGGTAAAATGCGAAACGCAGAATGTACGCCGTTACTCGCAAAAGCTTTTTGTAATTAAAATTACTGTATCTTGAAATATCGAGCAGCAGGTTTACTGATTCGTCGACTTCAGATTTACAGCCATCATTTGCGGCGAGAAGACAGGTTAGAAGCGAAGATTCGTTAAAGCTGCGATCCGTTTCTGGCCAATTCTCTATGCGGTCCGCTAGCCATGATGGTCCGTGAAGCCATAAGGGTGATTGCACTAATTTAGCAGCACTAATCCCGCGCGATAATAGATCAGCAGGATTCTCCTCTCCAGGACAGTGTTTCCAGCTAGCATTTTCAGTTAGACCTCGAATTTCAGCTACGCGATGTACCACATACGGTTTCCACCTTCTAATGTCACCGTTTATCCAGTGCAAGGTTATTTTTGAGTCTGACCATATGATTGCTTCATCGCAGGGCATATCGGTATTTTATTGCAGAAATTTCAGGACCCGGGCACTAACCAATGCTGCTGACAGCTCCAGTTTCGGTAACGTTAGCTCCGCATCGCCAGTTAACTTAATTGGCGGAACTCTATTTTTAGAGATAAGGTACCTTACACTGGCATTTCCAAGATCGTCTGAGCATCTGACATAGGCATTTGGACTGGCGTCTGCAAATATATGTAGTTGCACGTTTTCTCGGTTAGAAATAGGGAATACACATCTAGGTATCGTCATGTTATTCAACAACTGCGTATCCGCGACGCAAACATTCCATATCTTCTGCAGGGATGGCGGAATAGGCTCGTCCCATTCTAACTTCAATTTCCAAATTTGTTGAAACACAATCTTTAAACCCACGACGAAGGGTCCCAGCACGCCCAGGGGATCGAATATGCGTGCGATGGTCTGCAATACAAGCCGTTTTGTTACGTTTGTTATTGGTACTGAAGAGATTACTTGCTTTGCGTCTACTGCTAATTCATCTGATAAACAAAACCACGTTACACCCAGCACCTTTTGAATGTCCGCCGTGTTGGGATGGAGATGCTGTATTTTGGATAAAAACGCTGCGCTATTACTGTTCCGTTTTCTCAAGTTCATGGAGGCACGTTGTAAAATATCACACGCATTCGTGTAAACTTGAAATGCCGTCGCCTCATCATCTACACTCAGGATCATGTCATCCATATAGAACGATCTTCGCAGCAGCCGGCAGGTATCTGGATAGGTAAGAGATTCTCCCTCGAAATGTTTCCTTAATGTAGCAGTTAGTAAAAATGGACTGCACGTTACTCCGAAAGGTACACGAGTCATCCGGTACTCAGCATAACTAGGAAGATTTTGTAAATCGTCAATTTTACGGGAAAACCAAATAAAACGTAGTGCGTCACGATCCTCCTCTGCGAGAGAAACCTGCAGAAACGCCTTTTCAATATCTGAGACCAGTCTAATACTGCCAATTCGAAAGTTCACTAAAACAGATATAATATCGGGTAAACGGTTAGGTCCTGCAAATAAATGATCGTCCCCTGAGCATGCTGACGCGTCAAAAACTATTCTTGTCTTCGTGGTAAGGCTTTCCTCCTTATAAACAGGTCGATGAGGCATATAAAATGTCCTGAAACTATTTCGGATGCTCAAACTTGCCTTTTCTGCGAATCCGGCCGAAATTAGATCCCACATACTCGAATCATAATCCTGTACTTTTCCAGAGTTTCGCTTTAATTTTTTAATTAAATTATCGAGACGTCTAATTGCATTATGTCGATTGTCGTGCCGTATTATGCAATCCGCTTGCCACAATAAGCGCGCTTCGTACTGTTGTCCTCTTTTGGTTATATATTTATGAGCATCAATATCGTTAAAGTTTGAACAGTTTTTCTAAAATCATTATCTTTAAAAATTACTGCGATAAAGTAACAGGAACTTCTGAGGCCTCCAGACTGAGGAAAATCCTTGCTACCAATCCAAGTATTCCTAGCTATTTACTTAAGGCGGATGGTACTTGGACCTCTTCAAGCGTTGAATCTCTAGAGATTCTCTTTGAAACTCATTTTCCCGGAAACACCGAGGAGGTTGAGATGCCTCCCTTAGGTAATTTTCCTCGTTCTCTTGAGCTAGCGAACGTGATTACGGAGTACAAACTTCGGTGGGCTATACACAGCTTTATGCCTTTCAAGTCTCCGGGTCCTGATGGCATTGTTCCTGCTGAGCTCCAACGCAGCTCTGATCTTATATTTAATTGGCTGATGGCATTATATAAAGGTTGCCTTGACTTGACCTACATCCCGGCACAGTGGAAAAGAGTCAAGGTAGTTTTTATTCCCAAGGCGGGCAAAAGCTCGCATGCCACTCCGAAGGACTTTAGACCTATAAGTCTATCATTTTTTCTCCTCAAAACCCTTGAGAGACTAGTTGAGATTCATTTACGCGGTAGTATCCCTCATTATCTACTATCGGCGTCCCAGCATGCGTACTGTAAAGGGAAATCTGCGGAGTCTGCTCTGCACTCTCTCGTACGCTCTATAGAAAAATCCCTTGAGTGCAAAGAGTTCACTCTAGCTGTCTTTATCGACATTGAAGGAGCTTTTAACAATGTTAGTCCGGGGGCAATCATGGATGCACTCGCTTCTCTGGGTGTGAATGCCAATCTTATGTCGCTGATCAGTCAAATGCTTCATGGCAGGACTATCAGCTCAAGACTGGGAGAGGCTCATGCTACCAGAACTGTGAGTACGGGCACACCGCAAGGTGGGGTCCTATCTCCTCTTCTTTGGAATCTGGTGGTGAATAAACTGCTTCTAATCCTGGACGGGGAGGGCTGTGGAGTGGTTGCCTATGCGGACGATATTGCTATAGCTATCTCTGGCAAATTCCTGCCTGTTATAAGGGATCTTATGCAGAATGCCCTCACCAAGCTTACCAGATGGGCGGTGGGGTGTGGGCTTATCGTCAATCCTAATAAGACCGAGGTGGTCATCTTTACTAGGAAATATAAAATTCCTCCCGTTGACCCTCTGTATCTGAATTTCATCCGCCTTGACTTTGCCGAGGAAGCTAAATATTTGGGTATCATCCTGGATAGATAGCTCAGCTGGAAGCCTAATATTCAGGAGAGGGTCAAGAAAGCAACGGTAGCTCTATACTCCTGTAAGAGGGCCATCGGTGAGAAATGGGGATTTCAACCAAAGCTGACTCACTGGCTCTATGTTGCAGTCATTAGGCCAATCCTGCTTTATGGCGTGGTTGTCTGGTGGCCATCACTGGAAAAGGCCACTTACCTCAACGTTTTGAGGAAGGTGCAAAGATCGGCCTGCATCTGTATCACCGGAGCGCTACGGACCACTCCTACTGATGCTCTGGAGATACTTCTTCACTTACTTCCATTAGTTCTGATGGGCAAACAGATGGCTGCTAACACTGCTGTCAGACTTACAGCCACATCTCAATGGTCCAATACTAGAGTTGGGCACTCCACAATTCTGGACTCCTTTCCGCTCCAAGTGGGGCATTTTGACTACACCACTCCCAGCTACTCCTTTGCCAAGCGTTTCTTACTGAACATTCCAACCAGGCTTGACTGGGATGGGGACACCTTTCCCTGTAATGAATCCATTCAAATTTATACGGATGGCTCTAAACTACAGGGCCGGGTGGGGGGTGGTGTTTTCTCAGAGGCACTGAACATTGGCTTATCCTTCCGTCTTCCAGACTACTGTAGTGTGTTTCAGGCGGAGGTTATGGCTATTCACGAAGCTTTAAATTGGCTAAAGGGGAATGTAGCTCCAAAGGACATCTGTATCCTTACAGATAGCCAGGCTGCTTTGCTATCCCTAGATTCTTTCCTATCGACATCTAAAACTGTTAATAGCTGTCGCTCACTCTTGAATGAGCTGGCTGAACGGTATCAAATTCACCTGTGCTGGGTCCCGGGGCACAGGGATATTCCAGGTAATTGCGTGGCGGATGAGCTAGCAAGAAGGGGTACCACCCTGGAGATCCAACCGGAAATGACTACTCTTGGAAGGCCCCTGGCAACCTGCAAGATGTTGCTTAACACGAGGGCAATTAACTTAGCGAACCATAGATGGGCAAATGGTACTACGTGCCATACGTCCAGGCAGATCTGGCCTAAGCTGGATCTTAGGCGCTCCAAGGGTCTGCTTTCGAGGGGCAGATCTGACCTTAGAATAACTATTGGGGTTATCACGGGCCATTGCCATATTGGCTTACACGCGAAGAGACTGGGTATCTTTTCAAACGATTTTTGCAGAAGCTGCATGGACGAGGAAGAAGAGGAAACTGTTCTCCACTACCTCTGCCGGTGCCCTGCACTGGCACGCAGGCGAAAGTCCTACTTAGGTAACTATTTCTTTGATAGTCTCTGTGATCTGGCGGCGATTGACGTTGCAGATCTTTGGCGCTTCATTGACAGCTCCGGATGGTTCCAATGAGAAGTTGGAGGGAATTCTTTGGATTCCGCGGCATCACAACGGGCCTTTTGAGGTCTAAGTGTGCCCTTTAAGGCAGCCACATAAACCTAAACCTACTTGGAATGCTATGAGTGTTGTAATTTGGGTCGTTTCCTCTTCATGTTGCTCATCAGAAACTTGCCCTTGAAGTGTCCAACCGAGGATTGTTTCTATAGCAGTTAAGCGCGGGGATATTCTTTTGAAATTATCCTGAACGAAACTCCAATAATAGTCTGCCCCTATTAGAAGGGATATACCTCCTTCAGGATTACCAATCGGTCTCGAATCTGCAAGTACAAAATTAGTAAGGTCTGTACCAGTTACATTTGATACCGGTAAAGTATCTAAGCATATGTCTGGTACTTCTACAGCCACTATTGTCATTGTTTGATCGCTATGTTAACTTTTCACTACCATTTTCACTCGATTGCAAACGCGTTGAGGAGGTCGCTCTGTACTACCAAATGGCAGAATGCCCAAGGTCACAGTATCTATTATTTCTAAGTTCAAATTCTTCGAAACTTCTTCCCTGAAGTAGGATTTTTGGCTGCACCCGTCAAAAATCAGTCTCACAAACAAACACGAACTACCTGTCTTCTCGGACGAGAGAAATGCACATGCAGTTTGAAGATAAACATCAACTGGCTGATAAACGGAGGTTGAACATAAATTTGTCGTCTTTTTTTATCGGTACCATGTTATTATTGCTTCCATCATACTTTTGTTTACATTGATCTGTTACTGTCAACTTGTGAGAATAGTTTGGATCACACATTGCAGACGCATGATTACCATTACAAGCATTGCAACGAATTCCACGATTGCGGCACATTTTTGAGTTATGCCCACGTTTAGTGCACTTAAAACATCGACCTTCTCGCTTCAGTTTCTCTTTTCGTTGTAAAATTGACATAGCAGCGTTGCAATTCTCAGATGTATGAAATTTCGATCTACAAAAGCAACAGCAAGCGGTCGGGTTTAGATCACTCGGCAATAACAAACCCGTAGCTGTTTTCAACAATTTAGAGCTAGTTGGAGGACGTGAAACGCGTAACTCTACTGATTTTTCTAGGGATTCCACTTCTCTCTTTAAAATTTTTAGAATGGGTGAGAATTGCTTATCACCAATAATACTAAGAGAGCACTCGCTTTCATTTGACTTCACATCGTTTTTTAGTGGAGTTTTGCTTTCGTTCAGTGAGTCAGCATTAATACGATGAAATTCCAAACGTAACTCGGAGGGCATGCATTTAAGCAAAGCACTCTTCAGCATTATCGAATAATGAGAAGTAGGAATCCCAAGAGCGTTAAGAGAACGCGTACTTACTAAAACGGTGTTGTAGAAGCGCCTCAAATCTACTGCATCGTAGCGGGATTTTACAGGAGAGAGATCCATAATCTGACGCATGATCTTGTCGACTATTTTCTCACTATTTCCATACTCTTCCTCCAATATCATCATGGCGGTGTCGTAGTTGGCCTGTGTGGGTATGAGGCCACCAATAGATTCTGCTGCTTTTCCCGTTAGCAGGGATTGAAGATAGTTCAATTTTTCCGCACCATTTAAACGCGAATTTCCATGTACTGAGGTGCGGAATTGCTCCCAAAAGGATAGCCAGTCTTTTAGCTCACCTGAAAACTTTTTTAGGGTTAGTTTTGGCAATTCGACAGCACTGCGATGAGATCCATCCGAGGCTAATAGGCTTTCTCGTCGTTTCTCTGTTGGATGGTTTTGTGAAACTTGGGCGGTTCTCAATTTTGCAAGACGTTGCTTGACACGTGCTATCATACCTACAGCCTTGTCATCGTAATCGGAAACTGTATCGCATTCCTTAGCGATATCCTCCGCTTTAATTATATTTCGCACTTCGTTATTAGCTTTGATGAGGCTGTCTCTCGTTACGGTAAGTCGTTATAAAATTACCACCAGCTCTTCTTCGATTTCGTCAAATTTCTCGACGATTTGCGTTAGACGTTTTTCCGTTAGAATAATTTTCAATACCGTGTCTACCGTTCCCGGGTTTCGGCACTAATGTCGAAAATTTTTCTTTATAAGAAATCCAGACATTAGTTTTCTTCGCTTGGTTAAAAAGCTTACGACACTCTTTTCCTAGGGTCATGATCTCTGTCGAAAATTTGTCAGCAGGAGAAACCAAGAGGAACTGCGTTATTAGGGAAATGAAAGAAAAGACGTTAAATTAAAACTAAAATAATTAATATAACTTTATTGAGGGTATTCGTATAAAGCGATGCGCTCGGTTCGGGTGAATATTCGCTACTAACCAGATGAGTACCAAGCTGAAACGGCATTCAAGAGAAGACACATACATGCACATCATTTTGATGAAAGAGATTTTTGACAATCTCACTCGACCACCACGGAGGTTTGGATTTACCTCTGGGGACCCTATCGGGGCAAGAAATTTGCGTCGCCGCATTACACGCACGGTGTCCACCACCTTGTCAAGGTTTTGCCTGTTTTCAATTACCGGCGGACCTGTGATAGGTAGGTTATTGCTCAGGACCTTCCTATAGAGGTCCCAGTTTGTCCTGAGCCTGTTTTTATAAGGAGAACATATCTGTTTATGAAGTGTAATCCCAAATTCGATGTAGACGTGGTCGGAAAAGGATCCTTTCTTGGATACCTTCCACTCTGTTATTAGATGGGCGGATTTTTCCGAGGCTATTGTATTATCTAGAACTTCCCGCCTAATTGAGTTAGTAAAAGTGGGTTCTGCACCCACGTTACAAATCTGGAGCTTAGTTCCAAGAATATAATCAAAAAGTAACTCACCTCTTTCGTTGATGTCCGAACTGCCCAAGACTATATGGTGTGCGCTCCGATCACCAGCGTCTTCTTTTGCTCAGTGGCTTCTTTCTGACCGCATTCCTGGTCCGGGATAAGGAAGGGTGTCAACTTACATAGTGGAGTTGAGTTCCGCATCACCATCTTCTGGTGAGGGAGTGACTTCGCTATCTCGCTGAAGGAGAGGGGGCCTTCCGCCTTACTCCTTTTGGAAGATGGCTGCAACTCGTTAGGCGAGTGCAACCTCTTCGGGGTAGCTTGTAGTGGGGCTTTAGGGCCGAAGCGCTACCTTGGGCAATAATCTTATTTGCCCATTGCAGAGAGGCTTTATCCTTCTCTGCGAGTTTCTCCAGAGAGACGGAGCTCAGTTTGCGGAGGATTCTGAGCGCAGTCCGTCTCTCTTTGAAGGCCACCGTTAAGGCGTTTCCCTTCTGCTTAGTGGTGGTCGCCGGGTTGGACTGGGATGTCCTGAGAGGCGCGTTGGTAGATGTATGTCCGGGCCTTGGACAGGGACGTACTACCCCGCGCAGGTTTCGCAGAGGGAGGAGGAACTGTATTGCTACTACCGGGTTTGGGGTCCTTGGCAGTGGCGTGTACTTTCCTTGGCAGTGGCGTGTACTTGGACTCCTTGGGGGGAGCCACCGTGTTGGCCTCAGAATTGTTGGAGGAGGAGCGAGCAATGCTCGCAGAAGGTTGCCCGTGAGCTGGGTCTGCCTTGACGGCGGGTTGTCCCCCTTTTCGGGTGGACGAAGTAGTATTCTCGGTTTTATCCGAGGCTGGGTGTTTTTTGTGCATAATCATATTTCATAATCGACCACTCTCACAAGGCGTTACTCATGGTCTCAAGATATTGTGGGTTGGGAAGATCGACCATGGTAGAGCCCCATACCATGGAAGGTCCATCATACTCCTTGAGGCGGACAGGTATCAAGGAGGCTCCGTTAGAATACAGCTAGTTACCCCCAGCTGCAAACTCCAATGGGCACGGTAGTCGCATAACACCCTGGATTGGGGGAGTTTGATCAAGAGAGTGACTGTCTCTCCGCCCGTCATCATTAGCGAGTCTATAGTAAACTACATGACTGTTACCAGCCGTTCCACGTGGAGGGAGATGCGGACTTCCTGCAGTATCCACAGTTACGACACGCCAACAAATTAATTATAATTTGTTAACGCGTTGGTCCCCTGTGAATCTGAAGGCAGCGGCCCTAATACCTTGTAATTTTATTATAAATTCAAGTTCAAAGAAAATTTATGTAATATATTCCAATTGTTGTCTTGTAGCTAATTTTAGTACGACCTAATAGTCTAATAATGATTATATATATTTTTTAAGATTAGTTAATTTGGAGAATTCATTGAGTTTCATTGTTTCATTTTAGATCCGAATACACTTTTTTTCAAGTGCCAAATTTAAATTCCTTTTAATTGCAACTATTACTTGTAGTAAAACATTTGTTCCGTGCACTTCAGGCTATTTTATTTTTATATTTATTTTTGTGATAAAAATTTTCGTAGTTCTTTTATATCAAAAAGAATTCGTTTAATTATAGCTCGTTAGTAATTTTCAAAAACATTATGTAAGCCATTCATTCAATCAAAGTTCATATAAAATACGCCCAATGACCGTGCCTTGGATCAAAATTGGACAAAGGTTAAAATGGTGCCTTGTTGAGAACGACAAAAGAACAGCCTTGGCAGGGTATTTTTGCGCGAGAGATGAAAATTTTCTAAAGACACCAGGAGCCCCGATTGCTCCTGCCACCTTCTGCTTGCTAATGCAGCACACTGTTATACTATGTACACCGCTGTCTCTTGCTCATTCAGGCACAGCCTACAGTATTCATCCTCTTTCAGCTTCTTTAGATGACACGAGACGCAAGGTTCCACTGTTCCCAGTGCTCCTTTGTGACCCGTACGTCTGCCTAATGCAGTGAACGGCTCCATTTTCTCGTTTTCTTCGATTCCTATATATCCCCTCACCCACGCCAGTGTCACATCTTTCGATAAGGCACACGCGTTGAGTTTACAGATACACTCCAAGGCCAGCGCTGTATTGAACTCTGTGTTGTCCATACACCTGATCACCGCCTGATTGTCGAGTGCCACCACTATCTTCTTACCCCTACCCGACTTCAGTAGGTAATCCAGCGCATTTTATTCGTGAAAATTGTAACATCAGTTAGATTAATCAGAAAGGTTCCTTTCAGCAACACTTGGTGGAAGTCATTTATGTAAAAATGAAAAGTAAAAACACTTGTTTTACTTCCACAGATAGGAACGAAAATGTTCTTTGGGGTGGTGAACGCTGAAAATATCAGCGCTCAAAGAAAGATGATGGATGTTTCGACCAAAAGTACAAGCTGGTCATCATCAGCGTGGTACTTGTACTTTTCACCACGGACATCCATTACGAAAGGTCAAAAATACAATTCCTATAAGTACTCAGTTTTAAATCTGAGTACGAATTATATGAAGAGGATTTTTAGTCCATCAATTTCATATAACACCAATACTGGTTAAATATTGTTTAATCAGAAAGTTTCCTTTCAGCAACACTTGGTGGAACAATATTTAACCATCTCGTTTTTGACAAGCTCCAGGATTTTCCTATAACCATGGTTAGCACGATATCTGTGCCAGTTTTCACCTCGATCCATGCGAAAAGCTCCTGATGCAGCAGTTCTCTTCACATATATGTCTAATGGAAGCAAATTTAGCGTCATCTCTAACACCATTGTCGGCGTGCTTTAAATGGCACATGTTAGCCCGACAAATGTCAACTTCTGAACCTTGAGTATTGGTGCTACAATCTTACTTTCCCGCTGAAGTAGGGCTAGGAATATAATCCTGCCGCCTTGAACAGTTAAAACGACCTAATATATCGTCTTATGTATTCAAGTGGCACAATCCTTTTAGCTTCAGAGCGATCCATGGCATTCGCCCCCTTATTTATCAGAGGGCACGGCATGTTCGATCTCTAGCTTCCCGGAAAGTGAGCTTTCAGCAGAATATCATCTCTTTCTTTCACGTAGAGCTTTATTCATCTCTTTTTTAAGGCTTTGTATCTGCCCCCACACACATCCTGACTCCTCATGACTGGGTTGAAAGCCTTCCTGCTCTCCTTCTTCAGTGCTCCCAACTACCTGTCCCACCAAGGGGTTCGGTCCTGTTCCACTACTTCAGTTGGAGTATAGAGGGTGTTTCAGATCTGGGGCCTTATTATGAAAGACGAAACGAAAGTAAAACGAAACGAAAGTTGTAAAATTGTATTTGGCAACACGAATTCGACGGTCATGATCGACTATCACTTCGGTTGCAATTGCGTACTCGTCTGCCTTGTTTACGTGGGGAAAAGTGACCAAAATGTAAGTTGTTTTATTAATATATAAACATTTATAATTTATATAATATTAAATAATGATTGTAGGGCAAAAATAACAAAATTAAAACAATATCGCTTCCCGTGATCCTTCAGATGCCGTTCGGTAGGGCGTTATTAGCCAGGGTTCAAGTGGATACCCCAAATCCCCTATAAAAACAATTACAATATTATCAAAAGTGTAGAGAAAGAAATATTACCTAGTAGCCAACTTCTTTCACCCAAATCCCTATTCGCACTTAAGTATTCTTTTCCTAATAATTCTGCAGTTTTCCTCATCACTTTCACCATCGGAACTACTAAAAAAAACCAAACTAAACATTTTTAAAATAACAAATATTTTGAACGAGCGAAGTGTCAAAATCTTTTCGATCAAAGTTGGTTATGTATCCAAATTTTCATTTGAATAGTTGGTGAAGCTGTATAATTTAAAGGATTTGTATGGCAGTTCTAAATATATGAGACGATCGTTTTCTGTAATAGGAAAAGAAAATCGTTTCGTCTCTGATTTTCGTCTCGTCTTACATTTCGTTTCGTTTCCCATAATAGGCCCACTGATGTGCCAAAATGAGTGGGGTGATAGACCTCAGTGATTTCAGTTTATCAGTGATTTCAGTTTTTCATGGTATACACATTACTCTTTTATTTTTATCTCTTGATCTACCGAAAACAGCCACATCAAACAAACGCTAAAAGACAACTATCCTAATAACCTTTCCACAATACTGATCTAACTTCTACCATTGCACGTACAGACACTTCCAAAAATTTATGTATTTAGTGCACCTCTCCGAAATTTATGTATTTAGTGCACCTCTTTTTTATTTTTATCGGATTGCCCATCTTCTTACCTTTCTAAAAAGATGCAGCTTAGCAAGGTAGAAAGAGGATTAGAAAAACCGCATCCTTAGAAATCTCTGACTACCTAAGTATTTTGTTGCACTTTAGGTAGGAAATTATTTAAATAAACAAAATTTTTAAGATAAAGGGTCGAAAATGTTTGTTTTGGGTTAACAGCTAATTAATTTTAATTGTTGCTGCAAGAAAGTTATAAAAATGTTAGTGTAATTTTGTTTTATTGCTGATATTAAGGTATGTATCCACCAAGGCAAACGAACATTTGCCCACGAGCAAAATGACGTCAACACGAAAGTGCACACCGCAGCTCTGCACATCAACAATGCTTGCTCGTAGGCAATAAAACATGCGCACTAACTTTTGTTTCTAGGTTTTGCACGTCTTCAGCTTAAAGCGAGTGTCTAGTCATTTCATTTTGTGGTGCAAATGCGTGCGGGCAAAGTTTGAAGAGATACGATATGCGTGAATAAGAGTCACCACTTCCCAGAAAACGTCATGTTATAGCCAGTATCACTCCTGCGCTAACGGATTTTCTATAGTTGGTGTCAGATCTTGCAATGCTGGGACTAATTTTGGTAATAAACCATTCAAAGTCTGAAGAGGAAATGCTGGACAAATTTTTGAAACCGCTCAAAGCATCTGTTTTTAACTCCTGTATCAAACTGGTTTTCTTGTGCATATCAGCTCTACTTTTTGGTTGGTTGGTTGGTTAGTCGGGCTGTTTGTTGCTAAGAAGCACCAAATTCACTCGGAGGCCATGAAGGCCCATTGTGAATGCCCTTAAAAAGAAGAAGCATGCCAGAAGCCACCCAAATCTCTGTATGAATCTATTTAGGTCCACCAGTGCTATCTCCGCTAAGTCGTCCAAGTTGTCAAAGAACCTTGCTTCCAAACAGGCGAGTTGTCGTTCTTTTAGAGCCGGACATTCGCAGAGTAGGTGCACTATGGACTCAATTTCTTCTTCATCTCTGCAGCTTCTACAGAACTCATTCGGTGGTACGCCGAGTCTAATGGCCATAGCTCCTATGTGGCAGTGTCCGGTGATGACGCCGACGAGTGTTTGAATGCGCTTTCTATATTCTCTACTTCTATCTCTACTTTTTAAGTACGGTCTCATGCAAATGTTATCCAAATCCAATGGGACGCAAGAATTTGCTCACTAGCAGTCGAAATAAGCATTCCGCGCAAGAAAATGTTTCCTTCGTGCAAAGCTTTGCACACGATCATTTGTTTTCGGTGGATACTGACTTTATATTGCATGCGAGCAAAAGCTCTTTTGGTTTGGAACAAGCTCTTTTTACGTCATTATGACGAAATTTTGATCGCGGGCAAATGTTCGTTTGCCTTGGTGGATACCCACCTTTAGATTGTGTTAGCCAGGATTCACACCCTTTTATTCTGGCGTTCTCTTATTCGTACCTGATGAAAATTTTGCGATAAAAAGAAGTCAGTCAGCAATAATACCTGCCATAGTTCACAAACAAATCAATAAGTATGGGTGTTTTTAAGCAAAAATTATTAAAAAATGGTAGAATTCACTTTTGAGGAATACGTGGATATTATTTACATTTATGGTGTAGTAGACGGAAACGAGCGAGCGGCTGTACTGGAATATCAAAGGAGATCGGGGAATCGGCGAGCACCCCAAAGAGGGGTATTAACACGGACTTTCCAAAGTTTAAAAGTAACATGAAGTGTAACTTCACACGACATATAGACACGACCCCAAACTTCGGAAACCTCTGCCGACGTCGAGCAGCAAATAGTCACCATCGACGAATCGCAATGCAATGTCGTCATCTAAGGTTTGGAGGGTTATTCATCGAGGGAGATTACGTCCACATCATCATCACCAGACTACTGAAAGGTGATTTCAAGAGAAGACTGGAATTTAGCACTTGGCTTCTGGAACGCGACATTGACGACATAGCGTTTCTGGGCCAAATTCTGTGGAGGGATGAATGTCAATTCACCAGGGATTCATTCCAGCTGAGATTCAGTGTCAATGTTTGGGCTGGTATCATCGGCAACCATTTGGTAGGACCATTCATTTTGCCGCAAGTGCTTAATAGTGAAATTTATGCGGACTTTTTGGACAGTACACTACCAGATCTAATAGAGGAGAACCCTATGGATAATCTTAGGCGAATGTTTCACCAACACGATGTAGTACTAGCGCATACTACTAACATTGTGAAGGAAATACTAAGTGAAGAATTTCCTAACCGCTGGATTGGCCGAGGTACACCGAGTCCTTGGCCTGCTAGATCTCCAGAACTTACCCCATTGGACTTTTTCTTATGGGGAATAATGAAGGATGAAGTTTATTCAAGCCCAGTTAACAATAGGGAGGATTTAGTTAGCCGAATTGGGAATGCAGCGACGAAAATACGGGAGAGGATGGCTGCAATAAGCCTTAAACATACAAATTACATGAATATTTGGAAAATGCTGAATTTTAGGTTATTGCAAACAATTTTTTTCACTTTTGGAACTGACTGTACGTGCAATGGTAGGATGGTAGGAATTAGATCAGTAGTGTTGACATTTTTGGAAATGTCATTAGGATAATAGTTTTTTAGCGTTTGTTTGATGTCGCTATGTGTTGAGTAGATCAAAAGATAAAAATAAAAGAGTAATGTGCAAACCTGAAAAAACTGAGTCACCCTGTAACTCCCAAACGGTTGAGATTGCCCCCCCCCCCTTGCCATACAATTTTTTTTTGTCTAGTTAAGATCTATCACCCTACTCATGGTGGCACGTCAGATCTGAAAACAGGGTGTTTTGCTTTGCTATACGTCACCTCTGGAGCCTTTTGTAAAGTGTGCAAGTGTTTTGCGCGGATCCGCTTATGCTTCTCCTTGCTGGGTTATTGCGTTCTGACAGTACCCTGGGTAGAAACAGTCCTTTGTTCCAGAGACCGTCATTGATTCTCCATCATCCGCGGAGTTCCCTGGACTAGCTGCATCTTAGTCTTTAAGTCGGGCAGATGTTTCCAGTTTATCAGTTAATTGTGTGATCTCCTGGTCCACACCCGCCTCCTTAGCAGCCTTAGCTGGTGTAAACTGCTGCTTTCTCTGCACCACCTTCCGCTTAAGATGTTTGCGGATCTCAGCCTCCGAATACGAGTTCACATTGCCAGCTGAATCAGCCTCCCCCGTTTTCCCAATCCTTGAGAACCTTGCTTTGCTTCAAGTTGCTCCAGCGTAGGAACGCTGGCTTCAACTGACCTGTGATGGTCTGCCTCCGTCCGTGTCTCCTTACCTTCGCAACTTGCTACTTCTTATATATTTTTTAAAATTGCATCTACTTCCATTTTTGGGCCCACGAGTTGGGGGGAAAAACAAACAGACCGGGAATTCAGAGATCGCCCATTACCATTCCTACTCAACTAAATTACAACAGGCGATAGAGCTGCCACTGAGAAGATACCACTAACGATCCTTTAAGAGGCATAATACCGATTTGGGAAGTCTTATCCTCAGATGGTCCCTGAGGGGCGTTTGCGTCGCAACCAATGATGAACTGTCGGTTCATTCGTCGACAATAACTGATAAGTTCTTGGACTTCAACAGGTGGAGCGGATTGGTTGTCTCCACGAAAGTAGACCGATGCCAGGATAATTTCCTGCATATCACCTACTGTGGTGATCTCAGCCAGGATCGCCACAAGGCTCCTACAAACAAAATTGCACACGGGGAAGTGATTAACACAGTTGTCAGTTATACGGGGGTTATCTGTAGTTATAATTACCACATGAAATGTAAAATTCACCACGCGGATGAGCTTATTGCGCAAAAAAAGTTAAATTAAGATATTTCAAATGCAAACACTTTACGACATTTCGTAACCATTTTAATCTAATATATTATGCAATTGCAAAACTCTTTTTAGTACTGAATAGTAGAAAATTTTCAAAATTAAGAACATGAAAATTTCTTTATTTTACAAAAATTCAATAAATGAATACAATTTTAAGGCGGATGAGTTTTATGGGTTTACAATAGTTAAAAATTTGCGTATAACATATATAGTAGTCAAGACTTTTAAATTTAGAACATTAAAAGAAAAACTTTAAAGACCGAAAAGAAAATTTAGTGTCCTCGCCTGAACCGACTATGAAGTCAGCAGTTCCTGATACTTTCTTTGGTCAAAAATAATTAGGTTCGCCTTCTGCATTTGCTTTCGTTATCAATTTTAGTTTCCTTACACTCGAGATGACTTTGTTAAATGTTAACAAAATTATCTCAAGTGCATGGATTTGAAAATTTGAGCATGCGCGTGATGATTTTATGTTGCTTCATGAATTTTTATAGGCACAGGATGATAAACGTACATGACACAGATGTGTCCGTTTATCTGATTCCTACCATCTTAAAAAGAGAGAATTCGAACCTTATGGGGTGAGGAATTCTCGATTTGAAATTGGTTGTATCGAGCACATTAGGTTTCTATATACGTATTTTTAGCACTTGTATTGGTGTATCTATATTTTTATTTTTTGTATATACATTTTTATTTTTAATAAGTAAGCAATTTGTATTCAAGCAAATTTAGGAAAACGGTTTTTTTTATAAAGTAATATGTTATTTTTATAGGCCTTACATTTTTTTTTTATAATTTTATATATATATATATATATATATATATATATATATATATATATATATATATATATATATATATATATATATATATATATATATATATATATATATATATATATATATATATATATATTACATATTACAACCAGCAGGCACCGAGTTTTCGTCTTATCAGTATAATCAGAATATCTTGGTGATTTAGACTTCCATACCTGTCTGTCTAGTGACGATATTGACAGGAACGTATCTGGTTTCTATGAAATTTTATACGAAGCTTTCGCTAGGTTTGTCCCCTATGTCCGGGTTAGAAGTAGAGAATCCGCTCCCCCCTGGTTTAACAGAGAATTAAAAACTCTCAGAAATAGGAAAAATAGACTCTGGAAAAAGTACCTGCGAGTGGGAAGTGTAGACTCTAAGCGTGAATTTATTCTTTGTCACGAACATTTCATATGTCTTTCTCGTTCTCTATATGACGGATACCTACTGAACCTTAGAGGCAACTTATTCTCTGACCCCCGTGCATTTTTTGATTACGTCAATATGAAGAGAAGGGTTGATAACTATCCATCGACTATGGAATTCGGGTTAAGTTCCAGTAACGATTCTAAGGTTATTTGTAATTTATTTGCTGAATACTTCAGGGGCGCATTTGAATCATCCGATTTTTATCCAGAAAGTAACAACTTTTCGCACATTAATAATAGTAATATATCCCCCGTACCTATTCCATCTATCACGGAGGAGAGCTTATACAAGCATATTTTGGATCTTCCGGAAGACTTTTCTTATGGCCCGGACGGGGTTCCTGCTGTTGTCTTAAAGAAGTGTTCTTCGGTGTTATTAAGTCCTTTACTTTTGCTCTTCCGGCGATCTATCTTGGTTGGTCGCTTCCCTACATTCTTGTTAACTATAGACCTATTGCTAAACTATCTTGCATTCCAAAACTCTTCGAACTGATGATCCAGTCCCAATTGTCTATTGGGTGTAGGAGATTAATCTCTAGCAGGCAGCATGGATTCATTCAGGGTAGGTCAACGGTTTCCAACTTATTAGAGTTTGTGTCTGGCAGTGTGGGTGGATTTCTGGAAGGTTGCCAGACTGACTGCATTTATACCGACTTTAGTAAGGCCTTTGATAAGCTGCCTCACTCTATTATCGTTTTCAAATTGGCCAGGTTGGGTTTCCCGGCCCAACTCATTGCATGGATTAAGTCGTATTTATACAATAGGACTTATAAGAGTGCGTTTTCGTGGCGTGCTCTCTGATGCTTTTGTGGCTCCTTCCGGCGTTCCTCAGGGTAGTCATCTTGGGCCTCTGTTGTTCATCTTATCTATTGATGACATTACTTATTTGCTTCAAAGAAGTAACATTCTTATTTATGCGGACGATATCAAGATTTTTCTCCCAATCAAATCTTTTGCGGATTGCGAGATATTGCAGTCAGACCTGCAAATATTTTATAGCTGGTGTGTCAATAATAATCTTAAATTAAACATCGGTAAATGTCAGGTTATGACCTTCTCGAGGTCCATCAACTGCTGTACTTTTCAGTACAAGTTTGAAGATACTTGTATTCAACGGGTGGAAGGAGTGAAGGATTTGGGTGTGTATCTTGATAGGCAACTTAACTTCATCCCCCACATTAATAATATCGTTGCCAGGGCCAGCTCTATGCTGGGTTTTATCCTCCGTTGGTCCAGGGAATTTCCTAGCCCTCACATAAGACTCCATCTTTATACATCCCTTGTTAGACCACTGCTGGAGTATGCTAGTCCAGTTTGGTCTCCGTTTTATGGGTCTCACACTAAACGTATTGAATCTGTACAGTGTAGATTTGTGAGATCGGCCCTTCGTGCTTTGCCGTGGAGTGACCCTTTTATTCTACCTCCATATGGTGATCGGTTGGGACTGCTACAACTTGCTACTCTCGAGAAGCGTCGCTGGGTTGCCGATATAATTTTTCTACACCAGCTTCTACAGGGAAAGATTGACAGTGCGGAACTTTCTTCCAAAATATCACCTAGAGAACTGTCCTATTCCCTTCGAAACCGTTCGAGCTTTCAGATAGCTTTCTCGCGCACTAGTTACGGTATGTTCGAGCCTGTTAATCGCATGTGTAGGTTTGCTAATGGTGTTGCTGATGTTTTCAGCACTAACGTATTTTTGATTTTGTGTTTTTGTATGGCGTAAAGTATCCTTCCTTGTATGTTTTGTATCGACTTGGCTTAAGCTGCCTGTGCATCCCTGATTGTTGTGTTTGGGTGTATTTGGCTTGTTTACTAATGATCTTATCTTTGTTTACTAATGATCGATCAATAACTGCGGATAACTTATTATTATTAACCGCATGTGTAGTGCCGTGAATATGTGTCCTATTTTTGACCTGGCTCTTACTAAGGATGTGCTTAAACGTTCTCTGTTATCTCTGCACCCCTGATTGTAGTGTTTGGGAGTGTTTTGGATTTTTACTAATATTTTATTGCATGGGTTATGGGAGCCTCATTCGCCTCAATATATGTTATATTCTGGTGAATAGGTCAATTGATTCCAGGCTTTTGCTTGTGAAGTGCGCCTTCTGAGTTAGAAGGGTTAATTCTAATATTAACTCCCAGAGATTGCTTTGGGCCTTAACATTTATGATAGGGTGTGTTAAACGGCATATATATTGAGGATGATTTTCGGTCATGCAGCTTTTGAATTTTTCCGCCGAAGTAAATAATCTTACTGTTGTGTGAAGCTGCACTCATAATACATATTTGATAGATGGGGAGAAGAGACTAAAGTTGGAAGGCGAGTTTCGCTCAAAGTATCCTTCCGAATAGTGGTTAGTATCGGTTCCAATTGATAAGGAGTAATGATAGATGGATGCCGTTTTCCGTGCCGAACATCCGTGATGATATCTACCAGTTAATTTACTACATGTTGATAGGGAATAAGGATTAGAGTAGTCAGGGATAGTAAGGGTAAGTAATTCATCAGTTCAACCCGCTTAAATTTTGTGTCTAACGTAGAGATTTATTTTACGATTGCGACTTGAAAAAGTCGAGAAGGTGGTCTTCATTTGAGTTTTATTTATTTATTTGGATGTCGTAATACTTCGCGTCCTCCTCGTAAAGAGTACCGTGTAGGGCTTTGCAAGCTACGCCTCCTGCGTAAAAAAGAGATCTTTAAGGTCTGGATTGACTTGTGAGCAGATCATATTTATTGGTTACTTCCAACATTATGTGATTTAATTCTGTGACAGTTCCATCACAGATTGGAATGAAATCGGG
Source organism: Leptarthrus brevirostris (assembly GCA_964036015.1). NCBI lineage: Eukaryota > Metazoa > Arthropoda > Insecta > Diptera > Asilidae > Leptarthrus > Leptarthrus brevirostris. The sequence goes on along the minus strand of OZ038373.1, from coordinate 61,676,899 downwards.
ATCGTCGAACAAAGACTACTTATCTTCTTCACATAATTTGTTACTTGGTTTACTACTAATCCTGGGCTCAGAAGGTCGTAGTAGACAACTACTTTCCATTTCTTATAGTAGAATTGGATTCTTCGATGATTTATACGTGTTATATTTAGTGCATCAGCTTTGCATAGAGAAATTATGCAACAGAGTAGTATAGGCCAACTATGATCTGAAAGAAAAATTGAAAGCTATCAAAAAGTTAGGAACTTTGTCGTGTTCGTAAAAAAATTTCAAGTTTTGTCATGGGTATAATCGGAAAAATTTGGGGTTTGTCTGCTGATTTGAACAGTTTATTTAATAAATGGAAATTCCACTTTTATCTACAGTATTTTAATTTAACATTATAAGCTTTACTTAATTTTGACATTTTAAATTTCAATTGTTATTTTTCATTTAATCTATAAAGGGTTTTGGATCATTGTTGTGGACAACCTTAAACTTCTTTCCTAATTTGGGCCCTTCAATAAAGTTGATAGTTTATTTGTCCAATTTTGTTTGCCCAGAAGGACGTAATTTCCATCAGTAAAATGCCCTATCTTTGTTTTTACGTCGTAATATTCTTTCGATTGTTCCTTTTTTTCTTCCACTATATCCAAAGCAACATGTTCGAATGGCCTTGAACTTATCGTTGTTATTTTTATTCAGGATTCGCATTTGCAAACGAAGTTTTTTAATTCCTTTAACATTGTAAGCCAGTAATATTTTATTTTCAGTCTTTTAAATGTGCGTGAAATTCCTTGATGACCTCCGAGTAGAGAGGTGTGGAAGTCATATAAAATCTTAGCGATATCGTCCTGATCATTAAGATTTATTTTTGTTTTTACAAATGTATATGTCGAAATTTCTTAATATGTTAATTATAGTAGATTTTTTGTTAATTCGCCTATGGCCGGTTTTTTGACATTACGTAGGTTGCTACTTAAGTTTTGAGATATGGCAACACCAGTGTGAATATGTCAAATGTCATTGTCATCGTAAAGTTTGATATTTTTAGTAGTAATCGTACTCAGAACGTTTTGGCATACGAGTGCTATTTGTGTTATTTATAGGTACATGAAACATTCATCTTGGTAAACAAATGGAATTAAATCATGAACATTTTCGTGTGATGATTTTCTATGACTTTCGACGTGGATTAAATCAACAACAGTGTGCCGATCAACTCACTTCGACTTTTGGTAATGAAGCACCATCTCGATCCACCATGTTTAGTTGGTTTTCCGAATTTAGTCTACGTCGCACTTCGCTACAGGACGAATTTCGTGATGGTCGTCCTAAATCGGTTGTTGTGCGAGATAAAATCGATGCTGTGCGTGAACTGATATTGCAAGATCGGGCATTATTTCCACTCGCATTCACTCAATATTGCATGAACATTTGGCCGTCAAAACGATTTGTTCGCAGTGGATACCGCATAATTTTACAGTTGCTGAAAAAAAGGCTCGTGTCGATTGGTGTAAAGAAATGTTGAAAAAATTTAACCGCGGTTCTTCAAAGGACATCTATAAGATCGTGATGGGCGACGAATCATGGATCTATGCATATCAACCCGAAATTAAGCAACAATCGACTGCATGGGTCTTTCAGGACGAGCCAAATCCAACAAAAGTTGTTCGCGCACGAAACATTTCAAAGCAAATGATTCACCTGTTTTTTCGGAATAATTGGACGTATCGCCACCGTGCCATTACAGCAACGTAGAACGGTCAATTCTGAATGGTAAACCACCATTTGTTTGCCAAAAGTGTTCGGAAAAATAAGGGAAACAAATCGCAGAAGACGAATCATTCTCCACCACGACAATGCAAGCTCTCATACATCAGCTCAAAGAAGTGCATTTTCGAGCATTCAAAACATCGAATTGATGGGTCATCCGCGTACAGTCCTGATTTGGTACCCAATGATTGATCTTATTCCCGCAGATCAAAAATAAAATGTGAGGTCAACGTTTTTCGACGCCTGAAGAAGCGGTTGATGCATTCAAATTACATGTTTTGGAGGTACCTCAATCGGAGTGGAAAAAGTGCTTCGAAAATTAGTTCGAACGCATGCAAAAGTGTATTGATCTTCATGGAAAATATTTCGAAAAAGAATAAAGCCATTTCTGATTATGAATATTTGTTATCACTTATCTATCTCAAAACTAAGTAGCAACCCTCGTAGGTACTAATCATTTCTCTTAAGGGGATCTTCTACCTTACGACACCGTTTTTGATACTGTTTTCTAAGATGAGTCGTATGAATAATGCGATTGAAATGCGGTTTTTTGGGTGCAACTCGTTTATTCTTGAAAGTGAATTTTTTGAAATTTTTATTGTTTCTGGTTCGACCCTGAAGTACCCCTTACGATATGTTCATATCAAAACGGTTGACACGATTCAGCGCATGAAAGTCGTCTAAAACAAAAAATCAAAAAACATTTAGTTTTATTATCCCCTTGGCTATCGCTTACCGAACGAAATTTTTAAAATTTAAAACTTTCGCAAAATAGTCGACATTTAAAAAAATTTTGTTTTTTGTCATGTTTTTTAGGGTCAAAAACAGCTGCCAAAATTGTTAAAATATAAATTTTCAAAAAGCCTTCGTCACACGATAGCGACATGTTTTTCAAAGATTTTGATAAAAGATTTAAATTAGTCGATCAATTATTTTTCGAGATATGTATTATGTCAACCAGTTGCAAAAACGCAGCTTTTGGGAAATCAACAACAACAAATATATTTGATCGTCATTTCTTATGATCCCGTAAGCTGAAACGTTCAGGTAGTATTTTGTATTATTTGCAATTGTTATACTGTAGTTGTTTTATTTGTTTAATTTGCACCGACTTCAAAATGGACCTCGCGTTACAAAGTAAGGTTTCACCCCCACCCTACCAAAAATTTTTTTTTGACATGGTACCAATCGGTGAACATACTCTACCCAACAAAAAAAGAATCATCAAAATCGGTCGACGCGTTACGAAGTTATGCCCGGTCAGACATAAAAAAAAATTTTAAAAAAAATAAGAATACGCCTCGAACCTCTTTGTTTTTGGGAAGTCGGTTAAAAATGGCACTCAGAGCTGTGTTTGACAGCTTAGAACAGAAAACGAAAGGAAGTGCAATACCGTGTATAAACCGTGTACGTGTTTTCCGATTTTTTCTTGGATGGAAGGTATAGGAAGGGGGATAGGAAATACGCCTTCGAAATGTTAATTTGACCTGGGCTTTCTGAAGAGTGCACATTCAACTGTTTATTGAATAATTTTCACTGTTCAGGTGTAATTTTACAAATAAAGACAATAAACATTTAAAAGACTGTTTTGGTTTAGTTTACTAAGTATCTGACGTGCTTTATTTGAACATTTTTCGTGATTAAGTGTGCGGTATTTTGTTGTAGAATTTACACAAAGGTTGGAAAGTTAGCACCGCCCTTTTAAACTAATAAAATTCATTTGAGGGGATTCATTAAGACTTCCAGATATTGATTGTCAGGTCGAAATAGTTTACAGTGTGTCGAATCTCGTAATTAGTCCGACTTTTGGTAATTCTTGTTTCATAACTTCGAAATTAATTTAGCAACTGTTACAATGGGTTGACATCGTTGTCAGCAGAACTACGTAAGGAGTTATTATGAAGTCACAGGTTATAACTTTAAGTCCCTTTTAACCTTGTAAGTGTGCTGCTTGGGAGAAGATAACGAAAGTTTTGATCCTCTGACCATTACAAATCTTTTTCTATGACCGCTTTCCTTGAACATAACTGTGAAAGTGTTACCGATTTCACTCACTTGACGTCATTTCCTTCTACTTCTGGTAATAAAAGATCAAGAAATGATAAGATTCAACACATGATGTTTTTTTTAACCAGATGGTAATCCTGTTTCTTTGATAAAGAATTGTTCTCTTTCCCTAGTCTCTGTTCAGTGTTATTTATTTAACTTATTAAAACACAACATGGTCTTTCCTAAACCTTGGAAATCGTCCTTTTTGTTCTTTTTTTATTGTCAACCTTCTTTAAGTACCTTTAGCATGATTTTATGCGATAAGTAACCTTTTAGAATTTTCTTGCTTCAGTACCTCGGTACCGATTTTAGTAAAGTATTATAAATTGGCTGCCCTCGGGTTCCCGTCCTTGTTCGTTGACTAAGTGTGCTCGTATTTATCAAGTCGTACTCAGAGAGTTTTGTTTTGTGTCTTTTTCCAATAATATACACTATACCTCCGGTGAAGACGCCTAGGTACACTAGTTTTTATTAATTTCATCAATGATGGGTCCTTCTTTTTGTCTAATTCAAAAATGTTTATTATGCGGACGATACCAACATTTTCCATGTTGTATCCTCCACACGTTGTTGTGAAATTTTAAATTTCGACTTGGGCTCCTTTCATAAATGGTATTCGATAAACTACCTGGAGGAGGGTAAGCTCTCTGAGATACTTATTAAGTCCATCTAAAGAAAATGAAACACTTTGGTGCTGCAGTTGACCTCAATCATAAAATCCGTTGCAATTATTGCAGCTCACATCTAATAAGCCGGCTAGTGACAAAGATCACATGGGCATACTTCGGCGCATTACTGGCATAACGTGCACCCTAATGGCCCACTTGACCAAAGGTGTAGGACTCTCTTTGCCGTACGAGTAGACTGGAACAGCGGTGGCCCAAGTCTGGTCCCAAGAGCCCCAAATGGTTAACAGCTGCCTCAAAATGGATCAGACTACTGGTGGCTTTGAAACCAGCAATAGAATCTCGATTGCACTAGGTAGATGGCTCAGTATCTTATTAGTGCCAGTACCCCTATCAACGTCAACAAAGGACTGAAAGGGATTGAGATATGTAACTATCTTCTCTGGTAGCTAAACAGCCTTAAGGCTCCATTGTCGTGAAGCTTCTCCTCGAGCGCTAAAGACGCACTCCAACAATAGTTTACTTATAACAGATTATGCTCTTCCACTACTTTTCTTTTCTTCGATCACTGTTCTATTTAATCGCTTAACCAGATAGTCAGCAACTTTTTGGAAGACTTTATATTCAAAGTTTCGTCCTTGGTCGTAATAATAATAATTTCAGTTTCAGTTTGGCTGATCTTAACTCCTGAAAAACTGTTCATAGATTTCGTAGATATTCTTCAAATAACTCTCACTAAAATAAATGACATTATCAAAAATGAGACTTTTCACACCAAAAAGTCAACAAATAATTACTATACTGCCTACCGATGAGTTACCGTTTTATCGTGGAATAGTAGTTAATATCAAACACATAATGAAACTCAGGTCAGTTGGCCAAAGCTGTTGTGTACCACGGCTCCTGATGATTAAAGCTATTGAAGCTGATGTTGCATTTACATTCTATAGTATGACATGACGAACAAAAAATAATTCCGACGCTTTACGTCGTCATCCAATTCTGTTAGGATGTCCAAAAGTCAAATGTCAAGACATTGTATCACCATGTTTCTGAGTAAAAATAAAAATGTGAAATTCAATTAAGTAAGGTACAATAAATGTGCTTAGCTCTAATACGTATACTAATGCGCCGTCTCTGTCTGTCCAGGACCACACGCTACCCTACGCGGTTCTAACAACAAAATTACGTTTAATTTATTTGTTACAATTCAGTTTCAGAAAAAAGTATAAAGTAATTTTTTTGTTTTTTTTTTAAATTTTTTATTATTTATTGCCCAGGCTCGCTGTTCGCCTTAGGAAGGAATAATTACTTCCTGGTGGTGGGTTCTTGTCTGGCTTTCCGATCTGCCAGATTTATAAGGTCTGTTCCCGTACTTCTGCAGCTGCAGCTGGCTGCAGTTTACTTATTTATGTGGTGGGGGTGAATTCACTTCAGTACGGGAACATAAAGCTGCAATTTTCTGAAAAAGCAGATTTGTTTTGGAGAAAAAAATCTTTTTCTATGTATAGAAACTAAACAATTACAGTTCTTCCTTATAGGCTATTTCACTTCCTTAATCCGACGCCTTACTTTTAGGATATAAATTTCTATAAAATTATTCACCAATTTCAAATTCACTCAATTGACGTTTGGGCAGTTGTCACTTTGACGAAGAAGAAGATTTTTAAGCATATTGCAGCTGGTCAAAGTAGCTGCAGAATTCTTAAATTTTCTGCAGCAGGGGAAGTTGTGACGTAGGCAAAATCTTCTTGGAGAAGTGAATACGGGAACACTTTTCTGCAGTATTCTGCAATTTTCTGCGAAGCGCTTATAATCTCTGCAGGTACGGGAACAGACCTATAGTTGTCAGCTTGGTGTTTTTGTCTATATATGCTTGTATTGGTGTTGTTTTTGAGATGTGTGAGTGAAGCCGGGTAGTCCATGTTTTTAGGGAAAAATGTTCTGGGTGGGAGTGTTGGGACGCTGCTGGAGATTGGAATATTCAGTGACAGCAGTTTTTGTTATATATATATATATATATATATATATATATATATATATATATATATATATATACATATATACATATATACATATATATATATATATATATATATATATATATATATATATATATATATAAACTAGCGAGTTTCAAAAAATTTATCATACTGAAGTTAAAATAAAATAGTTTTTAATATCAAAATATGTTCACAAAATGTGCAGCAAATATTCACATGACCCGAGTTAATTTTCAAAATAAAATTCAAAACAAACTGCTTGTAAACTCGAGCAACGTAAGAAATATAAAAATTTCTTAACACAATCGGCGTTTCTAATGAAGAAAAGTTAAGCACCTTTGGTAAGTTAAGTTCATAAAGTGAACATTTTTTTCAAAATGCGTGGAAAAAGAAAGGAACTTGATATTGAAAAACGATCAGCAATAGTAACACTAAGTACAGAAGTATATACATACAATTCGAGAAATATCAAAAGAAGTGAAAGTTCCTCGGTCAACAGTATACTCAGATATAACCGAAACGGTCAGAATCGTTCCCGTGAACGCTGTGGAGGACCAAAAGTCATGACCAAAGCAGAACATCATTGGATTATTGTGATCAGCAAACGAAATAGAAGAACAACAGTGCCGTTAATTTAAGCAGAGCTAAACAAAACTCGATCAAAACCCGTAAGCTATGAAACTGTCCGAACACGTTTAATAAAAGCAGGAATGAAAGGATCTGTTGCTGCACGGAAACCACTCTTACGACCAATTAATAAGAAAGAAAGATTTTTATGGGCTAAGAAACATGCAAAGTGGAGTATTGATAAGTGGGAGAAGGTTTTTTTCACTGATGAATCGAAATTTGAGATTTTCGGTCACAGACGTAGACAGTTTGTGCGTCGTTTAAAATGTGAGCGGTCGTTGGAGCAACATGGGGTGGATCCGTAATGGGAGTGGATCACTGAGATACATAATACTGGAGTGATTGGTGCTCTGAAATTTCTTCAAGAAAATGGTATCACTTTTCGCTAGTTGTCCCTTTCTGTGTAAGCATCTTTTTTTTCAACATTGTTTTCTTAATTGCAAACGTCATGTCGCCTATTAAATGCAGGCGATAGAAATATTCACAATCATTTTATATCTCTTTCTGGGTAAGTATTTTGCAGATTAAAACAACCTTTTTTTTGTAATTTTTATATCAGCAAATACAATGATTCTTACATTTTCCTTACAACAATATAAAAGAATAAAATTAAATATGTCATTTCGATATATATGTGGCGTGGAACGAGGAAACGTACCTTACAGCACCTGGCAGCGTCTATCTCCGGCTGGAGGGAGTGGACCTTTTCCCCTCGCGCGAAGCTCGTATTCTCAAATAGGTTTTACAAAATGCGCTATAGATTTTTCAATTTTTATCGCACAAACTTGAAGGTATGCTCATTCGATTCTACGTACTTTCTTCATGCAGGTTCATTAAAAACCTGAAATTCGATTTTTGGTGCTGTAAGGTACGTTTCCTCGTTCCACGCCACATATGATTATTTTTTTCTGCTCGAAACAGCTGCAAATTCACAGTAAACATTGGAAATTAAAAATGGTTTTCCTCCACTGAAAGTAAAATTGTACTCGTATGAGATAGCTTATAAGTCACTCCAATTTAATACATCTCAGTGGAGTGGATTCATGGCGGCAAGTGGAGTATTGATAAGTAGAACAGTTTGAAAGGAAACCCCGATAAATCAGAAGCTTTTGTTCGATCAACTTCAGGAGTATTTGACGTCCATTACTTCAGAACAACTCCAAAAACTGACAAAAAGAATACCCCGAGTGTGCAAAGTTTTCATCAAAGCAGAAGGTGTTTATTTCGATGAATGAAAAGTGTGAAATTATTTTGTAAAACTTCATTTATTATTGTTCAGATTATAATTTACATATCAAAATGTAAATATTAAGTAAATAAACACATATTTCGATATTAAAACTATTTTATTTTAACTTCAATATGATAAATTTGTTGAAACTCGCTTTATCCAGAAACTTTTCGGGGGTAATGTATATATATATATATATACAGTTTGGTGCAAAAATGAGGCAGTGTTACAGGTTAATTAAAACAAAATTGATTTTTGAAGTATTTATTTATGCAAAAAAACAAAAACAATATACATTGTAACAGTTATATTTCAGGGGTATATTTAAAGATAAAAAATACTTAGGTGATCTATAAAAAACAATTACAAAATAAAATTTTCTAAATTCAGGCCATTGCCGCACTTTTGCACCACTTTTCATGAAGCGTAAAAATCAATAATTGATCCAATATCCTCTGGCCTTTTTCAATTGTTTCAATCTGTTTGGCATAGACTCATATAATTTTAGCACATATTCATTCGAAATGCTCTGCCATACTGACTGAACACGTTCCCATAGCTGATTGATGCCATTAGGTGGCTCAGAATAATTTGTCAATTGTTTTTTCAAATAAGCCCAAAGATTTTCAATCGGATTTATATCCGGACTTTGGGCTGGCCAGCTCATAACCTCAAATTGCTGTGAATTGAGCCACTCCTTAACAACTTTCGCAGTGTGTTTAGGGTCATTGTCATGTTGAAATATCACTTTTCCAGGTGATATTTTCATCTGACCCACTGCTGTTGGCAAATTCTCCTGTAAAATGCGAAGATATTGTTCTTCCGCAGCGCACAGCTGTACCTCTAATCCAAGCAGCAAAACCAGGTTGGGTGCAATACTCTACGCTTAACAGCTGACTGTCGTTTTGTTTTGAATAGAATTATCATTCAACAAATTTTTAGACAACAAACCTGTCTCAATTTTTTTTGCAGTATTTGGCGAGCATTTCACACACAAATTTACCATTGTTACATTCTGCATTTTACAGCACAATACCTTAATTTTAACTTGGTTAAGAAAAAGTCAATCACTTCAAAATCACTCGATCTTAAACGTCAGAAAGCTGCACCTTGTTTAAAGCAGTAGCAAAAAGTTGACTCTAAAGTCATCTGAGATTGCCACTCTTTTCTCAAAGAACATAAAAGGAGTCGAAAAAAGCTTGACTCTTTTCTCACGGAACACAAAAAGCACAAGAATATTGCTACTCTTTTCTCAAATAACACAAGTAGAGAACAAAATGACTCTAAACGACTCGGAGTGGCGTTAACGCACAGACCTATTTTGTTGCCTTTTGTCCTCTCCTTAACCCTGCGAGATCGCAGCTCAGATCCGTCGGTATCTTCAGTTTACAATGTAACCATCATCTGAGTCACAGTATAAACTTGTATTCTAAGTAGTAATACAACTGACATATCGGCCAAAGGATTGACTGCAAAATAAAATATCGCAAATTAAAAATCTCTCATCCCAAAATATTGCATTTTTAAATCTCGCATATATAACTTGTAACCAATAATCTCGCATTGAATTTGAGTTAAATTTTTTTAATTTTGCCGCACGGATTGAACTTTTATATTTTCTTGGTTCAAAATTCTGATCAAGATTTTGGAAATGCGAGATTTGATTTTTTTGATGGTCACGACGACTGTGCCCTGATTTAAACCTACCTGAAGTAAACGCAATTTAGGAAAAACAGCAAGAAAGCGGAATATTACTGCAGTGGTCACTGTCTTTTCGACAAGAATGCAGAGCCCTAATGCATTCATACCAACGACTTTTGTAGAAGTTGGCTAGATGAAGAAAAAATCGAAAGTAGAAGACATCTTCCGTATAAGTATCGCGGCCTAGACGAACATAACAACAAACCATGGCTGTTTTTTTCTTTTTTCAATATCTTAAATGCAGATTTGCACCACCGTGGTACAATAGCATCCGCCATTATAACCTTACCCCTACGAGCAAGGGCTTTTTGAAGCACTTACTTGGTCTTAAAAACTCGTTCGTAGCAAACCATAAATTCTGATGGAAATTACTCTTACTTACTGTTGTATATGCAACGACGTATATATTGTTAAAGAGATTCTGACGTTACAACTTTAAGAAAAACGGATGATTTTGATTGGATTCAGATTAAAATTGTTATTTAATACCACTCTGTTAATTTCTGAAAAGTTGAATAACAAGCTATAAATTCGATTGATTAGCTTTTGAACATCGACCGAAAAGCTTAACAAAATTTATACACAAGGCTCTGACCCTCATTATTAGCTTGTTTTAGACGTGTTTTAGACATTTTTTAAACACATATTTTGCAAAAACAATACTCCCATAAATTAACACGTTTTTATTAAAATTTTCACGTTTACAAATAATAAGACTGAGACCGAGATAATATGATGTTGGAGTGTGAAATTTGAAAATAAAAGCATTTGCGTGCTTTCTAAGGACTTTTAGAACTCTTTCAAAGCGATAAAATCTTTGTTCACTTTTATTTTTAATATTACATTTTAAGAAAAAGAGTAAATTAGCACGGAATAACGTAACAAAAGCGCCCAGTACGACAGCAAAATGACCGGAAGAAGGAAATTAAAGATGATTTTTTCGTACAAAGCAAAAATTGAGCCTTCATTAATCCTGAGGATCACTGTCAAGTAGAAATAATTTATTTAAAAATTTAATGTATGAAATTTTTTCGACTTACCCAGAAAAAGATTTTGAATGTTGTCCTGAGCCTAAGTCATCTTCTTGGTTTCCAATAGATTTTTTTACATACTAAAAACAAAGTGAATTACATAATAGTAATAGACAAGGTACAAAAAAATACCATTGGATTTAACATGATCTCCTCTTCCATTTTGGTTATTTGTTTATTTAATTCCATAACACGTGCCATATCTTCTTGAATTTTAAGGAACATTTCGGGGGAATCGTATTTTTCTGGATCATCTTTAAACACTACCATACCATCTTTTTGATTTATCGAAGCGTATATTTCACCTGATTTTATCTGAATTTGTAAATTTTTATATAATTTACTACAGTCAAGGAAGTAACTTTGTTTTGCTATACCATGTTTAAAAGATATCTCTCTGCCTCAGCAGCACTAGGTAATTGAACTCTATTGGCTACATCTACTAAAGAGAGTGTTAAAAAAGTTTTTGTCAATCGTTGGATATTTTTTTTATATAACGATGCCGCAACCTGCAAAGATATATAAAAGAAATATTTATTTAAAAAAATTAAACTTTCTTAGAAATCGTTTTTACTATATAATCAATATATAGATTGAACTTCAATTAACACATCTACACCTAGATGGCCCGATTAAAAACAATATAAAAGTATTTTCTTATTACTGGCTAGGGGTGTGTACTTTCAGCTTTACCAACGGTTTTACATTTCTTCTCCACCCCAATGAGCGTGTATAGTTGATATTGAACTTTATGGTTACTGAAACTGAAATTTGTATTTATACATATACATATGTACACTTGCGGTCATAAAAACCGCACCACCTCAAATTTATCGAAATAAATAAAAATAAAAGAGATTATCGTTAATCTAATAGCTTGATTTTTTTTTTACATATTCCTTGTTGACTCACAAGTACTTTCGCAAAAATGTATCTGCCTACTGAGTTTTTTTGGGAGCATATGGATTTTAAAAACAAAAATAATCAAAAATCAAAAAATCGAAAAATTAGTTATCATTTACTTACTGAATTAATTTATTCAAAAAACTTAAAGATATGGCTATATTATTATCTAGTACATAATTTTGAGATATTTTACTTCTTAAATCTAATCGTCAGTACTGCGTTGTCCCTTCTTTTACTGCAATAACCGCTGCGATCCTAGAAGGCATGGAGGCAACCAAAATTTCAATAATTTCATTTGAAATTTCGTTGTTCCATACATGATCTAGGACTTCGTTCAGCTTCTTTTTGCTCTCTGGTTTGTGGTCGGCTACTTGACGTTTCATTTTATGCCACAGATGCTCAATGGGATTGAGGTCGGGTGAATTCCCTGGCCAGTCTAGTCTCTGAATTCCAAGGTCAGAAAATGTATCATGAAGTTGAACAAAAACAGAGAAGCAATATTTTTTTTCAATTTTTTTTTAATAAAGTAGACTTTTGAAAGTCCATTTTCCACACTTTACTAACCGATTTTGCACGGTGACAAGGTGCAGAGTCATCTTGGAAAATGACCTCGTCAGTATACGACAAGTGCTCTTCAATGGCTGGTACCAAAAACTCCTTCATAACTTGCCCATACTTTTAAGCATTCATTGTCCCGTTAACAAAGTACAAAGAACCCAGGGTGTAATAAGAGAAACATCCCCAGACCATTTGGCTTTGGGGAAACTTCACCGTTTTTACTATGCACTCGTCCTTAAACCTTTCACCTGCTGAGCGTCGCACATACGGTAAATTGTCAGCACACACAAAGTTAAATTTACATTCGTCTGACCAAATGACACGTCGCCAATCCTCCTGCGTCCAATTTTGGTATTTCTTAGCCCACGTCAGACGAGTCGCCTTTATTTTCTTTGTTAGTAGCGGCTTTTTCGTTGGTCGTCTCCCATATAAACCAATCTCTCGCAGCCTCCTACGTATCGTTTCGGCGCTTAGGTTGACTTAATGGCATTCATTCAGCTCTGCCCTTACACGGATAGCGCTTTTAAAGCGATCCTTCATGCTTATCCTCTGCAATAAGCTGTCCGTCCTTGAGCTTGTTTTTCGCTTACGTCCAGATCCTTACGCCCTTTCCAGCGGGTCCAAATTCTCCTTTTTCTTCATAAACCGCACAACCGTTGAATGGCAACACCCTATTCTAGCTGCAATTTGACTATAGGACAGACCTTCATCTGCCAAAGTCATTATTTTCACTTTTTCGTACCGGTTCAATTGCTTGTATTTGCCGGCCATTTTACTTTTCACGTCTTGTGGTTATCACAACTTAACTGAAACTGAATATTCTTGCATAGAATGCACTGCTTTTATACCCTCGCAGAAAGTTCTTATCACATATAACACCCATACCATCAAATGTTGGTGTAAATATGAATATTATCAGAACTATCTGGGTGGTGCGGTTTTTATGACCGCAAGTGTATATATGAAATTTGAATTATATATTAGAAATTCTAGTAGGCTGCTTACAATGTTGAAATAACACATAAGAACATACAATTTATCAGAAAGTATTCCATTTTAAATAGGGGAGTAATTGTTACCCAGAAGAAGATTGGAAAAATGTTGGCTACTATAGGTATTTTTAACCGACCCAAAAATAAAGAGGTTCTAAGTGCGACGTGTATTTTTTTATGTCTGACCGGGTATAACTTCGTAACGCGTTGAAAAAAAAATTTGAACCGACTTTACAAAAAGCGCTAAAAAGCATAAAATAATTTTCCATTTTATATCTATTACGACATTTTGAAGTCGGTGCATATCAAACAAACCAAACAACTACGACTACAACTTTTATGTATTATCTTCAATTGTGGTTGAGTAGTTGGTTTGTTTGTTAAATTTGCAGCGACTTCAAAATGTCGTAAAAGCTATAAAATTAAAAATTATTTTATGCTTTTTAGCGCTTTTTGTGAAGTCGGTTCAAATTTTTTTCCAAAAACTATTTTATATTATAAGTAATACGTCTTCTCGATTGCAAGTTATAAATCTAACACGCGTGGTAGTGCGCCCCTGGCCGTACACCTGGACATACATACATCCGCCAACGCGCCTCTCAGGACATGTCAGTCCAATCTAGCGACCACCAAACGGAATGGAAAAGCCTCAACGGTGGCCTATAGAGAGAGAGAGAGAGAGAGACGGAATGCACTCAGGATATACCGTAGGCTGGGCATCGTCTCCCAACAGCCTCGCAGAGAGTGACATACCCTATCTGCAATGGGTTAACTAAATCATTGTTCTTGGGAACATCTCGGCCTCTACTGGCCCCCCACCATCAACTCCCAAAAGGCTGCGTTCGTCTAATGAACTGCAGCCATCTTTTAAAATAGCAAAGGTGGCTGGTCCCCTTTCCTCTACTTCAAAATCTTTCAGCGACATAGCGATAGTCTGGCAAAGCGATCACTAATCAGAGCAACGCTGACGGTTCTATCATGCCCGATAGATGGAAGACGATAGAGGTTGCGTTGCCCTGCAGTGGCTGGCATCAAGGCCATATCAAACTACTGAATCCCAATTAAACCTTTGGATTCTGTAGAGATTTTAAAGTTCATTCAAATAGCTAACCCTCGGCTAGCTACCCATGATTGGAAAGTAGCCCAAATAATGAAATCGCGGGAAACTCTATACAAGCCGTTGTGATCCTGAATAAGAAATCCCTTGAACCTCTTGCTGAAAGCAATGGCATTATCTACTACGGCTTCAGCTCCATTAGCCTGCAGGTCTAACAAAATGACCAATAGGATCTTACTGATAGCACACCGTTGAAGGAGGAACAAGGTGCAACGACCTCCACTGAGAAAACCGCGCAGAGGGAAGAAGACCAGGGTGTAGCGGCAGTTCCTGCCGTTGTCACCCCCTCACCAGATAATGGTGATGCGCTGCCCAATTCCACTATGGGGTTTGACGCTCTTCCCTATCCCGGACCAGGGTTGAAGGACTTGTTTCTGCGTTCATCCACTGATGAAGATGGCAGTAACGAAGGGGAAGGTGCTGACATCACTGTGATAGAGGTATCCTCACCCAAACGCAGTGATGATAAGAGCAGCTCAGATTAACCGTCACCTGGAAGGCAGCATCCGCGGCTCTTCTTCTTCGTCTAGCACTGAAACGAAAGGACTTCGTCCTCGTCCAAGAACCTTGGGTCGTCAGAGACAAGGTGAAAGTAGACGAAGGTCATGTATAATCATAAAAAATAATATTAATACCCTTATCTTTTCTCAATTTAGTGATAAGGACACTGTACAGCCACGCTGGAGCTTCAAATTCACAATATTTGTCTGATCTCCAGCTACCTGGCGCACGATAAAACGGAAATCCCCGGTTCAACACTTAGGAATGCGGTCAGGGAAGCCATAAACCACAAGAAGACGCTGGTGATCGGAGCGGACGCCAACGCGCACCACGCAGTCTTGGGCAGTCCGGACATCAATGAAAGGGGTGAGTTGCTTTTTGTTGATTTTTGGAACAAACCTCCGCATGCCATCAGATTCACAGGGGGACCAACGCGTTAACAAATTATTAATTTGTTAGCGTGCCGTAACTGTGGATACTGCAGGAAATACTAAATGACTGTTACCAGCCGCCCGACGTGGAGGGTGATGCGGACACCCTCCACGTGGGGCGGCTGGTAACAGTCATGTAGTATTTACTCTAGACTGGCTAGTGATGACTGGCGGAGCGACAGTCACCCTCTTCATCAAACTCCCGCAGTTTGCAGCTGGGGGTAACTAGCTGTATTCTAACGGAGCCTCCTTGATAACTGTCGGCTCAGTAAGATAGCGAGAGATAGCTTGATAAGGGGATCATTTAATGAGTGATTTTATTCTTGGAACTAACCTCCAGATTTGTAACGTGCGTGCAAAACCCACCTCTACTAACTCAATTATTCGGGAAGTTCTGGACATTACGATAGTCTCGGAACAATCCGCCCACTTTATAACAGAGTGGAAGGTATCCAAGGAACCACACTTTTCCGATCACACCTACAATGAATTTGGGATAACATTCCACAAGCAGGTATGTTCTCCTCATAAAAACAGGTATAGAACAAAAATAAAAATCAAAACAAACTACTTGTACACTCGAGCAATGTAAGAAATATAAAAATTTCTTAACATGATCGGCGTTTCTAATGAAGAAAAGTTAAACTCCTTTGGCTCGTTCTCAACAGCAGCACCAAAGGGTTAACTTTTCTTCAGCTGCTGGACGCCTTCGCGAAAAAACGAAAACTAGATTGAACTCCAACACAAAATATTTTAAAAACCGATCTAGACAGCTGTATCAAATAAAGATCACTTTCACTGTCACGCTAACCTTGCGGTAAAATTATTTTCACAAAATGCACAAAATGTGCTGCAAAAATTCACTTGACCCGAGTTAATTTTCAAAAATAAAAATCAAAACAAACTACTTGTACACTCGAGCAATGTAAGAAATATAAAAATGTCTTAACATGATCGGCGTTTCTAATGAAGAAAAGTTAAACTCCTTTGGCTCGTTCTCAACAGCAAAACCTGTTGAGGAGGTATCTTCTCGGAACATTCAAACCTCGATATCTCATTCCGCTTACCTGACTACTGCAGCGTGTTTCAGGCGGATATCGTAGCTATAAAAGAAGCCGCGGACTGTCTGAATCATTTAACGCTACCTGGAAATAACATTTGTATTTTCACAGATAGTCAGGCAGATATTAAATCCCTCGCGGAAGTATATACTACCTCCAAAACGATTGTAACATGTCGCACAGCTCTGTACGGCTCATCTGGGTGCCTGGACATAGTAATATCCGGGTAACTGTAGAAATCGTCCCGATTCGGAAATTAACCACCAGCTGGGTAAACCGCTGGCCACTTTCAAACTAGAACTCTCATGGATATCTCGCAGGATTGCAAATGTTAATTTGCGAGAGGAATACACCTGCCTGATCACCCGATAGATATGACGGACGCAAAGTAATTAGCAGTACCGTAGCCGTTATTACGGGCCACGCCACTGCCTCATAGGTAGGCATTCCGATAGACTAGGCGCACCTTCAAACGAGTTCTGTAGGAGTCGCCATGATATAGAAGAGGAAACCATACTCCACCTCCTCTGCAACTGCCCGGCCCTAGCCAACCGTAGGAACCCGTTTTTGGGCTCCCCCTTCTTTGAAGAGCTAACCGAATTAAGCTCAACTGACGTCAGTGACCTAGCTCGATTTATCAGTAGCTCCAAATGGTTCCCGATGACGGGTTAAGGCTGAACACCCTTTCCATCCCAGCCAATTTTATGTTGACTCCTCGAGAAGAAGTTTCCACTGGAGACAGGGAACTGGTTCCATGCACAGAGAGTAACAGGTTTACCCTCTCTAAGTACTTTTATGGGGTTTAATTTTTGCAGCCTCAATTGTGGTATCACAGTGGGCCTCCTTGGCCTAAGTGTGCCTTCTTAGGCAACCACTCTAACCTAACCTCCAGATATGCAATGTAGGTGTGGAACCCCCTTTTACTAACTCCATTAGGCGGGAAGTTCTGGACATTACAATAGTCTCAGAACAATCCGCCCATTTTATAACAGAGTGGAAGAAATCTAAAGAACCATGCTTTTCCGAAAACGGTTATATTGAATTCGGGATAGCGCTCCACAAACAATTACGTTCCCCCTACAAAAACAGGTTTAGAACAAACTGGTCCATAGTAATAGTCTACCTGTCACAGGTCCCCCTGCTATCGAAAATAAACAAACCGTCGACAAGGCGGTGGACACCCTGACACTTGCATGTAATGCGACGATGCAGTCTTCTTGCCCCGCTGGCACCCCAGAGGTACGCCCAGACCTCCACAGTGGTCGAGGGAAATCATGACTCTTAGGAAGGAGTGTCGTTAGCTTTTTAATTAAGCTAAAAGAACCAATGTTTGAACTTCATATAAAGAATGCCTCAGTAAATTTAAAAAGTTGATCAGCAAAGTAAAACGGTCTCCGTGGGAGGGCTTCTGTAATAAAATTTAAAACACCTCTGAAGCGAGTCGCCTTCGAAAAATCCTCTCAACAACGCCCATCACCCCAAGCCTCTTAGCCAAACGGGCTGACAGTTTCACTTCATCCAGTCTTGATTCGCTAGAGTTACTGGTCGATACTCACTTTCCTGGTTGCTCAACAGCTGACGTTGCTGAGCTCCCGGATACTCCGAGCAGTCATGAACTGGGCTACAAGATCCTTAATAAGAGGAAACTGAAATGGGCGATACAAAGCTTCAAGCCCTAAAAATTATCGGGTTTAGACGATATCATCCCAGCTGAAATTCAATTAGCTTCCGAGATACTCATTCCGTGACTAATGGTCATCTATGAGGCCTGCCTTAACCTCACCTATATTCCATCCTCATGAATGAGTA
Organism: Leptarthrus brevirostris; assembly: GCA_964036015.1. Taxonomy (NCBI): domain Eukaryota; kingdom Metazoa; phylum Arthropoda; class Insecta; order Diptera; family Asilidae; genus Leptarthrus; species Leptarthrus brevirostris. The sequence continues at coordinate 61,658,504 of OZ038373.1, read as the reverse complement.
AAGGTGGTCTTTATTCCTAAAGGTGGTATTTATTCCAAAATGTGGTCTTTATTCCTAATGGTGGTCTTTATTCCTTAAGGTTGTTATAGTTGCTATAAAATCTCGTTCGAGTTAGATAAAAACATAAGTATTCCATGCAAGAAAAATTAAAATAATTTGCCAGCGCCATCTTCCGCATTGAACTCTCCCTTCCTTTTTCCTTCAATTTTTTTTTTCTTTCAAAAGTCGTTTTTTATTTTAAATGTTAACCTTGCCTTTTTATTCCCCCCATTCCCTCAGGAGGCACGACTGCGTCGCCGGATGAATGGAGGTCATCACGTCTCCGAAGAAGGTCGATGGCTGGCTTTTTCTAGCCAACCAGCTGACTCGGAGACCTGATGTCTTTCATTCACTGGGTAATGACAGGTGCCCTCATCCTTGTTCCCCGGTAGGCGTTGTTGACTTTTCGAGGAAAGGGGACCACTCAGTTAAGTAACCGCCCCAGTCCCGAGAAAGACGAAGAGATGGTGAGAGATAGATAGGATTTTTTATTTTTTTTTGTTCCTTTTTTAGTTTTTTTTTCCGTTTTCATTGGCAACTGTTTTGCCGGCTATTTCTTTTTTCAAATAATTCAGGTTCACATTGTGTGTTTTTTTTAAGTTATCGAGTTTTCTTTTCTTTCGAACAGACATTGCATATCTGTCTGAACTATCGTAATAACATTACACGTAACGTACATTTCACGCTGTTTTCTGAAACTATCGCAGCGTCTTACAGGTAATCTAGAGTTCGCCTAAACGACTCTTCAGTTTATTTAAATCTTTTTTCTTCAACATGTGGGTGGCTAGAACTCCACCAGGTGCCACGGCGGTGGAAGCCACTCGGTGTCCTGTCTGCATGGAGGACGTCACTCCGGCCGACAGTACCCTGACTAGCTGTGGACATGAGCTCCACAACCGGTGTTTAAGTCAGTGGCTCAAGACTGGCCGGAAGTGTCCGATATGTAGGCAGGCACTGCCAATTCGGGAGGGCGAAGTAGGAGCGGTCCCCAAGCGGTATAATACAAGGGGCACCGCAAGGCATCCCGCAGTGGAACCGACTGACATGGCCCGAACAGACCCACAGGCTCAAAGCTCCAGGCCAGCTTCGGTGTCTGCTTCGACCAAAAGTCCGGAGGAACAGAACCCAAGGACACGACCCACTTCGAGGGCAGATTCCACTATCGCCAGCGAATTGCGCCCAGAAGACTTTCCGCGCGACCAATCAGCCTCGATACAAGCATTACTAGCAGCACTGAGGCTGCAGATATCCGAAGCAGTCCGAGACGAAGTATCGAGAGGATTGGAGAGATTACCAGATCGAATCGCATATGATTTTCCACGACGACAGTTATGCACGACGGACTCCGGAGTGAATGAACGGCCGGACATACAACTCGACGCTAGAGGACAATACCCAGCCTTTAGACCAATTCGGCAAAATCCACGAGAACATCCGAATTAACAACCGGACAATACAACGCTCGAGGACAGCAATACCTCGCCTTTATATAAATTCGCCGAAACCAACGAGAATACAAACAAGAACGACGGAACTACACTCACCAGAGGCCCTCAGCAAGCCCAATGCGCCGATGGTTCCTAATCTACGATAGAGACAACGGCAAACTAGATGTCCACGAATTTATCTTCCGAGTAGAGACACTCACACGAACTACCTTGGGGGGTGACTTCAGCCTGGTCGTGGACAATTTACATGCTCTATTGGGAGGAAGGGTTAGCGGTTGGTTCTGGACCCTGCGGCGTCAGAACCCATCACCGCCATGGGAGCATGTGAGGCTGGCACTTCAGTCGGATTAAGGTTAACACACCACTGACGTAGACATCAGACTGAAATTGTTAAATCGGCGACAACGTCCTAACAAGCCGTTTTCATTATATTGTCAGGACATGACCCAGCTACGTAACCAGCTCCAGGCGCCCATGACGGAGATGGAGTTCGCCGAAAACATACGAGCCATCTTGCTGCCTTCCATCCAGGAAAAGATGTCTGCACAGAACGACATCTGTGGCACAGTTGCGGGCATTGATGATGTAAGTGCAGACCACTAGGGCACGCATCCGGTCGCAGATGCCAACTTCGAATCATCGACCGAGAGTGGAAGAATTTTATACATCCGAACTATCATTTCTGGACATTTCTATACTGACTGCGGAACGGAACCATAAAATCAAGATGCCCACATTGCAGTCAGAAAAACTATCGTCGAGTCGAGGGCAACAAGAACATTTCTCGACCAGCAGCGTACTACAGGAGGCCGGCAGAGCAGAGGGACCAGGGACCGCGGCCGAACCCAGCAGCATCAATCCCGACGAGGCAGCTACCGTCCACATCCGACCAGAGGTAAACAATATCTTGGCTGAAGCTCCTAACTACACTAAGGAGCAAACACCAGACTGTCCAACCACTCCATAATCATGGTTACTTCTCGACCTATCACCGGAAGACGACTTGAATTCCACCCGATTTACTGGACCAGTTGATAAACACACCGGATGACCACACCACTTCGGGCCTGCCAACACCATTGATGCCCTTTCGAGTAACACTACCCAAGACTCAGTTAGTACAAACCGAAGTAATACCGGCACAGCTGCTACAGCGAACTCCAGCACCTGTCGAAGAGCGGACCACACCTACAGCTCGACCTCTGAAGCCATACCATCAACGACTCAAAGAGTATCAGGAAGCTAGACAACGTATATTCGCTGAAATAGAATCCTCGCACGATACGACGCCACCGAAGAAGCCCAAACGCTTAACTCTACGTCTGAGCCTTTTGGAAAATGGTTCGGGAAAACCGTGGCCTCAGCCTTCTTGACTGCGCCTCACGACATCCGGCCTTACGCCGAGGTGCTATTGTTAGGTCAAACTCTTTCTGGTCTCCTGGACAATGGTGCCAGCGTCAGCGTTTTGTGCAAGTACGCGTTGGAGCGGTTGGACAAAGCTCAAGTTTCATGGAGCAGATATCGTACGAAGCTCATGGTAGCCAACGGAGAGACACTCGAGGTACTGGGCCCCGCGGACGTACAGATCACTTTTCAGGGTGATACCAAGGCTGTACGTCTGTACATCGTGCCCAGCCTGACCCATCTCGGAGTGGATTTTTGGAGGCTATTCAATTTGGCACCTGACATTATTGGCAACTCTGCAGCAGCAACTATATTGTCTCGACCGACAGCAGCAAGCATCATGTCCCAAACAGCAGATGCAGACCAGCATCAATTATCTCCATCCGACCAACTCCGTCTACAGCAGTGATGTCCAAACCTATGCCCGCGGGCAAGTGAGCTTTTAAGCTTTTAAATTCGTATATGCACTGTTTGGCTGTATTCGGTTTTCTGTTTTTGCGGTTTTTAATCGTTAAAACATACAAAAGTTAAAAAGATCGTCATATTTAAGTTGTTTTGTAAGCAATTATACAATATCTTGAAATATACAACCTTTTACAAACATTTTAATGTTCTAAATTAAACAAACAGTACGAAATGGTTCTAAAGCTTTTAAGCATTCCTCACATTAAGTAGTGTGAGTTTGGCCATCACTGGTCTACAGCATGTAAAACAGCTTTTCCCGTCGTATGCAACGTTACGTCTCGGGAAGACAGAGTTAGTCCAACACCGGATAGACGCAGGAGACGCTGCACCCATCAAGCAGCATTTTTATGCTGTCTAACCAGCCGTACAACAGCTGATGGACGCCGAACTTCGCCGGATGGAAGAACTTGGCGTGATAGAGGAAAGCCAGAGCCCGTGGAGTTCGCCCGTGGTCCAGGCTGTGCTTTGATGCAAGGAAGGTCAATGCGGTGACCAAGAAGGATGGACGGCATCCTTAGTAGACTTCCTTCATCAAGGTACCTCACAAGCCTCGACCCTAAAGATGCTTTTTGGCAGATTCCTCTGGACCAAGAATCCCGCTAACAAACAGCTTTCAGGTCCCAGGCCACCCCCTCTACCACTACACGGTGATGCCATTTGGGCTGTTCAACGCACCACAGACTATGTGCAGGCTGATGGACAAGGTCATCCTCTACGATCTTCGAGAACAGGTGTTGGTGTATCTTGATGACCTGTTGCTACTGACGGAGGACTCCTCGCTCCTCGCTAAGGTGGCGGAATAAGGCTGGACTCACAATAAACGTGGAGAAGAGTAAGTTCTGCTTAAAGGAAGCACGGTACTTAGGGTACCTAATCAGCTGGACGACTTGCATACGTATCCAAGAAATTAAATTCAGCCCAACGCAACTATACAATTACGGAATTGGAATGTTTGGCAGCTATCATCAGCATCGAAAAATTTAGGGCATACGTCGAACTGCAAGGGTTGATGTCCCAAAAGGGCCTCAATGGACGCCTGGCCCGGTGGAGTCTGAAGCTTCAGGGCTTCGATTTCACCATCGAACACCGTAAGGACAGCCTAAACGTGGTACCTGATGCGTTATCCCGTGTGTACTGTGAAGAACTAGCCGCCGTTTATCCGCCAACGGTACAGGAACAAGGCCCGCAAGTTGACTTAGATGCACCAGACTTCGACCCTCAAGAATATCAGGACCTTCGGGACCGAGTCGAGAAGCATAAGTCATATTTGCCAGACTTAACTTTGTGCGACGGATATGTATATATTCGGACGCAGCTCAGAACTGGTGACCCAGGTCAGGAGGAAGAAGCCTCGAAGCTTTGGATTCCACGGGGCTTGGTACCAGACGTCATTGCGAGGGCGCATGATCCGCCACAATCTTCACATGGAAGCATAGGGAAGACCTTGGAACGAATACGACGACACCTGTATTGGCCCAAGATGACCGCTGATGTACGAGCGTATGTATTAGCCTGCGACACATGCAAGGAGACAAAAGCAGAAAATTCCATCCTACGACCACCAATGGGAGCTCAAGGGACAGCGGAAAGACAATGGCAACGAGTGTATATGGACCTATTAGGACCGTATCCTCGCACGAAACGAGGCCATGTGTGCATCTTGATTGCGTTGGACCACTTCTCGAAGTATACTCTGCTACGCCCACTGCGAAAGGCGAGCACAACACTAATTTGTAGTTTCGCCGAGGAAGAAATCTTCCACAAGTTCGGTGTCCCGGAGAATGTGGTGACAGACAACGGTCCGCAGTTTCGGTCAGCCCAGTTCGGTAATCTTTTGGAGAGATAAAGCATCCAACACTTTCGTACAGCAGTGCACTCGCCGCAAGCAAACGCGGAATCACCTGTGTAACAGCATCGCCGTCTTCGTGCGATAATCTGCGGACTGACTTTATAACGAGAAGTAGCATTTTTTTTTTAATTTTAAACATATGATAATTTGGTTCGCAAAATATAATGAATGACTTTATTGTGATAATACGAATTTATATCAAAAATTAAGTGAACAGTGAGCGAGGAGTTATTCGAATCCAGAAGCAAATAAATGGGAAATTCATGTGAAAAGGGATATGAAGATCTATGGAGGAAAATGTTTTTAGATTTAAGTATTCTTCGCAATGAACTATATTAAAAGAAAGACTCGTAATTAAGACTTTCATGTATACTCCAAGACGGTTTTCAGTTGCATCAGTTTAATTAAAGGTTACCAGTTCGACTAGTACTAGTTTGCAGCTTATATTTACTCGTAGTAGCAGAGATTGAATATAGGGTTGAGTTTGTACTAGAAAAGAATGGTAATACCAGAGACTTGTCGCAGAAGGATAGTGAAGAATTGTTAGTATCCTGGACATCATATTCAATAATCGTAAAATCAACGGTGTTGTTAATCGATACCGAAACCAAGCAGTTAGTCAATAAATTTCAAAATGTACGGCGGTCTTCTATAGTCGAACTGTGTAAATGTTTTTTTGGTCTGAAATTAACAACGATCTCCGGTAAGTCCGGCAACGCCTGCTGCAGTCCCTGCTCCTTTTTTCCCTTTTGGTTTTACTTCTTTTCAGATTTAGTTTTTTGTTTGTTTTTTTTTTTTGCTTAAAGTTCCGCGGTTTTTTTCTTTTATCGTAATTTTTCTGATTTTTTTTCTTTTCAATTATTCGTTCTCGTTTCATCCCACCTTTCCCATCCTCGGCATGATTTTATTCTGTTGTTGCGCGACCAAGAGCAGGATGGCATCCTCTTCGAACCCTCCCACTTCTCTGCCGCAATTGCGAGCGATGCCAGCATGCCATTCCCCGTCCTGCTCAAGCATCTGCTGACAGATGAATGTCCAGCGGAGGCCTTGATCCTGGCTGACATCAGCTGATTTACAGTTGATGTCATCCAGAGTCATAGCCTGCTTTGGGCAGTCATCCAGCAGCAATGTTGGTCCCGGCTCGCAACAAGGTGGAAGGACCTCACACTACAAACCTAATGATTTTAGGCCCATTAGTCTCTTCTCCTTTCTGCTCAAAACCCTGATGAGACTTTTAAATATATATATATATACATATATATATTAAAGAGTTAATCCATCCAAGCTATCTCTTTCGCAACATGCTTACACTAAAGGTAGGTCCGTCGAGACTGCCTTACACGAACTTAACACAAGTATAGAGCACTCGTTACTGCATAAAGAATATTCACTTGCAGCCTGCCTCGTCATTGAGGGTGCTTTCAATAACATCAGGCCAGATACGATTACGGAATCTTTGAAGAGGCTAGAACTTGGTGAACCTCTCATCGAACTTATTGACCTTATGCTAAAAAGCAGGGTAATCGGGAGGATCTCCTCTCTACCGTGGATTTTTTCGGTAACTAGCAAACTTCGGTCACTCCGAAATCCTGGACGGAAGAACCGTTACCAATATTGGCCATATCACACCAAAGCCTTTCTTTGATTCTTCTTTTCCTACCAGATCGAAGTGGGAGAAAAGTTTACCTCAATGGGGGAGTCAGCGTATCTCTATACTGACGGCTCCAAACTGGAATGCAGAGTAGGTGGAGGTATCTTTTCAGAACACCTTGACCTCTATATGTCATTTCGATTATCTGACTACTGCAGCGTGTTTCAGGCGGAAATCATGGATCGTCGGGCTGCTATTAAATTCCTCACGGGAGTAAATACAACCTCCAAAACGGTTATAGCATGTCGCTCAGCTTTAAATCGCATGGCTGAGCATCTGAAAGTACGGCTCATATGGGTACCTGAACACAGTGAAACTCGGTTAACTGCAGAGCCGACGAACAGGCGAGGGTTGGCACTACTCGCCTCGACTCGGACATTAACCATCGGCTTGGAAAGCCGCTGACCACTTACAAACTGGAGATTTCACAGACATGCCTCAAGATTGCAAATGACAGATGGCATGAGGAACACATCTACCCGATACCCGACAGATATGGCCAAAGTTTGACCCTAAACGGTCAAAAGACTCGTTATTCGGACTCGGTGCGCCTACAAACGACTTCTGTAGGAGTTGCCAAGACGAAGAGGAAACCATATCCCACCCGGCCCTAACCAACCGTAGGAACGGGTTTTGGAGCTCCCCTTTTTTGAAGAGTTAACCGAAATAGGCTCATCTGACGGCAGGGACCTAGTTCGGTTCATCATGAGCTTTAAATGGTTCCCGGATATTTGATAAGACTAAACACTTTCCACCCCAGTCAATATTGGAGCCAGAGAACTATCTTAGTTCACAGAGAGTAATTAGGTAGGCTCTCCTCTTTTCCTAGGGGTTAAATGGGGTCTGAAAGCACAGCCTCAACTGTGCTATCACGGGACTCTTTGGCCTAAGAGTACCTTTTAAGGCAGTCACTCTAACCTAACCTTATTTAGATTTTCTTCACTAACGCGTCAACGCTCCATTCTTTACCAGAAATGCAGGGGATGGCTAGAAGGCGACCAAGAAAAAATACGTTCCTTCCTGAAAAACAATTACCTGGGGTAATGATGTAAGGAGCTTTCAGTGCTGATAGTCCGGGACCCTTACAGGTGGTTGTTGGTATTATGAATGCAAAATAATTATTTAGACGTTCTTAGAGATGTATTCGTTATTTGTGATCTATTAAGTGCACAATAGCACTAGTGTTTTAAATTTATGAAAGATAGTGGTCATGACACACTGCACGAAAAGTTAATATATTTTTGGAAAATAGCAACTTCTTCTTCCATAGCCTGGCAATTCGCAAGATTCAAATCTCATGGAAAATGTTTGGTTTCTGTTAAAAAAATAAACTAGTTTACAGTAGACAAAATCCTAATAGGAATATTTTAATTAAAAATATTCATGAATTATGGCGTAACATGGCAATCAAACATTACATTAAAAATTGTATTAAAAGTCTGACAAATAGAATTAAAGAGGTTAAACAAGTTTTGGAAAAAAATTATTTTCTTTATTTTTTTACTTTTATTATTGAAAATTAAATTTAAAGAGGGATTCCAAACCACCGATATTACTTTGCAACCCCAATGACTTTTAGGGTTATCTATTTCTATCACGGAAATGGACCGCCCCGGTGGGATTCAAACATGCAAAGCCGGCGCATTATCATTTACTCCACTGATGACACAAAAATACTAAAATGAATTATTTTTTAAATCATCGTTCTGAAATATCTACCGCCTGCTTGACGGTCTAGTGGTGGTCTTCCTGGAGGGGAGGGGTGTTTTAGCCGGTATTACTCGCCTTTGGCCAGGTGAGTCCGGCACACGAGGGGCTCTAGTCCCCTAGCGCGTAAATGCATTTCCCCGCTCCAAAAAAAAAAATATATATACCGCCTAAGGCATTTGCCTATGAGCTTTATCCGCTACTCTTTCCCAAAGTTACTCATAAGAATATGTAGGTAATATTCGAAGAAAAGTTAGATGTCAACTTAAGACAACTCGAGCCGGAGTTGGATCAATACGTTGAGCGGCAAGACCAACATGCCATGAAGACTAGAAATAACAACTTCCAGGCAAATGTTCTTAAATAAAATCGAAATCATTCCTAAATCCTATTGTTTTGCTAATAAGTTGCAAGTCGGTTTCGAACCACGATTTTTGAGAACGACAAATATGGAGACTTTCACTATTACCTCGTTATCTAAAAAAAAAGTACCTCAAAACCTTGCCAAGCTGCTTACAACTTAGAATAACGTTTCCTCTAAAAAAACATTTGGTTCGTGAAAAAAAAAATAATTTAAAGCACTCTTATTGCATTTGCCAATTAGGGGGTCGGTTTGGGACCATGTAACATTACATATTAAGAATTTTGCAAGCTACTATACAGGCTTAAAATTCAATATAATTATTGCGGGTTATAAAAGTATTCATTCCGCTGCATAATCGTGCCCATATGAAATAGACTATGAGATAGTTATAATATATATGTCATCAGTCAGCCGAATTTCATTTTTAATTTTGTGCGGAATGTAAACGAATTTGCTAGCTTTGTTGAAGCAACTAAACCCGATTTGCTATTAATTTAGAAAATTTTGTTATATTAACAACTTTTTTACTATTAACTATTATCCTTTTAAGAATGCTTGTAAAATAAAGATTTTTCATATTACTGTCTTCAAAATAGTGTGACGCTTGTTACTTACTTGCTTTACAAGTCCCATGTTAACATCCCTTACGTAAACATCTCTATACTTATTTATAACAGTCCTAACTTCATCGCTCGACGATGTTGCATAGGCAGTTGCTAACTCATGGTAGGCCTGACTTAAGGGTTTTGTGAATCTTGATATAACTTGTGAAGAATATTTCGGTATTGTGGAAATCTAAAAAATAATATTATACATAAATAAAACATAATGGTTTCCTCCCACCTTTCCGTGTAGTATTAAAGAAACAAGAATAAATTTCTTATAAGATTCCAACATTATATGTGACATTGCCATAGCTGGTGTAGATACAGCAACTTCGAAGAAATACAAGGCCCGATCATAATTTTTTACAGCTGTATATACCATCCCTCCATAGTAGTAATACAGCAAAAAGTACTTAGCGTCATTATTAACATCCTTCACCGAAAAAAAAATTATAGAAAACAATGGATACTAAATAAGTTGCTTACATCTGTTGTTGAAATAGCAGTAATATCGACATCCAGAAAATGTATTACAGGATTGAAAATTTTAGCGCTTAAGCTCAACTGGCAGAGATCTGCATGAATTGCTGTAAGCTGCGAATCAAAAAACCGAATTTTGTCAACTGCTTGTGCTAATATTTTAATGCCTTGTATGCAGGATGGCTGACGCATTAAATAATTTGTAAATACATGACAAAGTTCGAAATCTGCAAAGAGCGCAAATATTATTTTAATAATTCTAGTTTTAAAGTACTTACAAGTTTGTTTTGCAAATCGAACTTGCTCTCCATTGCATAGCGTGATAAAATCTTTAACTTGTTTAACTATATTACCGGCATCTACTGAAGAGTTCTAAAATTACAATTTAAATGTTTGTTTTGGTAATTTTATTTCACCTTTTACCATAATGTTTGCAAATTTTGCAAGAAGCACGTAAAGAACACCTAACGAGTGCTGTTGAATATCAAGTGTTTCCAAAACATTATCTAAGATGTTCCAATTTTTTGTCAACAATTCTACGGAATCATTAAGGTAATCCACCAGATCTCTAAAGCTACCTAAAATTATAAAAACAATGGAAATAGCTCATTATTTGAATATTTGCATCTTCTGAGGTTATGTTAAACCGATGGTGATTTTTACCACATACCCGATGCACTGAGAGTGCGAACATTGTTGACGTAGTGCTCTAGGGCTGATGCCATATTTATAAACTATTGTTAATCTCAAATTTGCATGCTTTCGCATTAAATTTATTATAAAAGTCGCAGTCTTCTTTCTTCTCACAGTGATTTGTTAAAGTCGGTTCTAAAGCCAAATGTCAAGTTGAAAAGTTTTCAACAAATGAAGTTAGCTGTAGTTTGTATAAGTTTTAAAAAGCTTTTGTACTAGAGGACGACGAAAATAAAGTAACAGCCTACGAGTAAATAACTAAATGGAGTGGCCCAACAGCGGAAATTTCCGAAGCCTGTGCCTAAAATGTGTGAGTTTACACTCACACAAGAAAAACAGTACAGGACAGGCTGAAGAAAAAATCTTTATATGGGGGTGCTTTGGTGCAATTTTTAAACTTCTGGAGAAATCTGTTTAAAATTGCAATTTAAAAACAGCTTTTTGACTCAAATTTGTAATTTTTATTACGGCTTTTCATCACAAGAAATTTAACTAATTAATTTGCAAATCAGTAAACACTTCAAAAATCAAGTTTTCATTTACTAACTCCTTGCTAAATTCAATTACACCACCGCCGTTGTAAGTGATAACTCAAGAAAATATGGCTGCTGAGAAAAAGGTAAACAAAGTCTATCTTAACGCAAAAAGTGGGTATTTTATAAGCTAATAGTGTGTTTAACACCGCCTCAAATATTCTTATCACAAAAGAAAGTTATTTTCTCTACTTTATCTGTGAAATTAAATCCCGGGGTGTTTTAAAGAACTTGAATTTTTGCAAAATTGCACTACACACTTCATTATCACTAATCGTTTAAAACTTGAACTTTTTTCACATAGTTTTGACACAACACGTAATAGTTTTATATTTTTGTACTTCGCAATCAATTCAATCCTTACTTCAACATTACAGGACGATAAAATTAGCATTTTTTCAACCGCAACACTCGGTTAAAGAAAAATGTCAAACAAGTGACAACACGTGAAGAAAACTGAGAGCAAAAAAACCGTAGGAATCGGCACACTCATGTACATGGATTTTACACGCTAGGGCCACTCCATTTAGTTTCTTACTCGTAGGTAACAGCATAGTTTATAATCAAGGTACCTTAGTGCCGTACCCTTAGAATAAACCCTCGTTCACGAGTGCGATTCATCCTACGAGTAAGAAACTAAATGGAGTGGCCCTAGCGTGTAAAATTCGTGTACATGAGTGTGCCGATATCTACGGTTTTTTTGCTCTCATATTTCTTCTCGTGTTGTCACTTGTTTGACATTTTTCTTTAACCGAGTGTTGTGGTTGAAAAAATGCTAATTTTATCGTCCTGTAATGTTGAAGTAAGGATTAAATTGATTGCGAAGTACAAAAAGAGTTCTATGAAAATTAGACTTCGCCGGCGTTACGTTTAGAGGGTACCCTCTAAACATGACGAGTCGTAAACGTAACGCCGGCGAAGTCTAATTTTCATAGAACTCTTCGCCAACGTTACGCCGCCGGCGTAACAGAAACGAGTCGTTAACGTTTCACTTGACCAAAGAGAAGTGAAACAAAACGGCGAAGAGTTGTTTATGTGTTGGTACTTCGCTAACGCCAGAGGCGTACCGTTTGCGTAATACTTTAGTGTGTCGTTTACGAAATGCCTGAACGTGTCTTTAACGAAATGCTTTCAGCGTGACGTTAACGAAATAGTTTTAGCCGCTGATAAACAATTTTCATAAAGTTCACTTTGAGAATTATCACTGTAAAAGTTTTTGCACGAGATGTACATATATGGAAGTTTAACGGTTAACCTCCTCTTCATCTTCGGCGCAAAAGTTCTAACAGTGAAGGGTCCCATAGCGAACTGTATCTGTAAAATAAATTAATAATGTAAATCGCTTTTGAAAAATTTGGAGAGGAGAAAAGAAAAAAGCTAATTCATTCATTCATTTATTTTTATATTTAAAATATTTCCATTAATTTTACATTTATTTGTGACAATTTTAACCTAATTCTCTATTGTCTATATTGTCCACTTATCGCAATACACTAATTGTCTTATATCAACATAAACTATCACAATTAATTAAAACTATTTTAATCACTTTATAATTAAAATAACACTGCAAAATTTTTCTAAACACTTTGAACACAACTCGAGTTGGCCACAAACTGTGAGTAAACATGACAGATTTATTTTTATTTGGCACGCTTCGATACATTAGTGTTGGTGTCAGAGCGACACGTAAACATTACGTTTACGTTTCGCCTAAAGCGAATTCGCCAAAATGCTTAGAGGGTAGTCTCGGAATCCTTTACTTCCAAAAAGGGGCCTTTAGAGGGCAGAATTCCAAGGGGCCTCGAGAGGACAGAACTCCAGAAAGTCGCTTGAGCCTTTCCTATCTAAAGGACTTACCTAAATAGAAATTAATTTTTTATTTAAAAAATGAATTTCAATATTTTATTTTTTTATTAAATAATATTTCTTTACAACCATATTCTTAGAGACTGTATTCAAGACTAAACCTATGGAACAATTTTCTTTTATTTTTATTTAAACAAAATTGTTCCGACCTACTAAGTTAGCATTTACAACAAGTAATTTGAATGTACGAACGTAGCAAAATATAATCAAACGTTACAAATGTTAAAGTGGTTTTGGCACTACAATTGTACTGTCACCACGCAATTTTAAATTGAATTCGCGTTCCCGATTAACTGTTAATATTTATATTTGGAATGATATATCTTAATTAAAAGCACTAATTATGTTCAAATTCAAATGTAAGCATCAAATTTTCGTTCGTCAACCTTGTGAACTAGCATACGATGAAAAATAATCGCAGACTGAAACAAAAGTATTCAATAAATCGCACGGAGTCGCATCGAGCTTATGAACAAGCACTAAAGAACGAGAGGAAAGGCTATCTTAAGTAAAAAACTTAGAATAAAGAACGAGAGGAAAGGCTATCTTAAGTAAAAACCCTGTACGTGTGATAAGCATTTTTCTTCACAGCCAAGTGGCGAGTGGGTTAAGGGGGAATGTCGCCTGAAATGTCAAATTGTACCGAATGTCGCCTTGAAATCAAAGTCGTCTCCGTAATACTGAAATATTTGGGGGCATAAGCAAAGTGTTTTTAAATAATAAAATTAAGTAAATTAATAAAATATGGTCGGGCAAAGTTATATTATATTAAAAGTGTTATAAGAATATATTTTAAAAACACCTAATTTGAAATATTATCAAAATGAATTAGCCCCTCCTGTATACAACCTGTAACAACCATAATTTTCTACTTTCATGTTAGAAACGCACACATCGCTTGGGTTCTACTACATATAGCAAAATGCTTACATTTCTCCGAATGATGTCCTTTCCTCTAGTTCTTTATTCTAAGGTGTAAACCTACGAATAAAGAACAAAAGGAAAGGCCGATACGTATATATACGAGAACAAAAAGTGAAACACAATTTTCTGCAGACTACCTGTCAAATTGCAGGCTCATTGTCAAAATTTGACATTACATTTGTGAAAGTTTTTACGCCGGCAAGTATCCTCAGGAAGAAGATTTGAAATTGTGTGAAATTTGCTTAGAATTTTAAAAATTTGTGTGGTGCAGTGCTAAGAAAACATTAAAGACAATTTATCATAAAGACATTACAAGTGAAGTTTACTCAGAAAACATTAATTAATTGATAAAATGAAGTGCATTATAAATTTGTGTGAGAACAAAGTGCGAAATCATCCTGTTGGAGTCTGGTTTCATAGGTAAATATAGAACAAATAGTAGTTAAATAGTAATGCTACAATGAATGACTTAATTAAAGGCAAATCAATTAGTTTTAGCACGAAAACATAGCGAAGTAAAAGTAACTTGTAAATTTTCTTGGTAGCCATTCATTTGTTTTCTTTTATTGTTCAGTGCTATGGTTAATTTTTAATATAAGGGGGAGTTAGAGAAATATTATCTTTTTATTAGTTGAAAAAAATTGAATAGTTTATTTATTTGTTGAAATTTCTATTTTAGATTTCCTAATTAAATTCAGAGTATATAGATAATGTACAGAATTTAATAACTATAAGTATTATCCTAGCCACTAATTTAGTGTAGCAAGAATCATTTCAAGCAACCAAAGCCGCAATTCTGCCGAAGCCGGTCCCAAGCCCGGTTGCAAAATGAGGAGGGAGGCCGTAAATTGAAATAATTTTTTTGAACACTATTTTTTTAAAACACTTGTTTTTAAATTTTGCACATTTGATTTTAATAAAATAAGTCTATTTTAATCATTTCAAATGCTCTCATAACTCGTCTGAAGAAATTTGTATAATTGACTTATTTTATTAAAATCAAATGTGGAAATTTAAAAGCAAGTGTTTTTAAAAATTAGTGTTCAAAGATAAATTTTGCGTTATTTAATTTAAAGTGCGCGCCAAAATTATTAAATTTGTTAAAAAGAACCTCTGCAGTAAAATTTTTCTTTGACTACGCCATTGTAGTAAGTTAGTAAAAACCTATACCATTTTAAAATTTGCTTTAGAAAATTTTCGTTATGTCCCCTTCCTTTCGTTCTTTATTCGTTGGTGTAAGCACACGGAAGTACACGTAAGTGCAAATAGTCACTTACTAATTCTATAGAAGAACGGTAGTAGAACTAAATAAATTTTAAGTAGATCAGTGTTCTAGTTTTCATAGATTGCAAATGACATTTTGTTGTAGGGATGGGGGATCGAACTGAGAAAATCGATTCAGTACGGATCGATCTGTAATTTTTTTCCGATTTCGTAGATCGATTAATCGCCTTAAAAAGATCGATATCCGTAGATCGAACAGATCGATTCAGTTTATTTTGACATTTTAATTTATTTCAGCATTTTGAAATTACAAGTAATTAGAACTGTTTTTATATATAAAAATAAAGGGTCATTAGTAAACCAATTTATTAAATAATAGAAAACAGCCTCTGTAGCTTACAAATCTTGATTAAGCAGCAGTGGGTATTTCACTAATGTTGCTTATTTAATCGAAAAAACAATTTACAACTAAAAATTTACATTTTTTTTACTAATAGCACAACATGTTCCAGAAACATTCCAGGAATATTTTCAAAAACCGTCCCCAAAGCATTTTTATGTCTGATTTCAGAAGCGATTCCAGGACATTTTATGAGTATGTACGAAGAACAAAAATTTTATTTATTTAAAGAATTTCCTACCTGAAGTGCAATAAAATAATTAGGTAGTCAGGGATTTCTCAGGATGCGGTTATTCTAATCCTGTATCTACCTTGCCAAGTTGCACCTTTTTGGATAGGCAATTAGATGGGCAATCCAATAAAAATAAGAAAGAGGTATATTAATTACATGAATTTCGGAGAAAATTTGGGAAAATGCTGAATTTTAGGTAATTGCAAACCATATTTTCGCTTTTGGAATTGACTGTACCTGCAATGGTAGTTGTTAGATCAACATTGTTCACAATTTTCGAAAGGTAATTGAGATAGTAGTTTTTTAGTGCTTGGTTGATGTCGCTGTGTTGGGTAGATCAAAAGATAAAAGTAAAAAAATAATGTGCATACCATGAAAAACTGAAATTTATAAATCACCCTATAACTCCCAAAAGGTTGAGATTGCCCCCCTCCCTGCCATACAATTTTCTGTTTGACTAGGTGAGATATATCACCCCACTCATTTTGGTACGTCAGATCTGAAATACCCTGTATTTTGGGGAGGTTTTTCGAAAATATTCTGGGAATGTTTTATTTTTTAATTTTAAACGGAAAACACCGCGAGTAAAAGTTGACAGTTCAACTTCATCTTCCTCCCAACGCCAACGTTAAATTCAAACAAGTGTTTCAAACACTACCACAAATCAACTGGCATACTATATAAAAATAATAACTGTGAAAGATGAGATTTGAACAGCCTGCTCCTTTGTTTTGAAAATGATTGTTGAAAGGTGACCCCAATAGTTGCTATAATTCTATCAAATCCCAGCAGAAAATCAGTGACCGTCGATATTCGGTGGAAAGTGTACGCTTTTCGACAATTACATAAGGGGAGAGAGAAACATGACTCAGTTGAAAATTTCAAAATGAACGCAGTTTTGGTAATAATAATAAATTCTTCGACTTTTTAATTTATTGTAGAAAGGTTTTTCTACACCACTCACCATTGCTTAAATATCTAAATTCATATTATTTTAAAAATGTGAAATCCGCCAAATTTGAGACACTAGATTAAAAAAACTATTGATAAGTGTCAAATCTTTGATAGATTTAAAATGGGGAGTACTCAAAAAAATATATAAGTTTCTTTCAGGAGATTAAGATCTACGTCGAATCTACGTGTATTCCACGTGAGTTTTTTACTAGGATTATACCTGGCAGCATATATACTTGTCTATTTCACTAGTTATACTCCACTTGGAGTTGATGTGGCAATTCCGCGTAAACTGATATGCATAACGTCTAGGAAATCGGTATACAAAATTTAACTTACTTTCGAAGCAATTTCACGTCTAATCGTGTACTCCACGTGATTTTTTTTACTGGGATTGAGTTCGCAGCAAAAAACAAGTTGTATAAAAACTTAAAAACGCACATTTGAATATCACTTATTTCAAATTTTTCTTTAAATAACATTTGCTTTCTGATTGTGGAATCACCAAACCAGAAATAAAACATAGCAAGCCACCGGTGACAAAATCATGGAATAGTCACTAAACTACTCAGTTAACACTAACATATACGATCCTTCTAATTTTTTTTTACATTTTTCGGATTATTACACAAATTAAAGATAAAATGCAAAAAAAATTCACGAGTGAGCTTGTTTACTTTTTAGCACGTCTTAAATAGATCGAAATCGGAAATAAATAAATCGATTCGAGCTGAATCGGTACCGCGTAAAATCGATTCAAAAATCGGCAGATCGAAGGCTTAAAGATCGATCTATCGAGATCGAATCGAAGATCGCCCATCCCTATTTTGTTGACATTTTCCAGTTGTCAACCACTTTTGTGAATACTTGGTGATTTCTGTACTTTTTAAATGTTTAGTTTATGTTGTTTTGCATTTCTGTTCTGTTTTCAGTAACCATTTAAGCCATGGGAACAACAATTGTCAAGGTAATCTATAACAGTTAATATACCCCGATCGTTTTGTTATTTATGACAAAAAATAGCACTGCAAGATTGAAATACAGTAACAAAATATAGACATATTTTGTTACTGTATTTCAATCTTGCAGTGCTATTTTTTATAAATAGCAAAACGATCGGAGTATATTCTATATATAGTTAGTATATATATATCTTAAAATATAGAACTAAAGAAAGTGCCCTTATGATCAAAAAATTTAAAAAAAAATATCTTCATGTTTTGAAGTGTATCTTTACCATAGCAGTAGTAAAAAAACGGTCTTGCGCGGGACGGGGCAAACATAAGTTTTGAAATTTAAATATATTTTGGCTGCCCGTCACTGGACATCTAAGGCGACACAGAAATACCAATTCTTCAGAATGTAAACAAGAAAAGAATGGGAACAGAAACTTTGATTTTTTTAGTTACCCTTTTTTTGTCTTAAGAATTTTAATGATTTAATCTAAATTTAAACATGTCAATAAAAATATTTATGCCCGTTGCTTGCCTGAAAAAAGATATTCCACGAGTCCGTCGTCGATAAGTTTTGCAACAATGCACTGCACATTTCATTTTAAAAATCTGTCTTTTAAGTTTTTAAAAACAAATCAATCTACTAATATAGTCTTGATTTTTATTATATTTTTCACAAATCACTTTTTATTTCGAATAATATCGCGAATTATTTCGACCGAACTAGCGATTACAAATTGAATTTGCCAGCTGTCGAGCTAAGGCAAAAACCCTGCACATCCCGTTCCTCAACGCCAGGAAGAAAAATGCTTAAACACGTTCGAGTACACGTATAGGCATGGACACTTCCTCTAGTTCTATATTCTAAGCATGGGCACTTCCTTCAGTTCTATATTTAGAATATAGAATTTCGACCGAACTAGCGATTACAAATTGAATTTGCCAGCTGTCTAGCTAAGGCGACAATCCTGCCATCCCGGTCCTCAACGCCAGGAAGAAAAATGCTTAAACACGTACGAGTACACGTATAGGCATATGGACACTTCCTCTTGTTCTATATTCTAAGCATGGGCACTTCCTTCAGTTCTATATTTAGACTATAGGTCTGTTACCGTACTTCTGCACCTGCAGCTGGCTGCAGTTTACTTATTTATGTGGTGGGGGTGAATTCACTTCAGTATGGGAACATCCAGCTGCAATTTTCTTAAAAAGCAGAAGAAGATTTGTTTTGGAGAAAAAAATCTTTTCCTATATATGGAAACTAAACAATCACAGTTCTTCCTTATAGGCTACTTCACTTCCTTATTCCGACGCTTAACTTTTAGGATACAAAACTCTGTAAAAGGATTCTTCTTCTTCTTCTTCTTCTTCTATTATTTTCATGTGTCTTCTCTTTGGTCATACTAAGATGACTGCGAGACTGAGGCACATCCTAGCTCGACCCATGGGGTATAACGCCAAAAAACTTGAAGGGTTTTATTGTATCTTGTGTGATTTGATTGTCTTTTGTTTTAAGCTATATTATATTTTCTGATATGATGATTATTACTGATATTAGGTAGTAGGAATAGGGGGAAATATGTAGGGAGGGTTATGTTAGTTCATTATGAAAATGCGGTGAAATATATGGATATTGTACTTTAGTTTAATGTAGATTGAAATACTAAGTGTTCCGCTGAAAAAAACAAAAAAGTAATTCAAAGGTCAACTAGTTTGGCTTCCTGTATGAAGTCAAGAATGTTTCTGATGTTAAGTTCATTTGGTTCTTTCAGTAGTTGAATGAGTGAGTTAGCCTCCTGTATTGAGTTGAATCTTTGTCTAATTTGATTGTATTTGTTACAAAAAAGCATAATATGATTCATGTCATTGAACATGTTGCAAGTAGAGCAATTTATTAGGTCAACTTTTCCTATTAATTCATAAAATTTCGCATCATAGTTGTGCCCTGAGTATAGCCTATTCAGGAATCTAGTTTCCTTTGGTGTGAGGTCCCAGAATTTCCAGGGTGGTTCACGCAGATGAGGAAATAACCTATTGAAAAAAGAGCCTTTTGTCATGCTAATCCTAGAAAATTCCTCAGACCATTTGGTGTTAATGTCTTCCTTAATGATATGCATTGCATCCGCGTAGGAAATATTACAGACAGTGGGAGTACTTATTTGCAGCGCCTCTTTTGCTATTTTGTCAGCTTTTTCGTTTAGGGAAAGTCCTTTATGTCCTGGTATCCATACTATCCTGTATTGTTTATGAGTGTTATTGATTTTTTGTCTGATCAGATGAGCATAGAGGTTTAATTTAGGGTTGTTCAATGCAGCACAAGCCGCTTTACTATCGGTTAGTATTATGAAACTGTTTGAAGGAATAGAATCCGTGAAATCAATGGCAAGCTCTATGGCTTTTAGTTCCCCAGAAGTTGAGGATCTGAGAGATTCGTATAGTTTACTCTTATGTATTAGCTCCGGGTATTTTACTACACCTATACCTGTGAGTGGGTATTTATATGCTGCGTCAGTTGCTAGGATTTGCCACTCCTTTGACTGTGAACCTAGGAATTCCAGGTATAGTTGTTCTAGGTGTTCAGATGTAATGGACTCTTTCGTGTGACCGGCTTTGGATAGTATGTCAGTTTGAATTATTAGATTAGAGGGAGCTGAACTCAAAATTTTTCCTATCATCTTAAGTGTTTCTATTTGTTGACTGGCTATATAAGCGTAATTCGATATTCTAATGTTTAGGGGTATGAGGTCTTCAATATTAATTTCGTCAAGAGTTAATTCTTTCGCTATCTCTCTTGCTGTAAGTAGAGTGGCTCTATATTGTGGAGGCAATTCTTCTGCCAGCATATATATTATGTGTATAGGGGTGGTGTTGTTCAGGCCAAGACATGCTCTTAGTGCTGAGTTGTTAATAGTTTTCAATCTCCTTTCTATATATAAGGGTCTATTGGTGATGGTAGTTGAGATAAAGTCACATTTAGATCTTATTGTGGCTTTATAGATGTTGAGTGCTAGGCTTTGCTTTATAGGCGATATGTTGTTGGCTAGTGTTTTTAATGCGTTGAAGTCATTTCTGGTATTTATATATAGTTGGTTTGTTAGACTCGACATGGTAAGGGAGGAATTGAATATCCTACCTAAGAATTTTAGTTCATTGGTGAAGGGGATGTGTATTCTTTTGAGGTAAATATTTTTTGAGGGCATGATCCTGCATCCTATGGCTAGTAGTTTGACTTTATCCTTATTAATATTTAATGAGAGACTTTCAGCAATATTGATGAAGTGGTCAAATGCTAATTGCAATGAGTGTATAGCTTTTTCATATGTTTTCCCCTTTGCTATTAACATAAAGTCATCAGCAAATTGTAATAACTTTACATCAGTCATGGTCACAGAATGGAGGGATGATGTGTAGATGTTGAAAAGAGTCGGGCTAAGTGAGCTACCCTGAGGAATACCATCATTGATGTTGAGTGTGGAGTTTAGTAGCATTAGCGTTCTGTTTTTGAGAAAATTATGTATCCAGTTTGTTAAGTCTGCTGGTATTTTGTGGACTGTTAGTATATTGATTAATTTTTGGATTGATACTGATTCGAAGGCGTTGGAAATATCTACCGATAATAGTATTGTTTTGTGGTTGAATTGTTTATTTTGAGCAATATTGTTTAGAATAGCATTGAGGCATTTGCTTACTGACTTCCCCTTCCTATACGCGTAAGTGTTTGCGGGTAGCAACTTATTTAGTGTTATGAAGTTAGTTAATCTTATGTTTACTATTGAGTTGATACACTTTAGAGTGGTTGGTATGAGCGCAATTGGTCTGAAGTTTTTTAAGTTCTCTGTTGATTTCCTAGGCTTTAGTATCGGAATTATTTTTATATATCTCATGCTATCTGTAATAACATTTCTTCTCCAGAGATCATTTAAGTAGTTCAACAGGTTACTAAGGCATTCAGCGTTTAAGTTTTTTAGTACAAAGAATGATATACCGTCGTGCCCAGGGGCCGAGAAATTTGATTTCTTCTTTAGCACATCCTTTAGCTCCATTAGTGATAAGGGGGTAGGAGTGGCATTTATGGCATGTTTGTCCGTGATTGGGAGGGAATTGGAAAGTCTGTTACAGGATATGAGTTTTAGGAAGTTATGTGCGTTTTGATCGTTCCACTTCATTTGACCATCTTTACTGTTGGTATTATTTTTAATACCTTTGTAAAGTTTAAAGAAGTTTCTCGGATTTAGTGTGCATAATTCCCTGGTAAAGTTTTCTAAATGTATTTTTTTTGCTTGAGTTATCATATTTTTTAGTAGTTTGCAAATCGCTAGATACTTATTCATTAGAGTTGTCGAGGTTTTTTTAACGAGCTGTGAGAAGGCGAGTTTCTTTCTGTTGAATAGTAGTTGAACTTCCTTGTTCCACCATGGCTTGGGGTTGAATTTGTGGTGAGGTATATTAAAGGAGCATTCGCCAACTAGGTTCTCTAAGATTTTTGTGCTGCCCTCATTTGTGGGAAGCTCCGTGAGATTTTGAATTAAGTTTCCAAGTTTTTTCCTGCTTATATATGTTTTTGAGTAAACATTCATTAATTGATTGGTGATTTGGATTGTGATGGGGAAATGGTTTGAATTTCCTATTTGTTGTTGATGCGTTTCCATTTTAATGTTACCTCTATACAGTGAGGTAAAACATAAGTCAAGCGTTGAACCTTTCTTGGCTTCCTTTAAGTTTTTGTAGAAGGTACAGGAGTCAGGGGGAATAAGTGACAGGTTTGTTGTCGTGATAATGTTATTTAGAATTTTTCCTTTGTAAGTGCTGACCTCATTTCTAGTTATGTTGTTGTCCCATGATGCATGTCTGGCATTGAAGTCCCCACATACAATGACATTGTTAAAAGTAGATAGGTAGGTAAATAGTTTTCCACATTCCGTTTTGAAGCTTTGAGTTGAAAGATTTGTAGATGCATAAGTTGATGCCAAAATTAGGTTGCTATCATTTTGCAGTTGTATTATAACGCTGTCAAGTTTAGATTCAAATGAAATCCTATTATACTTGATGTTATTCTTGATCGCAATTAGGCTTCCACCGTAGCCATCGTTACGATCATATCTGACTAGACTATAACCGAGTAGTGAAGCATGTTGATTTTCTTTCAACCATGTTTCATTTATCATAATTATGTCCGCTTCATAATTGACAAGAAAGAGTTCCAAGCTTTGTTTGTTTGATTTTAAACTTTGAATGTTGTAATGTAAGATCTTTAATTCTTTGTGTTTGCTCATACGTAGGTAATCTATATGTAGTAGGTTTCATTAGTTTTAGTTTGTTAGTGAGTTAATTATGCTTTTATTGTTTTGAGTTTCACCATTTTTTCCAGAAGGTTTGTTTTCCTGTATTAGTTGTAGGTCTATGTTTGTGTCAAGTATTTTTATTTTATTTCTCAGTGCGTTCATGAAGTTATTGTTAACATTTGGTTCACCAGTTATTTCTGATTTTAGTTGGTTTTTAACCCAGTTTATGATTTTTTCATATTCATTAACTATATTTGTGTTGTTGTTTAGAGCTACACCCGTTTTGTGCTCCTGTTTTTCAGTTAGGCTGTTATAATATGCGTTGTTTGGGCTTTCCCTGAGTAATTTGACCACTTTTGAGTATGATTTGGTTTTTTTCAAGATGATTTTGTTGGCATCTAGTTCAGGGTTTCTGATTTTTGTTGAGTTATGATTGTTAAGTGTGGGGAAAGCTGAGTCTAAGTCAGTTTCTTTCAGTAGGTTAAACGAATTCTCCGATAGTGATACATAATCGTTTGTTTTTAAGACGTTGTTTGCTTCTCTTCTATTAATGTTCTTGATTGCTATTAGTTTTAAGATGTCTTTCTCCTTTTCCTTGGCACTGCAATCTTGACTGTCGGGGCGATGATTTGATTTCCAATTAATACAGTAAGAAGCATTTTTGCAGGAATCAGTAGAGCAGTTTTCCTGTGAGCAATTTGGACATAGAGCATTCGTGGTTTTGCATTGTATTTGTAGATGTCCCCATCTCAAACACTTGTTGCAAAACCTCGGTCTGGGCGTGTAATATTCTACATTTCTAATGGCTCCATATATAGATATTTCCGTTGGTATTCTGTTTCCCTTGAACGACAGTTTCACAATGGATGTTGGTAGCCTCAGCTCACCTTCACCCTTTTTTTGTAAATCTTAGCGCTTCTGTTATTTCAATAGGCGATTGTATGTATTCGGTTAGTTCTTCGTTTGTAATGTCAAGTGGTATTCCCTTTATAATTCCTTGCTTCCTAATGTAGGATTTCGGAATGAAGGCCGTTAAGTTATGCTCTGCTAGATTTAGATCTAGTAGTGAATTCGCTGACACAAAGTCTTTAAAGTATACTTTCACGCTATTTGCATTGTGTTTCTTGATGGGGTAGATGTTTTTGCATCTGAATTTTTTTAACAGTCTGCCTATGCCTATGTCTGATAGGCTGGCATTTGTATTGTCGTTGATTGCAATTTTTTGCACCATTATCCAGAAAGGACCCTTATCGTTTTGGTCATATTTTAAGATCTCTGTTGCAGTATTGATTGACTTGTTCAGATTTTTGTTTTCATCACTGTTTGTTAGAGAATTTATGTTAATGGGTTTAGGAATTACAGCGTGGTTTGTATCAGGAAAGCCCGCAAATTCTGTATCTTTATCAATATCGACTTCATGACTTAGATTTATGATAGGCATATTTACTAATTGTTTGGTAGTAGGGAAATTTTGCAATTTACTTGATGCTTTAAGGCATTCTAAGGCTTTCTTTTTCTTATGTGCTGATCTAGATCGTGATCTTGATCTGCTATTTCTCAGATCCTTTTTTGATTGTCCAGGGGGTGGATCCCACAAGGGGGGTCCATCCCTGAGCCTTCGTCTTGTTATGATAGGACGTAAACAGTTAGAGAGTTGTGTGATTTAGATTAATTTCTGAAGTTTTTTAGAGTTTTCAATTTTTAAAGGTCTGAGAATGGGCTTGTAATTTTGTCCAAAGTAATGTTTAGACTCACTTGCAACACAATGACATATAATAAAATGCTTTCTTTATTAAATATTTGATAAGTATAAGATTTATTGTATGAATTTAGAATCAACTCAATTAGCAGAAAACGGGTACTCACCCACTCCAAATATGGCGTCCCCACGCCGTTTTGTGTCTGTTTAGTATTTTCTTCCAAAAGTTAATTTTTAGGTGCTGCGGATCACACTGTAGTTTTAACTATGTTCAGCTTTCTATTCCTAGCAGAATATTTTACTACACTTTTCACAATATGTACAATTTGGTAATTAGTAGAGTTTTCCAGTTGAATTTGCTCTGGGAGTAAAAAAGACATGTG
Source organism: Leptarthrus brevirostris (assembly GCA_964036015.1). Classification (NCBI taxonomy): domain Eukaryota; kingdom Metazoa; phylum Arthropoda; class Insecta; order Diptera; family Asilidae; genus Leptarthrus; species Leptarthrus brevirostris. The sequence goes on along the minus strand of OZ038373.1, from coordinate 61,633,346 downwards.
CACACAATGGCGTCTTGATGCGAAGTGTAAAAAGGATTCACAAATTTCAAATTCATTTAATTGACGTTTGGGCAGTTGTCACTTTGACAGAAAGAAGATTTTTTAAGAATATTGCAGCTGGTCAAAGTAGCTGCAGAATTCTTAAATTTTCTGCAGCAGGAGAAGTTGTGACGTAGGCAAAATCTTCTTGGAGAAGTGAATACGGGAACACTTTTCTGCAGTTTTCTGCGAAGCGCTTATAAGCAGTTTACTTATTTATGTGGTGGGGGTGAATTCACTTCAGTACGGGAACATCCAGCTGCAATTTTCTGAAAAAGCAGAAGAAGATTTGTTTTGGAGAAAAAAATCTTTTTCTATATATAGAAACTAAACAATTACAGTTCTTCCTTATAGGCTATTTCACTTCCTTAATCCGACGCCTAACTTTTAGGATATAAATTTCTATAAAAGTATTCACCAATTTCAAATTCACTCAATTGACGTTTGGGCAGTTGTCACTTTGACGAAGAAGAAGATTTTTTAAGCATATTGCAGCTGGTCAAAGTAGCTGCAGAATTCTTAAATTTTCTGCAGCAGGAGAAGTTGTGACGTAGGCAACATCTTCTTGGAGAAGTGAATACGGGAACACTTGTCTGCAGAATTCTGCAGTTTTCTGCGAAGCGCTTATAATCTCTGCAGGTACGGGAACAGACCTAATCTCTGCAGGTACGGGAACAGACCTTATAGCATTGAAAGCGAAATTATTGAATGGATTTATTGGTTTAACGGAAATTCGGCATTGTATTTCAAAGACGAATTTCCGGTCATGATGTAAGCTGTTTTACAGTACCTTTACAATAGGTTCTATAGCTTAACTTTTAATACATATAATTAAATTGAACATAAGTATTTATAGGATTTTTACAATATTTTGCAAACCAATATTAAACGTACATATATACTTTATGGTTGACTTACTTAATCTTCAAACTATTATCTACGATATTTATTAGTTATTTAAGAAAAATTACATAATCATAACAGTTTATCGTTTTTGTTTTTTTCTTTTTTTATAATTCTGAGTCTCTATTTTTTTTGCCTCTGTTGAGCGGATTGCGCGTTAGTGTGACCTCGTGTTACATTTTAGTTTTTCACGAGGAATATTACTATTGATGTACATATGCTTATTTTTGTCATAAATCAAATGTTAAAAATCATAATTATTTGTTGCTGATTATAGGTATATAATTAGTTATGTAATATGTGCGCGTGTGAGCAACGTGAAGTTGCCGCGGGATGTTCAAGTGGCACGAGCCAGCTGGTAGCACGTTCTAGTTCATCGGTATGGGGTGTGAGTCCTTGAACATCTTATCACACATTGTAAACTGAAGTTCGCGTGCCTGTGGCGAAAGAGGGTTGTGGAGTCCTTCTTTCAGGTCTGCCACAAACAACAACAAAAAACCAAAAGAGACAGATGAAAAGGAAGAGCAACAGGTCTGGTGTCACCTGTTGCTCCTAGCCGCGCTGAACCATCTTGAAATTTAAAATGAAAATATACCCCCTAAAACGATGGTTCAGGCTCTGACCCACTCCATCCCTACACCTGGCTAGGGTATAGGCCCAACCTAAAAAAAGGATGCTGAAAATAAAATAAAATCAAATCAAATGAACATCACAAAAGAATTAGGGAAGAGGGAGCAGAATTTGGGAAGCAAGAGGGATAAGAAGCTTCACTGGGATTTCCTGAAATTAAAGATTAAAATTTAGCCCATATAATTCATTTTTATAAAAGAAAACCTCAAATTATAATTTTGCAGTACATATTACTCGTAAGCTTAAGTACCTCTTATTTCTAACTACTTCCCTCTAATGATAATTTTAACCAGGTATCAAAGAAAAGTTAATTTTTATGTCTTAATGTAATATGCGTTCTCTTGCTCTTTTAGATTAAAGTAGCTGGGTAAGGAGCCCCATAAAACTAATCAAACGGTTTACTATTAATAAAATCTACGATATGCCCATCCTTCAGGCTAAATGAAAAAAAACTGGACGATGTGTCTTCAAAAATAATTTCATGTCACTAACCAGATTAACCTACAAAAACAGAGTAGTCATTGGTTGATACAAAAACGGGCGATAGATGCATCTAGGTAGATCCTTTTTCATGTTCACGAGGGTGCGCAGATAATCGTAAACTTCATCAATTGATTAGGTGTTAATTCATACAAGAATTCTGAATAGAATGGAGAAAATACTTTTAGTTACGAAACGAGAGTACATATTAAAGCTAAATACTATCTTTTTATAATTTCCCTGTTAAATATGAAAGAAGAATGCTCAAATCGAAAATCTGATGGGAACTTGTTTTTTTGTATAACTTCCTAACTAGGATGTTATATGCAATGTGAGTGCGGAATGTGCAACGTGAAGTTGCCGCAAGATGTCCAAGTGCAACAGGTCTGGTGCCACTTGTTACCCTTAGCCGCACTGAACTGTTTCAGGTACTAACCCACCACTATTCCTACACCTGGCTAGGGTGTAGGCCCAACCTATAAGGAGTGCTGAAACAAAACAAAATCAAATCAAAAACATGATGAAAGAGGGAATGGGGATGAGGGAGGCATGGAGGTGGAAGAAGCTTGACCGGGGTTCCTGAAATAAAATATCAAATTTACTTCACAAATTCATCCTTAATATATATATTCAAACAAAATCACAAGGATACTGTACTATTACAACTTAGATTGTCTGCTTTGCAAAACCAAAACTAATATACGATACTATTCATATGCTTACTTAATTATTCCTTGATAATAAAAAAAAACGAGCCAAGTTAATCATTAACTTCAATCGATGTTGCAAATCTGACGAGACTTCTTGTTGCACATTGGGACCGACACTGCTGCTGGATGATTGCCCAAGGCAGGCTATGACTCTGGATGACATCAACTGTAAGTCAGCTGAGATGGGGGGGGGGGGGGGGGGGGTAAAAAAGCAGACAATCATACCGAGGATGGGAGAGGGTGTGACGAACCGAACAAAAAAAAATTTTGCAGAAAAAAAAGAAAAAAAAGAAAAAAAAAACCGAAGGAAATTTTGAAGTTTGAAAAAAAGAGAAAAAAACTGGAAGAATAAAACCAAGACAGGAGGAGGATGGATGCAGGCAGGCGTTGCGAGACTTACCTGCTTTCGTTGGGGGAGTCTGGTGGTATGACTCCCCTTTTATTGGCCCATGCCCCAACCACCCTATGCATCTAGGGGGCCGATGTCAACTAGATGCCCTATTCCTGCAAAGAGAGAGAGAGAGAGGGTCACTCACCTCATTGTGAGGACCCCGCCCACCGACGTAGCGATGATATAGCCGCCCTAGGGAAGGACGACGAAGAGAGAGAGAGTGAGAAAAGAGACTTAGTTAAAGCTCATAATAAAAACTTATTTATTAAAAAAAAAAGAGATACCCCCTCCGTAGGAGGGCACACGACCAACTAGCCTAAGGCCAGGGCCTTTTTACCCCTTTGCAATAGGGCTCAGATGGAATGATACATAGAAAAAAAACTAAGTAAACTATATCGATACTAACTATTCTGAATTATCCTTATAACTTTAATTTAGCTATGCAAATCTAATCCTGTTAAAACGGTTTCTATAAAAAAATTTTTATATTCAAGGCTGGAAAATGCGCATTCTTTTCCTTGTTGACAATTATAAATGGAAAGTTTTCAATCTCATGAACAAATCTTATTTAATTTCCCTTTTTCATTTACTTTTCCTTTTTCAATATTACATTTAGCATAAAATGACTAAAGATATTCAAAAAAAACCTTTTCATAGTCTAAGTTCTTTTGCATTCGAGTTCTATAACCGTTTTTCCATTTTTTCTTTTCTTACTTAGCTTTCCTATCCTCTTTTATTTCATCAAATTAAAGTTATCCTGTAACTACAAATCTTCTTATCATTCCTAATTAAAATTGGTTTCTGTACACTGTCCTTTTAGCTTTTTTAAATAGAAATCACAGAGAATTATTGAGTTTTTTTTTTGAATATAGTAGTAGTAGTAGCATGATTATTTACAAGAAAAATTATAAAAAGAAGAGAAAAAATTCTTTTAAATTCCAAATCTTCTTATACACTTAGTTATGAATGCTGACTGAAAAAGAAATCCTTTCTTTGCTTCGTTTCTCTTGCCTTTGCTTATCGTCTATAACCACCTTTCAGTACAATTTCATCACACAAAATCTTTTAATCTTTCCTTTCCTTTTTATTTTCAAAACCTCAAGTTTCCTCTATCACTAGATGAAGTGTACAACTTTGTTTATTTTCTTCAAATCCTCACTTTTCTGTAGTTTTGCATCTTCACTCCTTTTCTTTTTTTTCATTTGAAACAAAATCCTTTCGTTCGTAATTCGTTGATTTTCATTTCGTCTTTATTTACTTAAATCTTTATAATTTCATTTTCCTTTATTTCGTTTCAGTCTTTTGTCTTAAAATTTTATTTGCACTGTTTATAGTTTCACTTTCTCTTTATTTAGTTTCAAAATTGTAATCGCATGTTTATGATTTCACTGCAAAATGTCGCTTTCTTTTTGTTTAAAAACGTTTATTTGTACTTTTTTATAATTTCACTGCCAAAATTTTTGTCTAAAATCTTTCGTTGCACTTTTATGATTTCATTTTCTTTTTATTTCGTTTTAAAATTGTAATCGCATTTTTATGATTTCACTTCCTCTTTATTTCGTTTAAAAATTTTAATTGTATTTTTATGAATTCACTGCAAGATTTCTGTTGCCTAAAATTTTTATTTGCACTTTTTATATTTTTCACGTTCTCCTTTTTTTGTTTCAGCATATTTCTTTAAATCTTTGTCCTAAAACTTTTATTTGCACTTTCTGAGTTTCACTGCCAAATTTTGCTTTTCTTCTTTTGTCTTAAAATTTTGCTTTGCCCTTCTTATAGTTTCACGTTCTTTTTTTTTGTGTTTCAGCATATTTCGTTAAATCTTTGTCCTAAAACTTTTATTTGCACTTTCTATATTTTCACGTTCTAATTTTTTTGTCAGATTTTTTCTTGCATTTTTATGATTTCACTTTCTTTTTTATTTCGTTGTAAGATTGTATTTGCCTTTTTATGATTTCACTACAAAATGTCGCTTTCTTTTTGTTTAAAAAATTTTATTTGCACTTTTGATATTTTTACGTTCTCCTTTTTTATTTCAGCATATTTCTTTAAACCTTTTTGTCTTAAAATTTAATTATTTGCACTTTTAGAGTTTCACTGCCAAAATTTCACTTTCCTTTTGAATTATATTTCAAGTTTTTGTTACGAATTGTTCGCTTATAAAGCAATTTAGCACTACACGGAGCCATAGAGATTTTATTTACAGCCACTCAGATCAGCTAAATTCTTTTTGAAATTCATTAGAAACTATTTGGCTCTTTGGAATCCGATTTACCGCCCCCCGCGAAAGGCCGAGCCGCCGACATATTTTTGCGATAATTGAAATAAACTTTTTTACAGTGTACTTTTCTTCAGAAATAATCGAAGCTTTATTTCTTACACTTTTTAAAAATTCTTCTAATATTAAGTATTAACTTAAGGGGAGAAAAATTTTAATTTATTTAAGGATGCCGCGACCACTAATCAAACCTGTTTTTGGCTGGATTTTTGTATTCTTTCAATAGGCGGCTGAGGATTTTTTTGTTTGGTCGCGTTAGTTGTGCCGTATGTAGGCGGGGTTTAAATTTTGCTGCTGTTATGGAGCTGTTACCTTCTTGTCGGAATGTAGCTATTTCGACAATTTTAAGCAATTTTTGTGTGGGAGCCGAGGAATTTTCATGCGAATAATTTAATTGATTTAAATTATTTTCTCGGCTCTCCGTACAACAATTTCGGAGCTTGAGGTGTCTTTGGGACCGAATTTCCATGCTGCCTCCATTTATGCTCTTTTTATGTACGTAAGTATTTCTTTTTATTCTTTTTGCAGGTGTTTCTAGGTAGGTGGAATATTAGTGGTAATGGATTTGGCTATAAGAGCCGAATCTAAGAGATACTACTGCGGTCCGGAGCAGAGCCGGGGGGTTAGTGAAAGGGCATAGCATCCGAAGATTGAACCTAGTGCTGGGATTCGGCTCATATAGCCGAATTCAGCACCATACCAATGGCTAAAGGACGTTTTCCGCCCATAAATTGATCCAGTGGTCAGGTGATACGGGACCACTGGATGTGCTTGCTACATAACGACCATAACAGGGCAGCCTAGGCTGCTGAGCTTGCGAGAGCAGAGGAGGCTGAGAAGGTCGCTTACTCTTGACTTCCTGGCTCCGCCAGCGAGAGTGAGCCTGAGTTCCTTTCGTGCTCCTAATGAGAGAGACGCAGGGGACCCTAGGCACCCTCTCGTAGCTTTGCCAGGCGCCCAATGTGTGGCACGACCCATTCGCAGTCTCATGCTTTATCTGAGCTAGCCGGTCGTTAAGACTAAACGGATCCGGTGGTGAGGCGGAGAAAGGGGTGAGAGCGGCGAGGCAGAGTCCGTTAAGGACGACATCTCTCACCAGTCGTTAAGATGGGGGAAGCACTAAGGCCTAAAAGAGAAAGAAAAAAATGAAAAGTGAGTGTTGAGGGGCCCATGGGCCAAGCCTAACCAGAAGGTCTCTTAAGGAGAGACAGGGTATTTCACATAAGCTAAACAGGGTGTTTCACATAAGGTGTGTCAAAATAAGTCGGGTGATAGATCTCACCTAGGCAAACAAAGAATTCTATGACAGGAGGTGGGGCAATCTCAACGGTTTGAGAGTTATCGGGTGATTCATAAATTTAAAATTTTCATGGCATGTACATCATTATTTAAAACTACTATTCCAATGACCTTCCCAAAATGTTGGTCTAACTCCTACCATTGCAGGTCCGAAAGTGAAAAAAAAATGTTTTACGATAACTTAAAATTCAGCATTTTCCCAAATTTTTTCGGTAATGTGTGTAATTAATGCACCTGTTTTTTATATTTATTAAATTGTTCATATTATGCTTTTCAAAAGGGTACAACACCTCTTCCTTAGAAGTCTCTGAATATATAATTATTTTATTGCACTTTAGGTAGGAAATTCGTAAAACAAACAAAATTTCTATGAAAATGTTTGTTTAGGGTACGCAGGTAACTAATTTTAATTACTGCTGCAACAAATTTATAAAAAGGTTAGTGTAATTTATGTTATTGTCGTTATTAGCTTGTGTTAGCCAGAGTTTACACCAAAGTATCCTGGCGTTCTGTTACTAATACCTAGTGGAAATTTTGCTGTACAATAGGGTCAATCAACAAGAATATTGATCATTCAGTATGTTTACATGCGTACTTGATTACTTGACTTGAAATTTACTCGAAACTCAAGAAGAGTTTTTGACTAATTTACTTCAGTTACTATACTTCAAATTTTCTTGAAATGACATTAAAGATTTGACGTTTTCTATTGTGAAATTGTGTTGTCTTTTTTGCTATTTAGCTTAAATAAACCTATAAATCGCAGAACCGATCATAATTTTTATTTACAATCTTCTTCTATTTTATCTTTCATATTCTCCATTTTCAGCTTTGCATTTCTCAAGTACTCAAGTCACGTTTACATGATAAATTTCAAGTCAATCAAACAAAATTTTGATATTTACTTGAGTGAAGTAAACTTGAAGTTAATGCGCGTTTACATGATATTTAGGTTACTCGAAGTTTACTTGAAGTATGCATGTAAACGTACTTATTAATGAACAATAAAGGTGTTCTTAAGCTAAAATTATTAAAAATTGGCAGAATTTACTTTTGAGGAGTACGCGGATATAATTTACATTTATTGTGTAGTAAATAAGAACGATAGAGCGGCTGAACTGGAATACCAAAGAAGATTCCCTAATTGACGTGCACCCCAATGCGGACATTCCTAAGGTTAAGAGAAACCGGAAATGTAACTTTAAACAGCACGGCATTACTGAAACATCGAAATATTCTGCCGACGACGAACAGTAAATAATCATTTTCGTCAGGCAAGACCCTGAAACGAGCACGAAACGACGAGTCACAAGACGATTAGCTAAAGTCTTCAGCTAAAGTTTGGAGGACAGTGATATCTATATCTGAATATATCGAAGTCTGATCGTCTACCGAACACATTGAGCTTCTTCCAGGCGGAGGTGCTTGCGATTATGAAGGCGTGTTCGCTGCTTCTGTGTATCCATTCACCAAAACAGAACATCGCCATTTTTACAGATTGTCAGGCAGCCATTAGGGCGCTTACAATACACACTCGCCCTTACAATACACACTCGCAGTTGTGACGACGTGAACGAAGAAGAAACCATTATTCACCTCTCTGTAAATGTCCGACTCTTGCCAGAGCCAGAAAGACGGCTATGGGGTTGTACTTCTTTAAAAACCTGAAGGCACTCTCGGGAGTAAAAATTAAGGAAATTGTCAGTTTCTTAAATTCCTCCGGTTGGCTTTAGTTCCTTTTTTCCATAATAAACTTAGCCGACTTCAACCATGATTTCAGATAAGAATCAGGGTTGCGAGTGAACTGAGATCAACAAGAAACCGGGTCTTATTGGTTATGGCAAATGACGCTATAATACTGCTAATTGGAGTGTTACCATGACGCTCACCACTTAAACCAGCCAACAACTATACGCTAGTAATATCTCCATTGTTTTAATTCTATATTTGTAGTTTTATATGTTTAAACAACTGTAATGAAAAACTTCAACTTTCAAATTAACATATTTGCCGCGTAATTTGCAACGTGAAGTTGCCGCGGGATGTTCAAGTGGCACGCGCTAGTTGGCAGGACGTCCTAGCTCGTCGGTATGGGGTGTAGGTCCTTGAACATCTAATCTAATCTAAACATCTAATCACACATTCGCAAACAGAAATTCACGTGCCTGTGGCGAAAGAGGGCTGTGCAATCCCTCTTTCAGGTTCGCCACAAAGGATAAAACAACGATAAAACTGATGGAAGAGAGAGTAGCCAGTCTGGTGTCACCTATTACTCCCAGTCGCCCTGAACTATCATGTAACAATAAAACGAAAAATTACTCCCTACGCTATAGTTCAGGTCACTAACACAACCCATTCACCTGGCTAGGATGTAGGCCCAACCTAGAAGGAAAGCTGAAAATAAAAACAAAGGAAGCACAAAAAATTAACTATAACATTAGAGATGGGGAGAGAGGAGTAAGTTAAACAAGAGGAGGAAGAATTTTCATCGGGTTCCTGAAAATTAAACCAGCAATTTAGCTCATATTAAACTGAATCTTATATTATGTATAAAAAGAAATATATGGTGAAATTCAAAAAGAAAAATACAATATCCAATACAAAACAAATTTTTGGTTTTCTTCACTTAAACATCTTACTTAGTCTTACAGAGGATTTTTATTCTTACTGACTTAAAAGGGACTATATTACAAGTTTAACGCAGTATACTGTATCTACTTTAAGAACTTACAGATTTATTGTATAGACAACATAATTATAGAGAGAATGTATCATATAGTTTCTATAAAGTAAGAAGGCGAACTGAACGTACAAATGCGCGATGGGCTATCAACAAACTAATCTGTGCTCTGCGAATGAAACTAATTTTTTTTTTGGAGCGGGGAAATTCGTTTACGCACCTAGGTGTAAGGTTATTATTTTTTAAATCGCAAATACTAATTGTATTGCTGATTTATATAATTATAGTCAAAAATAATAATTATTATTTATTTTTATTTTTTTAGTCAGAAATAAAAATCATTTGCTGATTAATTTTATTTTGGGCAAAGATAATAATTATTTTCGATTTTTATTTTCTTAGTGATAAATAAAAATCATTTGTAATTTTTTTTCAATTCTGTTTTCAAGTCAGAGATCCGTATGTATTGTGTATGAGCTTGTTTTTCTTTAAGTAACTACATAATTCATCGGAGCATCAATCACAAAAGTCGACACAGACGCTAAGACTTAAAACGTCTGAATTTTTGTTAAATTTACATTTTAAATTGACATAATTTACGACGTTGTGATTTTTATTTCTGACCAAAAACATAAAAATCAAAAATAATTATTTTTTTTTGAGTACAATTATAAAAATCAGTAAATGATTTTTATTTCTGACCATAAAAATAAAAATCACAAATAATTATCATTAAATCAAAATCAACAAATAATTATTATTTTTGATTTACGTAATAAAAATCATCAAATTACTCTTATATTTGATTGCAATAATAAAGATTAAAAATAATAATTATTTCATGATTTTTTTTAAATTTTTATCATAATAATTACGGTCCCTGGTAAAAATGTTAGTACTTCCTTAAGTAAAAATACTTTTAATTTCAATTAATTGTGTGAATATTGAGTGAGACAGTGTAACTTTTATCATCATAAAACTTTTTTCTTTTCTAGTGATATCTAGTTAACGATACGACAAAGATTTTGTGTTAAATTCTCAAACTAATTAAAAAAGGCTTTTACACTACTCAAACCATCCAGAATACGTAATGAAACTCACTTACTTGATTCATTTACTGGTAAATTTTATAATTTGAGTGTTTCATGTTTCATCGAAATTTATTTGATACAAATTTTATTGTACTCTTGCTCTTTTTTTTCTTCTTTTATACGATGTGGCCTGGTTTTGGCCGAAAGGGAATTAGGGTAAGGGGAGTGAGGAAGCTTGAGTCTTGTTTGTACATTGCTGCGAGCTAGACAACAGCCCAGAGACAGAGTGGATTATTTTAATTTCTTAATAAAAGCTCACGGGGAGTACTGGTCTCGAACCCGGGGCCCATGGCATGGTGGTCGTGCAGCACAACGCATTGATAAAACTCCGTCTCCTTTTGTTTAGATGGTCGTGACTTGAGAATTTAAACGAACAGTAAACAATTTCAAATTTATAAATTTTTTTTTGCAAATTTGGAAAAGATGTTTACGAATCATTTAATTAATTAATTAATAACAAAAAACAGTGGGTAAAAAGTATTTTTCCAAATAATAATTAAAACAACCTTTTTTTGAGCCCTATTAGTGGCAGAAAATAAAAGAAAATATCTTATTTTGAATGCTCGAAATCAATTAAAATTAGATTAGCACAATTTCAAAAAAAAGGTGTGACAAATTTTGTGAAAAAGGCTTACAGGAAAAGTGAAATTATGTGAAGGGAATATTTTTTTTTACTCGCTCTCGACTCTTAAAAAATCGTATTAAAAAAAAAACGTTAATTTACTAAAACCAAAGCGAGTAAACAGTGTTGTAAACAGAATTGTGAAGACGTTTTGCACGGGGTTGTGGATTCGATTTAAGCTTTCTATAACTCGGGTTGTGCGACTCATCGAGACTCCTACGAGATATTCTTTAACTAACTTTCAATTGCTCTTCTTATAAGTGTTAAAATTACTGGTACACTCCAGATCTTTTTAACTAACCCAGTCTAGACTAGAGTCTTTAGCGAAGACTCAACAAGCTTCAGCCTAATTTAAAATAGGTCATTTCACTTCGCAATAATTACTTTCTACACTCACCCTCGAAATCAATAAAATGTCAAAATTCCTCCTATTACTCGATCTAGAGCCGCCTCTACTACGGGCGAACTAGAAACTACATCAGAGAAAATTTACTCCGAAATAAACAACGTAACTGAACAACCAGTAGGGAACAACGATTTTAAAATGTTCTACTCGATAGCAGATGCCAGACAAATAATTTCGAATTTCAATGGTAGCCCTCAGAGCTACATAAATTTACTACCTGTTGTGAAATAGCCTTTTTAAATGTAGCTGAGGCGAATGAAAAAGCGACTTTTCTTTATCTTATTAAGACAAAACTCTGTGGTCCAGCCTATGCTCTCGTCAAGTACGGAGATTTCAGTACTTGGGAAACTTTGAAAGCAGAGTTAGAGGAAAACTTCATTGAATCCAAAAACTTAACAGACATACAAGGTGACCTCTGCAGCGTGAAACAAGGTACCAAGGAAAGTATCAAAGATTACGGCAACCTAGTCAAAAAACTGTTGGCTCTGTTAAATAACGTAACACAAAATACAAACTCTGAAGTTAATAAAGAAAGAAAGAAAGAGAATGAAAAACTGGCTATTAGAGCTTTCGAAAACGGAATAAACGATCAATTCTTAAAAACTTTGGTCAAAGCAATTAGGTCTGACAAAACTTTTAAAAACCTTTTGGCGGTCGCCTCCCATAACACACCACAAAAGGCATATTTCCAGACTCCAAGGAGAATCCCATGTAACGTTTGTGGAAAGTTCGGACATCCAACAAACAATTGCTTATTTACTAGGGCAAGGGCATGTAACATTTGTGGAAAATTCAGACATTCAACAGACAATTGTTTATATGCTCGGGCAAAATTTCAGCCCACTCATTCTAACTCAGTCAAACGAGAACAACTACCCGTGGTAAAGAGAGAACCTCATACAATATTTTGTGCTTATTGTAAGCATTCAAATCACCATATATCTCAGTGTAGAAAGCGCGAATTTAATAACCGAAACTCTAATGGATATAATAACAGTCGGTTAAAGTCCCGCGGAAATACTAAAATCACCCAACCAAAGTCAAGCTACACCAAGCTCCTCACACAATAAAAGTATTCGAATCTCTCATACAAATCAAAACCCAATAAATAAAGAACCAATCAGGGAAACGCGATGGTGCGAAGAGGTCGACGAAACGAATTACAGTGCAAGCAGAGGTATATGCGACCTTGGAAGAAATAGACGAAATTCAATGTTAAAAATCACCTTTGAATTCATCGGAAAGTCCATTACTGTCAAATTGCCTTCTTATCTGACTCAAAACAAAAACACTACCTTTTTAGTAGACACTGGCGCAGAGATCAGTTTAATAAAGTCCCAATTAATAAAGCTCCCTCACTCAGTAAAAATCCAAGATCGGACGAAAATTTCAAGTATGTTATGCTGGGAAAGAATGCAGAGACTTGTGGAAAAGTAGTCGACTGCTTACAATTTCAATCACATTACCTTCGCCATGAGTTCCACTTAGTAGGCCAGAATGTCAAATTGCAACACGATGCAATACTTGGTGGAGATTTTCTTAAATCATATAATGCTAACATAGACTACCAACAGCAAAATCTTACAAATTTAAACCGAACAATTAAGGTAGTAGTCCGGTGTGACGGCCGAAATTTCGACTCTTTTTCGTGAATTTTTATTAACAAGAAAATAAAATGCGATCGTTTTGTAATTTTTACATGTTTTTGTTGGTACTTTAAAGTGTACAAAAATTTTTTTTTTACTTAATTTTACATTAATTTGTTTTTTTTTATATCAAAGTGGAGTCCTCGAAAAAAAGGTGAGCTGTTTTGGGGAAGCACACAGCCTTCCGTAGTCATCTGAAATAAAAAAATCAAAGAGAATATTGTTCTGTACACTTTATTCTAATGAACTAACCAATAATATGCATATTTAAAAAAAATGGAGGACTTGTGAAAAAAGGTTCTCAAAATCTAATTTTTTTCGTTGATAAATTATTCAAAAAAATTAATTTATTATTAAAAAATTGAATGTTTTAAAGGTTATGTATTTAGCTATGTATGTCTAGAATAACAGGTAATATTTTTACCCAAATCGGTTGAAAAGTTTTGAGTCAGTGCTTCCCCGAAATTTCAAAAACATGCTTTCGAGAAAAACGCGTTTAAAGTTTTGACAATAAATATAATTAAGATGTTTTTCTTCCGAAAAATGTAAAAAAAATCGATTTCTTGAACCCGTCACACCGGACTACTATCTTAAAAAACCAACCCACAAAAGAGAAGACAGACAATGTAGAAAATAACCTGTCAAACTCCTCAACAAATCTTGAAACTAGCTCCCGCACCATCTCTATTCCTAAGAGAAGTAAAACTGTAATAAGTCTACCAGTCGATCACGACGGAGAGATCGTAAGCGGTAATTCTGAGTTCAAACCCGGAGTCTACTGGGTAATACTATCAGCAAAAGTAAAAACAATCGTGCACTGGTTACAATTCTAAATATCAACGAATCTGGCGTTGAATGTATTAAAAGTAAAATACAACCAAATTGGGAACCTATGCGTAATTTTGATGTCATTCAGACACGATACGAATCAGACCCAATTAATCAACATCTCAGACGCTTAATAAATTTAATTGACCTAAATCACTGCAACGAAGAGGAAAAAGAGTCTTAAATCGAACTTTGCAAGCGGTACAATGAACTATTTTATCTCGACGGTGACCACCGTGTACCGATTCAACTAAGCATTTTATTCGCACGCCGGCAGACTAAACCCCCATATATGTAAAACCCTATCGCCTAGCGACAAAAGAAGGAAATAAATAGACGGGTGGAAGAAATAGTAAATTAAGGAATAGTAAGTCCGAGTGACAGTCCTTGGAATTTCCCTTTACTTTTAGTACCTAAATAACCGGACAGCAAAGGGAACAAAAAGTGGAGAGTGCTGGTCGACTATCGCCGATGAAATTACGTCACAATAGGGGACGCTTACCCTCTCCCTAACACAACAGACATTCTGGATCAAATAGGGATATCCAACTATTTTTCTGTGTTGGACCTAGCCATTGATTTCCAATAAATACAACTGAATGAGGAGGATAAACCCAAAACTGCATTCAGTACACCCTACGGCCACTTTCATTACAACCGAATGCCCTTCGGACTCAAGAGAGCTCCTGCAATTTTTCAGAGATTAATGAATAACGTATCCTCTGGGTTGCAAGGCATTAAATGTTTCGTTGTTGCCGAAAATGGCATAAAACCGGATCCGAAAAAGATAAAAGTAGTACAGAAGTACCCTACACGAAAATCGGTCAAGGATGTTCAATTCTTTCTCGGTTTTGTTGGGTATTATCGTCGATTTATACCCAACTTTTCCAAGCTTGCAAAACCACTCTCAAACCTTTTGAAAAATGAAGTAAGATTCAAATGGTATACTCATTGCGATGAGTCCTTCACCAGACTAAAAGAGAAATTGTGCTCAGCTACCGTACTGGCCCATCCGTGCTTCGATCAACCCTTTTTGATGACCACAGACGCTAGCGACGTCGCAATTGGCGCAGTATTGTCCCAGGGTAAGATTGGTCACGATAGACCCATATGTTACGCCAGTCGAAAGCTGAATTCTGCTGAGGTTAACTACTCTACAATAGAAAAAAAATTGTTGGCCGTCGTATATGCAGTAGAACAATTCAGACCCTACGTTTTTGGGAATAGATTCACAGTGGTAACTGATCACAAACCTCTAGTTTGGTTGATGAACCTTAAAAATCCTTCTTCTCGCTTCATGAGATGGCGTATACGGCTAGAAGAATACGACTACGAAGTAGTAAATACACCTGGTAAGCTCAACGATAATGTCGATGCAATTCGTATATTAACGGATCAGAAAATACAAGTAATTACTAGAGGTCAAGCGAGGAAAGCACAAAGATCGGAATTAGAAAACGTCGAAGAAATTATGGATGGTTCAGTTCTAGAGTCTGAAGTGACTCCAAATTAACAGGTCACGGTAAGTGAGGAAAGTTTACTGAACTCCTCCATCAAGGAAGAGTTCTTTATTGTTGACCACCGTCCACAGCGCCCGTTGCAAAATGTTATAGAAATACCTGTCTTTGAAACCCGGAGACTGCAAATATATGATAGGACGATCTCATTTCTCCTTACGGACTACTGAAGATAAAATGTACCTCAAGAGGGCCTTGAATAAATTCTTGAGTGTTGCTAAGAATCAGAATAAAATCGAAGTACACATCTCTATACCGAAATTAACTCCGGAGAACCAATCTGAAATTAAAGGAATATGTTCTGAACTCGTAACAAACACAAAGTTCCAATTCATCATATATCTAAACTCGATACTTCACATAACTAACCCCGACACTATCGAGCAAATCCTTAAAGACTTCCATATTTCTTTAGGTGGACATCAAGGTATCCAAAGAACCTATAAGAGAGTAAGAAAATATTATCGTTGGGAAGGCATGAAAAACGATATAAGAAATTTTATTCATAAATGCCCCTCGTGTTAAATTAATAAACTGTCTAAAAATACAAAAATACCAATGAAAATAACCTCAACAGCCTCTAGACCCTTCGAAAAAGTGTTTTTGGACATAGTAGGTCCTCTCCCCGAAAGTAATCGTGGTAATAAGTATATAATGACGTTTCAAGATGACCTAAGCAAGTTCTCTGAAGCTCTAGTAGTACCCAGTATGGAATCGCATTTAATCGCCGAAAAATTCGTAACTATGCTCGTCTGTAGACACGGTACACCCGAATGTATTTTGACAGATCAAGCCAGCAACTTTATTAGCAAACTCTTCACCCACATATGTAAAATACTAAAAACAGAACGTTGGCAGAATACCTCAGACTCTCAGATCCTCTACACTCTCGGACACATGTTTACCTTACGCGATGTTCGTATACAATACAACACCACACACCAGTACAAACCTAACTCCCTACGACAAGGCAAACAATAAATGCCCATAAACAAAAATCAAAGAGGTACTATGATTAAAATTTCGTTGGTGATAAAGTTCTTCTCAAAAATAATGCAAGACCTTCCGCTGCAAATAGCACTATAAAAATCGGAAGACGAATCAAGACCATACATAACAACAATTTGAAACTCTTCTTCGAATAGCAGCTTCATTCACACTTATTTAACTAACAAGCTCGAGGCGAAATGTAAAACCGCGTCAATACTAATTTTCCTACTCACTACCGGAAAATATAAAATCATCTCCGGACTAGTAATCACGAACTGAGAAAACTACACTAAATAAAGAAAACATCGTTACATATCTCATATAATTAAGTGTTGGGACTTATAAGAACCCCTGCACTGAATCTTATCCCTTATTATGTACGCACGTTCCACGTATTCTCTCTCTCGAAACGAGCTTTGTTCAACGCTATAGGCTATTTATCAAAATACGCTTTCGGTATTTTGAACGAAAATGACGCAAAATACTACGATGAGCAAATCAAAATCCTCAACAGAAACGAAGACCATTTACAAAAGGTAATTCAAAACCAAACCTCCGAGCCAAAACAAGAATTTTCGGAAACTCTTAATCACATAAACAATACCGAAATTCTTACGAACAAAACATTAGAATTTGAAAAATTTATATCTTACATAACGCTTCTGGTACTTAGACAACAGAACACACAAAATCAATCCTAAACCTCCTACAGAATTCCAAACACAATAGACTACACCCAATCATTCTAACCCCGCAGCAACTAGCGAAAGCATTATTAGAAATCCAAAACAATATTCCTACAACTTTAACTCTACCAAAAAAACTAAACAAAAAATTATTATTCGAGATTAAAATCCCTTATAGAGAAACGTATCATCTCTATAAAATAATACCACTACCAACGCCATCAAATTCAAAAATGCTATTTATCAAACCAACAACTGTTAATCGATTGCAATAAAGAACACTATTATTCGATGGACAAAATCGACTTTCAAATTTGCATACTGGACATTTATGAAAAGCACTTATGTAAAGCAAGTCACCCTATATTCAAAACAAATTACCAACACAATCCATGTGAGGTTGAATTACTGACTTACCCTAAAAGTATACCTAATACAATCGACATCCGCGAGGTCAGCCCAATCGACTTCTGGACTTCTACAGTTGTCCCAACCCAATCAATGGATCTTCGTAGTAGCAAATGAAACAGTCATCGAAGTAATGTGTGAGAGTTCGTTGAAAGAAGAAGAAACAATCACATTCGTCGGCAGTGGAAATGCTGAATTTTAGGTAATCGCGATTTTTTTTTACTTTTGCGCGTGATTGTACCTGCAATTGTAGATGCTAGATCAGTTTTGTTGACAATTTTCGAAAGTTTTTGATAACTCCTTTGGCTCTTTGGTATCAAACAAACCATCGCAGCTAAAAAAAATAAAGAAGGCGTTCTAAAATAGAGAAGAATCGTCCATCAAATTAGAGGCATGACCGTTTAAAAAATATCTCTCTATCCAGATCACCATGGTCGATGATCGAAAAAAAACGTACCACAATCCAAGTTGTCGTGGTTAACCCTATGATTGCGTTTGTAAATCAGTCCCGCAAAAATAATAACTGAAACAAAATTTTAAATACTCAGAAAATGGTAATTTGAAACGCCTACATATAACTTTTCACGGACCGTTTATGCATTAAGCCCTCACGAGCATTCAGCCAACGCACACTTTCCTCTTGAGTCTTACTCAAACGGGCTTTTCATGGTAAAGGATCGCAGGGAACGGTAATTGTTTCCTCAAAGTTTCCACCGAAATGTTTCTCTCGGGTGCAAAACACCACTACAAGTGTAGAGTGGCTATTTTGTCCCTTACAGCACAGCATAGATTCTCAGTTATCAAACCAATACAAACTCAACTCCTATTCTGACATAAAAGAGAGTCAGAGCAAAAAGTCAATTTTTTTATACGATGTGGCCAAATCCTAGGGGCAACCCTTTGATGCTTTAGCATGGTTTTGGCCGGAAGGCAATTAGGGTAAGGGAAGTGAGGAAACTTGAATGTCTCGTTCTTGCATTGCTGCGAGCTAAACAACAGCCCAGAGAAGGAGTGGATTATTTTAATTTCTTAATAAAAGCTCACGTGGAGATCTGATCTTGAACCCGGGACCCATAGCATGGTCATTCAAATCTTTGCATTTGGGTTGTAGTCAAGTCTTGAAAGCTTTGGCTTGGTTATTGATCAGTTACCAACAGAAATGCTACTTATTTACACAGATTTGATAAAAAAATCAGAAAGCTGGTGAAGACTTTCAGAAACTTGCCCTTCAAAAATGACATGTATTTGAAAAACTACTTGCTAGAAGAATAAAAAGACCTAAGCTTAACATATTATTGTAAATCATCTGTTTTACATTGTAAAAAACTGCATAAGTTAAACACGGATTGATATTGGTTCGGAAATCCATTTTAAAGGCGGGTAATAGGCCAAAATAACTAGTCTAAATAATTACTTGCATCCCGTCAAAATAGGTCTTGAGGCCTTCATCGGAAGGCATCGTTGAATTTCATGCTGGAAAATATGTACACGGAAAATACATTTATAAACTAGGCCTTATCTGCGGAGATATAGATAATGGCGGACAGACTTGTCTGAGGAATTTACGTATCTATTAAATCCTAAAACCTACGAAAAATCTCTTAAATTACATGATGAGACTTTCAAACCACCGTCAACCGTCAAGAACTAAAAAAATATTAGACAGAGTGTATACACAAAACATTGAACAAGATGAACCACAATTTGTTGTTAGGAGTAGCTAGCTACTACACCAAGTCGAAAAGTCTTTTGAAAAAAAAAATCGTACGGGATTGCAATCCCAACTACCAATAGAAAAGGGTGGACCAGAAAGTCTGCGACTTTTAACTGGCGAACGCTTACAAAGAGAATGCCAAGGATAGAACTATACAAATTGGGTGATAATTGATGAAGTTTCTGTGGTACCTTACTTGACGCGCTGGAATATTAATCTACGCCTTCAGCAAGTCAAACACAACTAACTTCATTTTGACGGTTGTAATATAATATTTTTTTTTGCTACTTAATGCAATTGCCACTTCTTTCCAACACATTTGGGGCAGCTTATTGCTTTTGTCAACCTGTGGCGTTAACAGGTAAAGTCAATCTCTGGCAAATTGTTTGATTTTCTTGAATTACCACGAAATATGAGGCAACGACACGACAATACCAACAACTACCAATGCAACAACTGGATATTTTAGATAGTCGACGAATAGACTCACCGGATCTTAATCAAATCATTTGAATTTTCCCAACTACTAAACGAATTTATGAACCCAATCATAAGATGATCGCTATATTGGAAAAGTCGACTAAACTATATAAATTACATGCAGTAAATATTTCATTAGAAACTAAAACATATGATCATAAAACAAAAAGATGTTTCTGATGATCCTAACAAAACTGGAGGCATCGTTAGGTAATTAAGTGGACGGCGGTTCTCTGGAACCTAGACAATTGCCACAGACTATTTTTGTAGAATTTTATGACAAGGCTATTAAAAACAATGTTCCCGTAATAGTAGTCAGAATCGAACCATCAACCACAGAATTTGATGTGCTTCCTGGACAAGGAAAAATAGATCGCAGAATATTGCCCCTGATATTATGCTGGGGTGTTACTGTACCCAAGCTACAAGGAACAACTGTAGGTCGCGCAGTGGTTAATTTAAGTTCACACGTTTTCGCGAAGGTCAAGCCTATGTAGCCTTAAGCTGGGTCAAGTCTCTGGATGGATTCATTATCAGCTTAGATCACCAAAAGGTACTTATAATCCCCACGAATGAAATGCCAAAATTGCGAAAATTACCTTCTTACAGGGTCAATCCATATCAAATCGACCAATGATGGTCGCTGACAAAATTTATTTATTTTTAATTTTTTTACTAAAATTTGTACTATACTCTGAGTGTTGAAAAAAGGTATTCATTAATTTTTTAGATGTTTACTTTTTTTGGACCCTCCATTTTGTATTGGTTCTTCAGCCTATTTCGCATTTTACAGAGGTTTGTGTTAAACACTTACAGTTACACATCCTGTTTCTCTTAACCTTTGGAAAGTCCGTGGGTATACCCTTCTTTCGGGTGCTCGCCGGGTAGGGAATCTCCTTTGGTATTCTAGTACAGCCGCTCTCTCTTTTCCGTCTACTACACCATAAATGTAAAGAATATCCGCATATTACTCAAAACTAAATTCTGTCGTTTTTTACTAATTTTTGCTTAAAAATACCCGTACTTATTGATTTGTTTTTCAATTATGATAGCTATTCTTGTTTACTGACCATTTTTTATAGCAAAATTTCCATCAGGTACGAGTAACAAAACGCCAGGATACAAGGATGTGCATTCTGGCTAACACATGCTAATATCGACAATAAAACAAAGTTACACTAACATTTTTAGAATTTTTTTGGAACAATAATTAAAATTAGTTACCTATTAACCCAAAACAAACATTTTCGACCCTTTATCTTAAAAATTTTGTTTATTTAAAGAATTTCCTATCTAAAGTGCAATAAAATAATTAGGTAGTCAGAGATTTCTAATGATGCGGTTTTTCTAATTCTTTGTCTACCTTGCCATGTTGCACCTTTTTGGAAAGGTAATAAGACAGGCAATCCAATAAAAATAAAAAAGAGGTATACTAATTACATAAATTTCGGAGAAAATTTGGGAAAATGCTGAAATTTTGGTAATTTCTAAACATTTTTTTCAATTTTGGCCGTGACTGTACCTACAGTGGTAGTAGTGAGATCAACATTGTTGAAATGTTTTGAAAGGTAACTGGGGTAGTAATTTTCTAGCGTTTGTTTGATGTCGCTATGTTGAGTAGATCAAAAGATAAAAATAAAAGAGTAACGTGCATACCATGGAAAACTGAAATTTAACGGTTGAGATCACCCCCCCCCCCATCCCCCGCGCTATACAATTTTCGGTTTGTCTAGGTGAGAGCTATCATTTGTATTCTTATTGACCTGTAGAAACGTTACACCCTGTATTGTATAAATACATACATATTAAATTTTTACTATAATTACACTTACAAGATTATTATTTCAGCAGCCTAACTATTATTAGCTCTATACTAAATATTTAATTGTTCTTTCCAATATTCATTATCACTTTCTTTAATTGAAACCTAAAGTTGTATTTTTCTTTTTCTTAGTTTTAGGTTATTTGTTACTAGAACATAATTTCTTGATTTTTTTCTTCTTTCTTTTGTTTACAAATAAATTAATTTGAATTTGAATTAGGTGCTTTTTCGCGACCTGAGACAATTGAGATAACTGAGAATTCTTAGCTGCCTCAGTTGAAATGTACATACACATATTGAGCAAGTGAGACTGGTTTTTCACGTCTCAGTTAAAGAATTTTTTAAAAGTGTTTATATTTATTTATATTTTGGCAGCTGCTATTTGCGTCAACGTACGAAATAGTGTCCTTAGCAAACAGAAAGCAATATTATTTTCTAAATTTCAAATTGGAAAAGATCGTTACATTAACAGCTGTACAAATTGACATTTCCTGAACTGAGATAAATGAGGAGTTGCTCAAAGTTTCGTCTCAGTTGACCAACTGCGACGTGTCGCGCCAAAGCACCAACTGTTGACAATTGCCAACTTGCTAAACATGCCATGAATTGCTCATTATTCAGGCGCCATCTATCTTCGGATAGCTATTAAGTAGGGACACACTGTGGACTGATGGTGTGAAACTAGGGCAAGGGATTTTCTCGGAGATCCCACATCCACTGCTCATGCATGTGATATACACGCATATTGGATATGATATCCCAGACACGATTTCGTGGACCAATCCACAACACAGGGCGATAGCTGTATGCTCACATAACACTACGAAGAAAGTATGACAAGAAAAATAATATATTCATCAAGAAGAAAAAAGTTATAATCGAGTACAGAGATAAACCATGCCTTGGAAATTGTTAAACGAAAGAAACAACTATCTAAGAATAATTTTATATGCACCTCCTGAGAATATAACCAACAAGGAAAACAATTAGAAATGATTAGAGAATTTCATAATGCAGTTTGTGGTGCATCAATAAAATCAAGCAAGGGAAAGATCTGAATAAAATGGTAAAGAAAGACGTAAATAACTGCGAAGAATGTAAATAAAAAAAAATTGTGAAACACACTAAAAAATATTTGATTATCACCGATACACCCCGTAACAGTTTTGAAACCTTGGAAGTAGACGCAGTCACAAGTTAAAAAGTTTGGGTTGTTGTGCAGCAGGGGAATATGTAACGTCACTTTTTTCTCCGCCATTTTGCCTGGCACGAAACGTGATGGAACGTAAAATGTGTAAGTTCGTGCACATGCGGGATCCCGCATTCTCATCAGGGAACAGACCTAATATAACACCACATACTAAAACTAATTCACCACCACCATTCGAATTAGTTTACGGGAAAATAGCAACATTGCCAAATATAGAAAAACAAGACATTGGTCCAATATATAATTTGGATGATTATCCCAAAGAAGTCAAATATAGAATACAACAAACAGAAGAACTTGCAAAAGCTATCCTTGAACTAATTAAAGAAAATCAAGACATGACAAAATTGTAAAACCGTTAAATATAAAAGGAGGAGATAAAGTTAAGATAAGAGTAGGAAATAAGAGAAAATCCGAACCATCATATAAGGGACCATACCAAGTTGTAGAAGCTAATAATTTAAATAGTAAAATCAATATTTATGGAGAAATTAAAGAAATACATAACAATAGGCTAGTTAAATATTAAGATAAAGCACAATATGTTAAAAATACTAAATTATAAGAACAAAACTGTAAGTAATAAAGAACACTAAGTCATGGAAACTGTAAATATTAGAAAACTGTAAGTAATAGAAATTACTAAAAATATCAAATTGTAAAAACAAAACTGTCAATACTAGATGCAAACGCAAAGGAAAGTAAAAAAAATTGTTCCTCATAAAGCAACAATTTTTTTCCCTTAAGGGGAGGGATCTAGTGCCTTTGGTACTTCACTGCCAAATGTTATCCTCATTGACGGATGTTAAATCATAAAGGTTCACAAAATTCCATTGAACCATTTCAGTCAATATTACCCCCATTCAAAATAAAATTGCTAAAAAATCAAAGTTGCTAAATATTCTCAAGATTCCTTGATTCATTAATGCAAACACTTTCTCTAAATCGGACAATAAACCCTATCATAAAAATTTGCTTAAATTACTTCAACTTTTACTTACAGCACATGTAAACTGATACCTTTGTGTACGCGAGTAAAAGATTGAAAACAAAATCTTTCCCATATGACCCATTGAAGCAATTAACGTTTACGTTCAGGTAAGTCACACTGAACGACAATTGCACATGTGTAAACAACTCTGTTGTCATGACTTACCTTGCAACTCTTTTGGTATGATTGACTTTGCGATTGCATCACTCTTTGAATTCATTTCTTTAATTTATGTTGCGTTACAAATTGGATATTCTTGATGACGTTAGAATGTAAGTAGAAGGTATGGGATCTAGAAGTAAGTATTATGAACTTTTGTAAATATAACATACTCTTATATTTAGCTAATAAACGCAATTTTGATTTAACTCGAGTCAGAAGAGCTTGTTTTATTTAAAACGAATATCTTTATCTCGAAGGCGGTTTGAATTAGATTAAGAATCGCTATCTTTAGCTGGCATCAGGCTTGGCTTGGGGAAACGTTTGCATTACAGATTGAATCATCTGAATATTGAAGGAATATTCCAGATTTTTGTGTTCTTAGAGAAAAGAGTCAAACTCTTTTCAACTAGTTTTATGTTCGTTGAGAAAAGGGTAGCAATCTCAGATTACTTTAGAACGTATTTTTTTCTACTGCCTTAAACAAGGTGCAGCTTTCTGACGTCTAAGATCGAGTAATTTGGAAGTGTTTGACTCTTGCTTAATCATGCTAAGGGTATTGTGCTGCAAAATGCAGTAAGTAACAATGGTAAGTTCTTGTGGAAAGATATTTTGTGAAACATGCTCGCCAAATACTGCAAAAAAATTAGAGACAGGTTGTCTAAAAATTTGTTGAATGATAATTCTATTCAGAACAAAATGACAGTCAGCTGTTAAGAGTAAAGTGTTGCAACCAATCTGGTTTTGCTACTCGGATTAGAGTAGAATTGTGCGCTGCTATTTTATATCCTGCTCTTTTTGGGTCAGAGTAGAGTCGAGCTGAGATCTGCGACACTAGGAGTGGCGCCCGCGAACAGACCTAATATTTTAAGTCACAAACTAACTCTCCACAATAACAGCCGCGACAGGTAATAGTTTTTTATAATGCAAGTATTTAATCACACTTTGAAGCACTTTTATTGCAGCACTGATTTTCAACCAAAATACTTTTGACGAATATGTATCTTTTGGATAATCTTTTACACATGAAAAAACATGCTCATGTACACAGCACACTTACGCTACCGCCATTACTGTTTAGTTCTATATTCTAAGCGATAGATATCCAGCGCCATATTCATACAACGTGAATCATTTACTTACATAATTAACTCATTACTTTCCAAAAAATGCAGAGCATCGGATTGGTTTTCGACAGTGTATTTTTAAAATAACAATGTGTTTTATTTATCTATATTTCTTTTTTAAAATTTATAGATTAATTATTTATTTATAATATATATTAAATCAATTAAATATTATATTTATTTGTAACGAATATTTTATACTCAATTATTTAAATTCACGTAGGTTGATGATGACAGTATTGATTACCAGCTAAGTGATATTATTGAATATTCTCCAGAAGAAGAAATATCCAAGGAGACAGATCCATATAGTTTCGACAAAGTTGCAATTATCGTTCCTATTTTAAAATGTAAAAAATGTAATTTTGTTAATGGGTCTTTTGAAATTATTCTTCAACACTTTAAAACACATGAAAAAATAAAAGGTACCCAAGAAACTTCAAGGCAAAAAGTGGAGTTTGATGAAGTGTTGATATGTGGTATATGCTTTGCCCAGTATAGATCCGAAGAGACTCTTAAGGATCATATGATTGTTGATCATCACTGTGTACCTGCTCCCAGAAAGGATGGCTCTAAGTCATTTGATGACCCCAAAAGTGCAACATCAGAGGACAATGATGACTCAGATACGATACCCCAAAGCTCTATTCGTCCTTTACCATTTCACGAGTTTAAGATGATGTTGAAAAGATCTCTAACTTACAAGTTAGTTTTATCGTACATATGTGTTGTACATTTTAAACATACTATTTTGCAGATGTCCAATGAAAGGATGTTGTTATAAATTTGATACTAAAGAGAAGCTAGAGTCACATGTTAAATGCCATGTATCATCAGATCCAGAAAAAAATCATGACTTTAAATGTATTAAGTGTGGTAAGGATATTAAACTTTGGCGAAATTGCACAGACCATATGTGGAGAGAGCACAAGTTAGACATTGATATGCTGGGTTGTCCAATATGCACATACAAGTCTCATATCTCAGGTAAAATTTTCAGGTAATTCATGATGGGCTTAGTGAAATTTTTTTTTATCAGTAAGGATATGGCGTCATATGAAAAGTCATCCAAAATGGAAATCAAAAGTTCTTAGACAATCGAACTGGAGTCCTAATAAGGAGCGGTCAAATATAACGGCAAATAGGTGGTATTCGCAAAAAACTTGTCAGATTTGTAGTCGTCAATTT
Source organism: Leptarthrus brevirostris (assembly GCA_964036015.1). Taxonomy (NCBI): domain Eukaryota; kingdom Metazoa; phylum Arthropoda; class Insecta; order Diptera; family Asilidae; genus Leptarthrus; species Leptarthrus brevirostris. The sequence continues at coordinate 61,607,051 of OZ038373.1, read as the reverse complement.
TGTAACTCAAAAACGTTGTCGAAGCATGTAAAAACAGTTCATAATAAAATCAAGCCATTTATTTGTAATGTATGTGGAAGGAAGTCAGCCAGAAAATCAACTTGGATTGTAATTGTTATACGAATTAATAATTGTGTATAATATACGATAAATTTCTGATTTTAGATACATATGAGACAGCACACTGGAGAAAAACCCTTACAATGTCAAATTTGTTCATACAGAGCAAGTGATCCTAGCGTTCTCAAAACTCATGAGAAACGCCATACTAAGGTGCAGTATTTATCATATAAAAACCGTTTTAACCTACTTCGAAAAATATTTTTTCGTTGCAACTTCTTTTACATATTTTGTATTTACATAGTGCGCAGAAATAATTAACTTTTGCTTGAAGTAAATTAAACTTCGATTTAAATATAAAAAGCAAGTTAGGTACGTGGAGGTAATTCCAAAATTTAGAGCGGGCGGAAAATAAACTTTATACCTGTATCCAGCGGCAAGCGCGCATCAGCTATGCGTTGTGAATCATAACAGAAGAAGAAGAATTCTCCCGAGATTTTGTCCCACACTCATCAGCGTTTGTAAAATTTGGGTGAAAGAGGAAATTACTCGACTGTCGAATTTCATCAAGTCCAAAAGTAAAAAGACGCAGTGTGGAGGACTTTCGGTTTTGTGTAAAAACTTTCGAGTAAACACACAGACCTAGTATTGCCAGTTGTGGGGGTAATTTATTCTTCAAATATTATCCTCACTTGCATCATAAAGAACTTAAAAACAGAAATTGCTAGTATATGAATGCAGATAAAAGCAAGAATGTTATTTTGAGCAAGAGTGATTATGACGATAGAATACTGAAAATAGTCAATGAGGGTGATTATGTCGAGGTTAGGAATTCTGTAACTAGGATGGTGAGGAAGACTTCACAAGCGCTTTATAAATATAGGAATGGACTAGGTTGGGCCAGACAAAAGAAATTATTAGTTCCTAATAGGAAATGCCCAAGACTGTATGGTCTACCCAAAATTCATAAGTCTAATAAAAGCATGAGGCATTATATAGTGTCTAATATAAATTTCCTGTCGAAGAAATTGGCTGGTATGTTTCGTAATTCAAATCGATTTGAGGGAAAAAGTTAAAGACGTTTCTCTTGAGGAAGATGAAGTGTTGTGTTCGTAGCTCTTTCCCTAGTGTCCTTTTGAAGGATACCATTGAAGTTTTAAATAGATGGTTGGAGGAACCAGATATCAGAAATGAAAGAAGGATGATGTTGGTTGAGTGAACAAGATTATGCATAAATCACTTTAGAGGAAAATTTTATAAACAAGTTAATGGTACAGGAATGGGGTCTGCGCTAGCTCCATCTTTATCATCATAGTCGATCATCATGAAAATATCCATGAGTTTCTTGGAATCACAGTGTAGAGAAAATGTTTGTTTGCCACGGATTTGGCAAATATATATGAATGACGTCTTCGTAAGAGTTAAGAGAGAAAAGGTATCCTCTTGAGTTACAGTTGTAGCAGAAAAATGTATAAGTTGCTGTCGGGACTATAAGGAGTGACTAGGCTTGAAACACACTTTAATTGAAAACAAGACTTTTTGTAAAAATTCAATGTTTTTATTAAAAAATTCAAGTAATATAACAACAAAATAAAAATTATAATTGAAAAACAAAATAAAAGAAATAATTATAATTCAAGATTAATTCCAAAATGATACGTTGAATCTGCAAGAGAGAAATAAAGATATAAGATCATTCAAAAGTTTATTAATTTTACAACTGGCAAATAATTTAATTATATGACTATTTAAACTATGGATTAAACCAATAGTAAATAGTATTCCGATTATTTTAATTCCAAAATGTATATTATAAGCTTTAAAATTACTTCAAGTTACGTTTTCGGGTTGAAACCTCAAAATTAGCAACTTGAAGCAAATTTCTTAACTTTGACGTCACGTCTAATAATTATTCGGCCGACACCAGCATAAGTGCTAGTACAATTATAATTTTTGATATAAGGATTGACTTGGTGTATACCAAATTGAACGAGAATAGGATTTTGTTTTGCTTTTATTCAGTGTAAACCGAAATAAAAATGGAAAGGAGTTTATTCGTTGTAAACCAGAATAAAATATGAAAAGGTTTATTCGGTTCAAACCAGAATAACTTTAGGAAAGAGTTTATTCTTCGTAAGCCAGAATAAACTTAGGAAAGACTTTATTCGGTGTAAACCAGAATAAAATAGGAAAAGGTTTATTCGGCGTAAACCAGAATAAAATAGGAAGAGTTTATTCGGCGTAAACTAGAATAAAATAGGAAATGTTTATTTGGCGTAAACCAGAATAAAATAGGAAAAGTTTATTCGGCGTAAACCAGAATAAAATAGGAAGAGTTTATTCGGCGTAAACCAGAATAAAGTAGGAAGAGGAATTTTTGCGGTGAATACCTGCCTTGAACTCGGTCGATACCAGAATTAAATTTTTGAGCAACTGCAGCGGCTTTTATAAAATCTTTCTCCTATAGGAGTGAATAGCGCAGAGTGCGACAGAGCAAGATTGCACTGAGCAGTAAGTTTAAGTTTTAACTATTGAAGTATAAGCGATACTTTTGTCGTATTGTTGCTCGCTTTAATTTGAGTGACAGAAGTGGCTGTGCTATCAAAAGACAGCTGATTTAATTTGTATTTATTTCATTTCTTTTTAGGAAAATATATGTCTGCTATTGCATATGGAGTCATACGGAATTTGCTGCAGTTCCTCAAGAGTAATTTGAAAGGGAGTGCCCTCAACCGTCTGAAAGCAGAATATTCTTTCTTTTGGATTTTTTATTTGCGGAACTGTACGTAAAGCCGAGCTTACAGCCGGATGCAGTTTGTCGGTCTGCGGAATAACGCTTATTGTTTCAACGTTATGTTGGGATGTGATAGGCATCGTCGGTTGTGTAGCTTCACATGATCTCCTGGGTGGGACCACCACTGGTGTCGTAATACGAGCACTTAGTTGCACAGATTTTTCTGGCACGGTACTGGGAACCTTTCCTTGCACCGTTCCAAACAACCTCTTGACAGCCGGTGTTGTTTTGTCCTGTTGGGATTTCGCTGGAAGTCTGTTTAATACAGCACTATTTATTCGTGTTAAAGTGATTGAAACACGTAGGCTGCATTTTTTGGTTTTTCCACTGCAGACCTTTGCCGGTTGTGTCCGCTTTCTGACGCAACAACTAAAATCTTCTTGTATTTGACGAGAAGTCAAACACTGAGCCTTGCCAATTATACTTTTCCTCTGCGCTTCTGGTTTTAGTTCAGGCTTGATTAAGTCGGCCAAGGAGGTAGCTCAGACAATTTGGTTTCCAAATGAGGGGGATTGAGCGGTGGAGATCTGCTCACCCAGGAAGTTGATGTATTTTCTACGTGAGGAGGAGTGAGCGGTGGAGACCTGCTTACCCAACCGATTTCTTCGTTTTCGCGAAACCAGTTGCCCTTTTTATTTCATCTGGTAAGTATTTATTTGCCCCAACAAATGTTGTTCCATTATCGGAATATATGTTTGAACGAAGTCCCCTTTTTGAAATAAATCGCTTGAAGCGTCCGAGGTTAAGTCGGATACGACTTCTATAGTTTAAACTGCCATACAGACAAATACACATATGTATCCCTTGTAAGTCTTTGCTTCTCTGTGTTTAGGCATCTTTAGTGTAATTGGACCAGCATAATCTAAGCCGACGTTTTAAAAGGGTCGGGCTTGTGTTACCCGAACTTCTGGTAGTTCACCCATTATTTTTGTTTGCTGAGCTGATCCAAATCTAATGCATTTGGTGCATTTTTATATGCTGTTTTTAATGGCATGCATGCCGTTTATGATCCAATATTCATGAAGTCTTGAAGTTGTCAAAACTAATTGTGTGATAGAAAGTTATGCAGATTTTATTTCTTCAACAGTTAATATTCCCAACCTTTTCTTTTCGTTGTTGTTTCTACAGTTGGGTATGGTTGGCAGTATGCAATGACGCGTAGCAATTTTTCAAACGTAGAAAATTTCTCAAATACTTCTTCTTCTTGTGTAGCTGTCAGAATTATTTTATGGTTTTGTTTTCTTTCGAGATTTGTTTCCAAATTTTTATAAAGTTCCCTCCATTTTCAATTTTCTGCGTACTCTTGAAGCCAATTGCTGGACTCTCCTTTGTTCGCACATAATTCCAAGATTTATTTGTGTTATTATCCTGAATCTCACCTATGCGGTTGGCAACAAATGTTTTGTACTTATTCGGAGAACTCTTAATCCAAGCCAGAACAATTTTTGAGTCACTCCAACAATAACAATGAACAGTGTTTAAGTTCATGTTGTTTTTGCGGTTAATAGATGCTTTTGTTGATGCATCACAGAAAGCTAAGTAGTTGACAACTCTTTATGGACTGACTTGTGAGAATCCACCTTGGTATTTTGATGTTTTTGAAGTATGTGATTTCCTCCTTAAACCGTTTCCATTCATTTCAAATGGCCGTTGGTATAGGTTCATTCCATGAGCAATTACATAGCCAGAGTTCTTGCATTATAATTTTTGCAATAATGACACAAGGTGCTAACCATCCTAGCGGATCGTAAAACTTTGCAACCTCTGAAAGAATATTTCGTTTGGAAAAAGATGGCTTGTTGAAATCGGATGGTTCAATAGTGAATGAAAAATTGTCTGAAGCTGGATTCCAGCGTATACCGACTGCCTTAATTTTATCGTCCTCGTAAAGTTTAAAAGGCAATTGAACTTCTCGGTCTTCATTTTGAATTAGTTTCAATAATTCATCATTATTTGCTGCCCATTTATGCAGATGAAATCCTCCTGATTTAAGTAAAGTTCACAGTTCTTGCTGGAGCTGTATTGCTTAATGAATGCTGTCCGCGCCTGTTAACAGGTCATCTACATAAAAGTCTTGTAGAACTATCTCTGAAGCTTTTAGGAAGTTTACCTTTTCATCATTCGCAAGTTGATGAAGTCTTAATTTGCATTCTTTAATTAATGATGTCATGTTATCTCTCCACAGAACTCTTTAGTAATTTTGATCATCAGGATGTATTTTTATTATGAGATACATCTTTTGAATATCTAATGTCATTGAAAATTCGTATTTTCGCCAGCTTAACAAAGTTGCAAACAGTTTTGGTTGGATGGTGGGTCCATTCATCATTTGCTCATTTAAACTCAAACCATTAGTTGATTTTCCCGAAGCATCAAACACTATTCGGAACTTTGTAGTTGTACTTTCCTTAACAACTACAACAACATTTCCTGCTCCGATAATGGTACCATGTGAATACGTTTCATGTAATCATACATGCAATTCTTATATTCCCGCTGAAGTTCTTCGTTTTGTTGTAGCTTTTTCTCTAAATGAAGATAGCGAGATATGGCTTGTCGTTTTGAATCTCCTAACGACGGGAAAGTTATTTTTGAAGGGAAATCGCACTTGATATTCTCCAGTTGGTAGTCGTTAAATCGTTTTATTATAAAATTCTTTGCAGTCCCTTTCTTCCTTTGTGAGTCGTGTATAAGGAAGTTCTTCACACATCCAAAATTTCTGCATTTGATTGTTAATTTTCTAACGTTGGATCTTCTTTAATGAAGGTTAAAAAGCTGACCCGTTTCTGTATATTATCACATGATGACATTTCTCCAAATCCATCCATCCTAGTTTCGTATTTTGAGCAACTTGATGATCCGATTCCTCCTTGGATGACTCCTGTGGATTTTTTTTTTGAGTAAACCTTTACTCCCAGAAGTAAGTCAATATTGCTTGGTTTTGAAAATTCTGGGTCTGCCAGTTGGAGATTCTCAATATGAATTAAGTTCATTGTCGGTTTGCGACATCTTGTTTGTATGAACTCAATAGTTTGTTTTCGTCAATTAAATTTACATATGAGTTAGAGTGACGTAATAGCCTCCCGTTCTTGGATATTTGATTAAAAGAGCAGATAGCAAAAACAGTTTTTTAATATATAGGAAGTTTACTAGCCCGCGCAGGTTTATAACGTCGGATTCTAACAACTCTTGTTGGATATTCCTATGACAGATACAGATTGTGAATTTGAGTTGAAATATATTAAAGACACGGACTTTATATATGATTATAACACGAACATATTTGACACACTTTTACACAAACAAATAAAAAAAAACTGGATTCGTAATATCACAACTTTGAAAGGGGATTGTGAGTTAAAAGAGTGGTAGTAGCTTATCATCCAAAAATCAAGGGAAAGTTCCTAAACATCTTTAAGAAGATGGCGAAACATGTGGTACCAGTGAGAGTGGTAGCGATAGCCTTGGTGCCTATTGGTGTAGAACTAAGGATGGTGCAGTCCCTCTAGATAAAAGTGGTATATATTTAAATGTGAGCGCAATAAATCAAGCGTTGCATGTCATATTTTAAATAATTTAGCCCATGAAGTTCACATACAGGAATTCAAATTATTTAAAGCTAAAATAAATAGGCTAAAATTAGACGCATGGGAGTCTTTGTTCATCCATGTATATGAGGATCGCTTGATGAACTCTTGAGAAGCACCGATAGAGCGTGACTTTTGTTTAATTTAGTGCACTGACTGTCTTCGGCTCACTTATTGTTTGTTTTGATTCTTTCAAAGATGTAATTTGCATTCAGCTAATTTTTGTAAATGTATATACATATGTATATTTTTATTGGTTTGCACTTTGTTGATTTTAACTTTAAAGTACTCTTTAACTTGCTTTTGAAATTTTAGTCAGTTTGTTATAGAGATAATCCTGCTGATGGTGGCTTAGATGCCGAAAACGCGTTTGTACGGAATAAATTAATGTTTGAAACAATAAGAAAGTTTTTTCTTGCAATCTCTAAGTTGATTAAATGTGTGCTCGAAAATAAATTATTTCGATAAATATATCTACTTGCATTTAGAAAATTCTTATTTTTTTGTTATAAATGTATAAAACCAATTTTTTTCGTGTCTCACCTTCACACATTTGAACACGCGCTGTGAACGCCCTGGATAAATGCAAATTGTATTGTTTTGTAACTCTGTTTAGGTTTTTGAGAACATCATCATCCTCGCAAAAAACCTACAAATGACTTCCTACACCTCTTATACACTGGTGGGACAGAGTTTGGGAAAGATAGGGTATGTATAGTTGACGCTGTACTTTCGGTTCGAAGAGTAAAACATCTACTACGGCGGTCATTTTCGACGCTTGTTCTCCGACGTTTAAAACTCCATCGCCCACGGTATAAATAAGTTGTGAATGAATATTTTGTTACATTTCTAAATAAATCCATTAAATCGTTGTTATGCATGCATGCATGTCATGCATGGGAACATATTATGTGAATTTGTGTAACTTCATCAGCAAATTTTTATAGGGATAGAGTTTGAACAAAGCTCATGACACGTTTCGGGCAAACATTAATTAAATTTGGTAATATATTGGAATTAATCTGTATTTAATTTATAATATTATTATAAATTCCACTAATTCAAAGTTGCAACATTTTCAATTTACTGGAAAATATCTCTTTTTAATTCATAATTATTTTCAACTCAGGAAGCCCAGTATAAGTGTAACGCCTGCAATTATACTTCCATTCAATCTAGCGCATTCAAATTTCATGTTAAATCGAATCATCCCGTGGAATTTAAGAATCTTTCGTGTGATCAATGCAGTTATGTCTCCGTTAGTAAAAGAATGCTTGAAGCTCATAAGAAAGATCATAAAAAGGGATTAATATTAAATGAAGGTAAATTATAAAGCTTTTAAAGATTGAATTTAATTTTTTGTTTTTGCAGATTCAATGGAGCCTCCTAATGTTTCTTTAAATAAATCGGTACCCAAACATAAAATGCATGAAAAGGCCTTACCTAACGTGGAGGTACAATTTTTATATATTCCAATTTACCTTCCTACAAATTTGGTTAAATTTAATTTCAGATATCTTCTGATTGTTTTCTTCCGTTAGAAAGTACAGATTCTATTGCGCCGGATCCATCGATTGATACTGGAGGTGTTACAATCCCAGCACATTCAGAAGATACCCAGTTTCCAAATTTTATAGACACTGGCTAAACAAGTGTTCATTTATTGCTTTACTGTTGTGTTGCAGTGAGATGTGTACTTTTATTGTGGTAATACATACTTTTATTTTTGACTATTTATTGTGTAATCAATAATTTAGTTCTTTTGTACATAATAATAACACTAACAAATTAACACACATTCCTTGCACTCTCGCTGCTTAGATCGAATTCATTTTCAGGCCAGCTTATAGCATTAGATTAAAGTCCTGGATAGAGATTATCAGTTATCTCTTTCTTTTGCTTCGAAGAGAATGTTTAGGTTGTACATAAACTTGGGTATGTACCCAAAATCTAGAAAAAGTAACAGTTTACGAACTGTAGTTTTATAAGATACTATTGCCTTCAAGAAAGGGATTTATGAGGGTTACCTCTGTTTCAGAAATTCGTTCTGATGTGCATATCCATCATATTCTACTTGTATTTGAATAATGCTCTATTTGTCTGTCTTAGAAAATGATTCATCATCGGAACGTGATTGAGATTTTCGCTAAAGGCAAAAGGAAAGACATGGTGATTTCTAACAGGTAAGGACAACCAAACTACAGACACTGTTTTTACCAGATATCTACAAACAGTAACTACGCGAATATTTGTATCACAGACATTAAGGCAGATATTGCCAGCAACGCATACAGTAAGGCTAATCATCGGTGGACTAACCGGGATACGTGTATTACTAGAACTGTAGCCAAGTACGGCAAGAGGTGAATTGGGGGTTATAACAGGTCACTGAACCATAGCAACCGTGCCAGATGCACATTATTTCTATCGAAGCTAGAAAAAATCGAATCAGTTCGCCATGTACTCTGTGAGTGTCCTGCCATGGCGATAAAAAGAGGTAGGCTATTAGATAGTTATTCTTCTACGGAGATGCATAGCATAGAGCTTAAAGATATGCTGAGATTCCTTCGGGAATCAGGATGGCTATGAGAGCAGGGTAAATAAGAAGCTTGGATTTCTATGAATCTATGGGGCACGATGGACCCAGTGCTAAAAGTAAAGCGGGCTGAAGGTAGTTGAGCGGCAACTAACCTAACCTAGAGTTCCATAGCAACTGGGAACCATTATAAGGTCTGTTCCCTCATCAGAATGCGGGATCCCGCATGTGCACGAACTTACACATTTTGCGTTCCATAGCGCCTCGTGCCAGGAAAAATGGCGGAGAAAAAATCGACGTCACATGTTCCCCTGCTGCACGAACTTACCCAAACTTTTTAGTTGGTGCATGATCGGCCATCTTTTTTTGCAAAAGTACAAACAGCTGTTCGGTGCTTTGGTTTAGAAAGTGAGGTTAGGTTGAGTGCCTGTTTCATAGTCAATTAGTGAATTGATTGAATAAAGTTATTAATAAAGCAAAATTTGGTGATTGAAAATTAGTTAGAATAACAATTTATAATTAGAAGTGCGGTTTAAATAAATTCCGTGTGTTCTGTGAATTTTCTTCTTCTTGATTTTTACGAGTTTGCATGAAACATGTTCCCTCGACTTTGTGGTTTGTGTACACTTTTTCTCCCACCATATGAGTAAGTATTTACACGGAAAGTTTGTGCACGAAAATCGGTGAAACAGACCTATAAATTCGGTCCGCCCGTCCGTCGTCTGTCTGAATGTCACAACCCTCCCATCATCTCATTTCTACACCCGTTAAGATAAAATTTAATATACGGACGTTAATTGATGGCCCAAAAACAGATTTGATAAGATTTTTGGAAAAATTATTTTAGTTTAAAACGAAAATTAAATTCCACACAGTAGCAAAAATAATTTATGAAAACTTTCGAAATAACTCTACGGAACACTACCATGTATATGTCCAATATATTTTTAATCAATATTTCTATTACATTATTAATTAAAGTATAATATTCAAGTAATCTTTTTTTTAATGATAATTCCAAAGCGCAAGCCCTATGATGCTAAAGCACAGCCTTGACCGGAAAGGAATTAAGGTAAGGAAAGTGGGTTAATATATTTAGAGTGAAGGATTGACGATGTAGCATTATTATGGTCGCTATAATTTTGGCAGCCAGAAACCGAACCATCGAACTAAACAAAGGTCGAGGGAGAGCAAAATGCGGTATGCGAGGTGTGGTGGGCCTCGGCTGGCTAAGTCAGATTCATTTTCCTGTCCCAAAATACCTGTTATCACTTTTCCTATTTCCCCATGTCCTAATCCTGCATGTAGGCTTTACCTGAAAAAATATTCCTTACCTATCTGCAAAGTTGCATAAGTGGATTCAGTAAAGCCAGCCAAGCCCAACGACATCTCCAGCATGTAAATCCGTGCCATATGTCTAGAGATATTATTTTCGCCACGAATAATTATGTAAAAATAATTTCTCCATGAATGAATGAAACACCGTAGCCCCATCACTGAACTCAAACAAATTTGCAACCGGACGACAAATCAATTGTAAAGGTATAAGCCAAAACAAGAAAAAACTACTACTACAGCTAGAGGTTTTGGCATACAAACACATCAAGTAAGCAAGATGAGTTGATGGCTAAGCTAAAGCACGATGCGGTAACGTGATCGACACTCACAAACCAGTAAATTTGTGAGAACACGAGACGGAATAACGTAATGAAACCATGGTATATGAGGTTATTTTAATGTGGTGAGCATGTGGTATGTGTGTGCATTGGGAGACGGGATAATGAAAGCGGTGATTGTCTATTGATTTCTATTTAACATTCAGTGTTAAGCGTAATAGATAAAAGATAAATGCCCTGGTCAGGTTCAATAGATTAACATTTGACTGTTTAATTTTTTTGAAGCCGCGTTTGCATACGCTCCATTGAAGAATCGCGCATAAGGCACCGATAGAGGTGGCAGCAAGCCGTGGTCGAAATAGAAAAACGACTGCGGAAAATTCGATCAGTAAGGGTCTATTGAACTTTAGAGAGCCCAGCCATATCCGACATAATTAACGCCCCAGTAGGGGATCACACATCGTGGGAAGGAATCCGGTGAGTCCGTTCCAAACATTTTTTTTGTATTAATTTAAGTTGCGAAATGCAAAGGCATGCATCATCCAAGAAAAAAGGAAAGGAATCTGTCTACTGACTCTAGGGAAAAGCCAAAATCCGACGCACCTATACGTGAACCTAATTTTTTTACTGCCAGTGGAGGTACCAAGAAGAAAAGATTTGTCAATTCAAGCTGAGTAGAAAGATTTATCAAAAGCCTTTGTCCTTCTAATGTATATTTTTATGGCCTTTATAAAGGGAATTCATCGGCGGCAGCAAACGGAGCAGTTAGCATAATGTAACGTGCACGAGGTAGGCCCCAAAAAGGGAAATAATGAACCGCGTAATGCGCATGACCCAGGTGGCCAGAAATCAAGGGATGGAAATGTCAAACATGGAAAGTCAAGGACGACTAGAATTTATGGTAAATATGTGAGGTGAAAAAATGTAACGGAAACATCTAGAACTAAGTGGCAGAAGTTGCTAGAATTAAGCTGAGTACTAAAAATACTGCTGAGTAGCAGCCTGGTTAGTTTTAAGTCTTGATTTAGACTGCGAAGTGTTAACATGTGAGAATGCGAATAGTTAGTTGTATTTTAACTGTAATGTATGTGTGTGCGGATGAGCAACGTGAAGTTGCCGCAAGATGTTCAAGTGGCACGCGCTAGCTGGCAGCACGTCCTAGCTCGCCGGTATGGGGTGTGCGTTCTTGAACATCATCACACATCCACAAACAGAATTCCGTGTGCCTGTGGCGAAAGAAGGTTGTTGCTAGGGTACAGGCCCAACCTATAAGGGAGTGCTGAAAACAAAGAAAAACAACACAAAAGATTACATCAAAAGCATTGGGATAGAGGGAGAAGGGATGAGGAAAGCAAGAAGGGGAAGAAGCGTTAGGGAATTCCTGAAACCAAAAGAAGTTATCTATAACATGTTTAATTCACGGGATATAATATATATAATATAAAAATAATTAATAATATAAAAATTAAACCAAGACTTAGGCAGGTTAACTCAGTATTCCATTACTAAAATACACAATTAGCTCTTACGTTACTTGAATTCTTACTTAAACATTATTTATAAAACCTGTTACGAAACTCAAGTATATTTTGATTAATAAAAAAAATTTAAGGTTCGATTTATTATAATGATTTTGTATGTTAATTTTTCCTGTGTATTTATACGGCTGTCATACTGTATATGAATATTATTCAATCTTAAATGAAATGATAAAACAATTTTCAAAATATTCTAGATATTGAGCTATTAATTACATTTCATTATGATATGCAGTCACTTACTGCATTCACGGCACCCGATTTAAAATTATAATTATTGATTTGTTTTACCTTGTAATTAAACGACATCTTTTATAGGTCGGGCTGCAATTTTCTACTAATGTTTGTGCACAAACATAATAACATTCACTAATATAAAGGCTCTAAATTCTATCTAAATGGACTTTACAGTGTTAATGTTTAACTCTCATAAAAATACGGTCGTGAATGGAAAATTAACTCGCAACAACATCCATATATAGTGGATTGCCAATAACTCAAAGAATCAAATAACTTCAAATTTTTACTTTATCAAGAAAAATGGCCTGCACGGGTTGAATATAGTAACAAATATGACTTTTTTTGTTATTGAAAATAACGAAATTTAAACAATTGAAAAAGCTTAACTTTTAAAGTATCGAAAGATGTTTGGACAGAAAATCCGGTAACTGCACGTTTAACAAAAGTACGCTAAAACCTAACCGAAATCGAAGTTTTGGCTATTAATTAAAGATATGCAGAATTAGCTCGGCATAGGTTTGTAGCCGAATGACTGCCTCTATCTTATCTGATTTGCAGTAATAATTTTCTCAGCGTATCTGAGATTCTATACAATCTTCTATCTCACAAATAAAATACACTTTGGAATAATGAAACGGAATAAAATCGGTACAAAGATTTACACCGTAATTATGATATCGCTTACATTACACTTTTTATAATAGGCTAACTGACTTACAGGAGTTGGAAATTTTTTTCTTCTCCCATTTCTCTCTCTGGATATTATTATTAAGACGTTATGATATATACAAAAAGATAAACATGCAAAAAAAAACTTGCCGACACTTCACTCTGTGTTCTTTTTTCCGTTCCCTGACGGTTTGTCTGCTTGCGACCTGACAAGGCGTGGGGGTGAAAAGACAGCGGCTGAGCTGGGGCTCCTAATGTGTCCTTTTCTGGCAACTTTGCTCTGGGTCAGAGTCATCCCGCTTTGCGGTGTTATTACTCCGGGCGTATGGCACAATTTCTCTGTTTTAGAAGAATTGTGGTCTGTTTCTCAAAAAAAAAAATTTTAAAGGAAAAATTTACCTGTTTTGCAATAACTAAGGTATGTATGATGAATACAAAAAAACAGCTAGAACGTTGGTCACTCAATGGGTGACCGGCGGATTATTCTTAAGGACAGGCAGCCCGCACTGGCTTCCTGTAGGACGTCCACTATTTGTAGCGCAATTTGGTTTGCTTGTCCGAATTTTCGGCTTAAAATTGATGTGCAGGGCAATTACCAATTACGTCCTCGGTGGCGGTTTAAGCAGCCGTATTAATGAGACAACCGTATAACCGTATTCACCATCGCCTTCCATCGGCCAACCTACGGAGTCTATCATGCCAATCTTAGATGACATTCGGCGCGGTGTCCGGCACGTCAAGTGGGATCTAGATTCGTGCTCGGCAGTTATTGTGAAGAACTTTGAATTAATTGGCTCAGTCGGCTCTGATATCAAGGGTTAAACCACAAAAAGCTATCTCGGCCCCTCTTTTCCTCTGTCCGACACCACAGATGCTTCTGTGGTCTTCTGGACCTACATATTCTTAAGGGGACTGCTCCACTCTTCAGGTTGCAACTTCCGAAGTTCCGCCTCAATCTACCGTGAAAGTGATTCCTCCGCATTCCTCCTTGGTGCAGCCTGCTTCGGATGGTGATGCTCCTGTTGGTTTGGTCAAGCCCGTTATAGAGAATTCTTCTTCTTCTGGACCTACATCTTCTAAAGCAGACTGCTCCACTCTCCGGGATGCAACCTCCGCAGTTCCGCCTCAATCTACCGTGAAAGTGATTCCTCCGCATTCCTCCTTGGTGCAGCCTGCTTCAGATGTTGATGCTCCTGTTGGTTTGGTCATGCCCGTTATAGAGAAGGTTGCTGATGTTGCCATCAATGTCTCTCCGCCAGTGTCATCCCAACCCACTTCCACCACATTTACGATCAACAAACTTGGCACCACCTGGACAGTATCGGAATGGGAGCAGAGACTAAAAAGGCTAGGCTGCAAACATTCATCTTCATCAAGCGACCATACTCCATTCCTTCTAAAGGGTGCACCTCATAACGCCAACGATTTCTGGGCCCACAGTTTTTTTTCCGGAATTTTGGATTCACCCCCGTTAGCTGAAGTTACTCTCGTCAGCCTGAAGTTACTCTCGTCATACGTAGGGAAATCCAGCAACTTCAAGATCTCCATCCCAAACAAATATGTCTGGCTCATCAGTAACCCCTCCAGCAAAATCTTCACTCTCGGGAACATCACAATTTCTAAGTGGACTAGGAAGTGCGTTAAGTTTAACCCTAAGCCTTCTGCACCTAACCCAAAATTAAATACTAAAAGACCTAATCTCACTAACTACCCCAAACGACCTTCTCCCATACCTAAATTTAGTATTCACCCTAACCATAAGAATCTTAGAACTAGTAACAACATAATCACTCCTCACTCTTCCGCACATCTCACCATTAACCCTAAAGCTAGTGATCCTAACTCCAATTGACAGCTCGAAATGGCAGTATTTCCAAACTTTAATCTAAGTACTCCAGTCAAGTATCCCAACTTTATATATTCTCACACCCTTAACCCCCCTGTTTTAGTTACACCGAAGCCCTCGAACACGTCCATTCCAACCGTCAACCCAACCAATACTGTTTTGAGTTCCGTATATCCAGCGCACCCACCTAACCATGCACTCCCAACTTCTTCCGCGTGCCCTCCTAACCACAAGCCAACTTCTTCCGACCACTCCACCACCTCTGCTCCGATTTACGTCTGTCCCACCTCTCCTCTGTATACACCAAACCTTGCACCCGCTACTTCCTCCGCATGCCCACCTTATTCCATGCCGCCATCCTCCTACACTGTCGCCCCGTCTCAAACAACTTCTATTTGCGTTAACCCAAAACCCAATGCTGTTTAATGTCCCTTAAAAAACACCCAGTTCACCCCCAACCCATTTCAGTCGACGGAGTGAATATATCCAATTCACCCTCCCTAAACATCTTGGGTATCGAGATATCCAGCAATCTTAGCTAGACTGATCATATATTTGCAATCGCCAAAAATGCGATGAAATGTTTGGGTTTTCTACAGAGATGTAAGAAATATTTCACCCCACCTGACTTAGCGCTGATCTACAAGTCCCACATTAGGCCTAGACTTGAATATAATTCCCATATTTGGGCAGGGGCCGGACACCGCACTGTAAGCGTTAGACAAAGTCCAGCGTAAAGCTGTTAAGCTTATTGGCGATCCCTCAATCTCTGAGGGTCTTGACTCTCTGGAGCATCGACGGAATGTCGGTTGTCTCTCACTCTTCTGTCGTTATTTCAATGGCCGTTGTACTAACGAAATTGCTAGCCTGATTCCTTGTAGACTCATGACACCGCGCGATACAAGATCAACAAGTCGCTCCCACCCCTATACTCTCCAGGTCAAATTTGGACGTACCGTCAAATTTCTAAGCAGAACAACACTAATGTGGAACAGTTTACCATCTTCTGTTTTTCCCTCGTCTTATCAGCCTGAAACTTTCAAACGGGGCGTACATCGACACCTCCTTCACCCAACCTCCTAACCCATTTCCCTCATCCTTAATACCTTTCCTGCCAAGGCTGTGCTTAAGCATCATAGGGCATCCCCTGAGCTTTGGCATCATCATATATAAAAAAAAAAACCGCCCATTCCCCTAGCCAAAACTCCTTTATCCGAACATCATTCATTTATCGATCCCCTTGTCCCACCTACAGTTAAATTGACTTTGCGCTCTGCTGATTCTAGCGATGGACGATACCTCTTGTCATACCGATACCGTCGCATTTATGACAACTTACGTCTATTTCTAGCCTATCTGCACGACAAACCGAACTCCGCCTGTGTTGACGGTAAAACCAGCACCAACGTCATGTTAAGTATACAACAGGAAGGCCTGCCTACAGACCCATCAATCTTACTCCAACTTTTCACTAAATACCATGATTCATTCAATATACCTTCCCATAAGGTTTCAGAAGATCTATCCACCTATGCTGCATACGTCAGTTCTCGCCGTATTTCCCATCTTCAAAAAAGTGGTAACGACTCCTTAAACTACTTTCGTTCCTAACCCCCTTGCTTTCCCTATTTCTGACTTCCCCTCTATTGCACCCGCGGTTTCCGATCACGAACCTCTCCCCAACAGCTTGTCAGTCTATTATCAGAACGTAAGAGGACTTCGCACAAAAACAACAAATATTTCCCTTAACTCTCACAAATTCCCGCACGACATCTTTGCCTTAACTGAAACCAATCTAACACCAGGAATTCTCGACAACGAACTATTCCCTCCAAACTATACCATTTTCCGTGTTGACGGTTGTATAGGCACCAATGAGCCACCAGGTCGCGGTGTTCTCATAGCTGCTCACAACACTTATGACGCAACCCTGCTTAAGACCTCCGACTCTTCAATATCAGAATTTGAATGTATAAAAATAGCACTAAATAAGTGCCTTCTGTACATCCTCTGTTGTTACATTCGCCCCTCTCAACCTCTAGACGCCTACGAGCCCATAATCGAAGCGATCGATACCCTGCTTGAGAACGCTAACGCGTCCGATGAATTTATTTTATTGGGTGACTTTAACCTCCCCAGTTTTCAATGGTCATTGTCCGAGGACTGTTCTCACTTTGTCCCCCTTAACGCATCTTCGGCCAAAGAAGCCTTCTTTACCGATCAGATCTCCGTTTCTGGTCTCTTTCAAGTAAGCGGAGTCAGGAACTTCCTGGACAGACAATTAGACTTAATCTTTTCTTCAGACCCAGTTAACTCGGCTGTCGCAGAAAGCAACCATCTTCTCTCCTCCATTGACCGTCCAATCCTCCCTTGTTCCTCGTTTTCTCATGCCTCATGCCGTTTCAAGCTGCGAGTCTTCTTTATCCTTCAATTTTCGTAAAGGCGACTTTGACAAATTAAATCACTTGCTCCTCAACTCTAATATTGGCGATATACCTCAACATCTCCCAATAGACGTTGCTTTATCGGCGTTCTATTCGGAAATACACGCTTGTCTTACACAATCTAGCCCTCTTCTTCCTCGTAAAAACTACTCCTCATCCCCCGTATGGTACGACAAAGAATCACGGTCTCTTCGCAACAGGAGAAATAAACGTTGGCAAACTTTTCTTCTAACCCAGACTGAGTCTGACTATTCTTCATATATATCTGCTTATACGTCTTTTTCTGAACGTTGTGATACCCTCTACCATGAGTACTTCCAACGGATGGAAACTAGCCGCATATCCGACCCCAAGCGTTTTTATAGCTTTATTAATTCTAAGAAGAAATCCAATGGTTACCTTTCCACCCTAAAGCTCGAGAATACCTCTTGATCTGATCCTAAGGTTATCGCTAACCACTTTGCACACTTCTTCAGTAAATCTTTCACCGACAATTCTCTACAACCCGACCTTAACTATTTTGCATTCGTGTAAAAATGCACTCAAACGTCGTTTACATCTTTTGACCCTGATCCTGAACTAATCGCCGCCAGTATTAATAGGCTTGAGGACGACTTTCACCCAGTCCAGATGGCATTCCGGCCATCGTTCTGAAAAAGTGTCCCATGCATCTAGTTCAACCCCTTACTTTGCTTTTTCGTCTCTCGGTCACTCAAGGGGTTTTCCCTCAATTATGGAAAAATTGGTATATTATTCCCATCTTCAAAAAAGGTTGCAAGAACGATGTGTCCAACTACTACAGACCTATTGCTAAATTATCATCCATACCTAAACTATTCGAAAAATTATTCTATGATTCCATGTTCTTCCACTGTAAGTCTATCTTCTCACTCTCCCAGCATGGCTTCCTCAAAGGTAGATCTACAACCACCAACCTTACTGGCTTCGTCTCTAAAACACTATGTGCCCTGGAAAACGGCAAAGATGTTGATGTTATCGCCACCGATTTTAGTAAAGCCTTCGACAAGATCTCCCATAACGTTATCTTGTTCAAACTTGATCGCCTAGGCTTCCCCCCCCAGATTCATCTCTTGGATTCGATCCTACCTCAACAACCGTCAGTACAATATTCTTTTCAGTTCATCCATTTCTAACCCTATTGTCGCTCGTTCCGGCGTCTCTCAGGGCAGCCACCTAGGTCCATTGATTTTTATCCTCGCAATAAATGATGTTGAATGTGTCATCAAACACTCAGAGTTGTCCATTTATGCCGATGACATGAAAATAATCAAATATATCTCCTCCACAACCGACTCTCTTCTCCTGCAAAAAGACCTCGATTCATTCATCACATGGTACATGAAAAACTTTCTAGAGCTCAATGTCTCCAAATGCCAGTCCATCTCTTATTCCCGCAAGCGTCTTACCACCACCCCGAGGGTCTATATGATAACCGACGTACCAGTCCCTATCGTTACCTCTTTGTGTGACTTAGGAATAATCTGTGATAGTGAATTTCCGTTCCCACATTGACAGCATAATTAACAGAGCTAACTCAGCGCTAGGGTTTGTGAAGCGCTGGTCTAGAGAGTTCTTCAATCCTTATGTTTCCAAATCTCTCTAAGTCTCCTTCGATAGACCTCCCCTTGAATATGCCAGCCAAGTATGGTCACCTACACAAGCAACTCACATTAATAGGATTGAATCTGTCCAGCGTAGGTTTATTCGCTTCGCTCTACGTGGTCTTCCGTGGGTTCCTCTTTTGACTTCCATCTGAGTAAATTATCCCTCCACAAAGCCTTATATCTTGACCCCGCCCATCTGGATCCTGATCGCCTACCTTAATTCTTCTTCCTTACGCCTTCTGCCAGTAATCAATAAATATAGCCCATATTGTAGCTTATACTTTTTATTTATTTATTATTAATTATCATTTATTATAGTCTATAGAATTAGTATTAAGTTATAGCTTGTATTTTGTATTTTTATGCAATAGCTTGTATTAAGCTTAAATAAATAAATAAAAATATACCCTGCTCTTGCTCCTCTCCAAGCAGCTTTGGCTTGGTAAAATGTGGAGTGATCAATTTTATTATTTCTGCGTTAAGTGCTAAAAAACGAAGAACACTAAATGATAAATTCACCTCAGCACCGATGGCTCAGATAAAAGGGAAATATTTGCAAAAAGGTTAAACTTACCTCAGACCGACTTTTCCTCCTGCTACTCTGATGACATTTGAAAAAGTGTATCTTCTTCTTTACACCAGCAGCAGTGGTGGAATTCACTTCGAAATGTTAAAGGTAATGAACGGTAAGGTAGGTAGGTGTTCAGTGCTGCCTACTTCTAGATGGCGCTGAATAAAATTCAACAGGCAGAAATTATGTCTCACATTACAACACAGGATCTACTCGAGTTGAATGGAGGCACAAGATCATCCCTGGACGCTGTCGTGGCAGTCCCCGGTACCACTTCACATGATAAGAGGAAGAAGGATAGCTGGTCACTCCCACCTCAAACATAGAGGGAGATCTTTCCCCTCCAAGCTCTAATGAGAAGCTGGAGAGTTCAGATCTTTCTCACTACTTGATTAAAACAACGTGTGGCACAACCACGACCCTGAGAGTAAGTCTCATGCTCTACCGACTGAGCCGGGCATTCCTGTCTAGGACGTGGACGGCCGGACTAACAAAAAAAAATTTCAGACGGATTAAGAATGGTCGGACGGACTAATGAAATTGAACTGTCTACTATGTGCCTGATGTCTTTGGCGTAAAGGTTCCAATGGATTTGCCTTGCATGTCTTCCAGCTGGTATAAACTTTGCCCAACACGCTTAACGATTCTGGCTTTGTTGAAATTATTTGCCAACTTCGCACTGTTGCCTTTCTGCATGTCGGTCTGAATAAAAACCCTACAGTACACTTCCGGACCGGGAGTGTATGTGACGTCATGACAGCGCGTATTGTAGGCCTTTTCATGCTTTTCGTGCGCGTTTTGGAGGTGTTCATCAATGCGTGAGCGAATCAACTGGAGACGGTCTGCCCTGGGCAGGACTGAGAATTCCCCAGATTTTAGCTGGTTTAGTTGTCGCAAGACTGGATATGCTGTGCAATGCTGTACCATATGGTGGCCGAAGAGAGCATAGTGTGGATCTGTGCCGATGGATTGATGTACTGAGGTGCGCAAGGCACTCCCAATGGCGGGAAGGTGTAAATCCCATGAACTATGGTCATCTTGCAGATATGCACGGATGGCTGACAGAATGGACCTGTTGACTCGCTCGGAGGCATTAGGGTGCGGGGAATACTTAGCGGTCTTAACGTGTTTAATTCCATAATCGTTAAGCAGTTTCTGGAAGATGTTGGACACAAACTACCGGCCATTATCGGAGAAGATGGTTTCAGGGACACCAAAAACGGACAGAACATCTTTCTCCAAGAAGGTGCATACTAGATCTGCCCTCTCTGCACGCATAGGCTTGACTAAGATGAACTTTGTAAAGCCGTCTAATACAACAAAGATGACTTCGATGACGCTTCGTGCGAGGATAAGGTCCAAGAAAGTCAATGTAAATGAATTGGAATGGACGTTGAAATTCCAAGGGCTTGCCTATGGGTGGTCTTAAAATGGTGTTAGGTGACACGTACATGCGTCACCATGTAAGGTCAATAATATTTTTCACGGAGTCTCAATAAGGTCTTGTTTGTGGAATCCTCCATGTGCTGACTGAGGTGGATCATGATCCTCCCGGATCAAACCTTCTACCAGACCCGACGGAACCCAAAGCTTCCAGGCTAAGTCCTTCTGAATCAAGTCACCGCTACGGGGTTGGGTCCTCTTGTAAACTTACCCGTCCGAGACAAAGAGATCAGGAAGTTGTTTTGGTACAAGTACAGCCGATTTCAACTGCTCATACTCCCCCATGGAGAAGTATGGCGTGTTTAAGTCTACGTCGACTGCACTTACATTCAACTCCTCTGCCGATTCAGTGTGCGCTCGGGACAGAGTGTCAGGGACCACATTCTTCGAACCCTTGCGATCCTCGATCAGGAACTCAAAAGCCTGCAGCTTTAAACTTCACCGAGCCAATCGTCCAGAGGGATCCGAGTGACTCATCAGCCACTTCAGACTTGCATGGTCAGTGATGATTGTAAATGGATGTCCCTCACCGTAAGCTCTGAATTTCTTCAATTTCTTCACGCTTAGCACAGCGGCATAGCATTCCAGTTCAGTTATGCTATAATTGTGCTGCGCTGGATTGAGCTTTTTGGACATATACGCTATGGGGCTTTCAGCCCCATCGGGTTGAAACAGTACACTACCCACACCAGAGGTGCTAGCATCGCATTGTATATAGAACTTTTTAGAGAAGTCGGGTGTTGTCAAAATCCGTGCACTATACCTAGCTTGTTTAAGATTTTGAAAAGCCTGCTGCGCTGCTTCTGTCCAGGAGAAACTCTTGCTCTTCTTTAAGCAGTCCGTAAGAGGAGCTGCCAGGGTCGCATAACTGGGGATGAATCTCTGATACCAACCCGTCATTCCGAGGAATCTGCGCCACCCGGGGTCAGTTTTCAGAGTTTCATCTCCAATCATGAAACCCAAGTAGCGGACTTGCTTAACATAAAAGCGGTTTTTCTCGACGTTAATCGTCAATTGAGCGCTGCGCAGACAATCAGGTTTTAAGATGGGAGTAAAAGTCAGGTGATTCGACTAATAAATCATCTAGGTATACAAAGACGTGGTCGCGTAAACGACCAGGAATTATCTTGTCCATAAGTCGACATAAATGTTGTGGCGCATTGCACAATCCAAAAGGCATGACGGTGTATTGGTAAAGCGACCTGCCGGGCACTGTTAATGCTGCCTTCTCACTTGACTGCTTCTCCAAAGGAATTTGCCAAAAGGCGTCCTTCAAATCGATGGACGAAATGAAGTGGGTGTCCTGCAGTCGACCAAGCAATCCGTCGATGTGGGGTAAGGGGTAGGTGTCCTTCCTTGTTACTAGGTTCACCTTGCGAGAGTCCAAACAGACCCGGACCTTGCCAGGTTTTCGTACAAGTACTACTGGGGAATTCCAGGGATGTTGGACTCTTCAATTACCCCTAACTCCAACATACGGTCGAGTTCGTCGCACATCAGCTGTTGGATTGCTGGAGAAATGGGATAGTGCTTCTGTTTTATTGGCAAAGCATCGCCGGTATCAATGACATGCTCTTCTTGGTGGGTCTTTACCAAACCTAGAGCTGTAAACGAAGGGAATTGAGCAATGACTGTGTCTAGTTTTGTTCTGTCTGAGCTATTCAGGGAGTGAAAGTTCGTCTCGACCGAAGAAGAAGGCTGTACATGGAGAGAGGTTTGATGTTTGGTGCGAGTTGAAAGGCTCGCCAGACCTGTGTCGACCACTCGCCCTGGCGTTTTCCGGGTTACATCTGGAGCACTTAGGTAACACTACTCCAGGCTGTCCACAGGTGTAGCAGAAAAGTCTCCTGATCTCACTGGGACAGGAGTGGAAGGAGTGACCCGCTATGCCACAGTTGCAGCAAATCATGCGACCGGCAGCTTTAGGGGTGCGCCTTATTTCCTCCACTCCAGCCTCACGAAAACCAGAGAAATCCTCTGCCTCCTGGGCTGAGTAAAAATCGATTTCATGTACGTCAGGTCTTGTCGATCGCCTAAACATTTCTCGGCGCTGAAGCCAACGTTCAGCCATACGGCATAAGTTTTGCAAATGGTCCATTGACCTAACGGGGACAGTGGAAAATTGTTGCCCTATACGGGGATGTAAATTATCACGAACTATTTGAACTACATCAGCTGCACGAGGTGGCATTCTCATGTGTCCGATGATAGCGTTAGCTCTGCGGAGGTAGCTGTCGCAGCTCTCTGAACTCTGACGGAGTTCCATTAGAGTCCGCATCAGGTCGAGGTCTGTTTCAGCAGAGCCGAACTCTTGCCTGATCTGAGCTCTGAATAGCTCCCAGTCAAAGTCCGGTGAGGCGCGGCAAAACTGGTTCCAGAAGCATTGTTCGGCCTCATCTTTAAGTAGGAGGTGAATGTTGCCACAGAGTTCTTCATCAGAAACTCGCGAGCTGAAGGCTAGTCGCTCTATACGAAAGAAAAAGTCGTCTATGGTGAAAGTTGGATTTCGACCAGAGAAATGAATACCCCAGGACGAAGGGCGTCTGGGTTGGTAACCTGCCGTTCTAGTTGCGGGCCTCTGTCTAGGTGGGGGCGGCTGAGGAGGGCCGTACTCGTAAGCCGGGGGTTGCCAACGTGGGCTTACTTCAGCATGCAGGTGGTGGGCAGCTAGGCCTATAGAAGGGGAAACGACATCACCTTCTGCGGGGTTACTGACGGAACCGGACCTCTCCAGGATGGATTGGGCTAAGTTGGTCCTTAGCAAGCCTAACATCTACCTTTTAAAATTGGCCATGTGTGTGGCTAGCTGATCGCCCGTGATCACTGCTGTCTCCGAATTGCTAGGGGCTCGAGCTTGGCGAGGGGAGAGCCGAAGCTGGTGTAAATCTTCGAGCAGTCGAGCCTGGTCCGGAGGGGGAAACGCCCAAGCCCCGTCTAATGACTAGCTTGACTCAAAGACAGGCTGCACAGGATTGTTATTCAGGCTAGGTAATGTTCTGGCTGACTCGCTTGGAGGCCTACTAACGTTATACTCAGGTGGGGGTTTAGAGAAATCGGGCTTTGACGCCTGTACAACACCAGTGGCAGAGTCGGTCGACAGTCTCTCCTGTGCAAAAGTTTGGTTAAGAGGCTTCTGCCTCTTGCTTCTGGTAACTGGAGGAGAGGAGGGAGCTGTTGCCTGTTTCGGCCTTGCACCACTACAGTTCGAGTCAGTCCCTGGCTTTACCACGGGTGAACGAAAGATTATAAGGAAAATTCTTTTCAAGGAAGCTACTTAGCTAAAGTCAGCCAGCTAGCTGCTTATACCGAAGGAATAATAAGAAAAATATATACATGCGAGACTGAGGGTCTCTGCCAAATGTGCGGGAATACCAACTCCTAAAGTTTATAACAAAATTCAAGTTGAGAAAGAAGGTCTCGCTAATAGTGCGGGAGTCCAACTCCTAAGGTTGTAGCACAAAACCAAGTTTGAAGGCAACAACAAAAAAATCAAAGAAGTCGCAGCACAAAATCAAGTTTGACGAAAAAAAAAAGAAATCAGAAAAAAATGTGTATAAAAATAAAAATTCAGAAATAATCTTACTGCAAAACTGGATAAAAACTTAATTAAGCCAAAATCAAAATTCAAAAAAAATTTGTCAACTCATCCGAAATCAAAAAAAACGAAAATATTTTTGAAAGAAAACCAAAGAAATCTATCAAACTAATTTCAGGTATCCCCCAATGTAGGTTCTTCTTCTATCTTGCTAGGATGGGAAAGGATAATAAAAGGTAGGAGGAAGGATAAAAAGAGAAAAAAAAAATAAATAAAAAGGAACTTTAGAAATGCAGAAAATATAAGGAGGTTTTAATAATGAAAAAGACCTAACAGTATTTACCAAAAAGAAAAATTTTGAAAACAGGAAGAAAAAAAAAACAAAAAATTTTGGGTTATGAGAACCTTGATGAGGTTCCCAAAACCCACAACATTTATCCTGCTTGTGGAGCTGGAATCAATCCTGAACTTTAGCAAACTCAACGAGCACTATCACGGTCATACCAAGACGGCATCGGGGCTGTGCAAGCGTACAAGACCAGTGAAGTGTCTCGTTGGTTACTGCCTAAGTCGGGTGTTGGTCCGACTCACCAGCTCCCTGCGACATGAGACACGAATGATACCCGGGATTAGGCATGTCAGGAGCAACCTCGGACATCGCTAAAGACACCGGCACTAATCCCGAACATCATTCATCCCATGTCGAGGACAGAGCAGAGTTGGCTAAAGTGTGTCCCATTTGCTGAAAGCTGACATTCCTATGGACACTCTTAGACATGTCAGGACAGAGGCACTAGACCTCGAAGGTGCTATAAAAAAGGGAAGAGACGACAGCCGTTCAGGCCAACATCGCCTAAGTCCGTAAAGGACTAGCAGACAACCTAAGCTGACATGCCATCTCTTTTGAAATTGCCGCAAGATGTTCAAGTGGCACGCACTAGCTGGCAGCACGTCCTAGCTCGCCTTGTGGACTCAGGTCTTCCACAAGGGATAAAAACAACCGAGAACAGATGAAAGGAAGAACAACAGGTCTGGTGTCATCTGCTGTTCCTAGCCGCACTGAACTGTCATGAAAATTGTACAAAAGGAAAATTTACCCCCTAGACTGACAGTTCAGTTCACTAACCCACGCCATCCCTGTACCTGGCTAGGGTGCAGGCCCAACCTATAAGGGAGTGTTGAAAACAAAGAAAAACAACACAAAAGATTACATCAAAAGCATTGGGATAGAGGGAGAAGGGATGAGGAAAGCAAGAAGGGGAATTCCTGAAACCAAAAGAAGTTATCTATAACATGTTTAATTCACGGGATATAATATAAAAATAATTAATAATATAAAAATTAAACCAAGACTTAGGCAGGTTAACTCAGTATTCCATTACTAAAATACACAATTAGCTCTTACGTTACTTGAATTCTTACTTAAACATTTGATTAATAAAAAAAATTTAAGGTTCGATTTATTATAATGATTTTGTATGTTAATTTTTCCTGTGTATTTATACGGCTGTCATACTGTATATGAATATTATTCAATCTTAAATGAAATGATAAAACAATTTTCAAAATATTCTAGATATTGAGCTATTAATTACATTTCATTATGATATGCAGTCACTTACTGCAGTAACGGCACCCGATTTAAAATTATAATTATTGATTTGTTTTTCCTTGTAATTAAACGACATCTTTTATATGTCGGGCTGCAATTGTCTACTTATGTTTGTGCACAAACATAATAACATTCACTAATATAAAGGCTCTAAATTCTATCTAAATGGACTTTACAGTGTTAATGTTTAACTCTCATAAAAATATGGTCGTGAATGGAAAATTAACTCGCAAGAACATCCATATATAGTGGATTGCCAATAACTCAAAGAATCAAATAACTTAAAATTTTTACTTTATCAAGAAAAATGGCCTGCACGAGTTGAATACAGTAACAAATATGACTTTTTTTGTTATTGAAAATAACGATATTTAAACAATTGCAAAAGCTTAACTTTTAAAGTATCGAAAGATGTTTGGACAAAAATTCCGGTAACTGCACGTTTAACAAAAGTACGCTAAAACATAACCGAAGTAGGCATGGGGACGGTTTAGGCAGACATCCGGTAGACATGGGTATCTGTAGAATTGTAGCCTATGACGTAATGGGGCGGGGCTTCCCTTGGTGTCTGATGTCATAGTAGGGAATTCCGGGAGGGGATTCCCTGTTGGCTTGTCAACATCCGGTTGTATGACGTCATAGGAGGGAATTCCCTGAAGTCATATGTTGACTAGTCACTGGCTGGCTGGCTGGCTGGTTGTTGGTTAAGTGTGTGTGTGTGTGTGTGTGTGTGTGTGACACTTGCTGACTGTCTGGCTAATGGTTGGAATGATGTCACATGTAGAAATTTAATTTAAATGCCAGCTGTTAAAAAGCGCAAAATCTGCTTCCGGGTCTCGAACCTCGGTTGTGGTGATTCGAAGGAAAGCGCTCTAGCCCTGAGGCTAGCAAGCTAATTGTGGTTGGTATTCTTAAGTCAGTATATAAACTAATGTTTTGAGCTAAAAATAGCAAATTGGATTTTTATTTTGCGAATATATGAATACGAGCAGGGTGAGACAAATAGATTTTATTGGCTTATTGAATTTTAAGATGCCATCTCTGGAGGACTTCTGCAATTAGCCGAAAAAGCGATTTAAAAATAGCATTCGCAATTTGTTAAAAATTCGCTGATTAATAACTGTCTGGCTCGATTTCTTTTAGCATAACAATTCGCTGATAAGGCGTAGTAAAACGTCTGGACTCGATTTGGTCAGCGTAAAAATTTGCCGATAAGAGTTGAATGCCCCAGACTCGTAAATGTTTTGGGTGGCGATAAGAAAAACGATTTGCTGAAACAACAAAAGCCTTGAACTTTAAAAGATTATTATGCAATTTCTTTTCCAAATCTAAATATAGACATGAATTCGGGAGTTATATCATATCATAATTTCGTGTAGTAACCTTGAACTTTAGATAGGAAGAAGAAGAAAGAAATTAACATGATCATTATGTTCCGTTATCAGAATAGAATTTCAGATTTGTATACAGGCAAGACAATAGCCCCTCTTATCTGAAGATGTGGTCAAAAGCTTTGGCACTGTATTTCGACTGTGAGTAAATTCGTGCTTATCAGAGGAATTTGTATTTGCTAATTATCTAATGAATTTGAAAGACATTTTGTATCTTTCCAATTTCAGGGGACACTTTATATTTATTATACATATGAATACTTAATACCCGCAAAGCAATTACAACCATAGACACTGGCACAAGAAAACCTAACTCTGTTAAATTATCAGCACGCTGAGTTGTCACGATATATTCTGTAAAAAGGTAGAAAAATAATTTCTGGCACCAAAGCACAACTATCACAATAAGGTCAGGTCATTGTAAAGGCAGTAATGGTAAGAAATTGTTCCTTCACCCCTCGGCGTCAGTTGGGTAATTAACCTAATATAATCATCGAATGAGATGACATCTTAACGAATCATCGATGGACATACTGCCTGATAATGTATCATCGTACAAGACATCTGCTCAGATAAACGCAGTTCAATAGTTTCTCGCGTTAAGTAAAGGCATATATCAAAATGAGTCAAGCCCTAGTACAGCAGCAAAATTCAAAAGATATAAGTGAGGGTTTAGAGAATCTCAATTTACGAAGATATAAGCCACTTCTTCACATAAACGACATGGATCAAAGATGTGCATACAGGATTTTACATGCGGAAAGACTAAAAACAGCATATGGTGACCGGATTATGCTGGAATTAGAGAATCATCAGTTGTTCTTACCAGCACGTTTTAATTTCATAGCCCAATCCGCAATTCAGAAACTGAATGAAGCTACCTATGTCATCACAAACTACGGATGTATTGGATATAGTTATATTTTGGAATTTAGTAATTAGAATATTAATAATAATCCTAAGAATGTGATATCGAATGATTTGTTTTACTATGTAGATCAATAAAATTATATTATTACAGTTGCTGCATATAAATTATACTTTAAACTTAGATAAGCAGATAGAACCATTTAACAAGTTTCAGCTTTTTTCCCAAGACAGGCTTCTGACACAATCTAGTTCAGTTTCTAGTAGCATCACGACAGCTTTAAAAAAAGGGAAAAAGTCTCTGTATCCTTGGTACAACAGCCAGGTTGTGTTGCAAGGTAAAAATTTATTTCAAACGTTTTAAATGTCATTAAGAAATTAAGCGATACGATGAACCCCCGTGTATTTGCAGTAGGTACATTTAAATCAAACTGCAAATTTATTTTATTAGCAATTCACAAATATTATTAGTACTCGTGAAGTGAATACAAGTGAAGACAAATAATCACCATAGCATGCATAAGCGGGTACTAAATTGCTACATAAAAGAATTTATTGCTATCAGTTATCTTGACATAATCAAAACGAGGAATTTGTATTTGCTAATTATCTAATGAATTTGAAAGACATTTTGTATCTTTCCAAGTTCAGGGGACACTTTATATTTTATTATACATATGAATACTTAATACCCGCAAAGCAATTACAACCATAGACACTGGCACAAGAAAACCTAATTCTGTTAAATTATCAACGCGCTGAGTTGTCACGATATATTCTGTAAAAAGGTAGAAAAATAATTTCTGTCACCAAAGCGCAACTAGCACAATAAGGTCAGGGCATTGTAAAGGTAGTAATGGTAAGAAATTGTTCCTTCACCCCTCGGCGTCAGTTGGGTAATTAACCTAATATAATCATCGAATGAGATGACATCTTAACGAATCATCGATGGACATACTGTCTGATAATGCATCAGCGTACAAGACATCTGCTCAGATAAGCGCAGTTTAATAGTTTCTCGCGTTGAGTAAAGGCATATATATCAAAATGAGTCAAACCCTAGTACAGCAGAAAAATTCAAAAGATATAAGTGAGGGTTTAGAGAATCTCAATTTACGAAGATATAAGCCACTTCTTCACATAAACGACATGGATCAAAGATGTGCATACAGGATTTTACATGCGGAAAGACTAAAAACAGCATATGGTGACCGGATTATGCTGGAATTAGAGAATCATCAGTTGTTCTTACCAGCACGTTTTAATTTCATAGCCCAATCCGCAATTCAGAAACTGAATGAAGCTACCTATTTCATCACAAACTACGGATGTATTGGATATAGTTATATTTTGGAATTTAGTAATTAGAATATTAATAATAAACCTGAGAATGTGATATCGAATGATTTGTTTTACTATGTAGATCAATAAAATTATATTATTACAGTTGCTGCATATAAATTATACTTTAAACTTAGATAAGCAGATAGAACCATTTAACAAGTTTTAGCTTTTTTTCTCAAGACAGGCTTCTGCCACTATCTAGTTCAGTTTCTAGTGACGAGAATTCTAGCATCAAAAATCATGGACGAATCCCTGGAGAGAGAGACAAAGTGAAGAAATAGAGTTTATTACTACAATTATGTTATGATTCAATAAAAACCGTTTTATAAGTGTTTATAGCAAGCAAGTCATTACACCGATTACGTCATACTAGTTAAAATAACGCCATTGAGGAATAGCTGCGTATAAAAGCTTTGACGCTGTATTTCACCTACAGTAAATTCGTTATTGAGAGCTCTTATCATGGAATTTGTATTTATTACGATGAATGACACTAATTTTGCGTTCTTAGGTATATTCAAATGCTCTATTGTCAAGACTTATTCTAATATCACGACTAAATCTTTTGGTTGGAGCACAGTTCAGTTTACTAAAATAATTATCACAGTTTAAAAAATTATTAACTTTACTTTGGTACATGTAATTTACTTTGTTCGCATTAGCAAGTATAAACATGTATTTGGAAAACCACCACCAATCACATGTAATCACAAAATACTAAATTTCTTATAAATAAAAACACTCGTAATTCACTTAGTCAATTTTTATTTAAAATCGGCATAGTATTATTAACTCTTCCTGACATATCATTATTTTATATAATTAATTTAAATATTTCTAAATCCTGGTATTTCGTCGATTTTGTTTTCGATAAAGTTTAAATTGCAATCTTCATCTATCTCATATACAGTGTTGTTGATCTGCACTGTTTTAACCCCTGACTGCGGTTCCAGTGATTGATGATTTTCGAAAAAGAATTTTACAAAACATATATTCAATACAAGAACATCTTTTCGTCTCTCGAATTTCTCCATTTTCTGTATTATAGGTTTTGTTACTTTATTTAGATATTCCTGCTTAATTTCACCATCCTTAAGATTTGTATTAAGTTCGATGATTTCAAAATTGTGCTCATTACATCGATTGATGTATTTGAATCGTGCTATAACCCGAACAGGTTCATATGCACCATTTTTTTAAATATGTTGTTGAAATTTGTCTAAGTAATGTTCTTCCAGTAAATACTTCAGCGCCTTTATCCCGAAAGCAAGTTGATTATTAGCCGCTAATATCATTTCATCCCATACTGGGGTGAATTGTATCTTAAAAGTATATTGCTCGCGAGAAGTATTTACGACAGATTTTCCTTCCATTTTATTTCTGTAATAACATTTCTTATTTACACATATATTAATTACTCTGCAACATACCTGATCTTCCTTCCTTCCCTGAATATACTGCTCTACCTAAGTATTTGCCTCAGCTTTTATAGCAGATTGTTATCAAGTATTTTACCCCCGCTGGTCCTCACAGGGATAATAAAAAACACAATTTTCAATACATATATAATACACAGCTTTTATTCATTTATTTTAACATCTATGGTTCCAAACGAATTTTTAGTTTTTAAAATTATTTCTTTGGGTACATCAAATAAAAAATAGGTTACAAACTATATATAAAAAAATATAAAATTGTATCTGCATCTTTTTAACTTCTCAATCTTGCTTTATCATCCCAATCTTTTTCCCTAAACGGGCAATTAGGTGGAAAGATGTTCTCATGATGTGTAATTTGCCTATATATAGCGTCTGAAGCTTCTCCAACTATGGTAATATCGCCTAAGTACACCTCTATTTTAACATGTTCAAGAGGTTGAAATATGAAGTCGAAATCAATAAATCTTTTTGGAAGTAGATCATTACATAGATAAAGCAAAAGAATTGTTTCACCATATTGAGGAGTCATTAATAAATTAAACAGGGGCCCATTAACTTGAACATTTACTTATTTAAATTGGGTCCAGCCAGCTGAACAAATGCAGTATTTCTGCCCATGTTTTATATTTTCAGCCCAAAACATTATATTCAATTGAACTCTTCTATACGAATGAATAATTCGTGCCAATAACATGCGTTTTATAATCAGATATATCTAAGGTTCCTTTTCTCTTTTAATCCACTCAGAATCAGTTTCAATATCTGCAAAAGGACAATTTTTCTGGTATCCATCGATTCGTCTCGCACTCAGAACAGCATCTACAACATCTCCGATTAAAGTTATATCACCTGATACAACTTCGCGGGGTCACAACTTTGGTTATCATCTTCAAACGCGGGATTGTCGTCTTTTAGTTGAATTTGGGTACACATCTTTATTTCTTCTTTTTCTATCAACAATGTTATAATTTCCATTATTCTCATCCTTTAAGGGTTCTTGAGAATGTCCCCAATTTTTCCTAAGCGCAAACATTTTATTCTTAATAATATTCCTAATGGGGTCAAAACCGGCTTCATTGATGGGTGTTAATAAATGGGTATTTTCATCTGATAAAATCTCTTCTTCACGATTTTTATCTTTCAATAAATGTGTTGACCGTCTTTTATGTCTTAGAAGACTATCTTTCCGGCGAAAGAATTTGCTGCATTCTACGCATTTAAACATATTGATGGTTATCTAAACACTAAAAATTATCTGCTGAAATCGATATTTATACCCCCACCAACACCACCACCACCACCACCCCCACCACCACCACCACCCCCACCCCCACCACCACCACCACCACCACCACCACCACCACCACCACCCCCACCACCACCACCACCACCATCACCACCACCACCCCCACCACCACCACCACCACCACCAACACCACCACCACCACCACCCCCACCCCCACCACCACCCCCACCACCACCCACCACCACCACCACCAACACCACCAACACCAACACCCACCACCACCAACACCAACACCAACACCCACCAACACCAGCACCAACACCAACACCACCACCACCACCCCCACCACCACCACCACCCACCACCACCACCACCAACACCACCACCAACACCCACCACCACCAACACCAACACCAACACCCACCAACACCAGCACCAACACCAACACCAACCAACACCAGAACAGCTCTTACCAGGTCTAGCTGTTAATATATCTGATAGCCGTGTTCATAGAACTAGTCAGAGCTGTTCTGGTGTTGGTGTTGGTGCTGGCGTTGGTGGGTGTTGGTGTTGGTGGTGGTGGGTGTTGGTGTTGGTGGTGGTGGTGGTGGGTGGTGGTGGTGGGGGTGGTGGTGGTGGTGGTGGTGGTGGGGGTGGTGGTGGTGGTGGTGTTGGTGTTGGTGTTGGTGGTGGTGGGTGTTGGTGTTGGTGGTGGTGTTGGTGGTGGTGGTGGTGGGTGGTGGTGGTGGTGGGGGTGGTGGTGGTGGTGGTGTTGGTGTTGGTGCTGGTGTTGGTGGGTGTTGGTGTTGGTGGGTGTTGGTGTTGGTGGTGGTGTTGGTGGTGGTGGTGGTGGGGGTGGTGGTGGTGGTGGTGGTGGTGGTGGTGGTGGTGGTGGTGGTGGTGGTGGTGGGGGTGGTGGTGGTGGTGGTGTTGGTGGGGGTATAAATATCGATTTCAGCAGATAATTTTTAGTGTTTAGATAACCATCAATATGTTTAAATGCGTAGAATGCAGCAAATTCTTTCGCCGGAAAGATAGTCTTCTAAGACATAAAAGACGGTCAACACATTTATTGAAAGATAAAAATCGTGAAGAAGAGATTTTATCAGATGAAAATACCCATTTATTAACACCCATCAATGAAGCCGGTTTTGACCCCATTAGGAATATTATTAAGAATAAAATGTTTGCGCTTAGGAAAAATTGGGGACATTCTCAAGAACCCTTAAAGGATGAGAATAAGGGAAATTATAACATTGTTGATAGAAAAAGAAGAAATAAAGATGTGTACCCAAATTCAACTAAAAGACGACAATCCCGCGTTTGAAGATGATAACCAAAGTTGTGACCCCGCGGTTGAGGATGATGATGACCGAAGTTGTGATGACGACTTCAATGGCGATGATGATGAAATTCAAGATATTACAGACCCCAATATACTGGTGGATGAATTAAAATTAACATTAAGCAGGAGGTCAGGAAGAAAGGCTTTGGAAATTCTAGAACGGTTAAAAATGCTCAATGTCGTTGTATAAAAATGTTTGAAAATGTCAGGGGGTCGATTTTAAATAATACTCAAATATAATGACATAATTTTATTTTTGATCTTCATTTCAATTCCTGGCGTGAGAAAGAAAAGATGTTTTGGTTGGAAAAGATTCAGCATAGACAAAAGTATTGTATTTGCTCAGTTAGATGGCATAGTTTTAAAATAATTAACGTTAATGTGACTGGAGTTATTTTAAGTGTGTTTATTACTCCGGAAAAGGGTAGCAAAACCCTTATATTTAGTATTAGAAAAGGGGAGCCCTATTACGAGAACCTACATACTACTTATAAATTTCATCCTTTCGAACATGCAAAAATTGAAGTTGTATCAGGTGATATAACTTTAATCGGAGATGTTGTAGATGCTGTTCTGAGTGCGAGACGAATCGATGGATACCAGAAAAATTGTCCTTTTGCAGATATTGAAACTGATTCTGAGTGGATTAAAAGAGAAAAGGAACCTTAGATATATCTGATTATAAAACGCATGTTATTGGCACGAATTATTCATTCGTATAGAAGAGTTCAATTGAATATAATGTTTTGGGCTGAAAATATAAAACATGGGCAGAAATACTGCATTTGTTCAGCTGGCTGGACCCAATTTAAATAAGTAAATGTTCAAGTTAATGGGCCCCTGTTTAATTTATTAATGACTCCTCAATATGGTGAAACAATTCTTTTGCTTTATCTATGTAATGATCTACTTCCAAAAAGATTTATTGATTTCGACTTCATATTTCAACCTCTTGAACATGTTAAAATAGAGGTGTACTTAGGCGATATTACCATAGTTGGAGAAGCTTCAGACGCTATATATAGGCAAATTACACATCATGAGAACATCTTTCCACCTAATTGCCCGTTTAGGGAAAAAGATTGGGATGATAAAGCAAGATTGAGAAGTTAAAAAGATGCAGATACAATTTTATATTTTTTTATATATAGTTTGTAACCTATTTTTTATTTGATGTACCCAAAGAAATAATTTTAAAAACTAAAAATTCGTTTGGAACCATAGATGTTAAAATAAATGAATAAAAGCTGTGTATTATATATGTATTGAAAATTGTGTTTTTTATTATCCCTGTGAGGACCAGCGGGGGTAAAATACTTGATAACAATCTGCTATAAAAGCTGAGGCAAATACTTAGGTAGAGCAGTATATTCAGGGAAGGAAGGAAGATCAGGTATGTTGCAGAGTAATTAATATATGTGTAAATAAGAAATGTTATTACAGAAATAAAATGGAAGGAAAATCTGTCGTAAATACTTCTCGCGAGCAATATACTTTTAAGATACAATTCACCCCAGTATGGGATGAAATGATATTAGCGGCTAATAATCAACTTGCTTTCGGGATAAAGGCGCTGAAGTATTTACTGGAAGAACATTACTTAGACAAATTTCAACAACATATTTAAAAAAATGGTGCATATGAACCTGTTCGGGTTATAGCACGATTCAAATACATCAATCGATGTAATGAGCACAATTTTGAAATCATCGAACTTAATACAAATCTTAAGGATGGTGAAATTAAGCAGGAATATCTAAATAAAGTAACAAAACCTATAATACAGAAAATGGAGAAATTCGAGAGACGAAAAGATGTTCTTGTATTGAATATATGTTTTGTAAAATTCTTTTTCGAAAATCATCAATCACTGGAACCGCAGTCAGGGGTTAAAACAGTGCAGATCAACAACACTGTATATGAGATAGATGAAGATTGCAATTTAAACTTTATCGAAAACAAAATCGACGAAATACCAGGATTTAGAAATATTTAAATTAATTATATAAAATAATGATATGTCAGGAAGAGTTAATAATACTATGCCGATTTTAAATAAAAATTGACTAAGTGAATTACGAGTGTTTTTATTTATAAGAAATTTAGTATTTTGTGATTACATGTGATTGGTGGTGGTTTTCCAAATACATGTTTATACTTGCTAATGCGAACAAAGTAAATTACATGTACCAAAGTAAAGTTAATAATTTTTTAAACTGTGATAATTATTTTAGTAAACTGAACTGTGCTCCAACCAAAAGATTTAGTCGTGATATTAGAATAAGTCTTGACAATAGAGCATTTGAATATACCTAAGAACGCAAAATTAGTGTCATTCATCGTAATAAATACAAATTCCATGATAAGAGCTCTCAATAACGAATTTACTGTAGGTGAAATACAGCGTCAAAGCTTTTATACGCAGCTATTCCTCAATGGCGTTATTTTAACTAGTATGACGTAATCGGTGTAATGACTTGCTTGCTATAAACACTTATAAAACGGTTTTTATTGAATCATAACATAATTGTAGTAATAAACTCTATTTCTTCACTTTGTCTCTCTCTCCAGGGATTCGTCCATGATTTTTGATGCTAGAATTCTCGTCACTAGAAACTGAACTAGATAGTGGCAGAAGCCTGTCTTGAGAAAAAAAGCTAAAACTTGTTAAATGGTTCTATCTGCTTATCTAAGTTTAAAGTATAATTTATATGCAGCAACTGTAATAATATAATTTTATTGATCTACATAGTAAAACAAATCATTCGATATCACATTCTCAGGTTTATTATTAATATTCTAATTACTAAATTCCAAAATATAACTATATCCAATACATCCGTAGTTTGTGATGAAATAGGTAGCTTCATTCAGTTTCTGAATTGCGGATTGGGCTATGAAATTAAAACGTGCTGGTAAGAACAACTGATGATTCTCTAATTCCAGCATAATCCGGTCACCATATGCTGTTTTTAGTCTTTCCGCATGTAAAATCCTGTATGCACATCTTTGATCCATGTCGTTTATGTGAAGAAGTGGCTTATATCTTCGTAAATTGAGATTCTCTAAACCCTCACTTATATCTTTTGAATTTTTCTGCTGTACTAGGGTTTGACTCATTTTGATATATATGCCTTTACTCAACGCGAGAAACTATTAAACTGCGCTTATCTGAGCAGATGTCTTGTACGCTGATGCATTATCAGACAGTATGTCCATCGATGATTCGTTAAGATGTCATCTCATTCGATGATTATATTAGGTTAATTACCCAACTGACGCCGAGGGGTGAAGGAACAATTTCTTACCATTACTACCTTTACAATGCCCTGACCTTATTGTGCTAGTTGCGCTTTGGTGACAGAAATTATTTTTCTACCTTTTTACAGAATATATCGTGACAACTCAGCGCGTTGATAATTTAACAGAATTAGGTTTTCTTGTGCCAGTGTCTATGGTTGTAATTGCTTTGCGGGTATTAAGTATTCATATGTATAATAAAATATAAAGTGTCCCCTGAACTTGGAAAGATACAAAATGTCTTTCAAATTCATTAGATAATTAGCAAATACAAATTCCTCGTTTTGATTATGTCAAGATAACTGATAGCAATAAATTCTTTTATGTAGCAATTTAGTACCCGCTTATGCATGCTATGGTGATTATTTGTCTTCACTTGTATTCACTTCACGAGTACTAATAATATTTGTGAATTGCTAATAAAATAAATTTGCAGTTTGATTTAAATGTACCTACTGCAAATACACGGGGGTTCATCGTATCGCTTAATTTCTTAATGACATTTAAAACGTTTGAAATAAATTTTTACCTTGCAACACAACCTGGCTGTTGTACCAAGGATACAGAGACTTTTTCCCTTTTTTTAAAGCTGTCGTGATGCTACTAGAAACTGAACTAGATTGTGTCAGAAGCCTGTCTTGGGAAAAAAGCTGAAACTTGTTAAATGGTTCTATCTGCTTATCTAAGTTTAAAGTATAATTTATATGCAGCAACTGTAATAATATAATTTTATTGATCTACATAGTAAAACAAATCATTCGATATCACATTCTTAGGATTATTATTAATATTCTAATTACTAAATTCCAAAATATAACTATATCCAATACATCCGTAGTTTGTGATGACATAGGTAGCTTCATTCAGTTTCTGAATTGCGGATTGGGCTATGAAATTAAAACGTGCTGGTAAGAACAACTGATGATTCTCTAATTCCAGCATAATCCGGTCACCATATGCTGTTTTTAGTCTTTCCGCATGTAAAATCCTGTATGCACATCTTTGATCCATGTCGTTTATGTGAAGAAGTGGCTTATATCTTCGTAAATTGAGATTCTCTAAACCCTCACTTATATCTTTTGAATTTTGCTGCTGTACTAGGGCTTGACTCATTTTGATATATGCCTTTACTTAACGCGAGAAACTATTGAACTGCGTTTATCTGAGCAGATGTCTTGTACGATGATACATTATCAGGCAGTATGTCCATCGATGATTCGTTAAGATGTCATCTCATTCGATGATTATATTAGGTTAATTACCCAACTGACGCCGAGGGGTGAAGGAACAATTTCTTACCATTACTGCCTTTACAATGACCTGACCTTATTGTGATAGTTGTGCTTTGGTGCCAGAAATTATTTTTCTACCTTTTTACAGAATATATCGTGACAACTCAGCGTGCTGATAATTTAACAGAGTTAGGTTTTCTTGTGCCAGTGTCTATGGTTGTAATTGCTTTGCGGGTATTAAGTATTCATATGTATAATAAATATAAAGTGTCCCCTGAAATTGGAAAGATACAAAATGTCTTTCAAATTCATTAGATAATTAGCAAATACAAATTCCTCTGATAAGCACGAATTTACTCACAGTCGAAATACAGTGCCAAAGCTTTTGACCACATCTTCAGATAAGAGGGGCTATTGTCTTGCCTGTATACAAATCTGAAATTCTATTCTGATAACGGAACATAATGATCATGTTAATTTCTTTCTTCTTCTTCCTATCTAAAGTTCAAGGTTACTACACGAAATTATGATATGATATAACTCCCGAATTCATGTCTATATTTAGATTTGGAAAAGAAATTGCATAATAATCTTTTAAAGTTCAAGGCTTTTGTTGTTTCAGCAAATCGTTTTTCTTATCGCCACCCAAAACATTTACGAGTCTGGGGCATTCAACTCTTATCGGCAAATTTTTACGCTGACCAAATCGAGTCCAGACGTTTTACTACGCCTAATCAGCGAATTGTTATGCTAAAAGAAATCGAGCCAGACAGTTATTAATCAGCGAATTTTTAACAAATTGCGAATGCTATTTTTAAATCGCTTTTTCGGCTAATTGCAGAAGTCCTCCAGAGATGGCATCTTAAAATTCAATAAGCCAATAAAATCTATTTGTCTCACCCTGCTCGTATTCATATATTCGCAAAATAAAAATCCAATTTGCTATTTTTAGCTCAAAACATTAGTTTATATACTGACTTAAGAATACCAACCACAATTAGCTTGCTAGCCTCAGGGCTAGAGCGCTTTCCTTCGAATCACCACAACCGAGGTCGAGACCCGGAAGCAGATTTTGCGCTTTTTAACAGCTGGCATTTAAATTAAATTTCTACATGTGACATCATTCCAACCATTAGCCAGACAGTCAGCAAGTGTCACACACACACACACACACACACACACACACACACACACACTTAACCAACAACCAGCCAGCCAGCCAGTGACTAGTCAACATATGACTTCAGGGAATTCCCTCCTATGACGTCATACAACCGGATGTTGACAAGCCAACAGGGAATCCCCTCCCGGAATTCCCTACTATGACATCAGACACCAAGGGAAGCCCCGCCCCATTACGTCATAGGCTACAATTCTACAGATACCCATGTCTACCGGATGTCTGCCTAAACCGTCCCCATGCCTACTAACCGAAATCGAAGTTTTGACTATTAATTAAAGATATGCAGAATTACAGTGGCTCACAGTGAAAGTGGTCCATGGTTGGTACTGCAGTTGATAGCTACATACAAATTAAGAATTACATTGCAACCTAGGGTTATTTAATAAATGGAAATGTTACAGTTATTTACTTATGGCATAAAAACCACAAAAATGTAAAATGATTCCAAATGTAATGTAAAAATAACGGTTTCTAAGGCAAGGTTGAAATATTTTCGGTTCTCAGAGGGTATTTTATTGTTAAATTTTCAGTTTTTATTAAGTTCTCGTTTAGTTCGGTAATTATTTAGAAACAATGGGACGTCAGACAACAATCGAGGAACGCGAGTTGGTTATTCACCACTTTAAGCTTGGAAAAACCAAGCGAGCGATTGCGGGAATCGTTAATAGACCTCCAACAACAGTGCAACACATAATTGAACGCTTTAAGCAAAACAGAGTGGCAAATAAAGTGAAAAAAAGTACAAAAAAAATTTTTAGTGAACAAGACGAACGGTGGATAATTAGAAAAATTCGGGAAAATCCTCGATTAAGTGCACCCAAATTAGTGGCAGAAGTATCAAAACACCTGGGAGTTGAGGTCTGCGCTGAAACTATCAGGCGTGTTTTACGAAAAGCGAACTATCATGGGAGGTCGTCAAGGAAGAAGCCCTACATTAGCCGGAAGAACCAAAAGCTTAAACAGGAATTTGCAACAGCATATGGAAAAAAGGATTTTAAATTTTGGAAAACTGTAATTTTTGCTGACGAGAGCAAATATAATCTATTTGGGTCAGATGGCAACATCACTGTTTGGAGAAGACCTAATGAAGAGTTCTTGCAAAAGAATATTCGTCCTACAGTGAAACATGGTGGAGGCTCGGTGATGGTGTGGGGGGGGGGGGGATGTCGGCATCTGGCGTCGGTAACCTTCAATTTATTTAAGGCAATATGGACAGGTGGATGTATTTAGACCTTTAAAAAAAAATTTGAGGGTCAGCGCTTCAAAACTCGTTATTGTTGACTCATTCCATTTCTACCAGGATAATGACCCTAAACATAAATCTGGTGTCGTAAGGGAATGGATGCTATACAACTGCCCAAAAGTCATAGAGACACCACCGCAGTCACCTGATCTCAATGTGATTGAGAATTTGTGGAGTTTACTAGAAAGAAATATTCGGTCACATAACATTTCTAACAGGAATGACCTTAAAAAAGCACTACTTGACGAATGGACCAAAATTTCATCAGATTATACGACAAAATTAGTTCAATCCATACCTAAGAGATTAGAGGCAATACGAACCAGTTAAAAAATATTAAGTTTTACTTTTTACTTAAGTTGTCCTTTTAAATACTTTAGTGGACCACTTTCACTGTGAGCTCTGAATTGCAACACCTTTTGTTTTGTTATTTGTGTGCAATAATAGAAAAATTGTTTTTGTTGTTTTCTTTATAAAATTAAAGCATATAAAATGGAAAATGTATATACTTTAATAAAAGTTAGTTTTTAATAGATTTTATTGTGGTTTTAACTCTGTCTACTTAACTCTTCACCATAGACCACTTTCACTGTGACCCACAGGTTTGGAGCCTCTATCTTATCTGATTTGCAGTAATAATTTTCTCAGCGTATCTGAGATTCTATACAATCTTCTATCTCACAAATAAAATACACTTTGGAATAATGAAACGGAATAAAATCGGTACAAAGATTTACACCGTAATTATGATATCGCTTACATTACACTTTTTATAATAGGCTAACTGACTTACAGGAGTTGGAAATTTTTTTCTTCTCCCATTTCTCTCTCTGGATATTATTATTAAGACGTTATGATATATACAAAAAGATA
The DNA here is from genome assembly GCA_964036015.1 of Leptarthrus brevirostris. Classification (NCBI taxonomy): domain Eukaryota; kingdom Metazoa; phylum Arthropoda; class Insecta; order Diptera; family Asilidae; genus Leptarthrus; species Leptarthrus brevirostris. Next base: position 61,565,472 of record OZ038373.1, on the reverse strand, counting down.
AACATGCAAAAAAAACTTGCCGACACTTCCCTGGTTATATACAGGAGTACTTGAGTCCTGTCTCGGTTTACTTCTTTTTTCCGTTCCCTAACGGTTTGTCTGCTTGCAACTTGACAAGGCGTGGGGGGTGGAAAGACAGCGGTTGAGCTGGGGCTCCTAATGTGCCCTTTTCTGGAAACTTCTCTCTCTGGGTCAGAGTCGACCCTCTTTGCGGTGTTATTACTCCGGGCGTATGGCACAATTTCTCTGTTTTAGAAGGGAAATTGTGGAGTCTATTTCTCAAAATTTACCTGTTTTTTAGTACCTAAGGTATGTATGATGAATAAAAAAAACAGCTAGAACGGTGGTCACTCAATGGGTGACCGGCGGATTATTCTTAAGGACAGACAGCCCGCACTAGCTTCCTGTAGGACGTCCACTATTTGTAGCGCAATTTGGTTTGCCTGTCCGAATTGTCGGCTTAAAGTTGATGTGCAGGGCAATTATCAATTACATCCTCGGTGGCGTTTTAATGAGACAACCGTATTAATGAAGCAGCCTATGCCGAGATGGGGACTGGATGCTTTCTGCTTTTGCTCCTCCCCAAGCAGCTTTGGCTTGGTAAAATTTGGAGCCATAAATTTTATTATTTTTAAGATGTGCGTTAAGTGCAAAAAAACGAAGAACACTAAATGATAAATTCACCTAAGCACCGATGGCTCAGATAAAAGGGAATTATTTGCAAAAATGTTAAACTTACCTCAGACCGACTTTTCCTCCTGCTACTCTGATGACATTTGAAAAAGGGTATCTTCTTCTTTACACCAGCAGCAGTGGCGGAAGTCACTTCGGAATGTTAAAGGTAATGAACGGTAAGGTAGGTAGGTAGGCTGCCTACTTCTAGATGGCGCTGAATAAAATTCAACAGCCAGAAATAATGTCTCACATTACATAACAAATGAAGCGATAAGTGCTGATTATTAAAGTGAAACGTTATATTGTGAAGGAATATTGTCAAGAAAATTGAGCAACAAATTAATTAATGAAGTGAATAAAAATTGTGAACATTTGTGACTAAATAAGTGTTAATTAATCCTTTGGGCCGGAAGAGCCCCATTTATGTTACAAATGGTGTCAGATTAATTAAGAAAGACTAAAAAGAGAACTTAAAAAAAAGGTGTGATTGTGAAAGTTAAATAGTGCAGTCAATCTGAATATGGGGTGCAAACTGAAGGATTTACTCAAGACTTGAAGGTGGAGTTAAGTAAACGTTCCCTACCTACAATTGGAAATCAAAGTGCAATGGTAGCGTTACTATTAGAAACTATGGAAAAGGAAGGACAGGATCCAGAGATTTTTATTTTTGAAGACGGCCTAGAAAAAGAAATTACTTCAACCATGACAGATCTTTTCAATGCTCTGTTGAAACTTAACTCAGCAATGGAAGAACAGATGACTTCATCAGAAGAGTTGAAATTAACGATGGAAGGTTCCGTAAATGAATTAAAGTCTGCAATGGAAGATCACAAGACTTCATCAGCCGAGTTGAAATCAACGATGGAAGGTTCCGGGCGTGGCAAAACCATAATAGAATGAGTCCTCTTGCCTCGTCTGGTTGATATCGGAGGTGTTGTAAACTGCGAGTTTTGTGATTTTATGTTTGTGTTTGTGTTCCAGTGTTGCATTGTGTGTTGCAGAAAGTGTACAAGTGTTCAGCACATCAACCAGCCCTGAACGCGGGACAGAGTCAAACGCCTTCTTGTAGTCGATATATGCTGCATGTATATTCCGGTGAGCAGTTTTGGTTTGTCGCAAGAAGGAACCAGTCGATGAGGAGGTATTCCTTACAGCCTAACGATCCTTGTCAGCATCCCTTTTGCTGCTGAGCTAATACGTTGTGTTGCTGTGTGTGCCCATGTATGAACTTATTGGTACAAGAAGTAATGATTTTATAAAATGTCTGTAGGCTAGTTATTGGTCTGCATTTGGATGGATCTGTGGTGTTGTATTTTTTGGTAGCATGTATGTGATTCCCTCCGTTAAAAACTTCGAGAGTCTCTTCGGATTATAGAGAAAATTATTTATGTGGTACAGGATGCGTGTATGTGTAGATGTAAACTGGTTGTACCAGAAGTTTTGAATGTTGCCTGTGCCTGGAGCCTTCCAATTGTGAGTATTCTGTATGACGTCCGTTAGTAATGTCGTCGATATCTGTGGTTCCGACAAGTTGGGGATGTCTTGAATGCGTTGTTTTTCTGCTTCACTCCAACCAGCATTCGGGTTACGTTGCACGCCCTTTGATCAAATAGATGACCAAAATTCGACCATATAAGTTTCGGAGGGTAGTCTACTTGCCATGCTATTGTTCGAATTTGGATTATGTGTAAGTGATCTGTAAAAATGTTTTTCATTGCGAGTGAATTATGAGTTCTGTGTTTTTCTGTGTGTACATTTTTTGTATCTTTTTAATCTAGTAGAAAGTGGCAAAAGTTTTTGAACAAGTGTATCTCTGTGCATTGTTATATTTGTGTTTATTGTATCTGTTAGTGTGTAGTTTTTGTTTTTCTAAAATTTTGTGAACTTTTTACATTACCCTTTTACTTCAATTGCCCTTTTATACTGAATAAGTCTACCAAGATCACACCGGATGGCGTCGATACGCTTCCCCAGTCGTTTCTCCCAAGTCGGATTCTATACCATTTTCCGTGTCAACGGTTGTGTAGGCACCAATGAGCCACCAGGTCGCGGGGTTCTCATAGCTGCTCACAACACTTATGACGCAACCCTGCTTAAGACCTCCGACTCTACAATATCAGAATTTGTATGCATCAAATTAGCACTAAATAAGTGTCTTCTGTACATTATTTGTTGTTATATTCGTCCCTCTCAACCTCTAAATGCCTAAGAGCACATAATTGAAGCGATCGACAACGTGATTGAGAACGCTAACGCCTCCGATGAATTTATTTTATTGGGTGACTTTAACCTCCCCCGTATTCAATGGTCATTGTCTGAGGACTGTTCTCACTTTGTCCCCCTGAACGCCTCCTCCGCCAAAGAAGCCTTTTTTAACGATCAGCTCTCCGTTTCTGGTCTATTTCAAGTAAGTGGAGTCAGGAACTTCCTGGACAGACAATTAGACTTAATCTTTTCTTCAGACTCAGTTAACTCGGCTGTCGCGGAAAGCAACCATCTCCTTTCCTCTCTCGATCGTCACCATTCTCCCCTGCTCCTTTTTTTCTCCTACGAACACCCTCATGCACTTTCAAGCTCTTCTATTTCCTTCAATTTTCGTAAAGGCGACTTTGAAAAATTAAATCACTTGCTCCTCAACTCTAACACTGCCACTATCCCTCAACATCTTGCAGTTGACGTTGCTTAAGAGGCGTTCTGTTCAGAAATACACACAATTCCCTACAAATACGACAATTCCCTACAACTTGACCTTAACTACTTTTCATTCTTGGACAAATGCACTCAAACGTCGTTTACGTCTTTTGACCCTGATCCCGAACTAATTGCCGCCAGTATCAACGGGCTTGAGGACGACTTCAACCCAGGTCCTGACGGCATTCCGGCCATCGGTCTGAAAAAGTGTGAAATGCATCTAATTCAACCCTTTACCTTGCTTTTCCGCCTTTCGTTCACTCTAGGGTTTTTCCCTCATTTATGGAAAAACTCGTATACTTCTGAGGGTGACACAAGGCCTCAAATGGCAGAAGACAAGCCAATGGACCAGGACAATGTAAGTCCTGCCAGGCTGTCTGAGCTGTCAAAAAACACTGAGGGTGACACCCCTCCAAAGGTGCCAACCTCTGAGGCTAACTTAAGGCCTCAAATGGCAGAAGACATTGCAATGGACCTGGACAATGTAATTCCTGCCAGGCTGTCTGACCTGTCCCGAGGAGGTAATGGACAACAGCAGCCCAATGAGTAAAAAACTCAGCGGAGCTGGCAAAAAAAGGTTTAAAAAAACTACTGTCATAGGGACACGACCCAAAAGCGGATGGAGGCCTCAACCCCCCCTGGACCAACCAAGGCCAAAAGGAGGAGAACTCCAAAAACTTCGACGGAGGCTAAACAGGAGTCACCCGTAGAGGGAAGCAAGACTCCAACAGCCCTCTCATACAAGGAAGTCGTGGCAGGTGCTCGTGCAAAGGGCGATCCTCAGGAAAAATCGGAAATAATGAGGTCAAACCCGCATTCCTTTGCTCCGAACACAGGCCAGGCTGGTTGATGATCAACTGCGCTGATAAAGCCAACTCTGTGGTTGTCTGTGGTTGAGCTTCAGTCATGGGAAGGGGAAAAGCTAAGGGCGGTCGAGGAGGAGAGCTTCCTCGTTAAAAAGTCCTGGCAGGCTACTTCTTGGAAAAATGAGGTGGTTATTGACCAAGTTAAGGGTCAGAATCATCAATTGAGGGTCTCGGCCTGGAGGATACTGAAAAGTGAGACAGAGGGAACAGCCACTGTAATAGTCCTCTCAGTAGATGACTTCACTACTTTTTGTTATGTTCTTTTTGATCTTTATTACTGTGTCTTTTAATGTTTGTAAAATTTTTAGGGTAGCTAGTTTTTGTAGAATTGTTACGTTTTTATAACGATGAGTCAAATAAAGCGCCATTTTAAATAAAAAAAATTATTATTATTATAGGGTGCCAGAGTAGACGGACTTAATAATCTTAAAAAAGTGCCTAAAAACGTGAATTTTAAAGCGAAAAAGTGGATAGTGTCCTTGTGACAATAGTTAAGTAAATCCTTGGAGTGAAGTTAAAATTTGATAAATTTTGTGCAAAAACATTTAAAGAAATTTTTTGGTAATTGTGACATTTGTGGAAATGTTAAAGTTTTTTGTGGTTGTCATAGCAACGGACTAAAATTGCATTATTCAAGTGACAAGAGATATTCTACTAAACACTACTAATGCTACGGCCCTGAAAATGAGTACAGTAGCATTAGTAATGATACTGGGAAAGCAAAAAGCACCCCAAATTGAGACGAAAGAAAGACCGAGGACAAAAAGTTGACCTCAGCGAATTTCTGAAAAAAAGTGGAAAATGAAGAGGCAAAACCAGGGCCCACAGAAAAGGCCAAACCTCTGAAGGAAGTGACGAAATCGGCCATCAAGGCAGTAGTGAAGGACGTAGCTAAGGCAGTGACTTCTGCAGCCCCTTTGTTACCGTCGTGCAGCTCAAAATCGGCTGCTCAAATGGCTGCGACATCCGCAAAGAAATCAGCGGCAGTCACCGCTTCGGTTAAAGCAGCATCCGCTGCACACGCTGAAAATGTTACGACAGCAAAAGCTGCCACTGTACCGTCATCCGCTGCAACTAAAGCAGCTACGAAAGCTCCGAAACTGGCGGACGTTGTCAGAGCTGCGTCGAAAGATGCTCCAGCTCCGACCACCGTCATGATGCAGCCGAATCTGCCTGCGACTACGAAAGCCGCGACCAGCAACCTAGCGTCAAAGGGACCACCAACCAGCTCAGTGATAGAAACAGGGACCAGTTACGCCCAGCAGGTAAGTCGTAGTTCCATTAAGAGTTCTTACATAACTATTACAGGTAGCTATCTGACGCCTCCTCAGCCTACCGCTGATTTGAGGAAGGCTAGGCCCAAATCAGGCGCGGACTTGCAAGGGCTTTTTGACGACCAGGGGCAAGACGACAAGTACGGTATGTACTTTGAGCAACTCCGCGGAGTTACTCAAAGTACGTACCTGCGAGCTGTGTCACAGGTCGTCGCATTGGTCTCCTTTGGTCTCGTCGGACGCGGTATGGTGGGGGTGTATGCCTCAGTTATTGCTTCTGAAGCAGGAAGCAAGGAAACGGGCTCGTTATAATGAGGTGTCGAGGCTCGAGCGCCTATATAATAAGGTAGCGGATGCCTTCGAAGAGCAGCGCCTGGACGTTTCTTCAATAAAGTTGTATGCTCATAATCTGAAATCAGTTTTCCCCCTGAATGTGTAGGATAACCTCGATTAATACTGGGGCTTAAGTGCAGCTACACGTTTACACGCTGTTTTTGAAGACATTAATCATTGGAATACATCTTAAACAAACCTTACACAGTTTTTGTCACACCGGCTCCTCGTAGAGGATCCGGTGTGGCAATTGCTGTGTCGAACAGTTTTACACTACCGTCTCCTGTATCCACAGACATCTGCTCAGGTTTCGCGTCTTCCTTATAATTCGTCTTGCGAGACAAAATACTAAGGATAGTAAACGTGTACCTGCCGCATGACCAGGATGTCGCAAGACAGGTAATGGACTCTGCGCTATCGCATCTTGAGAACTTCCGCGGTGCAGTTATCCCTGGAGGTGAGCACTTTGGTCGAAAGGTGAACTGCTTACAGGATTTTCAACAATAACTTGCTGAAATCAGAGCAGTTCATTGAAGAATTTATTCAGTTTTGGCATCAATGGCGAGAAAGGAAACATGACTACGCGAACCTTAGTCATTGGTGGGATGTTGGAAGGCTTCAGATTCGCTCATTTATCGAGACGAGATTTAATCGAAGCAGGTATATAGCATCGAGTTTGACGGCCGAAGTCACCTGGATTGGTACGCTTCTGCCCGCGCAACCAGAATTGCTCTCGCAGTACGAGAACTACAAACATAGTTTGAAGCTTGTACTCCGAAATCAGTCGCGCTGATTGCGAGAAGGCGAGTCTCCGACCGGGTACTTCTTCCAGACAACACGAAGACGTACCGCTTCTTGTAAAGTAGAGCTCTCAGTTGGAATCGGATAACCCGAAAACCCGGGTACCCAACCGACCAGGTAGGAATCGATTCCTACCAAAAATTCGGTTCCTATCGGGTACCCGGTTCCAAATAGGAATCGATTCCATCAATGGAACCGGTTCCATTGTGAGAAGCGAATTCGCCACCGGGAATCGATTCCGCAGTGAGAACAGGTTGTCAATTAGACTTTGCACTGTTGATTCGAATGGGAGGAATAGCATCATGTGAATATCTGAGATTTAAGGTGTATGCGAGACCATGAACGCTTACAATACTGAGCAACGTATCTCGTAAAGAAGTGCCCTTAATAATATACTTAGCATGCATAATTTCTCGTCCACCTAAGATTTCGAGGAATGAATTACGGGTTTGGGATCAATTTCTATTAACGTACAATAAAAACTGTAGATAGTTTTAATATAAATATCGTATATATTTCATGAAACATAAGAAGAAAAGTAAGTCTTGATAAATGGTATACATGCTACTGCACTAAATTGCGATTTTTCAGCAATTGTCGGTTTTGATATAATAAAACAAGTACGTTGACGTTCTGGGGCAACAACGACGACATTTTTGGCGTGACACTATTTCCTGTAGTCGAAAAATCACGTTCAGAGCTAGCCGATGTTGCTGGAATACAAAGATGCTGACGTACAAGTGTTACCATCGATGAATATTTTTTTTCCCGTGATTTCCAATACTGTAATGGACACGTATTGTGACACATCTGCGGCTCTGCTTGAAAATTTGTTAATTGTGTCTTCCAGTCGTCACCAATCGAACTATTTTGAACAGCACCAAATAAGTAGTCCAATCCTGTTGCTTCAGCGTTGGTGTCGGTTTTCACTATTGGTACATCAGTAGTATTTTCTGGTGCTATTGTAAACATTTCCTGCATACGTCTCATTAAATATAATTTAATTTTTTCCTGCTCATATGTACTTTCTTCGGTCTGCAAATCTTTAAACCTTGGATCTAGAGCGCATGCAATTTGATGGAGTGTGACTGGTCATGCATCATCAGCGTCCATTTGAAATCGCGTTCGGAAGGAGTTACTAACCGTAGCCTTAAACTGTCGCGCACAAGGGTCATCATCTAAACACTCTTTTAGATGCACGTCCAGCAGCATACGTATGATAGGACGTACACTGGATATTGTGACTGAGCTTTCAGAACAAAGAACTGTCTTGGCTTCTTGCAACGGCTTTAGAATAGGTAGCACGTTTTCCATTATAGTCCACCCTTCCTCC